>JAWNKW010000150.1:0-1215077 GCA_035041775.1 Chymomyza caudatula
GATATTTTCAAAATTTAAAATGCATGTTACAGAGAATTTCCTATTTGATTTATTTCCATTTTTTTAAGCAATGCCCCATTGTGTGCCGTCACGCATCAAATTTCTCTATCACACTTTTAACTCGAGAAGTACAGCAGACAAGAAGCTAAAAATCACATCTTTTTGGTACAAATGTTATCGGTTATATGCAAATAATTCAACAACACATTATATTTAATTAATTGATTATGTTTATTATGATTATATCCGATAATCGCTTATATAAAATATTTTGCATGTAAACGACTATCTCCAGAATCTATCGCCGCGCTGGATTTTCACTATTGCATAAAAGAGATACCTACAGTAACATATATATATTTTATTTCGGATGAAAGTTTTTCGCAATCAGGGATTCAAACCGAAACTTATTTCCGATACGGTTACGCTTACGGTAGTACCGGTTTTCCTGATCCGGTAAACGGTTTTTATTTTGTGTCACTTTTGTCAATAATACATATCGGCTTTGATTCGATACACCAATATTTTTTCGGTTTACCGGTTAAACCGGTTTCCTATACAAAAACCAAAGAGCATAAAAGTAATAGAATGGAATCCTGGACCGTAAAAAATTCAAAATTTTTAGTGAAAAGCGACCATTTTGAAGACAGTGTACAAGTAATGCTGCTTGTGTTGCTGTTTCTGTTAGACCGACTCGCTCGTAGCGAAAATTGAGAAAGAGAAAGAGCAAAAACTAGGCACATGTATGCACTGTCTTTGGAATCGTCGCTTTTCAGCAAGTAGACTCAGTTTAACAGTCAAGGTTTGCACTCTACTATTTTCATGCTCTTTGACAAAAACAGTGCCAAAAGAGAGCTACAAAAAAAGAAATGGGAGCAAGAAACAGATTGTGTTGTCTAGTGTTTCACTAGACATGTGTTTGCGTGGAAAGTACTCCGTAGGATCTTCGGCCCTCTCCACGTTGGCAACGACTACCGCACCCGATGGAACGACGAATTCTATGAGCTCTACGACGTCATTGTCATAGTCAAGCGAATTAGCATTCCGCTGGCTAGGTCTTGTTTGGCGTATGGATAAAGAAGCTACGACGAGAAAGGTCTTGAATGGATAGGCCATGTATGCGTTGGAAGAACCAGATAGAGCTACCTTTGGTGTCACCGATTGTAGCAGATGCGCGCAAAGCAAATGCGCCGAGAGTAGTGCTCTCTAGGCTCTCAGGCCGTAGCCCGGTAACGCGTTGGTATGACCGGTTGAGAAGACCTCAAGGGGGTACATGTAACAAGAGTAAAGCTAGCCTACCTTTCGGTACAGTCCAGGGTTATTGCACTCCCGCCGTACGCTTTACACCCGCTCTCTGGACCGTCTATCCTATGTCTATGATAAAATTAAATGAAGCTGCCAAAAGTTTCAAATTAAAATTTAGTGATTGAAGTTGAGACACTCGAAAAAACAAAAAAGTGAAACTGAAGTTAGTCGCAAAGTACTCACGCGTACTGCACGGCACTTGGTAATGGGTAAGGTAATGGACATGGAATGGTAATGGAAACCGTACTACGTTTACATGCCCGATGGGGCAATTTACTTTTGGGTTACATCTGCTTTAAAGTCTTTCAACTTTTTAACTGTCTTCCGGCTACTCTAATCTATTCGTTTAAGGTGTTTCACTTTTCACTTTGTTTATCGTTTACTGCTTATGTGCCTGTCTTTTGGCAAGGTTATAAACAAAGGTTTCATCTATGAGAAGATACTACTACCTACTACGTGAGTGAGTTTATTACGTTTTTATTTGGTGATGTATTTCCATCTAATTTATTTTGATAAGATGTATTTGTTCGGTGAAAGGCCCCCAAATGTTTCATGGTGGCTGCCCATATTGTTTTTACTAATTGTTGTTGTTGTTGTTGCCGATGTTTTGTGTTTGTTTGTTGTTGCTTTTGTTGCAACTTCATGCATATGTATGTATGTCTTAAGCAGCCAAATTTAAAAACGATTTGGAAAAGTGGCGTGATGCGTTGGCGTGACCTCTGGGTCTCACTCCTCCCGCTCGTTTCTCTGCTTAAAACATGGGCATTTATGTATGTAAGTTGACTTCTGTCCAATTTTTGGTTACATAAATTGACAAAAAAATGGCAAACGCCCCGCACAAATAGTCGTTATCAAAGCCAAAAGGCAAAACCAAAATCAAAACACAATGAACTGTATTTATAACGAATATATAAACTAACAAAAAAACGTAGAAAGAAACCCAGAAAATATAAGTGTTATTATTTGAAATCGCAAAGTGATTCGCCAATTAATGAGGGGGTTCACATTACTATTAAGCCAAGAGCAATAGAGATCTACTTAACGACTTGGAGTGCGTTACATCAATCTGAAATACCCTCTAGACATAGTTTCAAAGGTATGACTGATTTGTCTAATGGCTGAGGCATAACATGTGCCGTCAAATCGGAATATGAACGATTTTAGGTACACGAAAAGCTGCGCCATATTCGTAGTTTCTTGAATTAGGTTCATAAGTCAGGCCCTTCTTTCCCCCTTATAGGACGATCACAACTGCTGTTTTTTTTTGTGTTGTGAAAACCGTTAAGATGCGCTGAAAACTTCTAAAGACTCAAGCAATTATGTAACAATTACAGCATCGTCTTTCTACGAAATGCTTCGATATTCCACTATTTGCCGCCTTATGCAGGGTTTGTCCCAGAAGTAGGTTTCAAAGTGCAAAAAGTGCCGGGAAACACGGAAAGGGGCGGTACATAAATAATGTCAATTTGTGGCGTCACAAAACCAAAATAGCAAAAACCTCATTTATTTGCAGTTTTGAACTTTCTTATCGTAACGTCACTTTTTAGGAGCAACAGCCTCCTCCCTCACCACTTCTACATAGTCACAAATCATCACAATTTGTTGATTTGTGACGTCACAAAAGCAAAATAACAGTTTTTAACTTTCGAATCGTGACGTCGCTTTTTAGGATCAACATACCCTCCCTTACCACTTCATTATAGTCACAAATCATCACAATTTTTTGACCTTTCGCCTCTAATGTGTCGTGTGTGCAAAAGAAGCAGTGACGGCACAAAGCGAAATTTGGTCACTACAGAAGTCGCAAACGGACTTCTTCTAGAAGATTGTATAATTTGAATCGATATATTAAATCTGACAGTTTCGTTGTTTTCCAATAAAAAGTTTCGTCTAATTTATGCACTAATCTTAGCATAATTTTCTGCGTCATGCAATCCTACAATTTAGGTATTTTTCCAAGACTATGAAAACGCAACAACTTGTTACCGAAAAGAAAAACAACAAAAACTTGTCGAATGCATATTTATAAATAATCTTGATTGCTATTCGGTTAAATTGAATGGCATTTCATGATCGTGCGTTCGATTCGGGGTCTTCCGACATGAAATAATTAACCGAAATGTAAGACTGGAAAATATGTGCACCATCCATCAAGTCAGTTTTGGGCCCGCATCCATAAGTCTGTTGGCCCAAACCGTTGCCAATAATTAATACACTAAAGTGTAACTCTTCTTGAAGGGCAAATGTTAATCACAGCTGACGATTGGCTTATGAAAATTAAAAGAGAATTTATTAGCTGATAGCTGAAAAGCATCAAAAGCCATGCTGCGATAAGTACGGTTGTGGCTTTTGATCTAAGCCATTTTTATAAGACTCATCGTTGCTTTGTTGCTTGTTTTTGTATTTGATATATTTATGTTTTTGTTTTTATTTGAAGCCACTTTGTGGCTTTCATCGTCTTGACTCTTGATAAATTGCATAACGTGCTCATAACATCAAATTCACCTGAATATCGTTTGGTTGGATTTGGGTTGGGATTGGGCTTGGGCTTGGACTTGAGCTGAAACAGTGCAGCAGCACTATGAACTTGGCCAAAGCCGCTGGTTGCATGTTGCTGCTGCTGCTGCTGCCCGCTGCGGATGGCATAATCATTGGCAATCGCTGTGGCGTCGCCGTCTCGTGGACAAGCAATTAGAGTGTCATACATTAGCATATGCCGCCTCTGCCGTCGCTGCTGCTTATGTTGTAGCCGTCGGCAGCGACTGCGCCGCGCAAGTTTCTATAAAAAGAGCGGCTGGCGCTCTGTCTAGTCACAGTTGAAGTTTGACTCTCGTGCGCGTTGTTTATCATAAACAAACCCAAAAACCCAAGCTCAACACAAAGACAACATGAAGGTGCGTTGTCCTTGTCATGTGGCTTCCAAACTCGTGCCTGGGATTAGCGAATTTGAAGCATTACTTTTTTTTCCTTTTTTTGTTGTGGTGCAGTGAAAACTGATGCAGTGCTTGTTCTTTTTTTTGTTTTAACCCAAAAAGGTATTCGTTTGCTTGCTTGCTGTATGCAGCCTGGCTAATGCCGGCATCCTGTCCGGTGGCGGCGGCGGCGGTGGCGGTGGCTGGTCCGGCGGTGGTGGTGGCGGCGGCTGGTCGTCTGGCGGCGGAGGCGGCGGCGGCTGGTCTGGCGGTGGAGGCGGCGGTCATGGCGGCGGTGGCGGTGGCAGCAGCATCAAGATCATCAAAGTAATTTCCGAGGGCGGCGGCGGCGGTGGCTATGGAGGCGGCGGTCATGGCGGCGGTGGCTATGGAGGCGGTGGTGGTGGCTGGTCCTCGGGCGGCGGCGGTGGCGGCTATGGAGGCGGCGGCGCTGTTAGCGATGTTAAAATCGTCAAGGTCATCTCACAGGGCTCCAGTGGCGGCCATGGTCATGGCGGTGGCGGTTATGGAGGAGGCGGCGGCTATGGTGGTGGCGGTCATGGCGGCGGTCATGGCGGTGGTGCTGTCAAGATCATTAAGGTCATTTCTGATGGCGGCGCTGGCGGTGGCGGCTATGGCGGTGGTGGCGGCGGCGGCGGTGGCTGGGCACCACAGGGTGGCTGGGCCTCCGGTGGCGGCGGCTGGTAATTTAGCCTCGTTTTTACAGGCTGCCAAGCAGCATACAGCGTTTACCTGAATATTGTTCAACTTTGTTGTGATATTTGCAGAGAGTTGAACCAAAACTGTACAATTTCCTACACTATTGTTACTTTTTAAGTCTGTTACTCATTTTGAATGTAAATACTCATCATTAAATACAAAAAATCTGAAAAACATAATTTCAATTGTTTTAGAACCGCAAGAAATATCGCACTCACGAAATTCGTACTCACGCGAGACCGCTTTAACAATATCGAGATGATAGTAATGAAACCGATTTATAATAACAATAAGAATATTAGATAAATCAAATTTAAAATTAAAAAAGAGATTGATGATGAGCGCATCAATGAAAACTATTCCAAATATTGAGTGCGCAAAATGTGTAAAAAACTGTCGTCAACATCAAGCACGATTTCGGAAGTGAATTGAACTTTTCCAGCATTATTTATCGATTAACTCGATACTTTCAAGCATTTTCTTTTGTAGCACAGTGTAGTTTTCACTTGTTTCTACACTATTGTTACTTTTTAAGTCTGTTACTCATTTTGAATGTAAATACTCATCATTAAATACAAAAAATCTGAAAAACATAATTGCAATTGTTTTAGAACCGCAAGAAATATCGCACTCACGAAATTCGTACTCACGCGAGACCGCTTTAACAATATCGAGATGATAGTAATGAAACCGATTTATAATAACAATAAGAATATTAGATAAATCAAATTTAAAATTAAAAAAGAGATTGATGATGAGCGCATCAATGAAAACTATTCCAAATATTGAGTGCGCAAAATGTGTAAAAAACTGTCGTCAACATCAAGCACGATTTCGGAAGTGAATTGAACTTTTCCAGCATTATTTATCGATTAACTCGATACTTTCAAGCATTTTCTTTTGTAGCACAGTGTAGTTTTCACTTGTTTCGACACTATTGTTACTTTTTAAGTCTGTTACTCATTTTGAATGTAAATACTCATCATTAAATACAAAAAATCTGAAAAACATAATTTCAATTGTTTTAGAACCGCAAGAAATATCGCACTCACGAAATTCGTACTCACGCGAGACCGCTTTAACAATATCGAGATGATAGTAATGAAACCGACTTATAATAACAATAAGAATATTAGATAATCAAATTTAAAATTAAAAAAGAGATTTACGCGCTCATCAATGAAAACTATTCCAAATATTGTGTGCGCAAAATGTGTAAAAAACTGTCGTCAACATCAAGCACGATTTTGGAAGTGAATTGAACTATTCCAGCATTATTTATCGATTAACTCGATACTTTCAAGCATTTTCTTTTGTAGCACAGTGTAGTTTTCACTTGTTTCTACACTATTGTTACTTTTTAAGTCTGTTACTCATTTTGAATGTAAATACTCATCATTAAATACAAAAAATCTGAAAAACATAATTTCAATTGTTTTAGAACCGCAAGAAATATCGCACTCACGAAATTCGTACTCACGCGAGACCGCTTTAACAATATCGAGATGATAGTAATGAAACCGATTTATAATAACAATAAGAATATTAGATAAATCAAATTTAAAATTAAAAAAGAGATTGATGATGAGCGCATCAATGAAAACTATTCCAAATATTGAGTGCGCAAAATGTGTAAAAAACTGTCGTCAACATCAAGCACCATTTTGGAAGTGAATTGAACTTTTCCAGCATTATTTATCGATTAACTCGATACTTTTAAGCATTTTCTTTTGTAGCACAGTGTAGTCTTCACTTATTTAACTACTACTATTTCTCTAAAAATAATCATCAATATAATCCAGCTAAGTATGTAAAATCACTACCAGCGATTTACAAAGAATAAAAATTTGAACTAAAATCTTTGTATGTAATATTGAATGAACTCTTCATATCATTTTGGCTTTTCCTGGAAATGCTCCTTCTTTACTTCATTTTTCATTTTTTAAATCAACAATTAAAAATTTTGTATTATTTATTATGTTATTCCCAAGACATTGCTTACAAGTGCGTTTGTTTTGCACTTTCCCCTACTCAATTTGGCCTACGAATAAGTTGGTCTAAGAGAAAGCACCACAGCATTTCAGCGAAAATATTGAATTTTTCCAGAATTTCACTCCATTACTTCATTACTCTTTGTGGTTACTAAGTAAGTAACTTTTGAAATCGCCTAACAAAAGCTTATGAGGCGGTGAAAATTCAGAATCACAATTTATTGCATCACGGTTGAATCATCGAACCCTCGCATTACAACTTAATGGTACAAAAATAACTTGCAACCTAAAGAATACGCAATAAAATTATCGATATGCAAAGGTGCTCGGAAATAGTGACGCCACAAAGTCAAAAACTACATTTAAAAATTGGTTTTGGTTCTTTTACTACAGCGATTAGTCAGGTCGCATTAGGCGATGGATATTATCAAATTGTGACCAAGGAAGGGAACATATTCTTTATACCAATATATCTTCCAAGCCAATAGCAAAATCAAAAGACCGTCTTTAAAAAGGTTAATCTACGCTTTAATACCTAGACAACCTCCTCGGGCCTGACTCTGCCTAACAGTCTTAAGTTATGTTACAGAGCAGGAACAAGGACGCAAAAGAGCCACCATACTTTCCCTGAGCGAGTGTACGCGTAGCTAAAATTGTCTATTCTGATACTTAAGCATCCAAATGAGCTGAAATTAGCTGCTATATTTCTATATCACCCAGTTTTTAGGCGCAAAATCGGCTCCCTTAAGGTGCCACAATGAGACTGTAGCGAAGAGACAAAAAACAAAAAGGTTATGATGATGATCAAGAAGAGCAACAAAGATTGCTTCCAAGAGAACTTGCTTTAGTTGAACCAACAATTTCTAAAATATCCCTAGGTGTCTAGTGAGAGAACGTACAGGATTCGTTGCCCGCTTCACACTCGAAAAAATTGACGACAAAAAACTCTGGAAGACCTTATGCAAGCTTACTGGCTTTCCTAGAGCACCTTCATATTCCCCAAGCTCAAAAGTGCTTCAATACAGCTAAAAAGGAACTGATAGACGTGTAACTAAACATTTTGTAAGATAGCCAAATTCCAAGATAACTTCTGTAATTTCTATTAAGAGCATTGTAATTTTGGCTCGTGTGTGTTTCAAACTTTGTATACTCTTTCGAGGATTGTAATTTCTATGAGGAGGATTGTAATTTCGAGTAGGAGGAGTTTGATTCGTGTGTGTTTCAAACTTTGTAGACTCTTTCAAAGATTGTTATTTCTATAAGGAGGATTGTCATTTCTAGTAGGAGGAGTTAAGCTCGTGTGTGTTTCAAACTTTGTATACTCTTTCAAGGATTGTAATTTCTATTAGGAGGCTTCAGCAGAAGCAAAGCTCTGTGTGCACTAACTAGGTTAGTCAGGGATCATGATACCTTTGCCCAGTATTTGGGTTCTGAGAGCACAACTCGAACGGCCTTTGTAAGGACACGACTAGAACACTTATGAAGTGTATACGCTGCCTTTGCTCGGTTTTCACGACTTCTTACGTGAATCTCCAAGATTGTGTTGAAGCGGATTATAGCGCCCATTTCGGTATACTTATTCTACTTTCCTTTCAACTGTTCGTTTGCTCAACTAACTTCCTCTGTCGGATTTGGCCTATGCGCACCTGAACGCAGGGTTCCCTCGGTAAGTTAACTCATCCAGCACAAATCTCATCTAGTGCAATATGAATGAATCCGTTCCAGATTGACTATATCACCCACTGTGGCAGCAAACTGGATGTCAGCAGCTAAATAAGTAAAGCTGATTTTGGGATTTCTTACGAAATCTGGAAGCACAATGTAATAAGCTTAAGGGGTAAAGGACATGTAAAAAGGTTATTGTTGCACATTCCTAAAGTATGCACTTTTGAGAATGTTTTTCCAAAACTGATTCAAAATCGTTGCCGCTACACTCTCAAGGCATTCTAATTTTTTTTTTAAAGCATGGGTACTCTACATTATTAGAGAATAAATTAGGCGTTTGGCAAAGAAGATGCCAGTTGGTGTTTCAGGATGTGAATAAGTAGATAGTTTTGTGCCTTCAACTCGGCGAGATTGCAGCATATCTATATGGAGACCTAAACAGATGCATTGAGTGAAACCTCAAAGACATAGATACCCTGGATGGGCGAATGACAAGAATATCTGTTCTTATGAACGTTTTTCTTACGCTTTCAGAGCTTGGGGACGTCCAGAAACAGGCTTTCTGACCACTATGTTGTAGTTGGGCGGATACCTATAAGCGGTACCGGGCAAGGCAAGATCATGACTTCGTACAAAGCAGGCATGAAGATGCCAGATGGTGTTTCCGGATGTGAAAAAGTGCCTTGTCGGCGAGATTGCAGCATATCCAGCGCTTTTATCATATGGAGTCCTGAGCAGATGCATTGAGTGAAACGTCAAAGACATCGATACTTTGGATGGGTGCATGACAATGAAATCTGTTCTTATGAACGTTTTTCTTACGCTCTGATAGCGTGGACACGGCTAAAAACAGGCTTTCTTGGAATTGCCAACTATGTTGTAGTTGGGTGGCTACATTAAATATTTCTTAACCCTGGAACGCGATCCTTCTTTTCTGTACACTAACGTCATACGGTGCGCATAGTCATTTTGACGAAGGATGACGTTCTAGGGTTAAAGAAAAGAGAAAATAGCGGGCAAGGCATTTAAGTAAACAATTCGGAACAATTTAAGAAAAAAAATTTCAAGTCATCACGTTCACTCAATGTTAAATGCATACCGATCTAGAGTTTTATAATATTGGAATAGAACTACATATATATTACGATCGTGCTGAGTTTTTGAACGGCAATATTAACGGAAAATGATTAACACTGGCAAGTCTCAGAAATCTAATGATGGATGGTAAATTTACAGTAAAATTGATTGCATAAACATTGGAATAGGACTACATACATATATAGCGATCGTGCTGAGTTTTTTGAACGGAAATATCAACGTAAAACGACTACAAAATGTACTCTTAAGATTCGTTTCGTGTTAACGCTTAAACAAGAAGATCATCTATTTCCGAAAGTCTTCTTTCATCATGATCAACACTGTTCAAGTGGCAAGCCTTAAAAATCTAATGATCGATGTTTAGCTTCTGCAAATTGACAGTAAAAATTAATGGCATAAACAGTATAAATGGCAATTTGCACAAAATATTAAGGTGATTTTATTTAAAGAAAAACAAACTTAAAGATGTCTAGAATAGATGTGTATGTAGAATTGATGTCAAGGAAAAGTAGCTGTGATCTGTGCAGTATTGGAAGACACTACTAAAGCTGGCAATGAGTAACTAAACCTTTTTTATTCGCTAAAACTGATAAACATGTTCGGTAAAATGTTAAGAAAAACCCTTTCCGAAAAAGTAAAATCGTATTACCATTCAACCATCTGATAACCCTTTCCGAAAAAGTACAAATAACACTTATAACACATAATTAAAGTGATTTATGCTCAAAAACTACATACTAAAAGTGATATGTATTTGAAAAGATTGTTCCTAACTAACTGTATTACAAGATGCATCGATTCTCCCAATATTTCAAAATTAAATTAAGTGTAAAACCACATTCAAACATTAGCATATATGCAGATGCTGACGCCTCTGCCGCTGCCGCCGCCTCTGCCGTCGCTGCTGCTTATGTTGTAGCCGTCGGCAGCGACTGCGCCGCGCAAGTTTCTATAAAAAGAGCGGCTGGCGCTCTGTCTAGTCACAGTTGAAGTTTGACTCTCGTGCGCGTTGTTTATCATAAACAAACCCAAAAACCCAAGCTCAACACAAAGACAACATGAAGGTGCGTTGTCCTTGTCATGTGGCTTCCAAACTCGTGCCTGGGATTAGCGAATTTGAAGCATTACTTTTTTTTCCTTTTTTTGTTGTGGTGCAGTGAAAACTGATGCAGTGCTTGTTCTTTTTTTTGTTTTAACCCAAAAAGGTATTCGTTTGCTTGCTTGCTGTATGCAGCCTGGCTAATGCTGGCATCCTGTCCGGTGGCGGCGGCGGCGGTGGCGGTGGCTGGTCCGGCGGTGGTGGTGGCGGCGGCTGGTCGTCTGGCGGCGGAGGCGGCGGCGGCTGGTCTGGCGGTGGAGGCGGCGGTCATGGCGGCGGAGGCGGTGGCAGCAGCATCAAGATCATCAAAGTAATTTCCGAGGGCGGCGACGGCGGTGGTTATGGCGGCGGTGGCTATGGAGGCGGTGGCGGTGGCTATGGAGGCGGTGGTGGTGGCTGGTCCTCGGGCGGCGGCGGTGGCGGCTATGGAGGCGGCGGCGCTGTTAGCGATGTTAAAATCGTCAAGGTCATCTCACAGGGCTCCAGTGGCGGCCATGGTCATGGCGGTGGCGGTTATGGAGGAGGCGGCGGCTATGGTGGTGGCGGTCATGGCGGCGGTCATGGCGGCGGTCATGGCGGTGGTGCTGTCAAGATCATTAAGGTCATTTCTGATGGCGGCGCTGGCGGTGGCGGCTATGGCGGTGGTGGCGGCGGCGGCGGTGGCTGGGCACCACAGGGTGGCTGGGCCTCCGGTGGCGGCGGCTGGTAATTTAGCCTCGTTTTTACAGGCTGCCAAGCAGCATACAGCGTTTACCTGAATATTGTTCAACTTTGTTGTGATATTTGCAGAGAGTTGAACCAAAACTGTACAATTTCCTACACTATTGTTTCTTTTTAAGTCTGTTACTCATTTTGTATGTAAATACTCATCATTAGTTGTTGATTATAAACCAAGAAATCGAATCAAATAGATAAAATTATGAAAAACATAATTTCAATTGTTTGAAAAATGGATTTTATAAAACCGGAACCGAATTTCGTAATAATTCAAAACGCGTAACGTTGTAATCGGCTTTTACTTAATCGTGACAAATGTACTGATGCAAAGTTTACAAAAAACATATACCAAGATTTCGGAGTAGCTCAACTTTTGAATTTCACCTCCTTGAGTGGGCGGAGCATTCGGAAGACTCAGAAAGAAAGTTCACTGTACTTTTGGGTTAAGTTGACGATATATGTATACTCGTTAGTTGAGATCATCTCGAAGAGGAGTACTAAATGCCTAATTGGGTTACTGATCGACACACACAATACATATGCAAGCAAACATACAACAATGACAAAGTAAAATGATCGCGAGTTGACGTTGTGTGTACACAACATGGTGAAGGATGCCATTATGTGCGCGGCGACAATATGGGAGAAAGCCACCTGCATCAGGAACTATATGGAAGATGTTGAAGTGACCAATAGAACTGACGTGCTAAGAGTGTGCAGCGCTCTTCACAACGATATGCTGCCCATTGATCTTTTCATCACGGAAGTAAAAGAGCGTCAAAACTCGCGAGAGCCGCAATATACATTGGACTGGCTTCCTTCGTGGTCAATATACTTTATTTATCATCCTTCTTACCCTACGATAACTATAAGTATATACGTCGATTATTCTTACATCCTATCATTTAGTATGGATATCTCTTAACTGCTTATGTATTAGTATCGATAAGTACATGTAATGACTTGTGGCCGGAGGAAAAACGTGAAGCGATGACAAAAGCGATGCAACGTGTCTAAAAAAAGAGACTCGACGCATATCATACCCAAACTAAGCCCCTGGCTTAATGGACTTATAGTTACTTATAGTTTAATATTGTCCCGTTCTGATATACTTCGTCCATGATGAAGACATCACAAAGTTAATGAGGTAGCAGAAGAGGTCTGAAGCCTTACTCTATATCAAAAGGTTGGAAGAGTTTCTTTGCTACCTTAACGGAGCTGCGCATGTTTTTCAATGTCATTCTGCGAAGTCGCAACATTGCAGGGATTCCAAACTCAGAGCGACATATAAGTGATCCCTCAATGGTCTTCTTCTTCTTCTTAACTGGCCATAACAACCCATTACTGGGTTACGGCTTAGTGTACTTCTTTCATTGGAATTGAGGTTTTACATGGTGGGTCCCAAAGCAACCCTTTAAAGGCCTAAGATGGCTCTACTGGTCTCGAAAGAATCCAGTGTCATTATAAGTCGCCTCATACGACAAGCTTTGACCTGGTGAGGTGGTATTCTCTAACCTGCTCAACACACAGTCCAAAGCTTTATAAGCGACAAAGAGAAGGTGAGTGTCGATTTGGTATTCGTAGGTCTTGGTGGACCTATTAGGTCCAGAGCCGGAATGAAAAGGTCCGATCTCGAATAGCTTTAGAGTGTCAGACAACAGATGCTCTATGGGGCGTATCCCGTAACTAATCGGGAACTTATTTGAATGGGCGAATGATTTCAGCAGGCAGTAATGCATAACATATAAATGGCATTTCCCATTTCAATTCTCTAGTGGATTTACATGCACATGTCTCAGATATGTGGAAACTGTGTCAGTGCACTTATTGTGGGCTTTAGCAAAGGTATTTCAATTGTTTTAAACAGTTTCAAAGATGTAACATAAAAAAAAGGCACTTCAGCGACTTTAAGCATACACGGCGTATGCGTAATATGCACATAATGCAAGGCAATGACCAAGTTACTTAGCCTTGCTGACTTGCCACTTTATTTCAAGACTTGCTTGAGTTTTTGGCTTAATTTGCGAGATGCACACAAAGTCATTTTAATTAAACAAAAAAAAAAAATATTAAAAAATATATATGTATATAAAAAAAATATACATATTTTTGTATAATATTTTGTTTGCAGTTTTTGGCAACTTGTGAGCTGCGTTTTGTTTGGCCAAATGGAGCCGCTGTGGCGGGAAGACGCTGCTTTTAAGCGTTTAAAGTCAAGTGTTAAATGTTTAATTAATTAAAAATTTATGTTTTGGTTTTTTTTTTTATTATAATTAACTCTTTCGTACGTAATTATTGATAAGCGGCGTGCAAAAGAAAGAAAGAAGAAGAAGAAAAAAGTTGCAAAGTATTTGAATTGTTAGTTGGTTTAATTTTAGAAGCTACGTAGTTGCTTCGGTTGCACGGTTCTTGTGCTGAGCAGGAAATGTGGAGAGGCCAAGATGATGACAAAGCAATGTATAAGAAGTCTAATGATGAGCATATAACCATGCACAATGTTTTAATTGGCAAAAACCAAAAACTTAAACCACAAAAAATAATAACACAAATTGATATTTTTGCTTGTCGTTGTTGTTGTGTTTGTCCAAAACGTGGCTGCCGGCAGCGGCGCCAACATCATTAGTTTGAGCCGCCAAAGTGCCAAACCGCTGAACAGAATCAATTTTTTGGGTATAAATTATGGCAACGGCGCTCAGACAATATCATAAACAAGCGGATCTGTGCTTTGTGTACTCCGAAAAACTCCTAAAAACGCTAAGAACTCCTAGAAGATGAAGGTGCGTACCAGCTGTCAGGATATGGCTGTTACATGACTACTAATTACTCTTTGCAGGTATTTGTGTGCTTGCTGGCTACTCTGGCCGCTGCCAATGCGGGCGGTGGACGTGGCGGTGGCGGTTACCTGCCAGGCGGTGGTCGCGGTGGTTTTGGCGGCGGCGGCGGCGGCGGTGGTGGTTTTAGCAACATTGGCGCAGGTTCCACCTCGCATGTGGCGCACTCGCTGGGCAACACCAAAGTGCATATTAATGGACCAGGCGGTGGAGCTGCTGGTTATGCTGGTGCGGGCGCTAGTGCTGGTTATGGCGGCGGCGGCGGAGGCTATGCTGGTGGCGCCACTGCACATGTGTCTCGTGGACCTGGTGGCGGCGGCTATGGCGGTGGCGCCACTTCGCATGTGTCTCGTGGACCTGGTGGCGGCGGCGGTGGTGGCTGGCAAGGCGGCGCTGGTATAGCACGTGGTGGCGGCGGTGGTGGCTGGCAAGGCGGCGCAGGTGGTGCTGGTGCTGGTAGCTGGCAGGGCGGCGCTAGTGCTGGCGGTGGCGGCTCATACGGCGGTGGTGGCGCAGCTGGCGGTGGTGCCGGTGCATGGGGCGCACCTGCACAGTACGACTATACAGTGAATCACGGTTCTAGCGGCGGACAAAGTGCTGGCGGTTACAGCGGTGGACACAGCGCTGGTGGTTTTGGCGGCGGCGGACAAAGTGCTGGCGGTTTCAGCGGTGGACACAGCGCTGGTGGTTTTGGCGGCGGTGGTAGTGGTGGTGGTGGTTACCTGCCTGGTGGTGGTCGCGGCGGTGGTGGCGGCGGCGGCGCCGGCGGTTCCTATGGCGCAGGCGCTGCTGCTGGCGCTGGAGCTGGTGGACGCGGCGGCGGCGGTGCCGGTGGCTGGTGGAATGACTAGATTGTAAGATTGTGAGCCAAGCTCCATGTACTAAGCACAAGTACTTTGTCCAGCTTATGAAAATCCAATAAATATTTGCTCTGCGATCTCTCGTAATAAATATGTTGTCACTTTTACTCGCTTACTTGTACTTTTTTCCAGCGCTAAATAGTTATGTGCATGAAAGTGCAGTCCAAAACGAACGCAACAAAAATTTAGCCGGCAGTTCATTGAGCTGCGTAAACGCTTTATTAGCATATCAGTGTGAACTTTTTAGCCTTAGAGCAAAGCTTAAGAGTAACTGTGCTTTAAGCTGATTTCAACAGCGATAACAGCGCAGAGCTTTTACAATTAAACACTAGATGGCGCTGCTAAGCAAAAACAAGTTTGTTGCCTAAGTCTTTCGTTTTTATATGAAGCTGCGCTGCTGCATGCTTTAAGCTTAGCATAAGCTGCGTTCACACAAACCATTTGTAATGCATAAACTTAAAATTGGTATTAAAATATAAATCGAACACATATTTATGGTTTTGCCAGCTAGCTGCAAATAAAAATTATGTAATAGAAAACACACATTTTGAACAAAAAATATTAATTTAACATTCAGCTTGTCGATTCGGTTTGGAAAATATTGAACTTAATTCCGAGTGAGTTCGTATCGGTTTTTTATTGAAGTTGATTCGTTTTCATTTCGATTCAATTTATGTGTCTTAACAGGCAGTATCGATTTATATACATACTTTTCACTATATCCACAAACACACAGGAAAAAAAAACTATTAATTAATTTTCCAAAATTATTTTACTTATTTATATGGCTTTTCTGTCAAGCCACATTTAACTTTTTCAAAATAACTTCGAAAAGCTCGGTTTCGTTTCGAACTTAAATTTACTTGTCTAATTAATTCTTTATAATTTTTAAACTTGTTTTTATCAGTGAAATTAAATGCAGCTTTCACCAATGAATACCTTATTATCTTTGAAATATATTTAATATGTATATTAGGAATATTTTGGTGACAAACAAAAAGCTCTTTAAGGTGTAATTTGCCATTTTATTTTCATACCGTTGGCTCGGATTCGAAAACGAAAACAGCTAACCATTTTGATTTCTCTTATTCCGTCCGGAATCGAAAACGAGAAAGGATCTGAGAAGGCCTTGTAATTTATGACAAAATAGTTTTAGCCGCAGATATATTCAAATACGGCTTTTAAATAAATAGGACAACTTTTCAAATTCCACAAGCTATGTAAATACGACTTTGAATTCTTTTCTTTCTATTTATTATGCTGGTACACATGTCCCTCGTCACTTGGCAATTTCAGTTTATTTTAGACAGATATAAAGGCTAGGTGTGTTTTGGTGTGAAAAACTGTATTAAAATGTTGCTGGAAAAAAAAATATAATACCCTTTTATATTATGTGAACAGAGTACAAACACTAAATGAACCAGTTGGTTCTGGGGTGATTTAAAGAGCAGAGAACATAATTTTGCGTTATCTTTATAACAAGAGTAAATGCCAAAGAAGTCCTCTATAAGTTCATGCCATATTTGGTTCGTTTTTGTATCGACTTTCTAGACAAATGCACTATCTTCAAGCTATAGTATAGAAATTTAAAGTTTTTGAAACTATTCCTATTGAAAACTATTCCTTGCGTACTGTATGTATGCATAGTCAGTACTATTTCTTCTAAAGTATCATATATTTAAAACTCGAAAACTTGTCTCTTTACGCTATTACTGGACACTTTATAAAAGAAATTTCGACGTTTTATTTCACATTTACGGAAAAACGAACAGCTGATTGTCATTTATTCGGGCGTAAGTATACGGCAGGTGAGCGGGTTAGAGGATACTACCCCAGCAGGTCGAAGCTTGTCGTATGAGGCGACTTACAATGACACAGGATTTTTTCGAGGCCAGTAGTGACTCTACCCTATGCATTAAAAGGGTTGTGCGTAGGGTTTGGGACCCACCACGTAAAACTACAATTTCAATGAAAGAAATACTTGAGGCCGTAACCCGGTAACGGGTTGTTATGGCCAGTTAAGAAGAAGCAGAACTACACGGAAGGACAGACGGACATGGTTTGGGAAACGAAAAAGAAGTGATCAAAGGAATATATTATATCGATTTTCTCTGGGGCTTTTTACTTGGCGTGCGTCTCTACGCAGCTAACTGCATCCAAATTAAGGTGAAGGAAAAAAGCAAACATATATGCGAAATAAAAACCAAGCATAAATGTTAACAAACATTTTAATTCAAGCAAATGAGCTGAAATATCAACATCAAGATATATGAGACATACAACAAAAGGTGCTTATAAAAATCAGCTGGAAATGGCATTTTACATAACCGACAGACAATACGTGTGAACGCGTCTTTATGTGCACATAAAAGCTCTGACAATAAAAGCTTAACCTGTTTTGGCTTGTACCCACAAGTTTTACAGCTTGTCATATATGCGGCACATTTTCAGCAAAGGGTTAATCAAGTTCAATGTCAACAGTGCCAATAAGCGAAAGTTGCAACAACGATCAAGTTTAAACATGTCAGGAAGTAAAAGTTAGTGACTGGCATGCAAAAAATGGGAAGCTCAAAACCAAAGGGACGGCAGGGCTCTGACACATTTTATAGCTCTAGCGGATTATGGCTTATGTCCAGTCTTGTATTTATGACAACTTGTTTTGGAACACACCCAAAAAGCAAGAGACAGCAATCTTAACACAAATTGGCAATTACGCGGCTTTAAGCTGAAAAAAGTAATTTGATTTCGACAAAAAAATCAAAAGGAAGAGCGAACATAACTTTTGGCAAGATGAATATCAAACATTTCTTTTTTGTTATATGCCAATTACACAGGTCTACAAAATCGAAGCTTTCAATCTGAAACTGGAGGTTCTGGAGGTTGTCGCCAACAGGTACAGCTTTCTAGCTAATCGTTTGCTGAGTTAGAGTTGGTGTAGACCCCAGAAAGCACAAAGTTAAGAAGTTATTACTTTACCAAAACACGTTGTTGCGTTGGATGAACAGTATAGCAACTTTACCCATATCAACTAGCTATCATCAGCCCACGCGTAAAACGTGCAAGGCCACGGAAAGGAAGCCCCCAAAAGTTGACCAGCAGTGCAAACTATAAAGAACACTTAAGGGTATGCACTTCTTCTGAAAATTCCCTAAACATTGATATAAGTTTCATCCATATTGGCTTCCATATAGTTGGTGAAAAAGGGGTCAAAAATTTTTCTTCAACCTAATTTTAAACTAGCGGGCCCACAAACTTCGATTTGCCCAAAATATTTTTTTTTATCAAATCGAGCATTCACGATTCCAAATTCTTTTTTAATCGCATATAAGCAACAACAATAATATAATTTCAATTATAGATTGAATAAACATATCCTGTATTTATACGGAAAGCTTTCCTTTCAAATTTCATTAAATTCTATGCGTTTTATTGAAATCTGGAAAAAGTTGAACAATGATTGTCTTCAATTTGAGGCTGCTCCGGAGCCTAAGTGAAGAGTTAGGATGGTCTCCCAGCTCGGAAACACGCCGTTTCCAGATTTATGTCGCACTGAGCTTAGGATAATTGATCAAATCTCAGCAAATCTCCTGGATTTCGATTTTGAATCGTCTAATTTAATTTAATTGACAATAATTTGAAAAAGGTTGTACTTGTGTTCTATTTTCTCGGAAAACTATCTTGTCAAACGGCTCGAGTATTGCTACCAATGTTTCTTTTTCTGGACCGTCTCCAAGTTATTTGGTTCATTACTTTTCAAGTTATATTAACGCGTACACTGAACGAACGATTTTATATATAAAGATATATCTCTCGCTATTTCAGACTCTCACAAGAATTAAAGAAGTTTCGCTTAACAATGCACATAACTATATAAGTATACATTGACCTAACGGTTGTGGTTTACTCAAACATCTCTGGGCAATGGTCTCTTATGACACTATGCAACAAATTTGACCTCAATGAAAGGCCTATGACTAAAAAATACCTTTCCCGGTAAATTTTGGGTCGCTGATTTCGAATTCATTATTAACGCTATTTGCGAAGTCAGCAAATCTCATATATCTTGGACACCTTACTACCGAGCGAGATGAATTGTAACTCGAATTAAAGATAGTTTAATATTAAATCAATGTATTTCAGACAGTTTTGGTCTATCTTTCTTATTGTGTTTTACTCCAAATGAATTAAATCAAAAACAAAAAATTTTTTTGAATAGGCTTTTTTTGGATTGAATAAATCGATTCTTTGCGAACATTTGAACACCGATTTGAGTTAAATCGGTAGCGAAATGGAGAATTTATTAAGAATACACGAAAATATTCCACGGGACCATTTTTTTGAATTTCCGTAAAAAAAAAATAAACAGTTGGTAACCAACTCAGGCTTTTACGCGCGCTTATCAAAACAACCGAAATTAGCTTGAAGAAATTTAAACAACAAAAAAATTGCAAAAAAAAGTTTCGAAAATTATTTACTCTTATTATTCCTCTGGCGACCCAACTATAGCGACTAGAGTGCTTAAATTCAATAGGAAACTCTTTGAAGACATGCCTAACACGATAGAAAAACATTTAGCTTGCTAAAGCCGAAATTACTAAAGTTATTTGAATAACACACTTCAACGATGCACGCACACAAAATCATTGCCAAATCGCCGGAAAAGGTATCAGAATGCTTAAATCTTCGAAAAACATAAAATTAGAGATTTTAGTTTTTTTGGCGATCGCAATACTTTTTTGCGGAAAAGTAAAAAATATGAAAACCATGGAGTAAAACCTACCTTTTCAGGTAAATTTAGGGTCGCTGATTTCAAATCACCCTCCGTGTGGTGAGCGGATTAAGAATTCCACTTCAGCAGGTCAAAGCTTGTCATATGAGGCGACTAACAATAACACTGGGTTCTTTCGAGACCAGTAGGCCGTAAAAGGGTTGTGCGTAGGGTTTGCGACCCACCACATAAAACCACAATTCCAATGAAAGAATGTATTTACATCAGGCCGTAACCCGATAACCGGTTGTTATGGCCAGTTAAATAGAAGATTTCAAATCCAGAAACCGTTTTGAGTTATATAGAACAGCTAACAGTGGTGTGTGTGTGTGTGTGTGTGTGTGTCAGCTACTTCCGTTGACAAAATTCATTTGGATTTGTTTTATGGCGTTTTGTTGATAATTGAATTGTTTACTCGCATTGTTCATAGACGTCTTCTGGACGGCGTCAAATCGTCTCGAGATCGTCTCTCAAAAGAACCTTGACTAACTTTTGGTCAAACATGTTTTGGGCAAATTGTTATGTGTGTTATGTGCTTAAGCCAGTATTTGATGAGTTTTAATATTACATAAATAAAAGAGCTTGAAGCACATTTAAGCTGATTTGCATGATTCACGCATGACGATTTCATGTATGCATAGTTTTTTTTTTTGTTTGTCTCAAGAAGTCGATTTGGATTCTGTAAAGATAAGCCGATTTTGATGTTTTGAGGTAAAAAGATACGATATAATGTTATAACCATTTCGTAGCTTTGGCATTAGAAGTTAAGAGTCTGATTTATATTGCGATTTGTAATTTATATCTTTTGTTTTTCATGCCGCAACTATTGACTATTGTCATTAGTCTTTTGTTGTTGTTATGTAGCTTTTAATGTGCGCAAATTAAATACAATTTGTTGTTAAATACTTTCAAATGTAATGAAGCATCTTTGCAAAGGCATTCACAAGTTTGTAAGAATTTATTAATACTGAATATGCATAAACTTGTGCCACTTAGTGACTAGAGGCTACTTTGCATATATATGTGTGTGTGTTTGAGTGTATGTGTGTTTTTACATATACACCAATATTGCAGATACACTCAGTCCGTCTGAGTGCGCTCTTAGTAAGAAGAGCTCTTTAGCTATCTATAAATTACGGAAACTCATAGATTCAAATGAAACTGAACTAAAATGCATTTGAAATACATGTTTCTTTTATTACAGCTTCAGTTTCATTCAAGCAAATCAAAGAGGATGCTTTATAAGCAGAGCTGCAAACCGGCTTTAAGCCGTAACGAAGTTTATAAAACACGCCACGAATCGCAACCCAAGTTCCGGCTGCAAAAACTTCCAAAAAACACTCAATCGTTAGTTGATACCTGGGAATCCAACCGACAAACTGTGTCGAAATGCCACATATCTTCTTCTTGGGAGAGGGGTTTTTACGCGATGGAGCCCTACGCACAACCCTGGGCAGACTTCGTTGCGCATATTAGCTCACTGCCCTTAACCCTAGTGGTGATTAGAGCAGCTAACCAGGAGACACCACGTGGAGGCTGTGCGTCAACTAAGTAAAGGTAGAGACAGGGATCAGAAGCCTCACTCTGTGCCACAACAAATGCTTAGTTAGTTAAGAGCTGCGGAAAAATAGGCAAATCTTTAAGAATCTAGAAACAATCTAAATATATAAAAATAAGTGTACATTTTGAGGTCACCACTAACTGCGAATGACCCGTGTGGTGAACGGGTTAGAGAATACCACTACAGCAGGTCAAAGGGTCAACATCAACTCTGACCATTACCTTATTGCAGCCAAGGTTCGCATGCGTCTAAGCATATCACAGCAGATTGCTGAAGCCTTTTCCGCTCAACTTTTTGAACTGACTCAACCTCCCTTAGAACCTAATAGCGCCGAGGGAATCTGGAAGCATAGATCCCACTCCTTGCGTTCCACCGCAAAGAATGTCCTTGGATTCCAACGCCCACTGCCGAGGAACCAATGGTACGATCAGGAGTGTCGCGAAGCCACTGCATTAAAGATCGCCATCTATAGAAGGACCCTGCAGTCGGCTGCTACGTGATCTGTGCGAGATCACTATCGGGAAATGAAGACGATGGAGAGGCGCCTTTTCGGGAAAAGCGTGAGCGACAGGAGATCGAGATGTGCTGTAGCAGGAATGAAGTAAGGAAGTTCTTCCAAAATGTCAAGCGTCTGGCTGAAGGATTTAGTAGCGGAGCGTCTTCCTGTAGAGATTCAGAGGGAAATCTGGTTGGTGGATGCACAGGGTGCACTGTGGTTGTGCAGGCAGCACTTCTCTGGCTTGCTATCGGGCGATGATGAGGATGATGCCGGCCCCGGAGTTTTCCCGACATCCCTAATTATAGACGACGGCGTGGATATGCAGCCGCCAAGCTATGACGAAGTCATAAGAATTAATATCCAGCGGCTCCTCTGGCTGTCTCGTGTTGTGCATATGGATGAAGAAGCTCTTGCGAGAAAATTCTTCAATGCGACTGGACCAGGTAGAGAGCGCAGTTACTAGCTTTGGTATTGCCGATTGGAGAAGTCGCCTGGAGGAGTGCTCTATATCGATATACGATAACAACCCATTGTGGCCAGTCCAGAAGAAGTTACTGCAGAAGTAACTCTCTGTACCAAACAGCTGCTGCATTTCCTTCACACTTTCCTTCAATACCAAGAAGTACTGTCCAGCACCTTAATGCAAATATTCCTTTAACAGTGGTCGAATTTTTAAAGTTTAAGCACAAAAAGAGCCCATAGAAGGTTTCATTTTCTTGACTTCTTGGCTAAAATCAGTATTCAACATGTTTTGAGTTTTTGCCAAGACACTTTATTCGCTTTATAGAACGCACAAAGATCTATGAGCAAATCTCAACTAGTTTTGAAAGATAATAATGCATATTTTGCATGTCGAAAGTGAGGTCATACATAATGCTAATTATACCGAATGATATAAAGAAATGAATGTATATGAAATATGCATATAACGTAAGTGTGGAGTTTATTGGAAGCAAAGTTCCTAAACGAATGAACAGCTTAAGATCATGAAATATTATCAGGTGTTGCTACATAATAATTAATTATAATTATACAATATATACAAGTTTTGAAGTTAAGAATATTTATTTACTTATGTTATGATATCATATTGAATACTGTGTATTAGGGTGGGTCAGTATTTATTTGTATAGACGGTATATTCTTGTAGAGTGGTTCAGCTATGGCGGAACTTCGCCTTACCACAGCTGGAGTCTTACTTTGATATGGCATTTCGTGCTCCAGCTGCAAGCGTCGGTTGCGACAAACAGGATATAATGGACAATAGATATTTGACGCCATTCGGGTGGCGTTATAACGTGGATAGGACAAATGTTCGACTTCTTGAGATCCTGCTCATGTCGGTGTCGGGTGCAATTTATCTCTTACTTAAAGCCTTTTCGGCTTTTTCAGCTACAATAACATACTAATTAATTCCATACAATACTAATTAATATCGCGATCTTTTGCAAATCGTCCTGAACGAGTTCAAAGCCAAGCGATAACGAACGAAAAACTGGTTCCTAGTATTTTGGTGAAAAATATAAAATTACCTAGTCTACGAATTGTTTGTCATAATTCATTTATAGAGCGAGAGAGGGACACAAAAAGTGTCTTAAGTAAATTCTAGAACAAATTATATATTTTTATATTTACGAAAATTTACCATAATGACGGATGATGGCGCAGGTGAGGCAACTGCCTTGCACAGCAGTGACAGCGACAGTGATTCCGTCGATTTCGATGTCGATCTACCCGACGTGCCCTTCGAAGACCATCCAGAATCCAGCGTGCTTTCTCTCGCGCGCTGCATAGTCTGCCGCGGTTTAAGACTCAGCAAACTGTATCAGTGCCCCAATGGCCACATACTCTGTGCCGGCTGCTATCATATAAGGAAGAAGGACCAAACACTGGGCCAAGATCGACTCACCTGTCCAACGTGCAAAGCCTCAATAAGCGAATGCGTTACCAGCCGCAATCTCATAGCCGAACAAGTTTCTGCCGATCTCAAGGTGCAGTGCAAGACTTGCAGCAAAGAATTCAAACACAGCTGCATTCGGAAACATATCTCGTCGGAGTGCGAAAAACGCGTGGTAGGTTGCAAATATCTACCTCTTGGCTGCCAGTGGCAAGGCACGGTTCCTGGGAAGGCAGAGCATGAGCCAAATTGCGCACTGCGCGGAATGAACGGCGCTCAGCTGATGAACGTGCTACGCAAGCGCCAAGAAGAGCTAGATGAAAAGCAGAAACTTCGGGCGTCGATATTTCAGATAATGGCTGCAAAAAATATTGTTACGCGTACTTTTCAAGTTGTGCCCTTCCGTGTGTCATCCAAAAACTGCTATGAAACAGTGACCGTGGCGCAATTGAAAGCCTTCAATAATGAATGGACAGTAGAGCTGACTTGCGAAGCTATCGGGGAACAGTTCAATGTGCCTGCGGAGGAAGTCCATGAAAGGCCAGCCGATCAGCTCGCTTGCATAATGCTACAATTGAAGCTGGTGGCGCCACCTATTGAATCCTTCTCTCTGAAGTGGACAATGTTGGACATCAACATCAAAAATTGTGGTGTTCGCTGCGAATACAATCTGCAAGAGTGCACATTCTCTCCCAATAATATGACAGGACCAGCTGCCGTGATATATCGAAAGAATTGGCAGCAGTGTTGTAAGCTTCTGAATGAGTATGGTCTTTATGTGCGGCTGATGATGACTTTGACCTAGACTTATTAGTTTTCAGTGTTATTACAAATAAAAATGTGCATCAGTAAATTTGTGTTGTTTATTTTTTGATCGAAGCTTCTTCGAAAAGATAATTGCAAACAATAAAATGAGTCAGCAGCAATTAGAGTAGAGGTAGTCTTGAGCGTTTGGTCTTGGATACCGCTAACGATACCGGATACTACGCACAGCAAACACTTCTCCAGCTTTCGAAAAACGGTGTCATCGCAATTTGTTCTTGATGTAAGTGAACAAAAAGAAATAATTGGTTACTTAATCTATAGGGGGCGCCGCCCCCTGCTTGCACCGCTCGCCAACCCCCGTGCGTGTCTTGAGGTTGAGCTTATTCGTCTTCCGGTTATCCTTGCTCTTTCTCTGCATCTATCTGTACCTCTAACCCTACCCCTAGCCTTACCTTTTCCTCCTCCTCATTTCAAAAGCCAATGGCATCCACTATGAAGCGACCTACAAGATCACGTAATTCCAGAACATGTCGCTAATTCATGCACTACAGAAATGAACCACAGAGACCACTGTGGGAAAAAGGAACTTAATTTTTGCCGAAATAAAGATGGACAACATTTTCTGAAGTGCATACAAAACTGCGAGCCACCTATGTCAAAGATATGTGCTGAGAGAAGATCACCCCGCTCGCTAAAGAAGTAAAACTTTGTCCGAGAAAAGTCATTGACAAGTATGGTTTTTATCAGCAAGATCTATTATAAAAGCGACTCATTTATGCAGAAAGAAACATTCCCACCAATGGCGCCTTGCTGTAACGAAACTTGTTGTAATATTCATCGAAGCTCTCGTGAAAAGCGCGCATTGACTGGTATGCGACACGAGTAGGTCAACTTTAGGTATACCATATACAAGGCTATGACCAGCAGTGCTATGATCACCTAGAAGTGTACAAAAGTCACCCCCATATTAACTACTATATTGCTTTGATTTAGATAAGATCTCTTCAAACGCGTTCCACAAACTGGAAAATCTAGCTACCTATATGGAATTCAAAAGTTTGAAAAAACTTTAAATTTATTCATGTTTTGACTGTTGACATAACTTGAGATATCATATCGCACATGGTACTATAAAACTATGTATTTCCTTTTGAGATTATGTTTCTTTCAATGGTTTATATGTTAGATATCACATTAGTCGTTGTGCCTATGTATGCATATTAGGCTGGACCAAAATGTGTTTTTCATTTTTCCAAGTATGAAATAGAAGTTGTTAGCAATCTTATCTTCTTCTTTATATATTATAGTTGGTTTTAACCGGATCCAATACCAGTGGCGGATTTAAGAAAAACAAGGCACGGGTATATACTTCCGTGGGGCTCAGTATAAATATCTTCGTTACGTCCAAAAATTTTTTGTTATGAACAGTTAAGTTTCATTAAATGACTTTGAAAGCTCGTCTTGCTTAGCAAATATTTCCATTGCAGAATCCAAATGGAGTGAGTTTGCTACTTGATCTTTCAATGTAAAGGATACAGAGATAATAAAGTCTGTTCCCAAGAACAGAGTAACAAAGTAAAATATAATAAGCTGCAGAACTCGGAAAAACTGTCCATTATATTGTACGCAATGACAAAAGTCGTTAAAAAAATTACGATTTCCTGAGAAAATCATGTCATTGGAACTGAGCTGTAGTAAAGAATTCAGAGTATCTAGATTCTTTAATAGAAGGAATGTCAGGCATCAAAAAAAAAAAAAAAACGTCGTTTATTCTTCGAAAACTTCACTTGCGCTCGTGTAATTCGTCACTCATTGTATCCAAAACATCGTAGTAAACAAAATGTTTTCTGACGGTAGAGAAATTATCATTTTTCCAGGTCATTTCTACCCATTTATTTGTAGCTCTTAGCACAAAATCGTCTCATGTGCTTTCGTTTCTCAAGTCTTTCAATTTCTCAAATTTTCTAATTAAATTTTAGAGTAGCTGAATGCAGCAATATCTTGGGAATAGTCGCTTTTCAGCAAGTCGAC
This sequence comes from Chymomyza caudatula, assembly GCA_035041775.1. Lineage (NCBI taxonomy): Eukaryota > Metazoa > Arthropoda > Insecta > Diptera > Drosophilidae > Chymomyza > Chymomyza caudatula. The sequence goes on from JAWNKW010000150.1 coordinate 26,720, forward strand.
TCAGTTTAACGGCCAAGGATTCTAGTACTCTATTAAATTTCATGCTCTTTGTTTAAAACCACATGCCGGCAGTGTCAGTTCTGTTTTTTAAGCGGCTAAGGTAGGTGGAAGGTTAAACAAAAGCGATAGGTCTATCGATAGTATCGAACCTTTTCACTCAAACTATCATAACCGATGGAGTGGCTATATATATATATTGACTATCAATATTTTTGCACGAAGTGTATGAAAGTAATACAATGGAATCCTTGGCCGTTACATTTAGCCGATTTGCCGAAATGCAGCCATTCCAGTGCATACATATGCGAATTTTTTCTCTTTTTCTTTCTTAACTTTTCCTACGAATGAGTTGGTCTAAGAGAGAGTGCAACACAGCAGTGGGAAACACCGTATTTAAGCAAAAATATGGAATTTGTAACGGATGCCACGCTATTACTTTCATTCTCTTTGAGTTTTACAGCTCTGTACCGCTAACAGATTATATAATGGTAGAGATTTGAGGGAACGAAATACATGGATTAGCGATACTATATTGTAATAATGCTCTATGATGCCTTAAATTTTGTAAATAAAAAATAGATAAAATATAACTGATTTCGTGTGGGAAAACGGAATAAGGAGTATCGCATAGTTTGCCAAAAACTAGTTTTTTGGTCCAACCGAATGAGTATATAATAGTAGATAATATCTATACAAGAAACTTGGTAACAAATATTAAAAGAGTTTGCATAAATCAGCATAAAGTGCGTTGAACTTCAAAGCTACAACAAAAACAACAACAAATCAAATAAAACAAAATGCGGCATATTTTAAGTCTTGTTTGTTTTTTGTAGTATTTTATTTTTTTTGGTTGTTTTTTGTTTCTTCTTGATTTTGGTTCGTTTTTCGTTATATTTATTCATAATCCCACGGCAAATGTTAGTACCCATAACTACAATGGCTGTCTATAGGTATAATACACGGGCCTGTTCAGTGTTTGACGGAGCGACTATGCAAATATGTGCCAAAGATAGAACCAGAACTGTGTTATGGTCAGAGTCAGGTAAGCCTAAGAACCGGTTTTTGGTCTTAACAATAACTATCATTTAGTTATTTGCTCGCTTAGGTATACTTTTTTTATCTTTGCAGAGGGCATAGCAAATTTGATCTAATAACGTATTTCCAATACGCTGATTCGATTACATCCGCCTCTTTTGAACTAGCCAGTCTTTTGGGTTTTAGCTACAAACTTGAAACTTGACACACTAACTGAATACCTGTAGATTGGGTTGCCCAAACAACTGATGCACAGTTTCTTTATAGAAATGGCCTGATTTTTGTTTTTATTGGACATTTCCATGGCTATGCACGTGACAGTCTCAAAAGAATTTGCTCTCTGTATTTGGTATGTACTGCTTCTCAACTTATGGCATGAAATCCGAGTCAGCAGAGTATAGTCGAGTCAGAATTGCTGACATCAAAAGAGGTTATCACTTTACAGTAGTCAGATGTACCAAGAAAAGGTAAAAGAAGCGAACCCTTCAATTCACCTTTTCAGAGCACAGATGTTGTTACGATGGAAGAGAAAAAACGTTGATTTCTTTATTATCTTCAAAAATGAGCCAAATCCACCACATGTTGTACGTGAACGAAGCACTTGAAGTCATGGGCGCTTATTTCTTCTCAAAAAGCGGACATGTATGCTCTGTACTATTTGAGAAACTTAGGAAGGTCTATTTTGAATGCGACAGAAATTTTCGCAGAATTAAGGAAAACTAACACCCTACAACCCTACAACTAACATCGTTCATCACGACAAAGACTTTTTGAGCACCCGAGAGCTCAAATTTATGGATCATCCGGCATATAGTACCGATTTTTCACTCAAGAATTTTAACACAAAAAGTGTTTCGAAAGTGCTTATGCAAAGGTGTATCGATTTTCATGGAACATATTTAAAAAAAAAAAACAATTTTCGATGAAATAACAGATATTGGCATTAACTCGAAAATTCAAAAATGCCTCATTAGATTCCTAAAATTACACTGGGCCACAAGTTTTACATTTTCCTTTAAATTTAGGGTTGCTTATTTCGAATCCGGAAACCTTTATGGGTTTTCTAGCATCGTTTTAGAATTACGGCTATTTAAAAAACAATCGAGATTCTGAGAGTTGAGAGTCAGTGAATCCCATATTACTTGAAAACCTTACTATCGATCGAAATAAAATGTAATTCGAATTGAAGGTAATTAAATATCGGTTTAATGCGTTTCAGACGATATTGGTCTACCATGATTCGAATGCGAGTTACAAGGCAATGAACTTTATAACAGTTTCCGGATGCGAAATCAGTGACTTCAAATTTAACGGAAAAGGTGTGCTTTAGATATAGGCTTTTTTTTTGTTGCATAGTGCTATTGACGATCTTCCTTACCTTAAAAGCAGTTAATTTCGATTGGTCTAGGCCTGCAAGGAGGAGTAGGAATGTCTGCCTTGTTTTTTTCGATTCAGCATTATTTTGATGTGATGGTTTGGCTTTGATTGATTGCTTCTTAGCAGCGGTTGCACCCGCCAAGTTAGAGTATCTACAGCATTAATTGCATTATTTTGGGCTAAACAAAAACAACAAAATTAACAAAGTTAATCAGAACTTATGTGATTATTGCTTAAACTTACAAACTTTCGACATTTCAATAGACCAGAAAAAAGAAGGAAAGTCTCAAAGTTGCAGCTTCTAACACTTTTGCGTAATCATAAAGAGCATCGCTATCGGGTACCAGAAATATTGACTTCGATTTGCTAAACATAGTATAGTAATATATTTTAAGCTATGATGTGGCTGACTTACCATATACATTTTTGATAGAAATAGTCGTGATTTACGCTATTATAAGAGGCCACTCTTATCGATGGCAGATAATAGCGATTTTCAGGCTGCTTCCTGCTTTCGTTACAATTTCATTAGCAAACTGTAAAAAACTTCTGCTGACCCTCAATTAGTGCTTATTGTTTGGGCCTTGAGCTGAAAATTACCAGAACACAACGCATCACTGCTCCATACACACTTTGAGCCACAGTGAGCGCTAAAAGCAAACAGACGTCTCAACTGTTCAGCTGTCAAAATGCCATTAATCAGTTAACGTCCATACATATTTGTATGTATATGTTTGGGCCCGGCTTTAAGTGAGGCTAAGTCCATTGAAGATGATGCTTGAAGTCAAGTGTTGGCTGCTGTTGCTGCTGCTCTTTGACTTCCTTAGATTTGGACTTGGCGCATGCGCATATGACAGAGGCATTGATGATCTATTGTCATTATTTGTTGTTGTTAAGCTGCTGCTTATGATTAAATGTTGTTAATTTGTTTGGCTTTTGAGAAACCGGCCAAAGACCGCGTTGCCAACCGATGATAATAATGTTTTGTTTTAGCATAAGAAAACAAAGATGGGCGCGCATGCGTGGCAATTTGCATACGTTTAGTAATGTATCTGGTAGTAGTTCTCTTTGGACCAGGCCAAGACAAGTTCCAGCCGGCAGTGACTTTATGTGTGTGCGTGTGTGTAGCCAGAAATGTGGGTTATTACTGAATCGAGTCGCATGGCATCAATGGTTTCTAATTAGGCAAAGTCAAAGGCAAAACCGAATCAATAAAATCAATGTGTATTTTGCGTCTCGCTCTTGCGCCAAACTGTCTGCCGGTTTGAGGTTCTATTAAAGATTATTGAATATTGATTTTTGCTGCCGGTGGTTTGTTGGTTTGGTCGCTGGGCCATTGGTTATGCTTTTGGTATAAATGTGCGTGTATGGCGCTAATATGGGATTAGTTTACGCTTCTATTCGCTTCGAGCAAGATGAAACCTTTCGCCTGTTTAGTGGTTATTTTGGCAGCTTTGTTGGCCTGCGGCGCCGCGCATAGCGTGCAAAAACGCTCCTTGGGCTCATTACTGGGCGGCGGAGGCGGTGGCGGTGGCGGCGGTCTTGGTGGCATTGGACAGCTGCTGCAAAGTAAACTGGGCGGTCTAGGCGGCGGCGGCGGCGGCGGTGGTGGCGGCGGCGGTTACTCTGGCGGCGGCGGATACTCTGGCGGCGGTGGCGGTTACTCCGGCGGTCACAGCGGCGGCTATTCTGGCGGCCACAGCGGCGGCTATTCTGGCGGTCACAGCGGCGGCTATTCCGGCGGTGGTGGCTATTCCGGCGGCGGTGGCGGCGTCGAGAAGGTCATCATTGTCAAGGTCATCAATGAAGGTCACTCTGGTGGTGGCGGCTACTCTGGTGGTCATTCTGGCGGCTACTCTGGCGGTCACTCCGGCGGCTACTCTGGTGGTCACTCCGGCGGCTACTCTGGTGGTCAATCTGGCGGCTGGTCCAGTGGCGGCGGCGGTGGTGGCGCCGGTGGTTGGTCGAACGGCGGTGGCGGCTGGTAATTGTACCACGTGCAGTCACAAAAAACCACACTAAAAATAGTTCAAACTGTGAGCCAAAAAATATCACAAAAATATTGTTCGATAGCCTTAAGTTGCGCAGTTTTTTTTTGTAAATGTTTTTTTTTTTTACTAGATTTTATGCAAATACAAAAATTTAATATTTAACCACTGGCATTTATAGAATTTATGTATATGGCTGTTTGACCGGTTCACAAAGCTTCCTTTTGTGTTCAAAGATGCGACCCATTGTGCCGCCGTAATTGCCACAAGGTCAATTGGATTGGTTTGGGGCATTGTTAACAATTTGGCTTAATGTGACATTTATAGCCAAAATGTAGCTTCAATCAAGTGCACCTTGCAAACATCACACGGCAATTTAACAAATCACTTGGCTGGAAATCACTCTCGGTTGTTGTAGATATATATTTTTTTATTTTAGCTTGCAACGCAACAAATCTTGTGCAACATTTGCGCAACTTGAAGATAAAGTAGACGAAAAAAAACCATTGTTGTGGAATTTGGTGCAGTTGTTGTTCAAATTGATTGATTGTCAGTTCGGCGGTGTGTCGCCCAATCAGTCAGTCACTTGGTTAACCAGACCAAAGACTAAATTTATGCCGCCCATGAATAAATCTTAAAATTAAACACAAACGTACAAAAGTCAAAAGGTTCAAATACCCAAAAAGGAATTGACGAAAAGAAAAGCACCAAAAACGATAAGCGATAAACGATAACTCAAATTGGCCATTGCCTAAAAGTGTTATCAAACAAAAAGTATCGAAAGTAAACTCTGGGTATCAAATCAAAAAATATTGAAAATAGCTTGATTTGATATTGACATCCAACTCATTTGTTTAAACAGTAGTTATGATAGACTCGATTTGCTAGAAAATGGGTAAGTGTTTTTCTCATAAGTTTACATATAACACTGGTCACGTTTAAAGTATTCTTATGCTGGGAAAATCAGCTGGGTGCAGGCGATCATGAGCATGAGCTCTTCATAGCGTCTACTGATCCTATTTAGCCTGTCATACACAAACGGAATGCCGAGATCGCGGTGTATGGTAATTGTGCTTAGTGCCTTGTTTTGCATAATTTGGAATTTACATGTGGCATCTGGCAGCCAGACACCACAGCCACATCCACATCCAAGTGGCTCTTGAACAACGTAATTATGTTGCGTGTCAAAAGGTTACCTGTGCCCATTAGCCACCCCAATTTTACTATTTTTGTTGTGCACCTCGTGGTTATAGCATGGATGCCCAGATAAAGCTGGGGCACTGGCCAATGTTCGGGTAGATAAGAAGGCAGGTGGGTTTCACTTTTAAGGTGGCCAAACCAGAGACTTAAGTTAGAAGCTATAGATAAGACAGCTGAGTCGTTAGCGTACGTGGCTAGAAGCATGTGTCGTGCCCCGTTTCCGTCATTCGCTGGCGATGGCATATCAGCAGTGTACATAGGGTGCAACTGCGGAACGAAGACGCTGCATTGAGGTACACCAGTAGTAATGGCGTGGGTAGGGTTAGAGAACCAAGTAGTTTGGAGCAGGTAGAGCTATTATATGCTACTAAAAAAGCCCCTCATTGCTTGCTTCACATCTACAAATGTTCCTAAGCAGAGGTGTTCTTTCTCAAATGCATTGAATGCACTTGTTCTGGGTGCAGTGCCTCGGGCGGAAACCGAACTGGTGGTCTGAAAGCGGAGTGTTCGACTCAACTAATGCTTAAATTCTGTTCAAAAGTATTCTTTCAAATACTTTAGAGAATAATGGCAGCACGCTTATCGGCCCATATGACGTAATGTGTTCCACTGCTGTGGAAAGTAAGCCAGACGCAAGATCGTGCTAATCGCATTTGGTAGGCCACTCTTTTGTCTATTTTGTGCAAGCCAATTGCCATTTTGGGTTTCAGAGCTACCATAATGGCGAAATAGGACGTATTGGCAGATCCATTTGAAGGGGCGGCGACGTAATGGTTTTTAGATTGAAATGCCTGACACGTGATTCTAAGAGCGAGGCGAATGCGTCTCCACGGACTTTATCAGACCGACACCAATGGGTGTACTAGTTTGATTCCAAAGACTGCGGTCGCCTTGTCCTAGCGAACGCTTGAGAACAGCTCTAAGAGACATTGATGCTTCTCTAAACAAGGCTCAAAGTTTTCGGTTGTTTTTCCCGTAATAGCGCAGCAAATATATTGGTGTTCGACAAGCAACATTTAGCGTTTCTTGCAACATCGCAAATTTTTTTCGCAAGATTCCCAAACCATTATCAATGTCAGCCGAAGAGTTGATTTCAATCGTCGGTTGTACTTTCTTATTTATGTGGCTTTGGTTGTTAGCTTATATCAGATCTAGGACGCAAGATGCACGTGGGTACGTGTCACGTAAATCATAACCGTTACTTTGCACAGACCATCCTAAGTACAATTTCTAAAACTCGCAAATGTCCAATATGCAACCAAACTTTAGGATCCACTATGCGCTCTGTGGAACGAATCTACATCTTGTTCAGAATGGTAATACCAATGCATGTGAAAAAGCTCGTGAGGTCCATTCGCGAAATCAATAACTTTCGCAATTACTGACAAGAAGCCAATTAAATCTAAGAAGTAGCACATCATGCCAACACAGCATCAGTTATGCGGAATCCGTATCAACAAGAACGAATATCTACATTAAATGCATGTACAGCGCACGGACTATATTGTAAGCATTATATCATCTTTGTAAATAGAATACCTTATGAGAGCTCATCATAATAAATGTGTTTTTTATTACTATTAGCTACCTACTCTAGTATGTTATGTATATTATGATCTATCGATCAAACTATATTCTACAGTTACAGCGTCCATGTCGACGTGCATTCAAATTCAATTTAAATTTTTATGAGCCCAAACGCATTCAGAATAATGGAGAGCCATAAAGTACACAGAGCCCGATCGCTGGACCCCGCAACACTCAATTACTTTGAGTCTAGGTTTTACATAAAAATGGCGCGCCAATAAATCGAAGTTCATAATGCTGCAGTGCAACAAGTGCCACCAACAGCAGCCGGCCAATTGAGCACAAGTCAGGTGCGCAAGCGCAGCTGAGTCAGCTTGGAGGCGTTGCAACAAGAACAACAGTTAGTTGTCTGTCCAGCTGTCGCTCATTTAGCTCTTTCGCTGTCTGGCTGTCTGTGGGGGCCATTGTGTCCGTTAGAGCTCTATTGTGCCGTGCCATAACAAAGCGTACGAAATCGAAAGTTCGCATAATGAGCCCACCGCAGAATGGCTGGAGGAGGAGGCCCGTTTGAGGTCTGTAACCCGTAAGCCAACCGCTCTTGGCGTTTGGTGCACGAGCTGCACGTACTTGACTTGACTTAGCTTCTCAGCAGCTGTAAGCCGCTTTGCAGATTTGGCAATTACATCTGATTATACGACAGCGTTTGAGTACTGCGAGTACGCTTCTATGACGGCGTCGCGCGTCGTTTAGAATCTTAGATGCGCGCTGCAGTATAAATAGCAGAGAGTGCGCCCAGTCGTAGATTAGTTAGTGCATAGCAGCGAGATGCAAGCAACACGACGTCAGTTGGTCTTACTTATAGTGCTGGGCGTAAGCGTTTATGCCAAGCCGCATGGATGGAGTAGTAGCGGCGGCGGTGGCTGGTCCGGCGGTGGAGGCGGATCCTCCGGCTGGCCAAGCAAAGTCAGTATTAGCGCCTGGCCCTCAACTGGCGGTGGTGGAGGCAGCGGTTGGTCTTCTGGTGGTGGTGGCGGCGGCTGGAAAAGCAGCGGAGGAGGAGGCAATGGTTGGTCCTCTGGCGGTGGAGGCGGCTGGAAAAGCGGCGGTGGCAGGGGTGGTTGGTCTAATGGTGGTGGCGGTGCCACGTCCTGGAAAGTAAGCTCGCTTGGCGGTGGTCATAGTGGCGGCAGCGGTTTAAATTTGTCCGGTGCACTGTCTAGCTTGGCTGGCTGGAAAACCCAAGCCTTGTCAAGCTTGGGCGGCGGTGGTGGTGTTTGGAAAAGCGGTGGCGGCGGTGGTGGCTGGTCCTCAGGCGGCAGTGGTGGCGGCTGGAAGAGTGGTGGTGGCTGGTCTTCTGGTGGCAGTGGTGGTGGCGGCAGTGGAGGTGGCTGGAAGAGCGGTGGCGGCGGCTGGAGCAGTGGCGGCGGTGGTGGCGGCGGTTGGAAAAGCGGTGGTGGTGGAAGTGGCTGGAACTGGTAGAGACTATAACATGTTGTGTGTTGAAATGTGTGGCTCTGGAACATAAAAGGCGGCGTTTAGTATCACTGTACCACTCTTAACTGTATATATGTAACATATAATGCTGTAAAAATCATCAACTTATTTTAACAATCCTTTTTTTTACCTGCGAATAAATAATACATACAAAATATTGAAGTGTAAAATGGAAAGTTCATTAACAGGGAAAATTCCGCGTGATTTACAGGCAAGTATCTTAGCAAAGTTATAAATTCAGCTGCATAATCGAATTATTTGTTGAATGCGAGTTATTGGCAATATTAAGAGCAATTATGTGAGCTGTGTTGCGCTACCGATAGAGTCCAAGTTATCACTCGTGCAGACGACAAGCAACATTAACATCTTCATCGCAATCTTTGGAAAAGTAAACCGAATTTCAACTTAATCAATGTGTCATCAATAGAGAACTTTTTGTCATCCTTTATTTGAACTCATTTAGCAGGACCTAACTATGATCAAATTATTATGCCAACGAATCGGTTCTGAGGTGTTGCGTTAGTTTAATATGAAACCAGGATAGCCTCTATCCTCCAACTGGATTAGAGATTCACATATTAACTAAGTTCTTTAATATTTTTTAGTTATTTATGTACGAGCCATGCCACGACCTATTAACATACATAGTAGCTCCGATTGTTTACAAATTTAAACCAAAGGGGTAAAATTATATTTTTATAACCATTAAAATGAGAATGATTGTAAAAACATATTAATTTATATACTATCGATATATTACTATCAGTTTTTGTATTTCGTGATTGTGATCGATGTGCAGAATTAGGAGAAAGACGCAAAGAACAACAATAATGAAAAGTAACGGGATAAGTCATGTGTTTTATTGCTATAGAGGAGGCTGTCAAGCGGCAAAAAAGTGACGCCGCCAATTGTTGGCCTTTAATATTGTTCTTAAAATATTAGCAAAACTGCAACTTGCAATTTCAAACAGTTAAAAAAACAAAACACCAAAGGCGACTATAAGAATATGTACGCAATGTGTTAAAGTGAACTGCGTAGCAGATTTGTATGTGTGTTGACCGCAATGCATTGTTTTTACGTATCCTCAAATACCTTGGCAAATTAAGTTGGCACGTAAAACGTTAAAAAGTGCTTACAGCGCCCATAATTTCTTTTGGGTAATAACAAAATCAGAGCCCTAAAATGTTTAATGGACGCTACCGAAGCGCCAACAGTGGCAGCAGCAGCAATGGCATGGCCGACGCCTCTACGCAGGGTGCACGCGACCGTCCATATAAACGTGCCACTTGCTTTGGATGCGGCAAGAAGACGCTTCGTATCATGTTTGAGCTGACTACACACATTCGCAACTTGGAGTTCTGTTCCGTAAAATGCTTTGCGGAGTTTCGTATGCTGTACAAGGGCGATTGCATTGAGTGCAACAACCTTTTACGTGAAAGCTCGTCTTACAAGTCTTTCTGTAGCATGATGTGCAAGATTTTCTATGAGACAAAAAATGGTTCTTTGCAACCTCATAAGGATGCGTTGTTTTGTAGGGTATACCGACCTACCTGCATTTACTGTTCTATACTGTTACATGAGGGTGCACTCAATAAGGAATTCTGTGCCATGACTTGTAAGCTTCTTTATCAGAATAAGAACGATTTAAATCATGGCGAGCTGAAGACACTAAACGATGGAGCATCAGACAAAAGTACCCGTATCTTTGATTGGGCAGCGTATCTTAAAGTAAGTCAACACTTTTTAATAACCCGAATTTTAACTATAATTTGCTGACTGATTGCAGAAGACTAACAGTGAGGCAGCCCCGGTGGAGTGCTTCAAACAGGCACTTAATCCACTTATCAATAGTTTTGAAATTGGCATGAAATTGGAATCGTTGCATCCTCGCAAAGTTGACTCCATTTGCATTGCGTCTGTGGTTGATGTTCTAGGGCCTCGTCTTCAATTGCATTTGGATGGCGGTGACTCAAATAATGATTTTTGGTGCCTTGTGGACTCAACTGATATCCATGCCATTGGCCATTGCGAGAAGAGCGGCAAACAATTGGAGCCCCCGCACGGTTATCACTTGCTCGCCTCGAAGTGGGCCGACGATATAGGCAATATGTTAACTCATGCTATGATCGCACCAGAAGAGATCTTCCAGTCAGAGCCACCCACGCCGCCCATGAATCTCTTTAAAGTGGGCCAAAAGTTGGAGGCGGTCGACCTGAAGAATCCACACTTGATTTGCTGCGCAACAATTAAAGCCATCAAGAGTGACCAGATTCAAGTATCTTTTGATGGGTGGGACAGTGCTTTTGACTACTGGTGTTACTTTCAATCGCGCGAAATCTTTCCCGTTGGTTGGTGTGAACGCAATTGTTATCCTTTGCAGCCCCTCGGCCAGAAGTCACACCCGGATTCCAATTTTAACAAGCAGCGCTGCTCACCTACGAGTAACGCTGATGTAGCCGCAACAGATGCCTCATCAGTGATGGCTCACTTTCATCGCAATTGCAATGGTGGCCCTTTTATAAACAGCTTGAAATTACCTTTAATGGTTTCGGGGCGCACGCATCAAATGGTGGCCAAGCTTTGTCTACAGAAAATGTTGGACGCCACAACGGGTACACGGCAGCTGATAAATCTACTTTACGCCATGGACGCCAACAGGAATATATTAGCTTATGGTTTTCATATAAAGGTAATTATTTGGACTAATTTAATCTAAATCAGATATTAATTTTGTATTGCCCACAGATAAAAAAACTGTCGCCTTTGTGCGTAACGGACGCCATTAGCTTGGCTTGCTTTATAGAAGTTCTATGCACTATATGCGGAGCATGTCCAAATCTCATCTTTCTTGTGCCCAAAGAGGAAAAATGTTTGTATTGCGTGCACAATCTTAAGCGCCAACAGACCCAGACTGGAACCCCATCCGATGAAACCAATTCAGTCACACCATCGCTCGGTTCGCCGGCAAAAAAACCACATATATAATCATTAGTGGTGTATAACATTACACTTACATATTTAACAATAGCTATAGAGATAACAGGAGCTACACACCGACAGCAGAATTAAGAGTTGAATCCTAAGAAAGTCAGTACCAATCTGCAAGACAACTACACGACTGCTAAATGCTCTAAAATTAGAACAGCCAATTCTTATACACTTGTTGTTTAAATAACATTCAACAAACTATTTACTTGATTATTCTATAATTAATCGAAAGAACTCGTAATTTAGATTTTTTTGTTGCACTTATTCAAGTTATAAATTGTATAGTCAATGAACAGATTTCATCTCTGATAGAAAGTTTTGTATCACTTTACTTTTTTTATCGAACGCGAAAGCAGTTTCGAATCAGGACTCAATAGGTGTAGGAAAAATGATCATTTCCTAGCTTGCAAAATGAATAAAGATAGATTCTTAGTCCAAACTTAGTTGAACACAATAAAATGAACAATCTTACTAATTGAATTAGTATCAAAATATGTACTATATATGCAAGCGGAGATCCGTTAAATAAATTGTAACAGGTTTTTATAAAATATTTGATTTTTTAATGATTGAAAAGGAAACTATTTTTGAGTATGACGTGCGTAAAGTATTGGGAAAAATTGGCTTTGATTTGCAGGAATTGCGCTTTATTCGGATAAATAAATAAACTGAGAGCTTTAAGAACGCTGGGCATATATCATGGCAGGTTTCTGAATCCCCTAACGAAGGGCTATCTGGGTTAAGGTAACCATTTATTTCATTAACAACGTCAACCAACAGCTGTAAGTAAAACCAATGAGTCGAAATCATTAAAAGTACTTCGGAACGGCTGAACGATCTTGTACAGAGATGTAAGCACTTAAGCGAAAGTAAAACCCGTGACCAACGAGATGGGGGGTCAACTACTTTTCCTCATGGCTCTGAGATATATAAAGGTTTTGACAGAGACAGTCACTATGGGATAATTTTCCCTCCGGACCCAAATTTACCACCAAGTGCGAAACATCCGTAACAGAAATCTTTACCACGAATATCTCGAATTGAAGTTTTCCAAAAAGTACAAAGTGTGCAAAGTTTTCGAGAAACGAGCCTGCCTTTAGATAACAGGTGCATGCAAAATGAGCTCGTGTAAAATTTCTGCCATTTCGAAAAGGGCGACAACAGGCTGAGATCCCCAGTTTTCGCATACGTACCACCAAATGGTGGGACTATCATTACCGCCTGCACCGGAAAATAACCTGTAAACTCTGTATTATAAATGTTAATTTTTATTTTAAATTATTTTTAAAACATTTTTGGAAAATTTACTTTCCAAAATCAAACATTAATATATATTTACAATATAATTTACATGAAAACATTTGGGAGCGCATTAAATAAAATCGAAATCGTCATCAAAATCGTCGTCAACGTCAAAAGCATAATTATCTTGCATTTCTCCAAGTATATTATGATGAAGCACATCATCTAGGTCATCGCCATATAAGGAATCATCGTAATCGCTATACCATTCCTCATGATCATTTAAGTATAAATCGCAACTTTCAAAAAAGACAGAGACAATATTTTTGGAAACCTTATACTCCGGAGTGTTGCAAATGTTATTGCTGATGGCTGTGCCGAAAACGCATAGTTTGATTGGCAGCTTGCGTGGAGAATCCTTTTTTCTAATCTGCACCTTTATCTTCTCAATAATTTCATGCACTAATGCATTGTTTATCTTTGGGCAACATTTTAAACTTACAACGTTCAGATTTTTGCAAGCAATTAGCAGACAAATTACCATTTTATTGGTCACATTGCTACAATTGTCTAGCTGAATGTGCTCCAACTGGCTAAGATCAGAAAGTGCCAGCATTTCTCTATGGTTTAGCTCTGTGTTACCAGGTATGATAAGAGTTTTCAGTGCGCTAAGCTGTGCAATATGTAGAAACATTGCGCTTGAAATAACGTCAGAGCCGTGAATTTCCAAATGCATTAGCTGCGTTGCCTTGCGTTGGCTAAGCTCTGCGAATAGATTGGAACGTCCTCGGTCATGTGGACCTACGAAAATGGTCAGATGTTTAAGGCTGGGAAGCTGTGCAATCGTTTCGTAGGCTTCGTTCTGGTCCACGCTTAATTTAAGCACTTCCAATGCCTGACAATGCTTGACCATATTTTCATAGCATTGTGTATTGAGAATTGTTCCACTTTCCAGATCAAGGTTTTTAAGCAATGTTAGCTTTTGGCAAAACATTGGCACATAGACTGACTGTAATCCGGAACATTTTTTAAGTGTCAGGGTTTCAATTGAGGCTGGCAGGCAATCCATGTTAACGCCGCTCAATTCATAGTTGATGGACAGATCCAGACATTTTAGTAGCTTGAGGTGCCCTAATGCCAACAAACTGGAATCCGTTATCCCGCATTTAATCAGCTTTAGGTCAACCAAATTGTCCAACTTGGCAAAGGTTTTATGCATATTCATTTCGCTGCGCGTCAAATAAAGTGTCTTCACATTCTTGCAATATTTGCTAAAGTATTCCAAAAATCGAATTCGATGTTTTATCGGAATTCTGCCTGTCATTTTCACTACATGACGCCCGGACTTTGAGAAAAAGTCGCGCATATCCCAAACGGTTGCGTTAAGGTCGCAGAACACATCTAGAGTTATCCTCTTGTGCAGCAATGGAGAGCACAGCTCGTACATGTCATTAAAGTGCACACAAGAGCGTGCAACACGCACCTGATCGACCAGCGACAGCATCTTGAACACTTGATCCATGCAATATTGATTAAGTCGATATATCGGGGGTGGAGAGAAGATCGAATCTTCGGTAGTCTTATGTGTAACTCGAGGCTGATAGGCATCAGGCTGATGCCAGCTGTCGGCGGGCCACACTTCTATGTTATGTCCCATTACCACATGACGACAGCATTTTAAAACTTTGAGCGCATCTTTCGGATTAAGGAAATATACATGAGCGGCATTCGTTTCATAGTTGAGTTTTCTCAGCATGTTGACACGTATAACGCTGCCGAAAGTTGTAAAATACTTCAGCAATGCGTCTTCATTAACGACCATTGTAATTTTGTTCACATATATTACGCTTATTTGTAACTCGTCCTCGGTATATGCAATACCCTCCTTAATATCACAGCAATAGTAAAGTTTAACGTAGTCGTCCTCCATTTCGGAACTCTATACCGTTTGGTATACAATTGAGTTGTGTCAAATCTACAATGATATTAAAGAAGTTCAAAACACAAAATAACAAAATTCATTTTAAAGCACGAACCTAGAAGAATTTTCTTATTTTAGCTTCTGGCGACACAACCAGCACAGCCACCAGACCCAAGCCAAAGAGCGAGATGAATATATGCACCTATTTATGGTAGTGGTGTAAAAAATACATCGATGCATCGAAAACATCACTGGTTGGCCTGTCATTTACCGATGTTCTCGAACATACGAAACATCGATGTTTTTAAAACCATCGAACATTTCACCATCTCTTACGCTAACCTACTATTCAATATCATTCCAAAGTAAATAATTGAAAGTGCCATCTCAAAAATATAATATATATTTAAGAAATAGACTTATGTTGACATAATCTAGTCGTAGATCTATTGGCCTGTATTATATAGTATCTAGAAATCTTCTTATGTTCAACTATTGAATTCGTTGCCTCTGAACTAGTTGCGTATACTGTAGGATCCTATAATAAAAGCAAAATTTGTAAATTTAAAACATCGGACAACCATAGATGCATCGATGTTTTTAGTCCGATGCATCGACCTACACCAATGTCCATTGTCGATGGACTCTGCGATCGTCAAAATCGATGTTTTGGTCTGGACTTACACTATCATCACTAAGCACGACCAGCTAAACCAACGAACCCAAGCCAAAGAGCGAGATAAATATATGCACATATTTATAGATATGTATACATACTGTACCAACGTAAAGCAGACACTAGACAAAAGCAAAGAGCAAAACAAAGTAACGGGAAAATACTTGTGCTTAAGCCCAATAGGGGGCGCTGACAAGCTGCAAAACAGCTGCTTCCGCAGAGTGTCACAACGAAGTAGCATACGAAGTAACATAAGATTTTAAAAATTGTTAACCCCAAAATCAAAATAAACATCTTCATCGCAATCTTCGGAAAAGTAAGCCGAATTTCAAATTGACCAATTTGTCATCTATAGAGAACTTTGTGTCATCCCTTCTTTGAATTCGTTTAGCAGGACCTAACTATGATCAAATTATTATGCCAACGAATCGGTACTGAGGTGTTGCGTTAGTTTAATATGAAACCAGGATAGCCTCTATCCTCCAACTGGATTAGAGATTCACATATTAACTAAGTTCTTTAATATTTTTTAGTTATTTATGTACGAGCCATGCCACGACCTATTAACATACATAGTAGCTCCGATTGTTTACAAATTTAAACCAAAGGGGTAAAATTATATTTTTATAACCATTAAAATGAGAATGATTGTAAAAACATATTAATTTATATACTATCGATATATTACTATCAGTTTTTGTATTTCGTGATTGTGATCGATGTGCAGAATTAGGAGAAAGACGCAAAGAACAACAATAATGAAAAGTAACGGGATAAGTCATGTGTTTTATTGCTATAGAGGAGGCTGTCAAGCGGCAAAAAAGTGACGCCGCCAATTGTTGGCCTTTAATATTGTTCTTAAAATATTAGCAAAACTGCAACTTGCAATTTCAAACAGTTAAAAAAACAAAACACCAAAGGCGACTATAAGAATATGTACGCAATGTGTTAAAGTGAACTGCGTAGCAGATTTGTATGTGTGTTGACCGCAATGCAGATTGCACCTTTGCGCATAATTGTTTTTACGAATCCTCAAATACCTTGGCAAATTAAGTTGGCACGTAAAACGTTAAAAAGTGCTTACAGCGCCCATAATTTCTTTTGGTTAATAACAAAATCAGAGCCCCAAAATGTTTAATGGACGCTACCGAAGCGCCAACAGTGGCAGCAGCAGCAATGGCATGGCCGACGCCTCTACGCAGGGTGCACGCGACCGTCCATATAAACGTGCCACTTGCTTTGGATGCGGCAAGAAGACGCTTCGTATCATGTTTGAGCTGACTACACACATTCGCAACTTGGAGTTCTGTTCCGTAAAATGCTTTGCGGAGTTTCGTATGCTGTACAAGGGCGATTGCATTGAGTGCAACAACCTTATACGTGAAAGCTCGTCTTACAAGTCTTTCTGTAGCATGATGTGCAAGATTTTCTATCAGACAAAAAATGGTTCTTTGCAACCTCATAAGGATGCGGTGTTTTGTAGGGTATACCGACCTACCTGCATTTACTGTTCTATACTGTTACATGAGGGTGCACTCAATAAGGAATTCTGTGCCATGACTTGTAAGCTTCTTTATCAGAATAAGAACGATTTAAATCATGGCGAGCTGAAGACACTAAACGATGGAGCATCAGACAAAAGTACCCGTATCTTTGATTGGGCAGCGTATCTTAAAGTAAGTCAACACTTTTTAATAACCCGAATTTTAACTATAATTTGCTGACTGATTGCAGAAGACTAACAGTGAGGCAGCCCCGGTGGAGTGCTTCAAACAGGCACTTAATCCACTTATCAATAGTTTTGAAATTGGCATGAAATTGGAATCGTTGCATCCTCGCAAAGTTGACTCCATTTGCATTGCGTCTGTGGTTGATGTTCTAGGGCCTCGTCTTCAATTGCATTTGGATGGCGGTGACTCAAATAATGATTTTTGGTGCCTTGTGGACTCAACTGATATCCATGCCATTGGCCATTGCGAGAAGAGCGGCAAACAATTGGAGCCACCGCACGGCTATCACTTGCGCGCCTCGAAGTGGGCCGACGATATAGGCAATATGTTAACTCATGCCATGATCGCACCAGAAGAGATCTTCCAGTCAGAGCCACCCACGCCGCCCATGAATCTCTTTAAAGTGGGCCAAAAGTTGGAGGCGGTCGACCTGAAGAATCCACACTTGATTTGCTGCGCAACAATTAAAGCCATCAAGAATGACCAGATTCAAGTATCTTTTGATGGGTGGGACAGTGCTTTTGACTACTGGTGTTACTTTCAATCGCGCGAAATCTTTCCCGTTGGTTGGTGTGAACGCAATTGTTATCCTTTGCAGCCCCTCGGCCAGAAGTCACACCCGGATTCCAATTTTAACAAGCAGCGCTGCTCACCTACGAGTAACTCTGATGAAGCCGCAACAGATGCCTCATCAGTGATGGCTCACTTTCATCGCAATTGCAATGGTGGCCCTTTTATAAACAGCTTGAAATTACCTTTAATGGTTTCGGGGCGCACGCATCAAATCGTGGCCAAGCTTTGTCTACAGAAAATGTTGGACGCCACAACGGGTACACGGCAGCTGATAAATCTACTTTACGCCATGGACGCCAACAGGAATATATTAGCTTATGGTTTTCATATAAAGGTAATTATTTGGACTAATTTAATCTAAATCAGATATTAATTTTGTATTGCCCACAGATAAAAAAACTGTCGCCTTTGTGCGTAACGGACGCCATTAGCTTGGCTAGCTTTATTGAAGTTCTATGCACTATATGCGGAGCATGTCCAAATCTCATCTTTCTTGTGCCCAAAGAGGAAAAATGTTTGTATTGCGTGCACAATCTTAAGCGCCAACAGACCCAGACTGGAACCCCATCCGATGAAACCAATTCAGTCACACCATCGCTCGGTTCCCCGGCAAAAAAACCACATATATAATCATTAGTGGAGTATAACATTACACTTACATATTTAACAATAGCTATAGAGACAACTGGAGCTACACACCGACAGCAGAATTAAGAGTTGAATCCTAAGAAAGTCAGTACCAATCTGCAAGACAACTACACGACTGCTAAATGCTCTAAAATTAGAACAGCCAATTCTTATACACTTGTTGTTTAAATAACATTCAACAAACTATTTACTTGATTATTCTATAATTAATCGAAAGAACTCGTAATTTAGATTTTTTTGTTGCACTTATTCAAGTTATAAATTGTATAGTCAATGAACAGATTTCATCTCTGATAGAAAGTTTTGTATCACTTTACTTTTTTTATCGAACGCGAAAGCAGTTTCGAATCAGGACTCAATAGGTGTAGGAAAAATGATCATTTCCTAGCTTGCAAAATGAATAAAGATAGATTCTTAGTCCAAACTTAGTTGAACACAATAAAATGAACAATCTTACTAATTGAATTAGTATCAAAATATGTACTATATATGCAAGCGGAGATCCGTTAAATAAATTGTAACAGGTTTTTATAAAATATTTGATTTTTTAATGATTGAAAAGGAAACTATTTTTGAGTATGATGTGCGTAAAGTATTGGGAAAAATTGCCCAGGCTGAGATCCCCAGTTTTCGCATACGTGCCACCAAATGGTGGGACTATCATTACCGCCTGCACCGGAAAATAACCTGTAAACTCTGTATTATAAATGTTAATTTTTATTTTAAATTATTTTTAAAACATTTTTGGAAAATTTACTTTCCAAAATCAAACATTAATATATGTTTACAATTTGTATAATTTACATGAAAACATTTGGGGGCGCATTAAATAAAATCGAAATCGTCATCAAAATCGTCATCAAAATCGTCGTCAACGTCAACGTCAAAAGCATAATTATCTTGCATTTCTCCAAGTATATTATGATGAAGCACATCATCTAGGTCATCGCCATATAAGGAATCATCGTAATCGCTATACCATTCCTCATGATCATTTAAGTTTAAATCGCAACTTTCAAAAAAGACAGAGACAATATTTTTGGAAACCTTATACTCCGGAGTGTTGCAAATGTTATTGCTGATGGCTGTGCCGAAAACGCATAGTTTGATTGGCAGCTTGCGTGGAGAATCCTTTTTTCTAATCTGCACCTTTATCTTCTCAATAATTTCATGCACTAATGCATTGTTTATCTTTGGGCAACATTTTAAACTTACAACGTTCAGATTTTTGCAAGCAATTAGCAGACAAATTACCATTTTATTGGTCACATTGCTACAATTGTCTAGCTGAATGTGCTCCAACTGGCTAAGATCAGAAAGTGCCAGCATTTCTCTATGGTTTAGCTCTGTGTTACCAGGTATGATAAGAGTTTTCAGTGCGCTAAGCTGTGCAATATGTAGAAACATTGCGCTTGAAATAACGTCAGAGCCGTGAATTTCCAAATGCATTAGCTGCGTTGCCTTGCGTTGGCTAAGCTCTGCGAATAGATTGGAACGTCCTCGGTCATGTGGACCTACGAAAATGGTCAGATGTTTAAGGCTGGGAAGCTGTGCAATCGTTTCGTAGGCTTCGTTCTGGTCCACGCTTAATTTAAGCACTTCCAATGCCTGACAATGCTTGACCATATTTTCATAGCATTGTGTATTGAGAATTGTTCCACTTTCCAGATCAAGGTTTTTAAGCAATGTTAGCTTTTGGCAAAACATTGGCACATAGACTGACTGTAATCCGGAACATTTTTTAAGTGTCAGGGTTTCAATTGAGGCTGGCAGGCAATCCATGTTAACGCCGCTCAATTCATAGTTGATGGACAGATCCAGACATTTTAGTAGCTTGAGGTGCCCTAATGCCAACAAACTGGAATCCGTTATCCCGCATTTAATCAGCTTTAGGTCAACCAAATTGTCCAACTTGGCAAAGGTTTTATGCATATTCATTTCGCTGCGCGTCAAATAAAGTGTCTTCACATTCTTGCAATATTTGCTAAAGTATTCCAAAAATCGAATTCGATGTTTTATCGGAATTCTGCCTGTCATTTTCACTACATGACGCCCGGACTTTGAGAAAAAGTCGCGCATATCCCAAACGGTTGCGTTAAGGTCGCAGAACACATCTAGAGTTATCCTCTTGTGCAGCAATGGAGAGCACAGCTCGTACATGTCATTAAAGTGCACACAAGAGCGTGCAACACGCACCTGATCGACCAGCGACAGCATCTTGAACACTTGATCCATGCAATATTGATTAAGTCGATATATCGGGGGCGAAGAAAAGATCGAATCTTCGGTAGGCTTATGTGTAACTCGAGGCTGATAGGCATCAGGCTGATGCCAGCTGTCGGCGGGCCACACTTCTATGTTATGTCCCATTACCACATGACGACAGCATTTTAAAACTTTGAGCGCATCTTTCGGATTAAGGAAATATACATGAGCGGCATTCGTTTCATAGTTGAGTTTTCTCAGCATGTTGACACGTATAACGCTGCCGAAAGTTGTAAAATACTTCAGCAATGCGTCTTCATTAACGACCATTGTAATTTTGTTCACATATATTACGCTTATTTGTAACTCGTCCTCGGTATATGCAATACCCTCCTTAATATCACAGCAATAGTAAAGTTTAACGTAGTCGTCCTCCATTTCGGAACTCTCTACCGTTTGGTATACAATTGAGTTGTGTCAAATCTACAATGATATTAAAGAAGTTCAAAACACAAAATAACAAAATTCATTTTAAAGCACGAACCTAGAAGAATTTTTTTATTTTAGCTTCTGGCGACACAACCAGCACAGCCACCAGACCCAAGCCAAAGAGCGAGATGAATATATGCACCTATTTATGGTAGTGGTGTAAAAAATACATCGATGCATCGAAAACATCACTGGTTGGCCTGTCATTTACCGATGTTCTCGAACATACGAAACATCGATGTTTTTAAAACCATCGAACATTTCACCATCTCTTACGCTAACCTACTATTCAATATCATTCCAAAGTAAATAATTGAAAGTGCCATCTCAAAAATATAATATATATTTAAGAAATAGACTTATGTTGACATAATCTAGTCGTAGATCTATTGGCCTGTATTATATAGTATCTAGAAATCTTCTTATGTTCAACTATTGAATTCGTTGCCTCTGAACTAGTTGCGTATACTGTAGGATCCTATAATAAAAGCAAAATTTGTAAATTTAAAACATCGGACAACCATAGATGCATCGATGTTTTTAGTCCGATGCATCGACCTACACCAATGTCCATTGTCGATGGACTCTGCGATCGTCAAAATCGATGTTTTGGTCTGGACTTACACTATCATCACTAAGCACGACCAGCTAAACCAACGAACCCAAGCCAAAGAGCGAGATAAATATATGCACATATTTATAGATATGTATACATACTGTACCAACGTACAGCAGACACTAGACAAAAGCAAAGAGCAAAACAAAGTAACGGGAAAATACTTGTGCTTAAGCCCAATAGGGGGCGATGACAAGCTGCAAAACAGCTGCTTCCGCAGAGTGTCACAACGAAGTAGCATACGAAGTAACAAGATTTTAAAAATTGTTAACCCCAAAATCAAAATAAACATCTTCATCGCAATCTTCGGAAAAGTAAGCCGAATTTCAAATTGACCAATTTGTCATCTATAGAGAACTTTGTGTCATCCCTTCTTTGAATTCGTTTAGCAGGACCAAACTATGATCAAATTATTATGCCAACGAATCGGTACTGAGGTGTTGCGTTAGTTTAATAAGAAACCAGGATAGCCTCTATCCTCCAACTGGATTAGAGATTCACATATTAACTAAGTTCTTTAATATTTTTTAGTTATTTATGTACGAGCCATGCCACGACCTATTAACATACATAGTAGCTCCGATTGTTTACAAATTTAAACCAAAGGGGTAAAATTATATTTTTATAACCCTAAAATGAAAATGATTGTAAAAACATATTAATTTATATACTATCGATATATTACTATCAGTTTTTGTATTTCGTGATTGTGATCGATGTGCAGAATTAGGAGAAAGACGCAAAGAACAACAATAATGAAAAGTAACGGGATAAGTCATGTGTTTTATTGCTATAGAGGAGGCTGTCAAGCGGCAAAAAAGTGACGCCGCCAATTGTTGGCCTTTAATATTGTTCTTAAAATATTAGCAAAACTGCAACTTGCAATTTCAAACAGTTAAAAAAACAAAACACCAAAGGCGACTATAAGAATATGTACGCAATGTGTTAAAGTGAACTGCGTAGCAGATTTGTATGTGTGTTGACCGCAATGCAGATTGCACCTTTGCGCATAATTGTTTTTACGTATCCTCAAATACCTTGGCAAATTAAGTTGGCACGTAAAACGTTAAAAAGTGCTTACAGCGCCCATAATTTCTTTTGGTTAATAACAAAATCAGAGCCCCAAAATGTTTAATGGACGCTACCGAAGCGCCAACAGTGGCAGCAGCAGCAATGGCATGGCCGACGCCTCTACGCAGGGTGCACGCGACCGTCCATATAAACGTGCCACTTGCTTTGGGTGCGGCAAGAAGACGCTTCGTATCATGTTTGAGCTGACTACACACATTCGCAAGTTGGAGTTCTGTTCCGTAAAATGCTTTGCGGAGTTTCGTATGCTGTACAAGGGCGATTGCATTGAGTGCAACAACCTTATACGTGAAAGCTCGTCTTACAAGTCTTTCTGTAGCATGATGTGCAAGATTTTCTATCAGACAAAAAATGGTTCTTTGCAACCTCATAAGGATGCGGTGTTTTGTAGGGTATACCGACCTACCTGCATTTACTGTTCTATACTGTTACATGAGGGTGCACTCAATAAGGAATTCTGTGCCATGACTTGTAAGCTTCTTTATCAGAATAAGAACGATTTAAATCATGGCGAGCTGAAGACACTAAACGATGGAGCATCAGACAAAAGTACCCGTATCTTTGATTGGGCAGCGTATCTTAAAGTAAGTCAACACTTTTTAATAACCCGAATTTTAACTATAATTTGCTGACTGATTGCAGAAGACTAACAGTGAGGCAGCCCCGGTGGAGTGCTTCAAACAGGCACTTAATCCACTTATCAATAGTTTTGAAATTGGCATGAAATTGGAATCGTTGCATCCTCGCAAAGTTGACTCCATTTGCATTGCGTCTGTGGTTGATGTTCTAGGGCCTCGTCTTCAATTGCATTTGGATGGCGGTGACTCAAATAATGATTTTTGGTGCCTTGTGGACTCAACTGATATCCATGCCATTGGCCATTGCGAGAAGAGCGGCAAACAATTGGAGCCACCGCACGGCTATCACTTGCGCGCCTCGAAGTGGGCCGACGATATAGGCAATATGTTAACTCATGCCATGATCGCACCAGAAGAGATCTTCCAGTCAGAGCCACCCACGCCGCCCATGAATCTCTTTAAAGTGGGCCAAAAGTTGGAGGCGGTCGACCTGAAGAATCCACACTTGATTTGCTGCGCAACAATTAAAGCCATCAAGAGTGACCAGATTCAAGTATCTTTTGATGGGTGGGACAGTGCTTTTGACTACTGGTGTTACTTTCAATCGCGCGAAATCTTTCCCGTTGGTTGGTGTGAACGCAATTGTTATCCTTTGCAGCCCCTCGGCCAGAAGTCACACCCGGATTCCAATTTTAACAAGCAGCGCTGCTCACCTACGAGTAACTCTGATGAAGCCGCAACAGATGCCTCATCAGTGATGGCTCACTTTCATCGCAATTGCAATGGTGGCCCTTTTATAAACAGCTTGAAATTACCTTTAATGGTTTCGGGGCGCACGCATCAAATCGTGGCCAAGCTTTGTCTACAGAAAATGTTGGACGCCACAACGGGTACACGGCAGCTGATAAATCTACTTTACGCCATGGACGCCAACAGGAATATATTAGCTTATGGTTTTCATATAAAGGTAATTATTTGGACTAATTTAATCTAAATCAGATATTAATTTTGTATTGCCCACAGATAAAAAAACTGTCGCCTTTGTGCGTAACGGACGCCATTAGCTTGGCTAGCTTTATTGAAGTTCTATGCACTATATGCGGAGCATGTCCAAATCTCATCTTTCTTGTGCCCAAAGAGGAAAAATGTTTGTATTGCGTGCACAATCTTAAGCGCCAACAGACCCAGACTGGAACCCCATCCGATGAAACCAATTCAGTCACACCATCGCTCGGTTCCCCGGCAAAAAAACCACATATATAATCATTAGTGGAGTATAACATTACACTTACATATTTAACAATAGCTATAGAGACAACTGGAGCTACACACCGACAGCAGAATTAAGAGTTGAATCCTAAGAAAGTCAGTACCAATCTGCAAGACAACTACACGACTGCTAAATGCTCTAAAATTAGAACAGCCAATTCTTATACACTTGTTGTTTAAATAACATTCAACAAACTATTTACTTGATTATTCTATAATTAATCGAAAGAACTCGTAATTTAGATTTTTTTGTTGCACTTATTCAAGTTATAAATTGTATAGTCAATGAACAGATTTCATCTCTGATAGAAAGTTTTGTATCACTTTACTTTTTTTATCGAACGCGAAAGCAGTTTCGAATCAGGACTCAATAGGTGTAGGAAAAATGATCATTTCCTAGCTTGCAAAATGAATAAAGATAGATTCTTAGTCCAAACTTAGTTGAACACAATAAAATGAACAATCTTACTAATTGAATTAGTATCAAAATATGTACTATATATGCAAGCGGAGATCCGTTAAATAAATTGTAACAGGTTTTTATAAAATATTTGATTTTTTAATGATTGAAAAGGAAACTATTTTTGAGTATGATGTGCGTAAAGTATTGGGAAAAATTGGCTTTGATTTGCAGGAATTGCGCTTTATTCGGATAAATAAATAAACTGAGAGCTTTAAGAACGCTGGGCATATATCATGGCAGGTTTCTGAATCCCCTAACGAAGGGCTATCTGGGTTAAGGTAACCATTTATTTCATTAACAACGTCAACCAACAGCTGTAAGTAAAACCAATGAGTCGAAATCATTAAAAGTACTTCGGAACGGCTGAACGATCTTGTACAGAGATGTAAGCACTTAAGCGAAAGTAAAACCCGTGACCAACGAGATGGGGGGTCAACTACTTTTCCTCATGGCTCTGAGATATATAAAGGTTTTGACAGAGACAGTCACTATATAGTAAAATAAAACAATGGGATAATTTTCCCTCCGGACCCAAATTTACCACCAAGTGCGAAACATCCGTAACAGAAATCTTTACCACGAATATCTCGAATTGAAGTTTTCCAAAAAGTACAAAGTGTGCAAAGTTTTCGAGAAACGAGCCTGCCTTTAGATAACAGGTGCATGCAAAATGAGCTCGTGTAAAATTTCTGCCATTTCGAAAAGGGCGACAACAGGCTGAGATCCCCAGTTTTCGCATACGTGCCACCAAATGGTGGGACTATCATTACCGCCTGCACCGGAAAATAACCTGTAAACTCTGTATTATAAATGTTAATTTTTATTTTAAATTATTTTTAAAACATTTTTGGAAAATTTACTTTCCAAAATCAAACATTAATATATGTTTACAATATAATTTACATGAAAACATTTGGGGGCGCATTAAATAAAATCGAAATCGTCATCAAAATCGTCATCAAAATCGTCGTCAACGTCAACGTCAAAAGCATAATTATCTTGCATTTCTCCAAGTATATTATGATGAAGCACATCATCTAGGTCATCGCCATATAAGGAATCATCGTAATCGCTATACCATTCCTCATGATCATTTAAGTTTAAATCGCAACTTTCAAAAAAGACAGAGACAATATTTTTGGAAACCTTATACTCCGGAGTGTTGCAAATGTTATTGCTGATGGCTGTGCCGAAAACGCATAGTTTGATTGGCAGCTTGCGTGGAGAATCCTTTTTTCTAATCTGCACCTTTATCTTCTCAATAATTTCATGCACTAATGCATTGTTTATCTTTGGGCAACATTTTAAACTTACAACGTTCAGATTTTTGCAAGCAATTAGCAGACAAATTACCATTTTATTGGTCACATTGCTACAATTGTCTAGCTGAATGTGCTCCAACTGGCTAAGATCAGAAAGTGCCAGCATTTCTCTATGGTTTAGCTCTGTGTTACCAGGTATGATAAGAGTTTTCAGTGCGCTAAGCTGTGCAATATGTAGAAACATTGCGCTTGAAATAACGTCAGAGCCGTGAATTTCCAAATGCATTAGCTGCGTTGCCTTGCGTTGGCTAAGCTCTGCGAATAGATTGGAACGTCCTCGGTCATGTGGACCTACGAAAATGGTCAGATGTTTAAGGCTGGGAAGCTGTGCAATCGTTTCGTAGGCTTCGTTCTGGTCCACGCTTAATTTAAGCACTTCCAATGCCTGACAATGCTTGACCATATTTTCATAGCATTGTGTATTGAGAATTGTTCCACTTTCCAGATCAAGGTTTTTAAGCAATGTTAGCTTTTGGCAAAACATTGGCACATAGACTGACTGTAATCCGGAACATTTTTTAAGTGTCAGGGTTTCAATTGAGGCTGGCAGGCAATCCATGTTAACGCCGCTCAATTCATAGTTGATGGACAGATCCAGACATTTTAGTAGCTTGAGGTGCCCTAATGCCAACAAACTGGAATCCGTTATCCCGCATTTAATCAGCTTTAGGTCAACCAAATTGTCCAACTTGGCAAAGGTTTTATGCATATTCATTTCGCTGCGCGTCAAATAAAGTGTCTTCACATTCTTGCAATATTTGCTAAAGTATTCCAAAAATCGATTTCCATGTTTTATCGGAATTCTGCCTGTCATTTTCACTACATGACGCCCGGACTTTGAGAAAAAGTCGCGCATATCCCAAACGGTTGCGTTAAGGTCGCAGAACACATCTAGAGTTATCCTCTTGTGCAGCAATGGAGAGCACAGCTCGTACATGTCATTAAAGTGCACACAAGAGCGTGCAACACGCACCTGATCGACCAGCGACAGCATCTTGAACACTTGATCCATGCAATATTGATTAAGTCGATATATCGGGGGCGAAGAAAAGATCGAATCTTCGGTAGGCTTATGTGTAACTCGAGGCTGATAGGCATCAGGCTGATGCCAGCTGTCGGCGGGCCACACTTCTATGTTATGTCCCATTACCACATGACGACAGCATTTTAAAACTTTGAGCGCATCTTTCGGATTAAGGAAATATACATGAGCGGCATTCGTTTCATAGTTGAGTTTTCTCAGCATGTTGACACGTATAACGCTGCCGAAAGTTGTAAAATACTTCAGCAATGCGTCTTCATTAACGACCATTGTAATTTTGTTCACATATATTACGCTTATTTGTAACTCGTCCTCGGTATATGCAATACCCTCCTTAATATCACAGCAATAGTAAAGTTTAACGTAGTCGTCCTCCATTTCGGAACTCTCTACCGTTTGGTATACAATTGAGTTGTGTCAAATCTACAATGATATTAAAGAAGTTCAAAACACAAAATAACAAAATTCATTTTAAAGCACGAACCTAGAAGAATTTTTTTATTTTAGCTTCTGGCGACACAACCAGCACAGCCACCAGACCCAAGCCAAAGAGCGAGATGAATATATGCACCTATTTATGGTAGTGGTGTAAAAAATACATCGATGCATCGAAAACATCACTGGTTGGCCTGTCATTTACCGATGTTCTCGAACATACGAAACATCGATGTTTTTAAAACCATCGAACATTTCACCATCTCTTACGCTAACCTACTATTCAAT
Source organism: Chymomyza caudatula (assembly GCA_035041775.1). Taxonomy (NCBI): domain Eukaryota; kingdom Metazoa; phylum Arthropoda; class Insecta; order Diptera; family Drosophilidae; genus Chymomyza; species Chymomyza caudatula. The sequence continues at coordinate 54,915 of JAWNKW010000150.1, forward strand.
ATCATTCCAAAGTAAATAATTGAAAGTGCCATCTCAAAAATATAATATATATTTAAGAAATAGACTTATGTTGACATAATCTAGTCGTAGATCTATTGGCCTGTATTATATAGTATCTAGAAATCTTCTTATGTTCAACTATTGAATTCGTTGCCTCTGAACTAGTTGCGTATACTGTAGGATCCTATAATAAAAGCAAAATTTGTAAATTTAAAACATCGGACAACCATAGATGCATCGATGTTTTTAGTCCGATGCATCGACCTACACCAATGTCCATTGTCGATGGACTCTGCGATCGTCAAAATCGATGTTTTGGTCTGGACTTACACTATCATCACTAAGCACGACCAGCTAAACCAACGAACCCAAGCCAAAGAGCGAGATAAATATATGCACATATTTATAGATATGTATACATACTGTACCAACGTACAGCAGACACTAGACAAAAGCAAAGAGCAAAACAAAGTAACGGGAAAATACTTGTGCTTAAGCCCAATAGGGGGCGCTGACAAGCTGCAAAACAGCTGCTTCCGCAGAGTGTCACAACGAAGTAGCATACGAAGTAACATAAGATTTTAAAAATTGTTAACCCCAAAATCAAAATAAACATCTTCATCGCAATCTTCGGAAAAGTAAGCCGAATTTCAAATTGACCAATTTGTCATCTATAGAGAACTTTGTGTCATCCCTTCTTTGAATTCGTTTAGCAGGACCAAACTATGATCAAATTATTATGCCAACGAATCGGTACTGAGGTGTTGCGTTAGTTTAATATGAAACCAGGATAGCCTCTATCCTCCAACTGGATTAGAGATTCACATATTAACTAAGTTCTTTAATATTTTTTAGTTATTTATGTACGAGCCATGCCACGACCTATTAACATACATAGTAGCTCCGATTGTTTACAAATTTAAACCAAAGGGGTAAAATTATATTTTTATAACCATTAAAATGAGAATGATTGTAAAAACATATTAATTTATATACTATCGATATATTACTATCAGTTTTTGTATTTCGTGATTGTGATCGATGTGCAGAATTAGGAGAAAGACGCAAAGAACAACAATAATGAAAAGTAACGGGATAAGTCATGTGTTTTATTGCTATAGAGGAGGCTGTCAAGCGGCAAAAAAGTGACGCCGCCAATTGTTGGCCTTTAATATTGTTCTTAAAATATTAGCAAAACTGCAACTTGCAATTTCAAACAGTTAAAAAAACAAAACACCAAAGGCGACTATAAGAATATGTACGCAATGTGTTAAAGTGAACTGCGTAGCAGATTTGTATGTGTGTTGACCGCAATGCAGATTGCACCTTTGCGCATAATTGTTTTTACGAATCCTCAAATACCTTGGCAAATTAAGTTGGCACGTAAAACGTTAAAAAGTGCTTACAGCGCCCATAATTTCTTTTGGGTAATAACAAAATCAGAGCCCCAAAATGTTTAATGGACGCTACCGAAGCGCCAACAGTGGCAGCAGCAGCAATGGCATGGCCGACGCCTCTACGCAGGGTGCACGCGACCGTCCATATAAACGTGCCACTTGCTTTGGGTGCGGCAAGAAGACGCTTCGTATCATGTTTGAGCTGACTACACACATTCGCAAGTTGGAGTTCTGTTCCGTAAAATGCTTTGCGGAGTTTCGTATGCTGTACAAGGGCGATTGCATTGAGTGCAACAACCTTATACGTGAAAGCTCGTCTTACAAGTCTTTCTGTAGCATGATGTGCAAGATTTTCTATGAGACAAAAAATGGTTCTTTGCAACCTCATAAGGATGCGGTGTTTTGTAGGGTATACCGACCTACCTGCATTTACTGTTCTATACTGTTACATGAGGGTGCACTCAATAAGGAATTCTGTGCCATGACTTGTAAGCTTCTTTATCAGAATACGAACAATTTAAATCATGGCGAGCTGAAGACACTAAACGATGGAGCATCAGACAAAAGTACCCGTATCTTTGATTGGGCAGCCTATCTTAAAGTAAGTCAACACTTTTTTAATAACCCGAATTTTAACCTTAATTTGCTGACTGATTGCAGAAGACTAACAGTGAGGCAGCCCCGGTGGAGTGCTTCAAACAGGCACTTAATCCACTTATCAATAGTTTTGAAATTGGCATGAAATTGGAATCGTTGCATCCTCGCAAAGTTGACTCCATTTGCATTGCGTCTGTGGTTGATGTTCTAGGCCCGCGTCTTCAGTTGCATTTGGATGGCGGTGACTCAAATAATGATTTTTGGTGCCTTGTGGACTCAACTGATATCCATGCCATTGGCCATTGCGAGAAGAGCGGCAAACAATTGGAGCCACCGCACGGCTATCACTTGCGCGCCTCGAAGTGGGCCGACGATATAGGCAATATGTTAACTCATGCCATGATCGCACCAGAAGAGATCTTCCAGTCAGAGCCACCCACGCCGCCCATGAATCTCTTTAAAGTGGGCCAAAAGTTGGATGCGGTCGACCTGAAGAATCCACACTTGATTTGCTGCGCAACAATTAAAGCCATCAAGAGTGACCAGATTCAAGTATCTTTTGATGGGTGGGACAGTGCTTTTGACTACTGGTGTTACTTTCAATCGCGCGAAATCTTTCCCGTTGGTTGGTGTGAACGCAATTGTTATCCTTCGCAGCCCCTCGGCCAGAAGTCACACCCTGATTCCAATTTTAACAAGCAGCGCTGCTCACCTACGAGTAACGCTGATGTAGCCGCAACAGATGCCTCATCAGTGAGGGCTCACTTTCATCGCAATTGCAATGGTGGCCCTTTTATAAACAGCTTGAAATTACCTTTAATGGTTTCGGGGCGCACGCATCAAATGGTGGCCAAGCTTTGTCTACAGAAAATGTTGGACGCCACAACGGGTACACGGCAGCTGATAAATCTACTTTACGCCATGGACGCCAACAGGAATATATTAGCTTATGGTTTTCATATAAAGGTAATTATTTGGACTAATTTAATATAAATCAGATATTAATTTTGTATTGCCCACAGATAAAAAACTGTCGCCTTTGTGCGTAACGGACGCCATTAGCTTGGCTTGCTTTATATAAGTTTTATGCACTATATGCAGAGCATGTCCAATTCTCATCTCTCTTGTGCCCAAAGAGGAAAAATGTTTGTATTGCGTGCACAATCTTAAGCGCCAACAGACCCAGACTGGAACCCCATTCGATGAAACCAATTCAGTCACACCATCGCTCGGTTCCCCGGCAAAAAAACCACATATATAATCATTAGTGGAGTATAACATTACACTTACATATTTAACAATAGCTATAGAGACAACGTGAGCTACACACCGACAGCAGAATTAAGAGTTGAATCCTAAGAAAGTCAGTACCAATCTGCAAGACAACTACACGACTGCTAAATGCTCTAAAATTAGAACAGCCAATTCTTATACACTTGTTGTTTAAATAACATTCAACAAACTATTTACTTGATTATTCTATAATTAATCGAAAGAACTCGTAATTTAGATTTTTTTGTTGCACTTATTCAAGTTATAAATTGTATAGTCAATGAACAGATTTCATCTCTGATAGAAAGTTTTGTATCACTTTACTTTTTTTATCGAACGCGAAAGCAGTTTCGAATCAGGACTCAATTGGTGTAGGAAAAATGATCATTTCCTAGCTTGCAAAATGAATAAAGATAGATTCTTAGTCCAAACTTAGTTGAACACAATAAAATGAACAATCTTACTAATTGAATTAGTATCAAAATATGTACTATATATGCAAGCGGAGATCCGTTAAATAAATTGTAACAGGTTTTTATAAAATATTTGATTTTTTAATGATTGAAAAGGAAACTATTTTTGAGTATGATGTGCGTAAAGTATTGGGAAAAATTGGCTTTGATTTGCAGGAATTGCGCTTTATTCGGATAAATAAATAAACTGAGAGCTTTAAGAACGCTGGGCATATATCATGGCAGGTTTCTGAATTCCCTAAAGAAGGGCTATCTGGGGTAAGGTAACCATTTATTTCATTTACAACGTCAACCAACAGCTGTAAGTAAAACCAATGAGTCGAAATCATTAAAAGTACTTCGGAACGGCTGAACGATCTTGTACAGAGATGTAAGCACTTAAGCGAAAGTAAAACCCGTGACCAACGAGATGGGGGGGTCGGCTACTTTTCCTCATGGCACTGAGATATATAAAGGTTTTGACAGAGACAGTCACGATATAGTAAAATAAAACAATGGGATAATTTTCCCTCCGGACCCAAATTTACCACCAAGTGCGAAACATCCGGAACAGAAATCTTTACCACGAATATTCTCGAATTTCGAGAAACGAGCCTGCCTTTAGATAACAGGTGCATGCAAAATGAGCTCGTGTAAAATTTCTGCCATTTCGTAAAGGGCGACAACAGGCTGAGATCCCCAGTTTTCACATACGTGCCACCAAATGGTGGGACTATCATTACCGCCTGCACCGGAAAATAACCTGTAAGCTCTGTATTATAAATGTTAATTTTTATTTTAAATTATTTTTAAAACATCTTTGGAAAATTTGCTCTCCAAAATTAAACATATATTGTCAAACAATATAATTTACATGAAAATAGGAGCGCATATATCGTAAATTTAAAAAAAATTATCTTCCATTTCTTCATCATATATATCATCTATGTCATCGTCATATAAGGATTCATCGTAATCGCTATACCATTCTTCATGACCATTAAAGTAAAAATCGGAACATGTAAATAAGACAGAGACAATATTTTTGGAAACCTTATACTCCGGAGTGTTGCAAATGTTATTGCTGATGGCTGTGCCGAAAGCGAATAGTTTGATTGGCAACTTGCGTGTAGAATCCTTCTTTTCAATCTGCACCTTTATTTTCTCAATAATTTTATGCACTAATGCGTCGTTTATCTCTGGGCAAAATTCCAAACTTACAACGTTTAGATTTTTGCAAGCAATTAGCAGACGAATTACCATGTTGTTATTCACATTGGTACAATGGTTTAGCTGAATTTGTTCCAAGTGGCTAAGATCATAAAGTGCCAGCATTTCTCTATTGTTTAGCCCTGTGTTACCAGGTATAATAAGAGTTTTCAGTGCGCTAAGCTGTGCAATTTGAAGGAACGTTCCGTTTGAAATAACATCAGAGCCGTGAATTTCCAAATGCATTAGCTGTGTTGCCTTGCGTTGGCTAAGATCTGCGAATAGATTGGAACGCCCTCGGTCAAGTGGACCTACGAAAATGGTCAGATGTTTAAGGCTGGGCAGCTGTGCAATCGTTTCGTAGGCTTCGTCCTGGTCCACGCTTAATTTAAGCACTTCCAATGCCTGGCAATGCTTGACCATATTTTCATAACATTGTGTATTGAGTAATGTTCCACTTTCCAGATCAAGGTTTTTAAGCAATTTTAGCTTTTGGCAAAACATGGGCACATAGTCTGACTGTAATCCGGAACATTTTTTAAGGGTAAGAGTTTCAATCGAGGCTGGCAGGCAATCCATGTTAACGCCGCTCAATTCATAGTTTCTGGACAGATCCAGACATTTTAGTTGCTTTAGGTGCCCTAACTCCAACAAATTGGAATCCGTCATCTCGCATTTAATCAGCTTTAGGTCAACCAAATTGTCCAACTTGGCAAAGGTTTTATGCATATCACTTAAATTCATTTCGCTGCGGATCAAATAAAGTGTCTTCACATTCTTGCAATATTTGCTAAAGTATTCCAAAAATCGATTACCATGTTTTATCGGAATTCTGCCTGTCATTTTCACTACATGACGCCCGGACTTTGAGAAAAAGTCGCGCATATCCCAAACGGTTGCGTTAAGGTCGCAGAACACATCTAGAGTTATCCTCTTGTGCAGCAATGGAGAGCACAGCTCGTACATGTCATTAAAGTGCACACAAGAGCGTGCAACACGCACCTGATCGACCAGCGACAGCATCTTGAACACTTGATCCATGCAATATTGATTAAGTCGATATATCGGGGGTGGAGAGAAGATCGAATCTTCGGTAGTCTTATGTGTAACTCGAGGCTGATAGGCATCAGGCTGATGCCAGCTGTCGGCGGGCCACACTTCTATGCTATGTCCCATTACCACATGACGACAGCATTTTAATACTTTGAGCGCATCTTTCGGATTAAGGAAATATACATGAGCGGCATTCGTTTCATAGTTGAGTTTTCTCAGCATGTTGACACGTATAACGCTGCCGAAAGTTGTAAAATACTTCAGCAATGCGTCTTCATTAACGACCATTGTAATTTTGTTCACATATATTACGCTTATTTGTAACTCGTCCTCGGTATATGCAATACCCTCCTTAATATCACAGCAATAGTAAAGTTTAACGTAGTCGTCCTCCATTTCGGAACTCTCTACCGTTTGGTATACAATTGAGTTGTGTCAAATCTACAATGATATTAAAGAAGTTCAAAACACAAAATAACAAAATTTATTTTAAAGTATTTTTTTATTTTAGCTTCTGGCGACACAACCAGCACAGCCACCAGACCCAAGCCAAAGAGCGAGAAGAATATATGCACCTATTTATGGTAGTGGTGTAAAAAATACATCGATGCATCGAAAACATCACTGGTTGGCCTGTCATTTACCGATGTTCTCGAACATACGAAACATCGATGTTTTTAAAACCATCGAACATTTCACCATCTCTTACGCTAACCTACTATTCAATATCATTCCAAAGTAAATAACTTATTCTCAGTTTTACAAATAGTGTGCAGAATTGAAAGTGCCATCTCAAAAATATAATATATATTTAAGAAATAGACTGCTGGGGGACGGTTATCAAAACTTTTATGTTAACATAATCTAGTCGTAGATCTATTGGCCTGTATTATATAGTATCTAGAAATCTTCTTATGTTCAACTATTGAATTCGTTGCCTCTGAACTAGTTGCGTATACTGTAGGGTCCTATAATAAAAGCAAAATTTGTAAATTTAAAACATCGGACAACCATAGATGCATCGATGTTTTTAGTCCGATGCATCGACCTACACCAATGTCCATTGTCGATGGACTCTGCGATCGTCAAAATCGATGTTTTAGTCTGGACTTACATCACTAAGCACGACCAGCTAAACCAACGAACCCAAGCCAAAGAGCGAGATAAATATATGCACATATTTATAGATATGTATACATACTGTACCAACGTACAGCAGAATAGCACTAGACAAAAGCAAAGAGCAAAACAAAGTAACGGGAAAATACTTGTGCTTAAACCCAATAGGGGGCGCTGTTACTGCGCCCATTTTTTTTAGCAGCGTCGATGCAGCTTCATATTAACTTTCAGCTTGATGTGAAGTACATATGTATGTCCTGGCAATAGAGATCGGTAGCTACGACTTTAGTATGCCCTGCCCACACAGCAAATCTTTTGGGTCATATGCTTTGATGAGTTTTGAAGTTGCCAGCAAGGGCACGAGAACATGTATCCTATATTGAATTTTTGTCTATGATGTGCATAAACAAGCATTTGAATGAGTAAGCCATTGCGGGCGACATCAACGATTGCTCCTACAGGTCCAGTTCAGTATAAGAGTGTTAGCATATTTGCCTAGGAATCGTACATTTGTACGTGGAAGGGAGTAAGTTAACATCATTATAGTAATGTGAACATATATTTTTGATTGCAGAAAACTGACAATGCAATTGCGAGCTGTTGAATCCACCGTGTAAGTAGCGTAAATCATGAAATTGAAAATAAGGAATTTATGACGTTGATGTACACAAACAAGTATCAGAAGAACAACTGGCTAGCTTTCTTGTAAGTAACTGGATACTATTTAAAACAGACACAAATGTGATCTAAGCCTGCTAACTAATTGGAGGAAATTTACAGCAGAGCCTCAAGCAGGCTCTGAATGCGCATACTAATAAATCTCCAAGTCCAATTAAAGTCCGTGCAACTTTTGTAAGATGTCAAATTGTGTGTAGAATTTCTACCATTGTGAAAAACTGTCAACGCTACTCACGAATGTGCATCCATGCACACACAGAAAGAGATCGTCAAGCCTGCACCGCCTGCTTGAATATCTATAAACTACATGGAGCGCAATGTCCGAATCTAATGTCTTCTGTGCAAAGCGGCAGCGGCCAAAAACAACATCCTACAACATCCACATTGATCCCCCTTTGCCCTGTAGCTTAAGCATGCCTTTCCACTATATGGCTGAGCAAGCACAGCATGCAGCAAGGGATTGTGCTTTAAAAAATCGACAACATAAAAGAATGGGTTTTAAGTCCACAAAAAAATATTTTGCATGTAATTAATAATATATTTGCCAGCTAGGCACAACCAAGAAAAACATTGGCAATGGATTTGAAAAATTAAAAAAAAAAAACTGCTACAACAAAATGAAATTATATGGAACTTTTGGTGTGCCACGCCTCCTTCTGCCTGTTACATAAAAAAAATGTACTTACTTCACAAAAATTCAATTCACAATTTAAAAATTTTTTTTTTTTACTTTTTATTATCAAATTACTTGTCCTCGATGTGAACACCTTCAAAGTGAATTTAAGACTAAAATATTTACCTAAACATTTGTAAGTTGTAAAAAATATTTGTAAAATTTAAAATACCAGCCTACTACTTTATTAATTATCGAAAATTTGAAAATCGGAGACTACACATATACACAGAGCTCTATCGGTGTGAGATGCGTCCAGTAACTAAGCCCTAGGCGAAGCGCTTGGGGAGACGACCCGACAAGCGCATTCTCGACCGATCGCTTAGATCGAATCCAATTTAAAGTGTAGCCGTTCCTATTCGGAAGTCATTCCGATGTCATGGCATAAACGTCAGTTTTTGTGTGTTTCATGATTGTGATCGGCGTGCAGAATTAGGCAAAAGACAAACGCAAAGGAAAATAGTAAAAAGTAACGGGATAAACCATATGTTTTATTGCGATAGAGGGCGCTAACAAGCAGCAAAAAAGCGTCGCCACCGACCGAAGCGCACAATATTGTTGCTCATAAATATTATAATTAAAATATTAGCCAAACGACAACTTGCAATTTCGAACAGTTTCAAAAAGAGAACATAGACGGCTACAAAAATATGTTAAAGTGAACCGTGTATGCATATTTGTAAGTGTGTTGGCCGCAACGCGAATTGCGCATTTAGTTTTACGTTTCCTCAAATTAAGTTGTCACTTTAAGGCTAACAGCAAGTGACATAAAAAATGAAAAGTGCTTACCGAGCCCAATTTTCCATTTGGTTGATAACAATATCCGAGCATCAAAATGGTTAATAGGCGCTACAAAGGCAGCAGCAACATTGTTACCGCCGACGCCTCTAGGGTGCACGGGACCTTCTAGATACGCGTGCCACTTGCTTTGGGTGCGGCAAGAAGACGCTTCGTATCATGTTTGAGCTGACTACACACATTCGCAAGTTGGAGTTCTGTTCCGTAAAATGCTTTGCGGAGTTTCGTATGCTGTACAAGGGCGATTGCATTGAGTGCAACAACCTTATACGTGAAAGCTCGTCTTACAAGTCTTTCTGTAGCATGATGTGCAAGATTTTCTATGAGACAAAAAATGGTTCTTTGCAACCTCATAAGGATGCGTTGTTTTGTAGGGTATACCGACCTACCTGCATTTACTGTTCTATACTGTTACATGAGGGTGCACTCAATAAGGAATTCTGTGCCATGACTTGTAAGCTTCTTTATCAGAATAAGAACGATTTAAATCATGGCGAGCTGAAGACACTAAACGATGGAGCATCAGACAAAAGTACCCGTATCTTTGATTGGGCAGCGTATCTTAAAGTAAGTCAACACTTTTTAATAACCCGAATTTTAACTATAATTTGCTGACTGATTGCAGAAGACTAACAGTGAGGCAGCCCCGGTGGAGTGCTTCAAACAGGCACTTGATCCACTTATCAATAGTTTTGAAATTGGCATGAAATTGGAATCGTTGCATCCTCGCAAAGTTGACTCCATTTGCATTGCGTCTGTGGTTGATGTTCTAGGGCCTCGTCTTCAATTGCATTTGGATGGCGGTGACTCAAATAATGATTTTTGGTGCCTTGTGGACTCAACTGATATCCATGCCATTGGCCATTGCGAGAAGAGCGGCAAACAATTGGAGCCACCGCACGGCTATCACTTGCGCGCCTCGAAGTGGGCCGACGATATAGGCAATATGTTAACTCATGCCATGATCGCACCAGAAGAGATCTTCCAGTCAGAGCCACCCACGCCGCCCATGAATCTCTTTAAAGTGGGCCAAAAGTTGGATGCGGTCGACCTGAAGAATCCACACTTGATTTGCTGCGCAACAATTAAAGCCATCAAGAGTGACCAGATTCAAGTATCTTTTGATGGGTGGGACAGTGCTTTTGACTACTGGTGTTACTTTCAATCGCGCGAAATCTTTCCCGTTGGTTGGTGTGAACGCAATTGTTATCCTTCGCAGCCCCTCGGCCAGAAGTCACACCCTGATTCCAATTTTAACAAGCAGCGCTGCTCACCTACGAGTAACGCTGATGTAGCCGCAACAGATGCCTCATCAGTGAGGGCTCACTTTCATCGCAATTGCAATGGTGGCCCTTTTATAAACAGCTTGAAATTACCTTTAATGGTTTCGGGGCGCACGCATCAAATGGTGGCCAAGCTTTGTCTACAGAAAATGTTGGACGCCACAACGGGTACACGGCAGCTGATAAATCTACTTTACGCCATGGACGCCAACAGGAATATATTAGCTTATGGTTTTCATATAAAGGTAATTATTTGGACTAATTTAATATAAATCAGATATTAATTTTGTATTGCCCACAGATAAAAAACTGTCGCCTTTGTGCGTAACGGACGCCATTAGCTTGGCTTGCTTTATATAAGTTTTATGCACTATATGCAGAGCATGTCCAATTCTCATCTCTCTTGTGCCCAAAGAGGAAAAATGTTTGTATTGCGTGCACAATCTTAAGCGCCAACAGACCCAGACTGGAACCCCATCCGATGTAACCAATTCAGTCACACCATCGCTCGGTTCGCCGGCAAAAAAACCACATATATAATCATTAGTGGTGTATAACATTACACTTACATATTTAACAATAGCTATAGAGACAACAGGAGCTACACACCGACAGCAGAATTAAGAGTTGAATCCTAAGAAAGTCAGTACCAATCTGCAAGACAACTACACGACTGCTAAATGCTCTAAAATTAGAACAGCCAATTCTTATACACTTGTTGTTTAAATAACATTCAACAAACTATTTACTTGATTACTCTATAATTAATCGAAAGAACTCGTAATTTAGATTTTTTTGTTGCACTTATTCAAGTTATAAATTGTGTAGTCAATGAACAGATTTTATCTCTGATAGAAAGTTTTGTATCACTTTACTTTTTTTATCGAACGCGAAAGCAGTTTCGAATCAGGACTCAATAGGTGTAGGAAAAATGATCATTTCCTAGCTTGCAAAATGAATAAAGATAGATTCTTAGTCCAAACTTAGTTGAACACAATAAAATGAACAATCTTACTAATTGAATTAGTATCAAAATATGTACTATATATGCAAGCGGAGATCCGTTAAATAAATTGTAACAGGTTTTTATAAAATATTTGATTTTTTAATGATTGAAAAGGAAACTATTTTTGAGTATGATGTGCGTAAAGTATTGGGAAAAATTGGCTTTGATTTGCAGGAATTGCGCTTTATTCGGATAAATAAATAAACTGAGAGCCTTAAGAACGCTGGGCATATATCATGGCAGGTTTCTGAATCCCCTAAAGAAGGGCTATCTGGGTTAAGGTAACCATTTATTTCATTTACAACGTCAACCAACAGCTGTAAGTAAAACCAATGAGTCGAAATCATTAAAAGTAATTCGGAACGGCTGAACGATCTTGTAACCAACGAGATGGGGGGTCGGCTACTTTTCCTCATGGCACTGAGATATATAAAGGTTTTGACAGAGACAGTCACGATATAGTCAAATAAAACAATGGGATAATTTTCCCTCCGGAACCAAATTTACCACCAAGTGCGAAACATCCGGAACAGAAATCTTAAACACGAATATCTCGAATTGAAGTTTTCCAAAGAGTAAAAAGTTTTCAAGAAACGAGCCTGCCTTTAGTTACCAGGTGCATGCAAAATGAGCTTGTGTAAAATTTCTGACATTTCGAAAGGGGCGACAACATGCTGAGATCCAAAGTTTTCGCATACGTGCCACCAAATGGTGGGACTATCATTACCGCCTGCACCGGAAAATAACCTGTAAACTCTGTATTATAAATGTTAATTTTTATTTTAAATTATTTTTAAAACATTTTTGGAAAATTTACTTTCCAAAATCAAACATTAATATATGTTTACAATATAATTTACATGAAAACATTAAATAAAATCGAAATCGTCATCAAAATCGTCGTCAACGTCAAAAGCATCATCATCTTGCATTTCATCAGGTATATCATGATGAAGCACATCATCTAGGTCATCGCCATATAAGGAATAATCGTAAATACTATACCATTTCTCATGATCATTTAAGTATAAATCGCAACTTTCAAAAAAGACAGAGACAATATTTTTGGAAACCTTATACTCCGGAGTGTTGCAAATGTTATTGCTGATGGCTGTGCCGAAAACGCATAGTTTGATTGGCAGCTTGCGTGGAGAATCCTTTTTTCCAATCTGCACCTTTATCTTCTCAATAATTTCATGCACTAATGCATCGTTTATCTTTGGGCAACATTCTAAACTTACAACGTTCAGATTTTTGCAAGCAATTAGCAGACAAATTACCATTTTATTGGTCACATTGGTACAATTGTCTAGCTGAATGTGCTCCAACTGGCTAAGATCAGAAAGTGCCAGCATTTCTCTATGGTTTAGCTCTGTGTTACCAGGTATGATAAGAGTTTTCAGTGCGCTAAGCTGTGCAATATGTAGAAACATTGCGCTTGAAATAACGTCAGGGCCGTGAATTTCCAAATGCATTAGCTGCGTTGCCTTGCGTTGGCTCAGCTCTGCGAATAGATTGGAACGCCCTCGGTCATGTCGACCTACGAAAATGGTAAGATGTTTAAGGCTGGGCAGCTGTGCAATCGTTTCGTAGGCTTCGTCCTCGTCCACGCTTAATTTAAGCACTTCCAATGCCTGGCAATGCTTGACCATATTTTCATAGCATTGTGTATTGAGTAATGTTCCACTTTCCAGATCAAGGTTTTTAAGCAATTTTAGCTTTTGGCAAAACATGGGCACATAGTCTGACTGTAATCCGGAACATTTTTTAAGGGTAAGAGTTTCAATCGAGGCTGGCAGGCAATCCATGTTAACGCCGCTCAATTCATAGTTTCCGGACAGATCCAGACATTTTAGTTGCTTGAGGTGCTCTAACTCCAACAAATTGGAATCCGTCATCTCGCATTTAATCAGCTTTAGGTCAACCAAATTGTCCAACTTGGCAAAGGTTTTATGCATATCACTTAAATTCATTTCGCTGCGGATCAAATAAAGTGTCTTCACATTCTTGCAATATTTGCTAAAGTATTCCAAAAATCGATTTCCATGTTTTATCGGAATTCTGCCTGTCATTTTCACTACATGACGCCCGGACTTTGAGAAAAAGTCGCGCATATCCCAAACGGTTGCGTTAACGTCGTGAAATATATCAAGACTTATCAACTTGTGCAGCAATGGAGAGCACAGCTCGTACATGTCATTAAAGTGCACACAAGTGCGTGCAACACGCACCTGATCGACCAGCGACAGCATCTTGAACACTTGATCCATGCAATATTGATTAAGTCGATATATCGGGGGTGGAGAGAAGATCGAATCTTCGGTAGGCTTATGTGTAACTCGAGGCTGATAGGCATCAGGCTGATGCCAGCTGTCGGCGGGCCACACTTCTATGCTATGTCCCATTACCACATGACGACAGCATTTTAATACTTTGAGCGCATCTTTCGGATTAAGGAAATATACATGAGCGGCATTCGTTTCATAGTTGAGTTTTCTCAGCATGTTGACACGTATAATGCTGCCGAAAGTTGTAAAATACTTCAGCAATGCGTCTTCATTAACGACGTTTGTAATTTTGTTCACAAATATTACGCTTATTTGTAACTCGTCCTCTGTGTAAAGAATGCCCTCCTTAGTATCACAGCCATAGTAAATTTTAAAGTAGTCGTCCGCCATTTCGGAACTCTCTACCGTTTGGTATACAATTGAGTTGTGTCAAATCTACAATGATATTAAAGAAGTTCAAAACACAAAATAACAAAATTCATTTTAAAGCACGAACCTAGAAGTATTTTTTTATTTTAGCTTCTGGCGACACAACCAGCACAGCCACCAGACCCAAGCCAAAGAGCGAGATGAATATATGCACCTATTTATGGTAGTGGTGTAAAAAATACATCGATGCATCGAAAACATCACTGGTTGGCCTGTCATTTACCGATGTTCTCGAACATACGAAACATCGATGTTTTTAAAACCATCGAACATTTCACCATCTCTTACGCTAACCTACTATTCAATATCATTCCAAAGTAAATAATTGAAAGTGCCATCTCAAAAATATAATATATATTTAAGAAATAGACTTATGTTGACATAATCTAGTCGTAGATCTATTGGCCTGTATTATATAGTATCTAGAAATCTTCTTATGTTCAACTATTGAATTCGTTGCCTCTGAACTAGTTGCGTATACTGTAGGATCCTATAATAAAAGCAAAATTTGTAAATTTAAAACATCGGACAACCATAGATGCATCGATGTTTTTAGTCCGATGCATCGACCTACACCAATGTCCATTGTCGATGGACTCTGCGATCGTCAAAATCGATGTTTTGGTCTGGACTTACACTATCATCACTAAGCACGACCAGCTAAACCAACGAACCCAAGCCAAAGAGCGAGATAAATATATGCACATATTTATAGATATGTATACATACTGTACCAACGTACAGCAGAATAGCACTAGACAAAAGCAAAGAGCAAAACAAAGTAACGGGAAAATACTTGTGCTTAAGCCCAATAGGGGGCGCTGACAAGCTGCAAAACAGCTGCTTCCGCAGAGTGTCACAACGAAGTAGCATACGAAGTAACATAAGATTTTAAAAATTGTTAACCCCAAAATCAAAATAAACATCTTCATCGCAATCTTCGGAAAAGTAAGCCGAATTTCAAATTGACCATTTTGTCATCTATAGAGAACTTTGTGTCATCCCTTCTTTGAATTCGTTTAGCAATACCAAACTATGATCAAATTATTATGCCAACGAATCGGTACTGAGGTGTTGCGTAGCCTCTATCCTCCAACTGGATTAGAGATTCACATATTAACTAAGTTCTTTAATATTTTTTAGTTATTTATGTACGAGCCATGCCACGACCTATTAACATACATAGTAGCTCCGATTGTTTACAAATTTAAACCAAAGGGGTAAAATTATATTTTTATAACCCTAAAATGAAAATGATTGTAAAAACATATTAATTTATATACTATCGATATATTACTATCAGTTTTTGTATTTCGTGATTGTGATCGATGTGCAGAATTAGGAGAAAGACGCAAAGAACAACAATAATGAAAAGTAACGGGATAAGTCATGTGTTTTATTGCTATAGAGGAGGCTGTCAAGCGGCAAAAAAGTGACGCCGCCAATTGTTGGCCTTTAATATTGTTCTTAAAATATTAGCAAAACTGCAACTTGCAATTTCAAACAGTTAAAAAAACAAAACACCAAAGGCGACTATAAGAATATGTACGCAATGTGTTAAAGTGAACTGCGTAGCAGATTTGTATGTGTGTTGACCGCAATGCAGATTGCACCTTTGCGCATAATTGTTTTTACGAATCCTCAAATACATTGGCAAATTAAGTTGGCACGTAAAACGTTAAAAAGTGCTTACAGCGCCCATAATTTCTTTTGGGTAATAACAAAATCAGAGCCCCAAAATGTTTAATGGACGCTACCGAAGCGCCAACAGTGGCAGCAGCAGCAATGGCATGGCCGACGCCTCTACGCAGGGTGCACGCGACCGTCCATATAAACGTGCCACTTGCTTTGGGTGCGGCAAGAAGACGCTTCGTATCATGTTTGAGCTGACTACACACATTCGCAAGTTGGAGTTCTGTTCCGTAAAATGCTTTGCGGAGTTTCGTATGCTGTACAAGGGCGATTGCATTGAGTGCAACAACCTTATACGTGAAAGCTCGTCTTACAAGTCTTTCTGTAGCATGATGTGCAAGATTTTCTATGAGACAAAAAATGGTTCTTTGCAACCTCATAAGGATGCGGTGTTTTGTAGGGTATACCGACCTACCTGCATTTACTGTTCTATACTGTTACATGAGGGTGCACTCAATAAGGAATTCTGTGCCATGACTTGTAAGCTTCTTTATCAGAATACGAACGATTTAAATCATGGCGAGCTGAAGACACTAAACGATGGAGCATCAGACAAAAGTACCCGTATCTTTGATTGGGCAGCCTATCTTAAAGTAAGTCAACACTTTTTTAATAACCCGAATTTTAACCTATAATTTGCTGACTGATTGCAGAAGACTAACAGTGAGGCAGCCCCGGTGGAGTGCTTCAAACAGGCACTTAATCCACTTATCAATAGTTTTGAAATTGGCATGAAATTGGAATCGTTGCATCCTCGCAAAGTTGACTCCATTTGCATTGCGTCTGTGGTTGATGTTCTAGGCCCGCGTCTTCAGTTGCATTTGGATGGCGGTGACTCAAATAATGATTTTTGGTGCCTTGTGGACTCAACTGATATCCATGCCATTGGCCATTGCGAGAAGAGCGGCAAACAATTGGAGCCCCCGCACGGCTATCACTTGCGCGCCTCGAAGTGGGCCGACGATATAGGCAATATGTTAACTCATGCCATGATCGCACCAGAAGAGATCTTCCAGTCAGAGCCACCCACGCCGCCCATGAATCTCTTTAAAGTGGGCCAAAAGTTGGAGGCGGTCGACCTGAAGAATCCACACTTGATTTGCTGCGCAACAATTAAAGCCATCAAGAGTGACCAGATTCAAGTATCTTTTGATGGGTGGGACAGTGCTTTTGACTACTGGTGTCACTTTCAATCGCGCGAAATCTTTCCCGTTGGTTGGTGTGAACGCAATTGTTATCCTTCGCAGCCCCTCGGCCAGAAGTCACACCCGGATTCCAATTTTAACAAGCAGCGCTGCTCACCTACGAGTAACGCTGATGTAGCCGCAACAGATGCCTCATCAGTGAGGGCTCACTTTCATCGCAATTGCAATGGTGGCCCTTTTATAAACAGCTTGAAATTACCTTTAATGGTTTCGGGGCGCACGCATCAAATGGTGGCCAAGCTTTGTCTACAGAAAATGTTGGACGCCACAACGGGTACACGGCAGCTGATAAATCTACTTTACGCCATGGACGCCAACAGGAATATATTAGCTTATGGTTTTCATATAAAGGTAATTATTTGGACTAATTTAATATAAATCAGATATTAATTTTGTATTGCCCACAGATAAAAAACTGTCGCCTTTGTGCGTAACGGACGCCATTAGCTTGGCTTGCTTTATATAAGTTTTATGCACTATATGCAGAGCATGTCCAATTCTCATCTCTCTTGTGCCCAAAGAGGAAAAATGTTTGTATTGCGTGCACAATCTTAAGCGCCAACAGACCCAGACTGGAACCCCATTCGATGAAACCAATTCAGTCACACCATCGCTCGGTTCCCCGGCAAAAAAACCACATATATAATCATTAGTGGAGTATAACATTACACTTACATATTTAACAATAGCTATAGAGACAACGTGAGCTACACACCGACAGCAGAATTAAGAGTTGAATCCTAAGAAAGTCAGTACCAATCTGCAAGACAACTACACGACTGCTAAATGCTCTAAAATTAGAACAGCCAATTCTTATACACTTGTTGTTTAAATAACATTCAACAAACTATTTACTTGATTACTCTATAATTAATCGAAAGAACTCGTAATTTAGATTTTTTTGTTGCACTTATTCAAGTTATAAATTGTATAGTCAATGAACAGATTTCATCTCTGATAGAAAGTTTTGTATCACTTTACTTTTTTTATCGAACGCGAAAGCAGTTTCGAATCAGGACTCAATTGGTGTAGGAAAAATGATCATTTCCTAGCTTGCAAAATGAATAAAGATAGATTCTTAGTCCAAACTTAGTTGAACACAATAAAATGAACAATCTTACTAATTGAATTAGTATCAAAATATGTACTATATATGCAAGCGGAGATCCGTTAAATAAATTGTAACAGGTTTTTATAAAATATTTGATTTTTTAATGATTGAAAAGGAAACTATTTTTGAGTATGATGTGCGTAAAGTATTGGGAAAAATTGGCTTTGATTTGCAGGAATTGCGCTTTATTCGGATAAATAAATAAACTGAGAGCTTTAAGAACGCTGGGCATATATCATGGCAGGTTTCTGAATTCCCTAAAGAAGGGCTATCTGGGGTAAGGTAACCATTTATTTCATTTACAACGTCAACCAACAGCTGTAAGTAAAACCAATGAGTCGAAATCATTAAAAGTACTTCGGAACGGCTGAACGATCTTGTACAGAGATGTAAGCACTTAAGCGAAAGTAAAACCCGTGACCAACGAGATGGGGGGGTCGGCTACTTTTCCTCATGGCACTGAGATATATAAAGGTTTTGACAGAGACAGTCACGATATAGTAAAATAAAACAATGGGATAATTTTCCCTCCGGACCCAAATTTACCACCAAGTGCGAAACATCCGGAACAGAAATCTTTACCACGAATATTCTCGAATTTCGAGAAACGAGCCTGCCTTTAGATAACAGGTGCATGCAAAATGAGCTCGTGTAAAATTTCTGCCATTTCGTAAAGGGCGACAACAGGCTGAGATCCCCAGTTTTCACATACGTGCCACCAAATGGTGGGACTATCATTACCGCCTGCACCGGAAAATAACCTGTAAGCTCTGTATTATAAATGTTAATTTTTATTTTAAATTATTTTTAAAACATCTTTGGAAAATTTGCTCTCCAAAATTAAACATATATTGTCAAACAATATAATTTACATGAAAATAGGAGCGCATATATCGTAAATTTAAAAAAAATTATCTTCCATTTCTTCATCATATATATCATCTATGTCATCGTCATATAAGGATTCATCGTAATCGCTATACCATTCTTCATGACCATTAAAGTAAAAATCGGAACATGTAAATAAGACAGAGACAATATTTTTGGAAACCTTATACTCCGGAGTGTTGCAAATGTTATTGCTGATGGCTGTGCCGAAAGCGAATAGTTTGATTGGCAACTTGCGTGTAGAATCCTTCTTTTCAATCTGCACCTTTATTTTCTCAATAATTTTATGCACTAATGCGTCGTTTATCTCTGGGCAAAATTCCAAACTTACAACGTTTAGATTTTTGCAAGCAATTAGCAGACGAATTACCATGTTGTTATTCACATTGGTACAATGGTTTAGCTGAATTTGTTCCAAGTGGCTAAGATCATAAAGTGCCAGCATTTCTCTATTGTTTAGCCCTGTGTTACCAGGTATAATAAGAGTTTTCAGTGCGCTAAGCTGTGCAATTTGAAGGAACGTTCCGTTTGAAATAACATCAGAGCCGTGAATTTCCAAATGCATTAGCTGTGTTGCCTTGCGTTGGCTAAGATCTGCGAATAGATTGGAACGCCCTCGGTCAAGTGGACCTACGAAAATGGTCAGATGTTTAAGGCTGGGCAGCTGTGCAATCGTTTCGTAGGCTTCGTCCTGGTCCACGCTTAATTTAAGCACTTCCAATGCCTGGCAATGCTTGACCATATTTTCATAACATTGTGTATTGAGTAATGTTCCACTTTCCAGATCAAGGTTTTTAAGCAATTTTAGCTTTTGGCAAAACATGGGCACATAGTCTGACTGTAATCCGGAACATTTTTTAAGGGTAAGAGTTTCAATCGAGGCTGGCAGGCAATCCATGTTAACGCCGCTCAATTCATAGTTTCTGGACAGATCCAGACATTTTAGTTGCTTTAGGTGCCCTAACTCCAACAAATTGGAATCCGTCATCTCGCATTTAATCAGCTTTAGGTCAACCAAATTGTCCAACTTGGCAAAGGTTTTATGCATATCACTTAAATTCATTTCGCTGCGGATCAAATAAAGTGTCTTCACATTCTTGCAATATTTGCTAAAGTATTCCAAAAATCGATTACCATGTTTTATCGGAATTCTGCCTGTCATTTTCACTACATGACGCCCGGACTTTGAGAAAAAGTCGCGCATATCCCAAACGGTTGCGTTAAGGTCGCAGAACACATCTAGAGTTATCCTCTTGTGCAGCAATGGAGAGCACAGCTCGTACATGTCATTAAAGTGCACACAAGAGCGTGCAACACGCACCTGATCGACCAGCGACAGCATCTTGAACACTTGATCCATGCAATATTGATTAAGTCGATATATCGGGGGTGGAGAGAAGATCGAATCTTCGGTAGTCTTATGTGTAACTCGAGGCTGATAGGCATCAGGCTGATGCCAGCTGTCGGCGGGCCACACTTCTATGCTATGTCCCATTACCACATGACGACAGCATTTTAATACTTTGAGCGCATCTTTCGGATTAAGGAAATATACATGAGCGGCATTCGTTTCATAGTTGAGTTTTCTCAGCATGTTGACACGTATAACGCTGCCGAAAGTTGTAAAATACTTCAGCAATGCGTCTTCATTAACGACCATTGTAATTTTGTTCACATATATTACGCTTATTTGTAACTCGTCCTCGGTATATGCAATACCCTCCTTAATATCACAGCAATAGTAAAGTTTAACGTAGTCGTCCTCCATTTCGGAACTCTCTACCGTTTGGTATACAATTGAGTTGTGTCAAATCTACAATGATATTAAAGAAGTTCAAAACACAAAATAACAAAATTTATTTTAAAGTATTTTTTTATTTTAGCTTCTGGCGACACAACCAGCACAGCCACCAGACCCAAGCCAAAGAGCGAGAAGAATATATGCACCTATTTATGGTAGTGGTGTAAAAAATACATCGATGCATCGAAAACATCACTGGTTGGCCTGTCATTTACCGATGTTCTCGAACATACGAAACATCGATGTTTTTAAAACCATCGAACATTTCACCATCTCTTACGCTAACCTACTATTCAATATCATTCCAAAGTAAATAACTTATTCTCAGTTTTACAAATAGTGTGCAGAATTGAAAGTGCCATCTCAAAAATATAATATATATTTAAGAAATAGACTGCTGGGGGACGGTTATCAAAACTTTTATGTTAACATAATCTAGTCGTAGATCTATTGGCCTGTATTATATAGTATCTAGAAATCTTCTTATGTTCAACTATTGAATTCGTTGCCTCTGAACTAGTTGCGTATACTGTAGGGTCCTATAATAAAAGCAAAATTTGTAAATTTAAAACATCGGACAACCATAGATGCATCGATGTTTTTAGTCCGATGCATCGACCTACACCAATGTCCATTGTCGATGGACTCTGCGATCGTCAAAATCGATGTTTTAGTCTGGACTTACATCACTAAGCACGACCAGCTAAACCAACGAACCCAAGCCAAAGAGCGAGATAAATATATGCACATATTTATAGATATGTATACATACTGTACCAACGTACAGCAGAATAGCACTAGACAAAAGCAAAGAGCAAAACAAAGTAACGGGAAAATACTTGTGCTTAAACCCAATAGGGGGCGCTGTTACTGCGCCCATTTTTTTTAGCAGCGTCGATGCAGCTTCATATTAACTTTCAGCTTGATGTGAAGTACATATGTATGTCCTGGCAATAGAGATCGGTAGCTACGACTTTAGTATGCCCTGCCCACACAGCAAATCTTTTGGGTCATATGCTTTGATGAGTTTTGAAGTTGCCAGCAAGGGCACGAGAACATGTATCCTATATTGAATTTTTGTCTATGATGTGCATAAACAAGCATTTGAATGAGTAAGCCATTGCGGGCGACATCAACGATTGCTCCTACAGGTCCAGTTCAGTATAAGAGTGTTAGCATATTTGCCTAGGAATCGTACATTTGTACGTGGAAGGGAGTAAGTTAACATCATTATAGTAATGTGAACATATATTTTTGATTGCAGAAAACTGACAATGCAATTGCGAGCTGTTGAATCCACCGTGTAAGTAGCGTAAATCATGAAATTGAAAATAAGGAATTTATGACGTTGATGTACACAAACAAGTATCAGAAGAACAACTGGCTAGCTTTCTTGTAAGTAACTGGATACTATTTAAAACAGACACAAATGTGATCTAAGCCTGCTAACTAATTGGAGGAAATTTACAGCAGAGCCTCAAGCAGGCTCTGAATGCGCATACTAATAAATCTCCAAGTCCAATTAAAGTCCGTGCAACTTTTGTAAGATGTCAAATTGTGTGTAGAATTTCTACCATTGTGAAAAACTGTCAACGCTACTCACGAATGTGCATCCATGCACACACAGAAAGAGATCGTCAAGCCTGCACCGCCTGCTTGAATATCTATAAACTACATGGAGCGCAATGTCCGAATCTAATGTCTTCTGTGCAAAGCGGCAGCGGCCAAAAACAACATCCTACAACATCCACATTGATCCCCCTTTGCCCTGTAGCTTAAGCATGCCTTTCCACTATATGGCTGAGCAAGCACAGCATGCAGCAAGGGATTGTGCTTTAAAAAATCGACAACATAAAAGAATGGGTTTTAAGTCCACAAAAAAATATTTTGCATGTAATTAATAATATATTTGCCAGCTAGGCACAACCAAGAAAAACATTGGCAATGGATTTGAAAAATTAAAAAAAAAAAACTGCTACAACAAAATGAAATTATATGGAACTTTTGGTGTGCCACGCCTCCTTCTGCCTGTTACATAAAAAAAATGTACTTACTTCACAAAAATTCAATTCACAATTTAAAAATTTTTTTTTTTTACTTTTTATTATCAAATTACTTGTCCTCGATGTGAACACCTTCAAAGTGAATTTAAGACTAAAATATTTACCTAAACATTTGTAAGTTGTAAAAAATATTTGTAAAATTTAAAATACCAGCCTACTACTTTATTAATTATCGAAAATTTGAAAATCGGAGACTACACATATACACAGAGCTCTATCGGTGTGAGATGCGTCCAGTAACTAAGCCCTAGGCGAAGCGCTTGGGGAGACGACCCGACAAGCGCATTCTCGACCGATCGCTTAGATCGAATCCAATTTAAAGTGTAGCCGTTCCTATTCGGAAGTCATTCCGATGTCATGGCATAAACGTCAGTTTTTGTGTGTTTCATGATTGTGATCGGCGTGCAGAATTAGGCAAAAGACAAACGCAAAGGAAAATAGTAAAAAGTAACGGGATAAACCATATGTTTTATTGCGATAGAGGGCGCTAACAAGCAGCAAAAAAGCGTCGCCACCGACCGAAGCGCACAATATTGTTGCTCATAAATATTATAATTAAAATATTAGCCAAACGACAACTTGCAATTTCGAACAGTTTCAAAAAGAGAACATAGACGGCTACAAAAATATGTTAAAGTGAACCGTGTATGCATATTTGTAAGTGTGTTGGCCGCAACGCGAATTGCGCATTTAGTTTTACGTTTCCTCAAATTAAGTTGTCACTTTAAGGCTAACAGCAAGTGACATAAAAAATGAAAAGTGCTTACCGAGCCCAATTTTCCATTTGGTTGATAACAATATCCGAGCATCAAAATGGTTAATAGGCGCTACAAAGGCAGCAGCAACATTGTTACCGCCGACGCCTCTAGGGTGCACGGGACCTTCTAGATACGCGTGCCACTTGCTTTGGGTGCGGCAAGAAGACGCTTCGTATCATGTTTGAGCTGACTACACACATTCGCAAGTTGGAGTTCTGTTCCGTAAAATGCTTTGCGGAGTTTCGTATGCTGTACAAGGGCGATTGCATTGAGTGCAACAACCTTATACGTGAAAGCTCGTCTTACAAGTCTTTCTGTAGCATGATGTGCAAGATTTTCTATGAGACAAAAAATGGTTCTTTGCAACCTCATAAGGATGCGTTGTTTTGTAGGGTATACCGACCTACCTGCATTTACTGTTCTATACTGTTACATGAGGGTGCACTCAATAAGGAATTCTGTGCCATGACTTGTAAGCTTCTTTATCAGAATAAGAACGATTTAAATCATGGCGAGCTGAAGACACTAAACGATGGAGCATCAGACAAAAGTACCCGTATCTTTGATTGGGCAGCGTATCTTAAAGTAAGTCAACACTTTTTAATAACCCGAATTTTAACTATAATTTGCTGACTGATTGCAGAAGACTAACAGTGAGGCAGCCCCGGTGGAGTGCTTCAAACAGGCACTTGATCCACTTATCAATAGTTTTGAAATTGGCATGAAATTGGAATCGTTGCATCCTCGCAAAGTTGACTCCATTTGCATTGCGTCTGTGGTTGATGTTCTAGGGCCTCGTCTTCAATTGCATTTGGATGGCGGTGACTCAAATAATGATTTTTGGTGCCTTGTGGACTCAACTGATATCCATGCCATTGGCCATTGCGAGAAGAGCGGCAAACAATTGGAGCCACCGCACGGCTATCACTTGCGCGCCTCGAAGTGGGCCGACGATATAGGCAATATGTTAACTCATGCCATGATCGCACCAGAAGAGATCTTCCAGTCAGAGCCACCCACGCCGCCCATGAATCTCTTTAAAGTGGGCCAAAAGTTGGATGCGGTCGACCTGAAGAATCCACACTTGATTTGCTGCGCAACAATTAAAGCCATCAAGAGTGACCAGATTCAAGTATCTTTTGATGGGTGGGACAGTGCTTTTGACTACTGGTGTTACTTTCAATCGCGCGAAATCTTTCCCGTTGGTTGGTGTGAACGCAATTGTTATCCTTCGCAGCCCCTCGGCCAGAAGTCACACCCTGATTCCAATTTTAACAAGCAGCGCTGCTCACCTACGAGTAACGCTGATGTAGCCGCAACAGATGCCTCATCAGTGAGGGCTCACTTTCATCGCAATTGCAATGGTGGCCCTTTTATAAACAGCTTGAAATTACCTTTAATGGTTTCGGGGCGCACGCATCAAATGGTGGCCAAGCTTTGTCTACAGAAAATGTTGGACGCCACAACGGGTACACGGCAGCTGATAAATCTACTTTACGCCATGGACGCCAACAGGAATATATTAGCTTATGGTTTTCATATAAAGGTAATTATTTGGACTAATTTAATATAAATCAGATATTAATTTTGTATTGCCCACAGATAAAAAACTGTCGCCTTTGTGCGTAACGGACGCCATTAGCTTGGCTTGCTTTATATAAGTTTTATGCACTATATGCAGAGCATGTCCAATTCTCATCTCTCTTGTGCCCAAAGAGGAAAAATGTTTGTATTGCGTGCACAATCTTAAGCGCCAACAGACCCAGACTGGAACCCCATCCGATGTAACCAATTCAGTCACACCATCGCTCGGTTCGCCGGCAAAAAAACCACATATATAATCATTAGTGGTGTATAACATTACACTTACATATTTAACAATAGCTATAGAGACAACAGGAGCTACACACCGACAGCAGAATTAAGAGTTGAATCCTAAGAAAGTCAGTACCAATCTGCAAGACAACTACA
This sequence comes from Chymomyza caudatula, assembly GCA_035041775.1. Lineage (NCBI taxonomy): Eukaryota > Metazoa > Arthropoda > Insecta > Diptera > Drosophilidae > Chymomyza > Chymomyza caudatula. The sequence continues at coordinate 80,658 of JAWNKW010000150.1, forward strand.
CGACTGCTAAATGCTCTAAAATTAGAACAGCCAATTCTTATACACTTGTTGTTTAAATAACATTCAACAAACTATTTACTTGATTACTCTATAATTAATCGAAAGAACTCGTAATTTAGATTTTTTTGTTGCACTTATTCAAGTTATAAATTGTGTAGTCAATGAACAGATTTTATCTCTGATAGAAAGTTTTGTATCACTTTACTTTTTTTATCGAACGCGAAAGCAGTTTCGAATCAGGACTCAATAGGTGTAGGAAAAATGATCATTTCCTAGCTTGCAAAATGAATAAAGATAGATTCTTAGTCCAAACTTAGTTGAACACAATAAAATGAACAATCTTACTAATTGAATTAGTATCAAAATATGTACTATATATGCAAGCGGAGATCCGTTAAATAAATTGTAACAGGTTTTTATAAAATATTTGATTTTTTAATGATTGAAAAGGAAACTATTTTTGAGTATGATGTGCGTAAAGTATTGGGAAAAATTGGCTTTGATTTGCAGGAATTGCGCTTTATTCGGATAAATAAATAAACTGAGAGCCTTAAGAACGCTGGGCATATATCATGGCAGGTTTCTGAATCCCCTAAAGAAGGGCTATCTGGGTTAAGGTAACCATTTATTTCATTTACAACGTCAACCAACAGCTGTAAGTAAAACCAATGAGTCGAAATCATTAAAAGTAATTCGGAACGGCTGAACGATCTTGTAACCAACGAGATGGGGGGTCGGCTACTTTTCCTCATGGCACTGAGATATATAAAGGTTTTGACAGAGACAGTCACGATATAGTCAAATAAAACAATGGGATAATTTTCCCTCCGGAACCAAATTTACCACCAAGTGCGAAACATCCGGAACAGAAATCTTAAACACGAATATCTCGAATTGAAGTTTTCCAAAGAGTAAAAAGTTTTCAAGAAACGAGCCTGCCTTTAGTTACCAGGTGCATGCAAAATGAGCTTGTGTAAAATTTCTGACATTTCGAAAGGGGCGACAACATGCTGAGATCCAAAGTTTTCGCATACGTGCCACCAAATGGTGGGACTATCATTACCGCCTGCACCGGAAAATAACCTGTAAACTCTGTATTATAAATGTTAATTTTTATTTTAAATTATTTTTAAAACATTTTTGGAAAATTTACTTTCCAAAATCAAACATTAATATATGTTTACAATATAATTTACATGAAAACATTAAATAAAATCGAAATCGTCATCAAAATCGTCGTCAACGTCAAAAGCATCATCATCTTGCATTTCATCAGGTATATCATGATGAAGCACATCATCTAGGTCATCGCCATATAAGGAATAATCGTAAATACTATACCATTTCTCATGATCATTTAAGTATAAATCGCAACTTTCAAAAAAGACAGAGACAATATTTTTGGAAACCTTATACTCCGGAGTGTTGCAAATGTTATTGCTGATGGCTGTGCCGAAAACGCATAGTTTGATTGGCAGCTTGCGTGGAGAATCCTTTTTTCCAATCTGCACCTTTATCTTCTCAATAATTTCATGCACTAATGCATCGTTTATCTTTGGGCAACATTCTAAACTTACAACGTTCAGATTTTTGCAAGCAATTAGCAGACAAATTACCATTTTATTGGTCACATTGGTACAATTGTCTAGCTGAATGTGCTCCAACTGGCTAAGATCAGAAAGTGCCAGCATTTCTCTATGGTTTAGCTCTGTGTTACCAGGTATGATAAGAGTTTTCAGTGCGCTAAGCTGTGCAATATGTAGAAACATTGCGCTTGAAATAACGTCAGGGCCGTGAATTTCCAAATGCATTAGCTGCGTTGCCTTGCGTTGGCTCAGCTCTGCGAATAGATTGGAACGCCCTCGGTCATGTCGACCTACGAAAATGGTAAGATGTTTAAGGCTGGGCAGCTGTGCAATCGTTTCGTAGGCTTCGTCCTCGTCCACGCTTAATTTAAGCACTTCCAATGCCTGGCAATGCTTGACCATATTTTCATAGCATTGTGTATTGAGTAATGTTCCACTTTCCAGATCAAGGTTTTTAAGCAATTTTAGCTTTTGGCAAAACATGGGCACATAGTCTGACTGTAATCCGGAACATTTTTTAAGGGTAAGAGTTTCAATCGAGGCTGGCAGGCAATCCATGTTAACGCCGCTCAATTCATAGTTTCCGGACAGATCCAGACATTTTAGTTGCTTGAGGTGCTCTAACTCCAACAAATTGGAATCCGTCATCTCGCATTTAATCAGCTTTAGGTCAACCAAATTGTCCAACTTGGCAAAGGTTTTATGCATATCACTTAAATTCATTTCGCTGCGGATCAAATAAAGTGTCTTCACATTCTTGCAATATTTGCTAAAGTATTCCAAAAATCGATTTCCATGTTTTATCGGAATTCTGCCTGTCATTTTCACTACATGACGCCCGGACTTTGAGAAAAAGTCGCGCATATCCCAAACGGTTGCGTTAACGTCGTGAAATATATCAAGACTTATCAACTTGTGCAGCAATGGAGAGCACAGCTCGTACATGTCATTAAAGTGCACACAAGTGCGTGCAACACGCACCTGATCGACCAGCGACAGCATCTTGAACACTTGATCCATGCAATATTGATTAAGTCGATATATCGGGGGTGGAGAGAAGATCGAATCTTCGGTAGGCTTATGTGTAACTCGAGGCTGATAGGCATCAGGCTGATGCCAGCTGTCGGCGGGCCACACTTCTATGCTATGTCCCATTACCACATGACGACAGCATTTTAATACTTTGAGCGCATCTTTCGGATTAAGGAAATATACATGAGCGGCATTCGTTTCATAGTTGAGTTTTCTCAGCATGTTGACACGTATAATGCTGCCGAAAGTTGTAAAATACTTCAGCAATGCGTCTTCATTAACGACGTTTGTAATTTTGTTCACAAATATTACGCTTATTTGTAACTCGTCCTCTGTGTAAAGAATGCCCTCCTTAGTATCACAGCCATAGTAAATTTTAAAGTAGTCGTCCGCCATTTCGGAACTCTCTACCGTTTGGTATACAATTGAGTTGTGTCAAATCTACAATGATATTAAAGAAGTTCAAAACACAAAATAACAAAATTCATTTTAAAGCACGAACCTAGAAGTATTTTTTTATTTTAGCTTCTGGCGACACAACCAGCACAGCCACCAGACCCAAGCCAAAGAGCGAGATGAATATATGCACCTATTTATGGTAGTGGTGTAAAAAATACATCGATGCATCGAAAACATCACTGGTTGGCCTGTCATTTACCGATGTTCTCGAACATACGAAACATCGATGTTTTTAAAACCATCGAACATTTCACCATCTCTTACGCTAACCTACTATTCAATATCATTCCAAAGTAAATAATTGAAAGTGCCATCTCAAAAATATAATATATATTTAAGAAATAGACTTATGTTGACATAATCTAGTCGTAGATCTATTGGCCTGTATTATATAGTATCTAGAAATCTTCTTATGTTCAACTATTGAATTCGTTGCCTCTGAACTAGTTGCGTATACTGTAGGATCCTATAATAAAAGCAAAATTTGTAAATTTAAAACATCGGACAACCATAGATGCATCGATGTTTTTAGTCCGATGCATCGACCTACACCAATGTCCATTGTCGATGGACTCTGCGATCGTCAAAATCGATGTTTTGGTCTGGACTTACACTATCATCACTAAGCACGACCAGCTAAACCAACGAACCCAAGCCAAAGAGCGAGATAAATATATGCACATATTTATAGATATGTATACATACTGTACCAACGTACAGCAGAATAGCACTAGACAAAAGCAAAGAGCAAAACAAAGTAACGGGAAAATACTTGTGCTTAAGCCCAATAGGGGGCGCTGACAAGCTGCAAAACAGCTGCTTCCGCAGAGTGTCACAACGAAGTAGCATACGAAGTAACATAAGATTTTAAAAATTGTTAACCCCAAAATCAAAATAAACATCTTCATCGCAATCTTCGGAAAAGTAAGCCGAATTTCAAATTGACCATTTTGTCATCTATAGAGAACTTTGTGTCATCCCTTCTTTGAATTCGTTTAGCAATACCAAACTATGATCAAATTATTATGCCAACGAATCGGTACTGAGGTGTTGCGTAGCCTCTATCCTCCAACTGGATTAGAGATTCACATATTAACTAAGTTCTTTAATATTTTTTAGTTATTTATGTACGAGCCATGCCACGACCTATTAACATACATAGTAGCTCCGATTGTTTACAAATTTAAACCAAAGGGGTAAAATTATATTTTTATAACCCTAAAATGAAAATGATTGTAAAAACATATTAATTTATATACTATCGATATATTACTATCAGTTTTTGTATTTCGTGATTGTGATCGATGTGCAGAATTAGGAGAAAGACGCAAAGAACAACAATAATGAAAAGTAACGGGATAAGTCATGTGTTTTATTGCTATAGAGGAGGCTGTCAAGCGGCAAAAAAGTGACGCCGCCAATTGTTGGCCTTTAATATTGTTCTTAAAATATTAGCAAAACTGCAACTTGCAATTTCAAACAGTTAAAAAAACAAAACACCAAAGGCGACTATAAGAATATGTACGCAATGTGTTAAAGTGAACTGCGTAGCAGATTTGTATGTGTGTTGACCGCAATGCAGATTGCACCTTTGCGCATAATTGTTTTTACGAATCCTCAAATACATTGGCAAATTAAGTTGGCACGTAAAACGTTAAAAAGTGCTTACAGCGCCCATAATTTCTTTTGGTTAATAACAAAATCAGAGCCCCAAAATGTTTAATGGACGCTACCGAAGCGCCAACAGTGGCAGCAGCAGCAATGGCATGGCCGACGCCTCTACGCAGGGTGCACGCGACCGTCCATATAAACGTGCCACTTGCTTTGGATGCGGCAAGAAGACGCTTCGTATCATGTTTGAGCTGACTACACACATTCGCAAGTTGGAGTTCTGTTCCGTAAAATGCTTTGCGGAGTTTCGTATGCTGTACAAGGGCGATTGCATTGAGTGCAACAACCTTATACGTGAAAGCTCGTCTTACAAGTCTTTCTGTAGCATGATGTGCAAGATTTTCTATGAGACAAAAAATGGTTCTTTGCAACCTCATAAGGATGCGGTGTTTTGTAGGGTATACCGACCTACCTGCATTTACTGTTCTATACTGTTACATGAGGGTGCACTCAATAAGGAATTCTGTGCCATGACTTGTAAGCTTCTTTATCAGAATAAGAACGATTTAAATCATGGCGAGCTGAAGACACTAAACGATGGAGCATCAGACAAAAGTACCCGTATCTTTGATTGGGCAGCGTATCTTAAAGTAAGTCAACACTTTTTAATAACCCGAATTTTAACTATAATTTGCTGACTGATTGCAGAAGACTAACAGTGAGGCAGCCCCGGTGGAGTGCTTCAAACAGGCACTTAATCCACTTATCAATAGTTTTGAAATTGGCATGAAATTGGAATCGTTGCATCCTCGCAAAGTTGACTCCATTTGCATTGCGTCTGTGGTTGATGTTCTAGGGCCTCGTCTTCAATTGCATTTGGATGGCGGTGACTCAAATAATGATTTTTGGTGCCTTGTGGACTCAACTGATATCCATGCCATTGGCCATTGCGAGAAGAGCGGCAAACAATTGGAGCCCCCGCACGGTTATCACTTGCTCGCCTCGAAGTGGGCCGACGATATAGGCAATATGTTAACTCATGCTATGATCGCACCAGAAGAGATCTTCCAGTCAGAGCCACCCACGCCGACCATGAATCTCTTTAAAGTGGGCCAAAAGTTGGAGGCGGTCGACCTGAAGAATCCACACTTGATTTGCTGCGCAACAATTAAAGCCATCAAGAGTGACCAGATTCAAGTATCTTTTGATGGGTGGGACAGTGCTTTTGACTACTGGTGTCACTTTCAATCGCGCGAAATCTTTCCCGTTGGTTGGTGTGAACGCAATTGTTATCCTTTGCAGCGCCTCGGCCAGAAGTCACACCCGGATTCCAATTTTAACAAGCAGCGCTGCTCACCTACGAGTGACGCTGATGAAGCCGCAACAGATGCCTCATCAGTGATGGCTCACTTTCATCGCAATTGCAATGGTGGCCCTTTTATAAACAGCTTGAAATTACCTTTAATGGTTTCGGGGCGCACGCATCAAATGGTGGCCAAGCTTTGTCTACAGAAAATGTTGGACGCCACAACGGGTACACGGCAGCTGATAAATCTACTTTACGCCATGGACGCCAACAGGAATATATTAGCTTATGGTTTTCATATAAAGGTAATTATTTGGACTAATTTAATATAAATCAGATATTAATTTTGTATTGCCCACAGATAAAAAACTGTCGCCTTTGTGCGTAACGGACGCCATTAGCTTGGCTTGCTTTATAGAAGTTCTATGCACTATATGCGGAGCATGTCCAAATCTCATCTTTCTTGTGCCCAAAGAGGAAAAATGTTTGTATTGCGTGCACAATCTTAAGCGCCAACAGACCCAGACTGGAACCCCATCCGATGAAACCAATTCAGTCACACCATCGCTCGGTTCGCCGGCAAAAAAACCACATATATAATCATTAGTGGTGTATAACATTACACTTACATATTTAACAATAGCTATAGAGACAACAGGAGCTACACACCGACAGCAGAATTAAGAGTTGAATCCTAAGAAAGTCAGTACCAATCTGCAAGACAACTACACGACTGCTAAATGCTCTAAAATTAGAACAGCCAATTCTTATACACTTGTTGTTTAAATAACATTCAACAAACTATTTACTTGATTACTCTATAATTAATCGAAAGAACTCGTAATTTAGATTTTTTTGTTGCACTTATTCAAGTTATAAATTGTATAGTCAATGAACAGATTTCATCTCTGATAGAAAGTTTTGTATCACTTTACTTTTTTTATCGAACGCGAAAGCAGTTTCGAATCAGGACTCAATAGGTGTAGGAAAAATGATCATTTCCTAGCTTGCAAAATGAATAAAGATAGATTCTTAGTCCAAACTTAGTTGAACACAATAAAATGAACAATCTTACTAATTGAATTAGTATCAAAATATGTACTATATATGCAAGCGGAGATCCGTTAAATAAATTGTAACAGGTTTTTATAAAATATTTGATTTTTTAATGATTGAAAAGGAAACTATTTTTGAGTATGATGTGCGTAAAGTATTGGGAAAAATTGGCTTTGATTTGCAGGAATTGCGCTTTATTCGGATAAATAAATAAACTGAGAGCCTTAAGAACGCTGGGCATATATCATGGCAGGTTTCTGAATCCCCTAAAGAAGGGCTATCTGGGTTAAGGTAACCATTTATTTCATTTACAACGTCAACCAACAGCTGTAAGTAAAACCAATGAGTCGAAATCATTAAAAGTAATTCGGAACGGCTGAACGATCTTGTAACCAACGAGATGGGGGGTCGGCTACTTTTCCTCATGGCACTGAGATATATAAAGGTTTTGACAGAGACAGTCACGATATAGTCAAATAAAACAATGGGATAATTTTCCCTCCGGAACCAAATTTACCACCAAGTGCGAAACATCCGGAACAGAAATCTTAAACACGAATATCTCGAATTGAAGTTTTCCAAAGAGTAAAAAGTTTTCAAGAAACGAGCCTGCCTTTAGTTAACAGGTGCATGCAAAATGAGCTCGTGTAAAATTTCTGACATTTCGAAAGGGGCGACAACATGCTGAGATCCAAAGTTTTCGCATACGTGCCACCAAATGGTGGGACTATCATTACCGCCTGCACCGGAAAATAACCTGTAAACTCTGTATTATAAATGTTAATTTTTATTTTAAATTATTTTTAAAACATTTTTGGAAAATTTACTTTCCAAAATCAAACATTAATATATGTTTACAATATAATTTACATGAAAACATTAAATAAAATCGAAATCGTCATCAAAATCGTCGTCAACGTCAAAAGCATCATCATCTTGCATTTCATCAGGTATATCATGATGAAGCACATCATCTAGGTCATCGCCATATAAGGAATAATCGTAAATACTATACCATTTCTCATGATCATTTAAGTATAAATCGCAACTTTCAAAAAAGACAGAGACAATATTTTTGGAAACCTTATACTCCGGAGTGTTGCAAATGTTATTGCTGATGGCTGTGCCGAAAACGCATAGTTTGATTGGCAGCTTGCGTGGAGAATCCTTTTTTCCAATCTGCACCTTTATCTTCTCAATAATTTCATGCACTAATGCATCGTTTATCTTTGGGCAACATTCTAAACTTACAACGTTCAGATTTTTGCAAGCAATTAGCAGACAAATTACCATTTTATTGGTCACATTGGTACAATTGTCTAGCTGAATGTGCTCCAACTGGCTAAGATCAGAAAGTGCCAGCATTTCTCTATGGTTTAGCTCTGTGTTACCAGGTATGATAAGAGTTTTCAGTGCGCTAAGCTGTGCAATATGTAGAAACATTGCGCTTGAAATAACGTCAGGGCCGTGAATTTCCAAATGCATTAGCTGCGTTGCCTTGCGTTGGCTCAGCTCTGCGAATAGATTGGAACGCCCTCGGTCATGTCGACCTACGAAAATGGTAAGATGTTTAAGGCTGGGCAGCTGTGCAATCGTTTCGTAGGCTTCGTCCTCGTCCACGCTTAATTTAAGCACTTCCAATGCCTGGCAATGCTTGACCATATTTTCATAGCATTGTGTATTGAGTAATGTTCCACTTTCCAGATCAAGGTTTTTAAGCAATTTTAGCTTTTGGCAAAACATGGGCACATAGTCTGACTGTAATCCGGAACATTTTTTAAGGGTAAGAGTTTCAATCGAGGCTGGCAGGCAATCCATGTTAACGCCGCTCAATTCATAGTTTCCGGACAGATCCAGACATTTTAGTTGCTTGAGGTGCTCTAACTCCAACAAATTGGAATCCGTCATCTCGCATTTAATCAGCTTTAGGTCAACCAAATTGTCCAACTTGGCAAAGGTTTTATGCATATCACTTAAATTCATTTCGCTGCGGATCAAATAAAGTGTCTTCACATTCTTGCAATATTTGCTAAAGTATTCCAAAAATCGATTTCCATGTTTTATCGGAATTCTGCCTGTCATTTTCACTACATGACGCCCGGACTTTGAGAAAAAGTCGCGCATATCCCAAACGGTTGCGTTAACGTCGTGAAATATATCAAGACTTATCAACTTGTGCAGCAATGGAGAGCACAGCTCGTACATGTCATTAAAGTGCACACAAGTGCGTGCAACACGCACCTGATCGACCAGCGACAGCATCTTGAACACTTGATCCATGCAATATTGATTAAGTCGATATATCGGGGGTGGAGAGAAGATCGAATCTTCGGTAGGCTTATGTGTAACTCGAGGCTGATAGGCATCAGGCTGATGCCAGCTGTCGGCGGGCCACACTTCTATGCTATGTCCCATTACCACATGACGACAGCATTTTAATACTTTGAGCGCATCTTTCGGATTAAGGAAATATACATGAGCGGCATTCGTTTCATAGTTGAGTTTTCTCAGCATGTTGACACGTATAATGCTGCCGAAAGTTGTAAAATACTTCAGCAATGCGTCTTCATTAACGACGTTTGTAATTTTGTTCACAAATATTACGCTTATTTGTAACTCGTCCTCTGTGTAAAGAATGCCCTCCTTAGTATCACAGCCATAGTAAATTTTAAAGTAGTCGTCCGCCATTTCGGAACTCTCTACCGTTTGGTATACAATTGAGTTGTGTCAAATCTACAATGATATTAAAGAAGTTCAAAACACAAAATAACAAAATTCATTTTAAAGCACGAACCTAGAAGTATTTTTTTATTTTAGCTTCTGGCGACACAACCAGCACAGCCACCAGACCCAAGCCAAAGAGCGAGATGAATATATGCACCTATTTATGGTAGTGGTGTAAAAAATACATCGATGCATCGAAAACATCACTGGTTGGCCTGTCATTTACCGATGTTCTCGAACATACGAAACATCGATGTTTTTAAAACCATCGAACATTTCACCATCTCTTACGCTAACCTACTATTCAATATCATTCCAAAGTAAATAATTGAAAGTGCCATCTCAAAAATGGCAATATATATTTAAGAAATAGACTTATGTTGACATAATCTAGTCGTAGATCTATTGGCCTGTATTATATAGTATCTAGAAATCTTCTTATGTTCAACTATTGAATTCGTTGCCTCTGAACTAGTTGCGTATACTGTAGGATCCTATAATAAAAGCAAAATTTGTAAATTTAAAACATCGGACAACCATAGATGCATCGATGTTTTTAGTCCGATGCATCGACCTACACCAATGTCCATTGTCGATGGACTCTGCGATCGTCAAAATCGATGTTTTGGTCTGGACTTACACTATCATCACTAAGCACGACCAGCTAAACCAACGAACCCAAGCCAAAGAGCGAGATAAATATATGCACATATTTATAGATATGTATACATACTGTACCAACGTACAGCAGAATAGCACTAGACAAAAGCAAAGAGCAAAACAAAGTAACGGGAAAATACTTGTGCTTAAGCCCAATAGGGGGCGCTGACAAGCTGCAAAACAGCTGCTTCCGCAGAGTGTCACAACGAAGTAGCATACGAAGTAACATAAGATTTTAAAAATTGTTAACCCCAAAATCAAAATAAACATCTTCATCGCAATCTTCGGAAAAGTAAGCCGAATTTCAAATTGACCATTTTGTCATCTATAGAGAACTTTGTGTCATCCCTTCTTTGAATTCGTTTAGCAATACCAAACTATGATCAAATTATTATGCCAACGAATCGGTACTGAGGTGTTGCGTAGCCTCTATCCTCCAACTGGATTAGAGATTCACATATTAACTAAGTTCTTTAATATTTTTTAGTTATTTATGTACGAGCCATGCCACGACCTATTAACATACATAGTAGCTCCGATTGTTTACAAATTTAAACCAAAGGGGTAAAATTATATTTTTATAACCCTAAAATGAAAATGATTGTAAAAACATATTAATTTATATACTATCGATATATTACTATCAGTTTTTGTATTTCGTGATTGTGATCGATGTGCAGAATTAGGAGAAAGACGCAAAGAACAACAATAATGAAAAGTAACGGGATAAGTCATGTGTTTTATTGCTATAGAGGAGGCTGTCAAGCGGCAAAAAAGTGACGCCGCCAATTGTTGGCCTTTAATATTGTTCTTAAAATATTAGCAAAACTGCAACTTGCAATTTCAAACAGTTAAAAAAACAAAACACCAAAGGCGACTATAAGAATATGTACGCAATGTGTTAAAGTGAACTGCGTAGCAGATTTGTATGTGTGTTGACCGCAATGCAGATTGCACCTTTGCGCATAATTGTTTTTACGAATCCTCAAATACATTGGCAAATTAAGTTGGCACGTAAAACGTTAAAAAGTGCTTACAGCGCCCATAATTTCTTTTGGTTAATAACAAAATCAGAGCCCCAAAATGTTTAATGGACGCTACCGAAGCGCCAACAGTGGCAGCAGCAGCAATGGCATGGCCGACGCCTCTACGCAGGGTGCACGCGACCGTCCATATAAACGTGCCACTTGCTTTGGATGCGGCAAGAAGACGCTTCGTATCATGTTTGAGCTGACTACACACATTCGCAAGTTGGAGTTCTGTTCCGTAAAATGCTTTGCGGAGTTTCGTATGCTGTACAAGGGCGATTGCATTGAGTGCAACAACCTTATACGTGAAAGCTCGTCTTACAAGTCTTTCTGTAGCATGATGTGCAAGATTTTCTATGAGACAAAAAATGGTTCTTTGCAACCTCATAAGGATGCGGTGTTTTGTAGGGTATACCGACCTACCTGCATTTACTGTTCTATACTGTTACATGAGGGTGCACTCAATAAGGAATTCTGTGCCATGACTTGTAAGCTTCTTTATCAGAATAAGAACGATTTAAATCATGGCGAGCTGAAGACACTAAACGATGGAGCATCAGACAAAAGTACCCGTATCTTTGATTGGGCAGCGTATCTTAAAGTAAGTCAACACTTTTTAATAACCCGAATTTTAACTATAATTTGCTGACTGATTGCAGAAGACTAACAGTGAGGCAGCCCCGGTGGAGTGCTTCAAACAGGCACTTAATCCACTTATCAATAGTTTTGAAATTGGCATGAAATTGGAATCGTTGCATCCTCGCAAAGTTGACTCCATTTGCATTGCGTCTGTGGTTGATGTTCTAGGGCCTCGTCTTCAATTGCATTTGGATGGCGGTGACTCAAATAATGATTTTTGGTGCCTTGTGGACTCAACTGATATCCATGCCATTGGCCATTGCGAGAAGAGCGGCAAACAATTGGAGCCCCCGCACGGTTATCACTTGCTCGCCTCGAAGTGGGCCGACGATATAGGCAATATGTTAACTCATGCTATGATCGCACCAGAAGAGATCTTCCAGTCAGAGCCACCCACGCCGACCATGAATCTCTTTAAAGTGGGCCAAAAGTTGGAGGCGGTCGACCTGAAGAATCCACACTTGATTTGCTGCGCAACAATTAAAGCCATCAAGAGTGACCAGATTCAAGTATCTTTTGATGGGTGGGACAGTGCTTTTGACTACTGGTGTCACTTTCAATCGCGCGAAATCTTTCCCGTTGGTTGGTGTGAACGCAATTGTTATCCTTTGCAGCGCCTCGGCCAGAAGTCACACCCGGATTCCAATTTTAACAAGCAGCGCTGCTCACCTACGAGTGTGGCTGATGAAGCCGCAACAGATGCCTCATCAGTGATGGCTCACTTTCATCGCAATTGCAATGGTGGCCCTTTTATAAACAGCTTGAAATTACCTTTAATGGTTTCGGGGCGCACGCATCAAATGGTGGCCAAGCTTTGTCTACAGAAAATGTTGGACGCCACAACGGGTACACGGCAGCTGATAAATCTACTTTACGCCATGGACGCCAACAGGAATATATTAGCTTATGGTTTTCATATAAAGGTAATTATTTGGACTATTTTAATCTAAATCAGATATTAATTTTGTATTGCCCACAGATAAAAAAACTGTCGCCTTTGTGCGTAACGGACGCCATTAGCTTGGCTTGCTTTATAGAAGTTCTATGCACTATATGCGGAGCATGTCCAAATCTCATCTTTCTTGTGCCCAAAGAGGAAAAATGTTTGTATTGCGTGCACAATCTTAAGCGCCAACAGACCCAGACTGGAACCCCATCCGATGAAACCAATTCAGTCACACCATCGCTCGGTTCGCCGGCAAAAAAACCACATATATAATCATTAGTGGTGTATAACATTACACTTACATATTTAACAATAGCTATAGAGACAACAGGAGCTACACACCGACAGCAGAATTAAGAGTTGAATCCTAAGAAAGTCAGTACCAATCTGCAAGACAACTACACGACTGCTAAATGCTCTAAAATTAGAACAGCCAATTCTTATACACTTGTTGTTTAAATAACATTCAACAAACTATTTACTTGATTACTCTATAATTAATCGAAAGAACTCGTAATTTAGATTTTTTTGTTGCACTTATTCAAGTTATAAATTGTATAGTCAATGAACAGATTTCATCTCTGATAGAAAGTTTTGTATCACTTTACTTTTTTTATCGAACGCGAAAGCAGTTTCGAATCAGGACTCAATAGGTGTAGGAAAAATGATCATTTCCTAGCTTGCAAAATGAATAAAGATAGATTCTTAGTCCAAACTTAGTTGAACACAATAAAATGAACAATCTTACTAATTGAATTAGTATCAAAATATGTACTATATATGCAAGCGGAGATCCGTTAAATAAATTGTAACAGGTTTTTATAAAATATTTGATTTTTTAATGATTGAAAAGGAAACTATTTTTGAGTATGATGTGCGTAAAGTATTGGGAAAAATTGGCTTTGATTTGCAGGAATTGCGCTTTATTCGGATAAATAAATAAACTGAGAGCCTTAAGAACGCTGGGCATATATCATGGCAGGTTTCTGAATCCCCTAAAGAAGGGCTATCTGGGTTAAGGTAACCATTTATTTCATTTACAACGTCAACCAACAGCTGTAAGTAAAACCAATGAGTCGAAATCATTAAAAGTAATTCGGAACGGCTGAACGATCTTGTAACCAACGAGATGGGGGGTCGGCTACTTTTCCTCATGGCACTGAGATATATAAAGGTTTTGACAGAGACAGTCACGATATAGTCAAATAAAACAATGGGATAATTTTCCCTCCGGAACCAAATTTACCACCAAGTGCGAAACATCCGGAACAGAAATCTTAAACACGAATATCTCGAATTGAAGTTTTCCAAAGAGTAAAAAGTTTTCAAGAAACGAGCCTGCCTTTAGTTAACAGGTGCATGCAAAATGAGCTCGTGTAAAATTTCTGACATTTCGAAAGGGGCGACAACATGCTGAGATCCAAAGTTTTCGCATACGTGCCACCAAATGGTGGGACTATCATTACCGCCTGCACCGGAAAATAACCTGTAAACTCTGTATTATAAATGTTAATTTTTATTTTAAATTATTTTTAAAACATTTTTGGAAAATTTACTTTCCAAAATCAAACATTAATATATGTTTACAATATAATTTACATGAAAACATTAAATAAAATCGAAATCGTCATCAAAATCGTCGTCAACGTCAAAAGCATCATCATCTTGCATTTCATCAGGTATATCATGATGAAGCACATCATCTAGGTCATCGCCATATAAGGAATAATCGTAAATACTATACCATTTCTCATGATCATTTAAGTATAAATCGCAACTTTCAAAAAAGACAGAGACAATATTTTTGGAAACCTTATACTCCGGAGTGTTGCAAATGTTATTGCTGATGGCTGTGCCGAAAACGCATAGTTTGATTGGCAGCTTGCGTGGAGAATCCTTTTTTCCAATCTGCACCTTTATCTTCTCAATAATTTCATGCACTAATGCATCGTTTATCTTTGGGCAACATTCTAAACTTACAACGTTCAGATTTTTGCAAGCAATTAGCAGACAAATTACCATTTTATTGGTCACATTGGTACAATTGTCTAGCTGAATGTGCTCCAACTGGCTAAGATCAGAAAGTGCCAGCATTTCTCTATGGTTTAGCTCTGTGTTACCAGGTATGATAAGAGTTTTCAGTGCGCTAAGCTGTGCAATATGTAGAAACATTGCGCTTGAAATAACGTCAGGGCCGTGAATTTCCAAATGCATTAGCTGCGTTGCCTTGCGTTGGCTCAGCTCTGCGAATAGATTGGAACGCCCTCGGTCATGTCGACCTACGAAAATGGTAAGATGTTTAAGGCTGGGCAGCTGTGCAATCGTTTCGTAGGCTTCGTCCTCGTCCACGCTTAATTTAAGCACTTCCAATGCCTGGCAATGCTTGACCATATTTTCATAGCATTGTGTATTGAGTAATGTTCCACTTTCCAGATCAAGGTTTTTAAGCAATTTTAGCTTTTGGCAAAACATGGGCACATAGTCTGACTGTAATCCGGAACATTTTTTAAGGGTAAGAGTTTCAATCGAGGCTGGCAGGCAATCCATGTTAACGCCGCTCAATTCATAGTTTCCGGACAGATCCAGACATTTTAGTTGCTTGAGGTGCTCTAACTCCAACAAATTGGAATCCGTCATCTCGCATTTAATCAGCTTTAGGTCAACCAAATTGTCCAACTTGGCAAAGGTTTTATGCATATCACTTAAATTCATTTCGCTGCGGATCAAATAAAGTGTCTTCACATTCTTGCAATATTTGCTAAAGTATTCCAAAAATCGATTTCCATGTTTTATCGGAATTCTGCCTGTCATTTTCACTACATGACGCCCGGACTTTGAGAAAAAGTCGCGCATATCCCAAACGGTTGCGTTAACGTCGTGAAATATATCAAGACTTATCAACTTGTGCAGCAATGGAGAGCACAGCTCGTACATGTCATTAAAGTGCACACAAGTGCGTGCAACACGCACCTGATCGACCAGCGACAGCATCTTGAACACTTGATCCATGCAATATTGATTAAGTCGATATATCGGGGGCGAAGAAAAGATCGAATCTTCGGTAGGCTTATGTGTAACTCGAGGCTGATAGGCATCAGGCTGATGCCAGCTGTCGGCGGGCCACACTTCTATGCTATGTCCCATTACCACATGACGACAGCATTTTAATACTTTGAGCGCATCTTTCGGATTAAGGAAATATACATGAGCGGCATTCGTTTCATAGTTGAGTTTTCTCAGCATGTTGACACGTATAATGCTGCCGAAAGTTGTAAAATACTTCAGCAATGCGTCTTCATTAACGACGTTTGTAATTTTGTTCACAAATATTACGCTTATTTGTAACTCGTCCTCTGTGTAAAGAATGCCCTCCTTAGTATCACAGCCATAGTAAATTTTAAAGTAGTCGTCCGCCATTTCGGAACTCTCTACCGTTTGGTATACAATTGAGTTGTGTCAAATCTACAATGATATTAAAGAAGTTCAAAACACAAAATAACAAAATTCATTTTAAAGCACGAACCTAGAAGTATTTTTTTATTTTAGCTTCTGGCGACACAACCAGCACAGCCACCAGACCCAAGCCAAAGAGCGAGATGAATATATGCACCTATTTATGGTAGTGGTGTAAAAAATACATCGATGCATCGAAAACATCACTGGTTGGCCTGTCATTTACCGATGTTCTCGAACATACGAAACATCGATGTTTTTAAAACCATCGAACATTTCACCATCTCTTACGCTAACCTACTATTCAATATCATTCCAAAGTAAATAATTGAAAGTGCCATCTCAAAAATGGCAATATATATTTAAGAAATAGACTTATGTTGACATAATCTAGTCGTAGATCTATTGGCCTGTATTATATAGTATCTAGAAATCTTCTTATGTTCAACTATTGAATTCGTTGCCTCTGAACTAGTTGCGTATACTGTAGGATCCTATAATAAAAGCAAAATTTGTAAATTTAAAACATCGGACAACCATAGATGCATCGATGTTTTTAGTCCGATGCATCGACCTACACCAATGTCCATTGTCGATGGACTCTGCGATCGTCAAAATCGATGTTTTGGTCTGGACTTACACTATCATCACTAAGCACGACCAGCTAAACCAACGAACCCAAGCCAAAGAGCGAGATAAATATATGCACATATTTATAGATATGTATACATACTGTACCAACGTACAGCAGAATAGCACTAGACAAAAGCAAAGAGCAAAACAAAGTAACGGGAAAATACTTGTGCTTAAGCCCAATAGGGGGCGCTGACAAGCTGCAAAACAGCTGCTTCCGCAGAGTGTCACAACGAAGTAGCATACGAAGTAACATAAGATTTTAAAAATTGTTAACCCCAAAATCAAAATAAACATCTTCATCGCAATCTTCGGAAAAGTAAGCCGAATTTCAAATTGACCATTTTGTCATCTATAGAGAACTTTGTGTCATCCCTTCTTTGAATTCGTTTAGCAATACCAAACTATGATCAAATTATTATGCCAACGAATCGGTACTGAGGTGTTGCGTAGCCTCTATCCTCCAACTGGATTAGAGATTCACATATTAACTAAGTTCTTTAATATTTTTTAGTTATTTATGTACGAGCCATGCCACGACCTATTAACATACATAGTAGCTCCGATTGTTTACAAATTTAAACCAAAGGGGTAAAATTATATTTTTATAACCCTAAAATGAAAATGATTGTAAAAACATATTAATTTATATACTATCGATATATTACTATCAGTTTTTGTATTTCGTGATTGTGATCGATGTGCAGAATTAGGAGAAAGACGCAAAGAACAACAATAATGAAAAGTAACGGGATAAGTCATGTGTTTTATTGCTATAGAGGAGGCTGTCAAGCGGCAAAAAAGTGACGCCGCCAATTGTTGGCCTTTAATATTGTTCTTAAAATATTAGCAAAACTGCAACTTGCAATTTCAAACAGTTAAAAAAACAAAACACCAAAGGCGACTATAAGAATATGTACGCAATGTGTTAAAGTGAACTGCGTAGCAGATTTGTATGTGTGTTGACCGCAATGCAGATTGCACCTTTGCGCATAATTGTTTTTACGAATCCTCAAATACATTGGCAAATTAAGTTGGCACGTAAAACGTTAAAAAGTGCTTACAGCGCCCATAATTTCTTTTGGTTAATAACAAAATCAGAGCCCCAAAATGTTTAATGGACGCTACCGAAGCGCCAACAGTGGCAGCAGCAGCAATGGCATGGCCGACGCCTCTACGCAGGGTGCACGCGACCGTCCATATAAACGTGCCACTTGCTTTGGATGCGGCAAGAAGACGCTTCGTATCATGTTTGAGCTGACTACACACATTCGCAAGTTGGAGTTCTGTTCCGTAAAATGCTTTGCGGAGTTTCGTATGCTGTACAAGGGCGATTGCATTGAGTGCAACAACCTTATACGTGAAAGCTCGTCTTACAAGTCTTTCTGTAGCATGATGTGCAAGATTTTCTATGAGACAAAAAATGGTTCTTTGCAACCTCATAAGGATGCGGTGTTTTGTAGGGTATACCGACCTACCTGCATTTACTGTTCTATACTGTTACATGAGGGTGCACTCAATAAGGAATTCTGTGCCATGACTTGTAAGCTTCTTTATCAGAATAAGAACGATTTAAATCATGGCGAGCTGAAGACACTAAACGATGGAGCATCAGACAAAAGTACCCGTATCTTTGATTGGGCAGCGTATCTTAAAGTAAGTCAACACTTTTTAATAACCCGAATTTTAACTATAATTTGCTGACTGATTGCAGAAGACTAACAGTGAGGCAGCCCCGGTGGAGTGCTTCAAACAGGCACTTAATCCACTTATCAATAGTTTTGAAATTGGCATGAAATTGGAATCGTTGCATCCTCGCAAAGTTGACTCCATTTGCATTGCGTCTGTGGTTGATGTTCTAGGGCCTCGTCTTCAATTGCATTTGGATGGCGGTGACTCAAATAATGATTTTTGGTGCCTTGTGGACTCAACTGATATCCATGCCATTGGCCATTGCGAGAAGAGCGGCAAACAATTGGAGCCCCCGCACGGTTATCACTTGCTCGCCTCGAAGTGGGCCGACGATATAGGCAATATGTTAACTCATGCTATGATCGCACCAGAAGAGATCTTCCAGTCAGAGCCACCCACGCCGACCATGAATCTCTTTAAAGTGGGCCAAAAGTTGGAGGCGGTCGACCTGAAGAATCCACACTTGATTTGCTGCGCAACAATTAAAGCCATCAAGAGTGACCAGATTCAAGTATCTTTTGATGGGTGGGACAGTGCTTTTGACTACTGGTGTCACTTTCAATCGCGCGAAATCTTTCCCGTTGGTTGGTGTGAACGCAATTGTTATCCTTTGCAGCGCCTCGGCCAGAAGTCACACCCGGATTCCAATTTTAACAAGCAGCGCTGCTCACCTACGAGTGACGCTGATGAAGCCGCAACAGATGCCTCATCAGTGATGGCTCACTTTCATCGCAATTGCAATGGTGGCCCTTTTATAAACAGCTTGAAATTACCTTTAATGGTTTCGGGGCGCACGCATCAAATGGTGGCCAAGCTTTGTCTACAGAAAATGTTGGACGCCACAACGGGTACACGGCAGCTGATAAATCTACTTTACGCCATGGACGCCAACAGGAATATATTAGCTTATGGTTTTCATATAAAGGTAATTATTTGGACTAATTTAATCTAAATCAGATATTAATTTTGTATTGCCCACAGATAAAAAAACTGTCGCCTTTGTGCGTAACGGACGCCATTAGCTTGGCTTGCTTTATAGAAGTTCTATGCACTATATGCGGAGCATGTCCAAATCTCATCTTTCTTGTGCCCAAAGAGGAAAAATGTTTGTATTGCGTGCACAATCTTAAGCGCCAACAGACCCAGACTGGAACCCCATCCGATGAAACCAATTCAGTCACACCATCGCTCGGTTCGCCGGCAAAAAAACCACATATATAATCATTAGTGGTGTATAACATTACACTTACATATTTAACAATAGCTATAGAGACAACAGGAGCTACACACCGACAGCAGAATTAAGAGTTGAATCCTAAGAAAGTCAGTACCAATCTGCAAGACAACTACACGACTGCTAAATGCTCTAAAATTAGAACAGCCAATTCTTATACACTTGTTGTTTAAATAACATTCAACAAACTATTTACTTGATTACTCTATAATTAATCGAAAGAACTCGTAATTTAGATTTTTTTGTTGCACTTATTCAAGTTATAAATTGTATAGTCAATGAACAGATTTCATCTCTGATAGAAAGTTTTGTATCACTTTACTTTTTTTATCGAACGCGAAAGCAGTTTCGAATCAGGACTCAATAGGTGTAGGAAAAATGATCATTTCCTAGCTTGCAAAATGAATAAAGATAGATTCTTAGTCCAAACTTAGTTGAACACAATAAAATGAACAATCTTACTAATTGAATTAGTATCAAAATATGTACTATATATGCAAGCGGAGATCCGTTAAATAAATTGTAACAGGTTTTTATAAAATATTTGATTTTTTAATGATTGAAAAGGAAACTATTTTTGAGTATGATGTGCGTAAAGTATTGGGAAAAATTGGCTTTGATTTGCAGGAATTGCGCTTTATTCGGATAAATAAATAAACTGAGAGCCTTAAGAACGCTGGGCATATATCATGGCAGGTTTCTGAATCCCCTAAAGAAGGGCTATCTGGGTTAAGGTAACCATTTATTTCATTTACAACGTCAACCAACAGCTGTAAGTAAAACCAATGAGTCGAAATCATTAAAAGTAATTCGGAACGGCTGAACGATCTTGTAACCAACGAGATGGGGGGTCGGCTACTTTTCCTCATGGCACTGAGATATATAAAGGTTTTGACAGAGACAGTCACGATATAGTCAAATAAAACAATGGGATAATTTTCCCTCCGGAACCAAATTTACCACCAAGTGCGAAACATCCGGAACAGAAATCTTAAACACGAATATCTCGAATTGAAGTTTTCCAAAGAGTAAAAAGTTTTCAAGAAACGAGCCTGCCTTTAGTTAACAGGTGCATGCAAAATGAGCTCGTGTAAAATTTCTGACATTTCGAAAGGGGCGACAACATGCTGAGATCCAAAGTTTTCGCATACGTGCCACCAAATGGTGGGACTATCATTACCGCCTGCACCGGAAAATAACCTGTAAACTCTGTATTATAAATGTTAATTTTTATTTTAAATTATTTTTAAAACATTTTTGGAAAATTTACTTTCCAAAATCAAACATTAATATATGTTTACAATATAATTTACATGAAAACATTAAATAAAATCGAAATCGTCATCAAAATCGTCGTCAACGTCAAAAGCATCATCATCTTCCATTTCATCAGGTATATCATGATGAAGCACATCATCTAGGTCATCGCCATATAAGGAATAATCGTAATTGCTATACCATTTCTCATGATCATTTAAGTATAAATCGCAACTTTCAAAAAAGACAGAGACAATATTTTTGGAAACCTTATACTCCGGAGTGTTGCAAATGTTATTGCTGATGGCTGTGCCGAAAACGCATAGTTTGATTGGCAGCTTGCGTGGAGAATCCTTTTTTCCAATCTGCACCTTTATCTTCTCAATAATTTCATGCACTAATGCATCGTTTATCTTTGGGCAACATTCTAAACTTACAACGTTCAGATTTTTGCAAGCAATTAGCAGACAAATTACCATTTTATTGGTCACATTGGTACAATTGTCTAGCTGAATGTGCTCCAACTGGCTAAGATCAGAAAGTGCCAGCATTTCTCTATGGTTTAGCGCTGTGTTACCAGGTATGATAAGAGTTTTCAGTGCGCTAAGCTGTGCAATATGTAGAAACATTGCGCTTGAAATAACGTCAGGGCCGTGAATTTCCAAATGCATTAGCTGCGTTGCCTTGCGTTGGCTCAGCTCTGCGAATAGATTGGAACGCCCTCGGTCATGTCGACCTACGAAAATGGTAAGATGTTTAAGGCTGGGCAGCTGTGCAATCGTTTCGTAGGCTTCGTCCTCGTCCACGCTTAATTTAAGCACTTCCAATGCCTGGCAATGCTTGACCATATTTTCATAGCATTGTGTATTGAGTAATGTTCCACTTTCCAGATCAAGGTTTTTAAGCAATTTTAGCTTTTGGCAAAACATGGGCACATAGTCTGACTGTAATCCGGAACATTTTTTAAGGGTAAGAGTTTCAATCGAGGCTGGCAGGCAATCCATGTTAACGCCGCTCAATTCATAGTTTCTGGACAGATCCAGACATTTTAGTTGCTTGAGGTGCTCTAACTCCAACAAATTGGAATCCGTCATCTCGCATTTAATCAGCTTTAGGTCAACCAAATTGTCCAACTTGGCAAAGGTTTTATGCATATCACTTAAATTCATTTCGCTGCGGATCAAATAAAGTGTCTTCACATTCTTGCAATATTTGCTAAAGTATTCCAAAAATCGATTTCCATGTTTTATCGGAATTCTGCCTGTCATTTTCACTACATGACGCCCGGACTTTGAGAAAAAGTCGCGCATATCCCAAACGGTTGCGTTAACGTCGTGAAATATATCAAGATTTATCAACTTGTGCAGCAATGGAGAGCACAGCTCGTACATGTCATTAAAGTGCACACAAGTGCGTGCAACACGCACCTGATCGACCAGCGACAGCATCTTGAACACTTGATCCATGCAATATTGATTAAGTCGATATATCGGGGGTGGAGAGAAGATCGAATCTTCGGTATTCGGCTTATGTGTAACTCGAGGCTGATAGGCATCAGGCTGATGCCAGCTGTCGGCGGGCCACACTTCTATGCTATGTCCCATTACCACATGACGACAGCATTTTAATACTTTGAGCGCATCTTTCGGATTAAGGAAATATACATGAGCGGCATTCGTTTCATAGTTGAGTTTTCTCAGCATGTTGACACGTATAATGCTGCCGAAAGTTGTAAAATACTTCAGCAATGCGTCTTCATTAACGACGTTTGTAATTTTGTTCACAAATATTACGCTTATTTGTAACTCGTCCTCTGTGTAAAGAATGCCCTCCTTAGTATCACAGCCATAGTAAATTTTAAAGTAGTCGTCCGCCATTTCGGAACTCTCTACCGTTTGGTATACAATTGAGTTGTGTCAAATCTACAATGATATTAAAGAAGTTCAAAACACAAAATAACAAAATTCATTTTAAAGCACGAACCTAGAAGTATTTTTTTATTTTAGCTTCTGGCGACACAACCAGCACAGCCACCAGACCCAAGCCAAAGAGCGAGATGAATATATGCACCTATTTATGGTAGTGGTGTAAAAAATACATCGATGCATCGAAAACATCACTGGTTGGCCTGTCATTTACCGATGTTCTCGAACATACGAAACATCGATGTTTTTAAAACCATCGAACATTTCACCATCTCTTACGCTAACCTACTATTCAATATCATTCCAAAGTAAATAATTGAAAGTGCCATCTCAAAAATATAATATATATTTAAGAAATAGACTTATGTTGACATAATCTAGTCGTAGATCTATTGGCCTGTATTATATAGTATCTAGAAATCTTTTTATGTTCAACTATTGAATTCGTTGCCTCTGAACTAGTTGCGTATACTGTAGGATCCTATAATAAAAGCAAAATTTGTAAATTTAAAACATCGGACAACCATAGATGCATCGATGTTTTTAGTCCGATGCATCGACCTACACCAATGTCCATTGTCGATGGACTCTGCGATCGTCAAAATCGATGTTTTGGTCTGGACTTACACTATCATCACTAAGCACGACCAGCTAAACCAACGAACCCAAGCCAAAGAGCGAGATAAATATATGCACATATTTATAGATATGTATACATACTGTACCAACGTACAGCAGAATAGCACTAGACAAAAGCAAAGAGCAAAACAAAGTAACGGGAAAATACTTGTGCTTAAGCCCAATAGGGGGCGCTGACAAGCTGCAAAACAGCTGCTTCCGCAGAGTGTCACAACGAAGTAGCATACGAAGTAACATAAGATTTTAAAAATTGTTAACCCCAAAATCAAAATAAACATCTTCATCGCAATCTTCGGAAAAGTAAGCCGAATTTCAAATTGACCATTTTGTCATCTATAGAGAACTTTGTGTCATCCCTTCTTTGAATTCGTTTAGCAATACCAAACTATGATCAAATTATTATGCCAACGAATCGGTACTGAGGTGTTGCGTTAGTTTAATAAGAAACCAGGATAGCCTCTATCCTCCAACTGGATTAGAGATTCACATATTAACTAAGTTCTTTAATATTTTTTAGTTATTTATGTACGAGCCATGCCACGACCTATTAACATACATAGTAGCTCCGATTGTTTACAAATTTAAACCAAAGGGGTAAAATTATATTTTTATAACCCTAAAATGAAAATGATTGTAAAAACATATTAATTTATATACTATCGATATATTACTATCAGTTTTTGTATTTCGTGATTGTGATCGATGTGCAGAATTAGGAGAAAGACGCAAAGAACAACAATAATGAAAAGTAACGGGATAAGTCATGTGTTTTATTGCTATAGAGGAGGCTGTCAAGCGGCAAAAAAGTGACGCCGCCAATTGTTGGCCTTTAATATTGTTCTTAAAATATTAGCAAAACTGCAACTTGCAATTTCAAACAGTTAAAAAAACAAAACACCAAAGGCGACTATAAGAATATGTACGCAATGTGTTAAAGTGAACTGCGTAGCAGATTTGTATGTGTGTTGACCGCAATGCAGATTGCACCTTTGCGCATAATTGTTTTTACGTATCCTCAAATACCTTGGCAAATTAAGTTGGCACGTAAAACGTTAAAAAGTGCTTACAGCGCCCATAATTTCTTTTGGTTAATAACAAAATCAGAGCCCCAAAATGTTTAATGGACGCTACCGAAGCGCCAACAGTGGCAGCAGCAGCAATGGCATGGCCGACGCCTCTACGCAGGGTGCACGCGACCGTCCATATAAACGTGCCACTTGCTTTGGATGCGGCAAGAAGACGCTTCGTATCATGTTTGAGCTGACTACACACATTCGCAAGTTGGAGTTCTGTTCCGTAAAATGCTTTGCGGAGTTTCGTATGCTGTACAAGGGCGATTGCATTGAGTGCAACAACCTTATACGTGAAAGCTCGTCTTACAAGTCTTTCTGTAGCATGATGTGCAAGATTTTCTATGAGACAAAAAATGGTTCTTTGCAACCTCATAAGGATGCGGTGTTTTGTAGGGTATACCGACCTACCTGCATTTACTGTTCTATACTGTTACATGAGGGTGCACTCAATAAGGAATTCTGTGCCATGACTTGTAAGCTTCTTTATCAGAATAAGAACGATTTAAATCATGGCGAGCTGAAGACACTAAACGATGGAGCATCAGACAAAAGTACCCGTATCTTTGATTGGGCAGCGTATCTTAAAGTAAGTCAACACTTTTTAATAACCCGAATTTTAACTATAATTTGCTGACTGATTGCAGAAGACTAACAGTGAGGCAGCCCCGGTGGAGTGCTTCAAACAGGCACTTAATCCACTTATCAATAGTTTTGAAATTGGCATGAAATTGGAATCGTTGCATCCTCGCAAAGTTGACTCCATTTGCATTGCGTCTGTGGTTGATGTTCTAGGGCCTCGTCTTCAATTGCATTTGGATGGCGGTGACTCAAATAATGATTTTTGGTGCCTTGTGGACTCAACTGATATCCATGCCATTGGCCATTGCGAGAAGAGCGGCAAACAATTGGAGCCCCCGCACGGTTATCACTTGCTCGCCTCGAAGTGGGCCGACGATATAGGCAATATGTTAACTCATGCTATGATCGCACCAGAAGAGATCTTCCAGTCAGAGCCACCCACGCCGACCATGAATCTCTTTAAAGTGGGCCAAAAGTTGGAGGCGGTCGACCTGAAGAATCCACACTTGATTTGCTGCGCAACAATTAAAGCCATCAAGAGTGACCAGATTCAAGTATCTTTTGATGGGTGGGACAGTGCTTTTGACTACTGGTGTCACTTTCAATCGCGCGAAATCTTTCCCGTTGGTTGGTGTGAACGCAATTGTTATCCTTTGCAGCGCCTCGGCCAGAAGTCACACCCGGATTCCAATTTTAACAAGCAGCGCTGCTCACCTACGAGTGACGCTGATGAAGCCGCAACAGATGCCTCATCAGTGATGGCTCACTTTCATCGCAATTGCAATGGTGGCCCTTTTATAAACAGCTTGAAATTACCTTTAATGGTTTCGGGGCGCACGCATCAAATGGTGGCCAAGCTTTGTCTACAGAAAATGTTGGACGCCACAACGGGTACACGGCAGCTGATAAATCTACTTTACGCCATGGACGCCAACAGGAATATATTAGCTTATGGTTTTCATATAAAGGTAATTATTTGGACTAATTTAATCTAAATCAGATATTAATTTTGTATTGCCCACAGATAAAAAAACTGTCGCCTTTGTGCGTAACGGACGCCATTAGCTTGGCTTGCTTTATAGAAGTTCTATGCACTATATGCGGAGCATGTCCAAATCTCATCTTTCTTGTGCCCAAAGAGGAAAAATGTTTGTATTGCGTGCACAATCTTAAGCGCCAACAGACCCAGACTGGAACCCCATCCGATGAAACCAATTCAGTCACACCATCGCTCGGTTCGCCGGCAAAAAAACCACATATATAATCATTAGTGGTGTATAACATTACACTTACATATTTAACAATAGCTATAGAGACAACAGGAGCTACACACCGACAGCAGAATTAAGAGTTGAATCCTAAGAAAGTCAGTACCAATCTGCAAGACAACTACACGACTGCTAAATGCTCTAAAATTAGAACAGCCAATTCTTATACACTTGTTGTTTAAATAACATTCAACAAACTATTTACTTGATTACTCTATAATTAATCGAAAGAACTCGTAATTTAGATTTTTTTGTTGCACTTATTCAAGTTATAAATTGTATAGTCAATGAACAGATTTCATCTCTGATAGAAAGTTTTGTATCACTTTACTTTTTTTATCGAACGCGAAAGCAGTTTCGAATCAGGACTCAATAGGTGTAGGAAAAATGATCATTTCCTAGCTTGCAAAATGAATAAAGATAGATTCTTAGTCCAAACTTAGTTGAACACAATAAAATGAACAATCTTACTAATTGAATTAGTATCAAAATATGTACTATATATGCAAGCGGAGATCCGTTAAATAAATTGTAACAGGTTTTTATAAAATATTTGATTTTTTAATGATTGAAAAGGAAACTATTTTTGAGTATGATGTGCGTAAAGTATTGGGAAAAATTGGCTTTGATTTGCAGGAATTGCGCTTTATTCGGATAAATAAATAAACTGAGAGCCTTAAGAACGCTGGGCATATATCATGGCAGGTTTCTGAATCCCCTAAAGAAGGGCTATCTGGGTTAAGGTAACCATTTATTTCATTTACAACGTCAACCAACAGCTGTAAGTAAAACCAATGAGTCGAAATCATTAAAAGTAATTCGGAACGGCTGAACGATCTTGTAACCAACGAGATGGGGGGTCGGCTACTTTTCCTCATGGCACTGAGATATATAAAGGTTTTGACAGAGACAGTCACGATATAGTCAAATAAAACAATGGGATAATTTTCCCTCCGGAACCAAATTTACCACCAAGTGCGAAACATCCGGAACAGAAATCTTAAACACGAATATCTCGAATTGAAGTTTTCCAAAGAGTAAAAAGTTTTCAAGAAACGAGCCTGCCTTTAGTTAACAGGTGCATGCAAAATGAGCTCGTGTAAAATTTCTGACATTTCGAAAGGGGCGACAACATGCTGAGATCCAAAGTTTTCGCATACGTGCCACCAAATGGTGGGACTATCATTACCGCCTGCACCGGAAAATAACCTGTAAACTCTGTATTATAAATGTTAATTTTTATTTTAAATTATTTTTAAAACATTTTTGGAAAATTTACTTTCCAAAATCAAACATTAATATATGTTTACAATATAATTTACATGAAAACATTAAATAAAATCGAAATCGTCATCAAAATCGTCGTCAACGTCAAAAGCATCATCATCTTCCATTTCATCAGGTATATCATGATGAAGCACATCATCTAGGTCATCGCCATATAAGGAATAATCGTAATTGCTATACCATTTCTCATGATCATTTAAGTATAAATCGCAACTTTCAAAAAAGACAGAGACAATATTTTTGGAAACCTTATACTCCGGAGTGTTGCAAATGTTATTGCTGATGGCTGTGCCGAAAACGCATAGTTTGATTGGCAGCTTGCGTGGAGAATCCTTTTTTCCAATCTGCACCTTTATCTTCTCAATAATTTCATGCACTAATGCATCGTTTATCTTTGGGCAACATTCTAAACTTACAACGTTCAGATTTTTGCAAGCAATTAGCAGACAAATTACCATTTTATTGGTCACATTGGTACAATTGTCTAGCTGAATGTGCTCCAACTGGCTAAGATCAGAAAGTGCCAGCATTTCTCTATGGTTTAGCGCTGTGTTACCAGGTATGATAAGAGTTTTCAGTGCGCTAAGCTGTGCAATATGTAGAAACATTGCGCTTGAAATAACGTCAGGGCCGTGAATTTCCAAATGCATTAGCTGCGTTGCCTTGCGTTGGCTCAGCTCTGCGAATAGATTGGAACGCCCTCGGTCATGTCGACCTACGAAAATGGTAAGATGTTTAAGGCTGGGCAGCTGTGCAATCGTTTCGTAGGCTTCGTCCTCGTCCACGCTTAATTTAAGCACTTCCAATGCCTGGCAATGCTTGACCATATTTTCATAGCATTGTGTATTGAGTAATGTTCCACTTTCCAGATCAAGGTTTTTAAGCAATTTTAGCTTTTGGCAAAACATGGGCACATAGTCTGACTGTAATCCGGAACATTTTTTAAGGGTAAGAGTTTCAATCGAGGCTGGCAGGCAATCCATGTTAACGCCGCTCAATTCATAGTTTCTGGACAGATCCAGACATTTTAGTTGCTTGAGGTGCTCTAACTCCAACAAATTGGAATCCGTCATCTCGCATTTAATCAGCTTTAGGTCAACCAAATTGTCCAACTTGGCAAAGGTTTTATGCATATCACTTAAATTCATTTCGCTGCGGATCAAATAAAGTGTCTTCACATTCTTGCAATATTTGCTAAAGTATTCCAAAAATCGATTTCCATGTTTTATCGGAATTCTGCCTGTCATTTTCACTACATGACGCCCGGACTTTGAGAAAAAGTCGCGCATATCCCAAACGGTTGCGTTAACGTCGTGAAATATATCAAGATTTATCAACTTGTGCAGCAATGGAGAGCACAGCTCGTACATGTCATTAAAGTGCACACAAGTGCGTGCAACACGCACCTGATCGACCAGCGACAGCATCTTGAACACTTGATCCATGCAATATTGATTAAGTCGATATATCGGGGGTGGAGAGAAGATCGAATCTTCGGTATTCGGCTTATGTGTAACTCGAGGCTGATAGGCATCAGGCTGATGCCAGCTGTCGGCGGGCCACACTTCTATGCTATGTCCCATTACCACATGACGACAGCATTTTAATACTTTGAGCGCATCTTTCGGATTAAGGAAATATACATGAGCGGCATTCGTTTCATAGTTGAGTTTTCTCAGCATGTTGACACGTATAATGCTGCCGAAAGTTGTAAAATACTTCAGCAATGCGTCTTCATTAACGACGTTTGTAATTTTGTTCACAAATATTACGCTTATTTGTAACTCGTCCTCTGTGTAAAGAATGCCCTCCTTAGTATCACAGCCATAGTAAATTTTAAAGTAGTCGTCCGCCATTTCGGAACTCTCTACCGTTTGGTATACAATTGAGTTGTGTCAAATCTACAATGATATTAAAGAAGTTCAAAACACAAAATAACAAAATTCATTTTAAAGCACGAACCTAGAAGTATTTTTTTATTTTAGCTTCTGGCGACACAACCAGCACAGCCACCAGACCCAAGCCAAAGAGCGAGATGAATATATGCACCTATTTATGGTAGTGGTGTAAAAAATACATCGATGCATCGAAAACATCACTGGTTGGCCTGTCATTTACCGATGTTCTCGAACATACGAAACATCGATGTTTTTAAAACCATCGAACATTTCACCATCTCTTACGCTAACCTACTATTCAATATCATTCCAAAGTAAATAATTGAAAGTGCCATCTCAAAAATATAATATATATTTAAGAAATAGACTTATGTTGACATAATCTAGTCGTAGATCTATTGGCCTGTATTATATAGTATCTAGAAATCTTTTTATGTTCAACTATTGAATTCGTTGCCTCTGAACTAGTTGCGTATACTGTAGGATCCTATAATAAAAGCAAAATTTGTAAATTTAAAACATCGGACAACCATAGATGCATCGATGTTTTTAGTCCGATGCATCGACCTACACCAATGTCCATTGTCGATGGACTCTGCGATCGTCAAAATCGATGTTTTGGTCTGGACTTACACTATCATCACTAAGCACGACCAGCTAAACCAACGAACCCAAGCCAAAGAGCGAGATAAATATATGCACATATTTATAGATATGTATACATACTGTACCAACGTACAGCAGAATAGCACTAGACAAAAGCAAAGAGCAAAACAAAGTAACGGGAAAATACTTGTGCTTAAGCCCAATAGGGGGCGCTGACAAGCTGCAAAACAGCTGCTTCCGCAGAGTGTCACAACGAAGTAGCATACGAAGTAACATAAGATTTTAAAAATTGTTAACCCCAAAATCAAAATAAACATCTTCATCGCAATCTTCGGAAAAGTAAGCCGAATTTCAAATTGACCATTTTGTCATCTATAGAGAACTTTGTGTCATCCCTTCTTTGAATTCGTTTAGCAATACCAAACTATGATCAAATTATTATGCCAACGAATCGGTACTGAGGTGTTGCGTAGCCTCTATCCTCCAACTGGATTAGAGATTCACATATTAACTAAGTTCTTTAATATTTTTTAGTTATTTATGTACGAGCCATGCCACGACCTATTAACATACATAGTAGCTCCGATTGTTTACAAATTTAAACCAAAGGGGTAAAATTATATTTTTATAACCCTAAAATGAAAATGATTGTAAAAACATATTAATTTATATACTATCGATATATTACTATCAGTTTTTGTATTTCGTGATTGTGATCGATGTGCAGAATTAGGAGAAAGACGCAAAGAACAACAATAATGAAAAGTAACGGGATAAGTCATGTGTTTTATTGCTATAGAGGAGGCTGTCAAGCGGCAAAAAAGTGACGCCGCCAATTGTTGGCCTTTAATATTGTTCTTAAAATATTAGCAAAACTGCAACTTGCAATTTCAAACAGTTAAAAAAACAAAACACCAAAGGCGACTATAAGAATATGTACGCAATGTGTTAAAGTGAACTGCGTAGCAGATTTGTATGTGTGTTGACCGCAATGCAGATTGCACCTTTGCGCATAATTGTTTTTACGTATCCTCAAATACCTTGGCAAATTAAGTTGGCACGTAAAACGTTAAAAAGTGCTTAAAGCGCCCATACTTTCTTTTGGTTAATAACAAAATCAGAGCCCCAAAATGTTTAATGGACGCTACCGAAGCGCCAACAGTGGCAGCAGCAGCAATGGCATGGCCGACGCCTCTACGCAGGGTGCACGCGACCGTCCATATAAACGTGCCACTTGCTTTGGATGCGGCAAGAAGACGCTTCGTATCATGTTTGAGCTGACTACACACATTCGCAAGTTGGAGTTCTGTTCCGTAAAATGCTTTGCGGAGTTTCGTATGCTGTACAAGGGCGATTGCATTGAGTGCAACAACCTTATACGTGAAAGCTCGTCTTACAAGTCTTTCTGTAGCATGATGTGCAAGATTTTCTATGAGACAAAAAATGGTTCTTTGCAACCTCATAAGGATGCGGTGTTTTGTAGGGTATACCGACCTACCTGCATTTACTGTTCTATACTGTTACATGAGGGTGCACTCAATAAGGAATTCTGTGCCATGACTTGTAAGCTTCTTTATCAGAATAAGAACGATTTAAATCATGGCGAGCTGAAGACACTAAACGATGGAGCATCAGACAAAAGTACCCGTATCTTTGATTGGGCAGCGTATCTTAAAGTAAGTCAACACTTTTTAATAACCCGAATTTTAACTATAATTTGCTGACTGATTGCAGAAGACTAACAGTGAGGCAGCCCCGGTGGAGTGCTTCAAACAGGCACTTAATCCACTTATCAATAGTTTTGAAATTGGTATGAAATTGGAATCGTTGCATCCTCGCAAAGTTGACTCCATTTGCATTGCGTCTGTGGTTGATGTTCTAGGGCCTCGTCTTCAATTGCATTTGGATGGCGGTGACTCAAATAATGATTTTTGGTGCCTTGTGGACTCAACTGATATCCATGCCATTGGCCATTGCGAGAAGAGCGGCAAACAATTGGAGCCCCCGCACGGTTATCACTTGCTCGCCTCGAAGTGGGCCGACGATATAGGCAATATGTTAACTCATGCTATGATCGCACCAGAAGAGATCTTCCAGTCAGAGCCACCCACGCCGACCATGAATCTCTTTAAAGTGGGCCAAAAGTTGGAGGCGGTCGACCTGAAGAATCCACACTTGATTTGCTGCGCAACAATTAAAGCCATCAAGAGTGACCAGATTCAAGTATCTTTTGATGGGTGGGACAGTGCTTTTGACTACTGGTGTCACTTTCAATCGCGCGAAATCTTTCCCGTTGGTTGGTGTGAACGCAATTGTTATCCTTTGCAGCCCCTCGGCCAGAAGTCACACCCGGATTCCAATTTTAACAAGCAGCGCTGCTCACCTACGAGTGACGCTGATGAAGCCGCAACAGATGCCTCATCAGTGATGGCTCACTTTCATCGCAATTGCAATGGTGGCCCTTTTATAAACAGCTTGAAATTACCTTTAATGGTTTCGGGGCGCACGCATCAAATGGTGGCCAAGCTTTGTCTACAGAAAATGTTGGACGCCACAACGGGTACACGGCAGCTGATAAATCTACTTTACGCCATGGACGCCAACAGGAATATATTAGCTTATGGTTTTCATATAAAGGTAATTATTTGGACTAATTTAATCTAAATCAGATATTAATTTTGTATTGCCCACAGATAAAAAAACTGTCGCCTTTGTGCGTAACGGACGCCATTAGCTTGGCTTGCTTTATAGAAGTTCTATGCACTATATGCGGAGCATGTCCAAATCTCATCTTTCTTGTGCCCAAAGAGGAAAAATGTTTGTATTGCGTGCACAATCTTAAGCGCCAACAGACCCAGACTGGAACCCCATCCGATGAAACCAATTCAGTCACACCATCGCTCGGTTCGCCGGCAAAAAAACCACATATATAATCATTAGTGGTGTATAACATTACACTTACATATTTAACAATAGCTATAGAGACAACAGGAGCTACACACCGACAGCAGAATTAAGAGTTGAATCCTAAGAAAGTCAGTACCAATCTGCAAGACAACTACACGACTGCTAAATGCTCTAAAATTAGAACAGCCAATTCTTATACACTTGTTGTTTAAATAACATTCAACAAACTATTTACTTGATTATTCTATAATTAATCGAAAGAACTCGTAATTTAGATTTTTTTGTTGCACTTATTCAAGTTATAAATTGTATAGTCAATGAACAGATTTCATCTCTGATAGAAAGTTTTGTATCACTTTACTTTTTTTATCGAACGCGAAAGCAGTTTCGAATCAGGACTCAATAGGTGTAGGAAAAATGATCATTTCCTAGCTTGCAAAATGAATAAAGATAGATTCTTAGTCCAAACTTAGTTGAACACAATAAAATGAACAATCTTACTAATTGAATTAGTATCAAAATATGTACTATATATGCAAGCGGAGATCCGTTAAATAAATTGTAACAGGTTTTTATAAAATATTTGATTTTTTAATGATTGAAAAGGAAACTATTTTTGAGTATGATGTGCGTAAAGTATTGGGAAAAATTGGCTTTGATTTGCAGGAATTGCGCTTTATTCGGATAAATAAATAAACTGAGAGCCTTAAGAACGCTGGGCATATATCATGGCAGGTTTCTGAATCCCCTAAAGAAGGGCTATCTGGGTTAAGGTAACCATTTATTTCATTTACAACGTCAACCAACAGCTGTAAGTAAAACCAATGAGTCGAAATCATTAAAAGTAATTCGGAACGGCTGAACGATCTTGTAACCAACGAGATGGGGGGTCGGCTACTTTTCCTCATGGCACTGAGATATATAAAGGTTTTGACAGAGACAGTCACGATATAGTCAAATAAAACAATGGGATAATTTTCCCTCCGGAACCAAATTTACCACCAAGTGCGAAACATCCGGAACAGAAATCTTAAACACGAATATCTCGAATTGAAGTTTTCCAAAGAGTAAAAAGTTTTCAAGAAACGAGCCTGCCTTTAGTTAACAGGTGCATG
Source organism: Chymomyza caudatula (assembly GCA_035041775.1). Taxonomy (NCBI): domain Eukaryota; kingdom Metazoa; phylum Arthropoda; class Insecta; order Diptera; family Drosophilidae; genus Chymomyza; species Chymomyza caudatula. Next base: position 115,271 of record JAWNKW010000150.1, read on the forward strand.
CAAAATGAGCTCGTGTAAAATTTCTGACATTTCGAAAGGGGCGACAACATGCTGAGATCCCCAGTTTTCACATACGTGCCACCAAATGGTGGGACTATCATTACCGCCTGCACCGGAAAATAACCTGTAAACTCTGTATTATAAATGTTAATTTTTATTTTAAATTATTTTTAAAACATTTTTGGAAAATTTACTTTCCAAAATCAAACATTAATATATGTTTACAATATAATTTACATGAAAACATTAAATAAAATCGAAATCGTCATCAAAATCGTCGTCAACGTCAAAAGCATCATCATCTTGCATTTCATCAGGTATATCATGATGAAGCACATCATCTAGGTCATCGCCATATAAGGAATAATCGTAATTGCTATACCATTTCTCATGATCATTTAAGTATAAATCGCAACTTTCAAAAAAGACAGAGACAATATTTTTGGAAACCTTATACTCCGGAGTGTTGCAAATGTTATTGCTGATGGCTGTGCCGAAAACGCATAGTTTGATTGGCAGCTTGCGTGGAGAATCCTTTTTTCCAATCTGCACCTTTATCTTCTCAATAATTTCATGCACTAATGCATCGTTTATCTTTGGGCAACATTCTAAACTTACAACGTTCAGATTTTTGCAAGCAATTAGCAGACAAATTACCATTTTATTGGTCACATTGGTACAATTGTCTAGCTGAATGTGCTCCAACTGGCTAAGATCAGAAAGTGCCAGCATTTCTCTATGGTTTAGCGCTGTGTTACCAGGTATGATAAGAGTTTTCAGTGCGCTAAGCTGTGCAATATGTAGAAACATTGCGCTTGAAATAACGTCAGGGCCGTGAATTTCCAAATGCATTAGCTGCGTTGCCTTGCGTTGGCTCAGCTCTGCGAATAGATTGGAACGCCCTCGGTCATGTCGACCTACGAAAATGGTAAGATGTTTAAGGCTGGGCAGCTGTGCAATCGTTTCGTAGGCTTCGTCCTCGTCCACGCTTAATTTAAGCACTTCCAATGCCTGGCAATGCTTGACCATATTTTCATAGCATTGTGTATTGAGTAATGTTCCACTTTCCAGATCAAGGTTTTTAAGCAATTTTAGCTTTTGGCAAAACATGGGCACATAGTCTGACTGTAATCCGGAACATTTTTTAAGGGTAAGAGTTTCAATCGAGGCTGGCAGGCAATCCATGTTAACGCCGCTCAATTCATAGTTTCCGGACAGATCCAGACATTTTAGTTGCTTGAGGTGCTCTAACTCCAACAAATTGGAATCCGTCATCTCGCATTTAATCAGCTTTAGGTCAACCAAATTGTCCAACTTGGCAAAGGTTTTATGCATATCACTTAAATTCATTTCGCTGCGGATCAAATAAAGTGTCTTCACATTCTTGCAATATTTGCTAAAGTATTCCAAAAATCGATTTCCATGTTTTATCGGAATTCTGCCTGTCATTTTCACTACATGACGCCCGGACTTTGAGAAAAAGTCGCGCATATCCCAAACGGTTGCGTTAACGTCGTGAAATATATCAAGACTTATCAACTTGTGCAGCAATGGAGAGCACAGCTCGTACATGTCATTAAAGTGCACACAAGTGCGTGCAACACGCACCTGATCGACCAGCGACAGCATCTTGAACACTTGATCCATGCAATATTGATTAAGTCGATATATCGGGGGCGAAGAAAAGATCGAATCTTCGGTAGGCTTATGTGTAACTCGAGGCTGATAGGCATCAGGCTGATGCCAGCTGTCGGCGGGCCACACTTCTATGCTATGTCCCATTACCACATGACGACAGCATTTTAATACTTTGAGCGCATCTTTCGGATTAAGGAAATATACATGAGCGGCATTCGTTTCATAGTTGAGTTTTCTCAGCATGTTGACACGTATAACGCTGCCGAAAGTTGTAAAATACTTCAGCAATGCGTCTTCATTAACGACGTTTGTAATTTTGTTCACAAATATTACGCTTATTTGTAACTCGTCCTCTGTGTAAAGAATGCCCTCCTTAGTATCACAGCCATAGTAAATTTTAAAGTAGTCGTCCGCCATTTCGGAACTCTCTACCGTTTGGTATACAATTGAGTTGTGTCAAATCTACAATGATATTAAAGAAGTTCAAAACACAAAATAACAAAATTCATTTTAAAGCACGAACCTAGAAGTATTTTTTTATTTTAGCTTCTGGCGACACAACCAGCACAGCCACCAGACCCAAGCCAAAGAGCGAGATGAATATATGCACCTATTTATGGTAGTGGTGTAAAAAATACATCGATGCATCGAAAACATCACTGGTTGGCCTGTCATTTACCGATGTTCTCGAACATACGAAACATCGATGTTTTTAAAACCATCGAACATTTCACCATCTCTTACGCTAACCTACTATTCAATATCATTCCAAAGTAAATAATTGAAAGTGCCATCTCAAAAATATAATATATATTTAAGAAATAGACTTATGTTGACATAATCTAGTCGTAGATCTATTGGCCTGTATTATATAGTATCTAGAAATCTTCTTATGTTCAACTATTGAATTCGTTGCCTCTGAACTAGTTGCGTATACTGTAGGATCCTATAATAAAAGCAAAATTTGTAAATTTAAAACATCGGACAACCATAGATGCATCGATGTTTTTAGTCCGATGCATCGACCTACACCAATGTCCATTGTCGATGGACTCTGCGATCGTCAAAATCGATGTTTTGGTCTGGACTTACACTATCATCACTAAGCACGACCAGCTAAATCAACGAACCCAAGCCAAAGAGCGAGATAAATATATGCACATATTTATAGATATGTATACATACTGTACCAACGTACAGCAGAATAGCACTAGACAAAAGCAAAGAGCAAAACAAAGTAACGGGAAAATACTTGTGCTTAAGCCCAATAGGGGGCGCTGACAAGCTGCAAAACAGCTGCTTCCGCAGAGTGTCACAACGAAGTAGCATACGAAGTAACATAAGATTTTAAAAATTGTTAACCCCAAAATCAAAATAAACATCTTCATCGCAATCTTCGGAAAAGTAAGCCGAATTTCAAATTGACCATTTTGTCATCTATAGAGAACTTTGTGTCATCCCTTCTTTGAATTCGTTTAGCAATACCAAACTATGATCAAATTATTATGCCAACGAATCGGTACTGAGGTGTTGCGTAGCCTCTATCCTCCAACTGGATTAGAGATTCACATATTAACTAAGTTCTTTAATATTTTTTAGTTATTTATGTACGAGCCATGCCACGACCTATTAACATACATAGTAGCTCCGATTGTTTACAAATTTAAACCAAAGGGGTAAAATTATATTTTTATAACCCTAAAATGAAAATGATTGTAAAAACATATTAATTTATATACTATCGATATATTACTATCAGTTTTTGTATTTCGTGATTGTGATCGATGTGCAGAATTAGGAGAAAGACGCAAAGAACAACAATAATGAAAAGTAACGGGATAAGTCATGTGTTTTATTGCTATAGAGGAGGCTGACAAGCGGCAAAAAAGTGACGCCGCCAATTGTTGGCCTTTAATATTGTTATTAAAATATTAGCAAAACTGCAACTTACAATTTCAAACAGTTAAAAAAACAAAACACCAAAGGCGACTATAAGAATAGGTACGCAACGTGTTAAAGTGAACTGCGTAGCAGATTTGTATGTGTGTTGACCGCAATGCAGATTGCACCTTTGCGCATAATTGTTTTTACGTATCCTCAAATACCTTGGCAAATTAAGTTGGCACGTAAAACGTTAAAAAGTGCTTACAGCGCCCATAATTTCTTTTGGTTAATAACAAAATCAGAGCCCCAAAATGTTTAATGGACGCTACCGAAGCGCCAACAGTGGCAGCAGCAGCAATGGCATGGCCGACGCCTCTACGCAGGGTGCACGCGACCGTCCATATAAACGTGCCACTTGCTTTGGATGCGGCAAGAAGACGCTTCGTATCATGTTTGAGCTGACTACACACATTCGCAAGTTGGAGTTCTGTTCCGTAAAATGCTTTGCGGAGTTTCGTATGCTGTACAAGGGCGATTGCATTGAGTGCAACAACCTTATACGTGAAAGCTCGTCTTACAAGTCTTTCTGTAGCATGATGTGCAAGATTTTCTATGAGACAAAAAATGGTTCTTTGCAACCTCATAAGGATGCGGTGTTTTGTAGGGTATACCGACCTACCTGCATTTACTGTTCTATACTGTTACATGAGGGTGCACTCAATAAGGAATTCTGTGCCATGACTTGTAAGCTTCTTTATCAGAATAAGAACGATTTAAATCATGGCGAGCTGAAGACACTAAACGATGGAGCATCAGACAAAAGTACCCGTATCTTTGATTGGGCAGCGTATCTTAAAGTAAGTCAACACTTTTTAATAACCCGAATTTTAACTATAATTTGCTGACTGATTGCAGAAGACTAACAGTGAGGCAGCCCCGGTGGAGTGCTTCAAACAGGCACTTAATCCACTTATCAATAGTTTTGAAATTGGTATGAAATTGGAATCGTTGCATCCTCGCAAAGTTGACTCCATTTGCATTGCGTCTGTGGTTGATGTTCTAGGGCCTCGTCTTCAATTGCATTTGGATGGCGGTGACTCAAATAATGATTTTTGGTGCCTTGTGGACTCAACTGATATCCATGCCATTGGCCATTGCGAGAAGAGCGGCAAACAATTGGAGCCCCCGCACGGTTATCACTTGCTCGCCTCGAAGTGGGCCGACGATATAGGCAATATGTTAACTCATGCTATGATCGCACCAGAAGAGATCTTCCAGTCAGAGCCACCCACGCCGACCATGAATCTCTTTAAAGTGGGCCAAAAGTTGGAGGCGGTCGACCTGAAGAATCCACACTTGATTTGCTGCGCAACAATTAAAGCCATCAAGAGTGACCAGATTCAAGTATCTTTTGATGGGTGGGACAGTGCTTTTGACTACTGGTGTCACTTTCAATCGCGCGAAATCTTTCCCGTTGGTTGGTGTGAACGCAATTGTTATCCTTTGCAGCCCCTCGGCCAGAAGTCACACCCGGATTCCAATTTTAACAAGCAGCGCTGTTCACCTACGAGTAACGCTGATGTAGCCGCAACAGATGCCTCATCAGTGATGGCTCACTTTCATCGCAATTGCAATGGTGGCCCTTTTATAAACAGCTTGAAATTACCTTTAATGGTTTCGGGGCGCACACATCAAATGGTGGCCAAGCTTTGTCTACAGAAAATGTTGGACGCCACAACGGGTACACGGCAGCTGATAAATCTACTTTACGCCATGGACGCCAACAGGAATATATTAGCTTATGGTTTTCATATAAAGGTAATTATTTGGACTAATTTAATCTACATCAGATATTAATTTTGTATTGCCCACAGATAAAAAAACTGTGGCCTTTGTGCGTAACGGACGCCATTAGCTTGGCTAGCTTTATAGAAGTTCTATGCACTATATGCGGAGCATGTCCAAATCTGATTTCTCTTGTGCCCAAAGAGGAAAAATGTTTGAATTGCGTGCACAATCTTAAGCGGCAACAGACCTAGACTGAAACCCCATCCGATGAAACCAAAAAAAAACCACATATATAATCATTAGTGGTGGTAACATTACACTTATATTTAGCAATAGCTATAGAAACAACAGGAGCTACACCACCGACAGCAGAATTAAGAGTTGAACCCTAAGAAAGTCAGTATTAATCTGCAAAACAACTACACGACTGCATTGAATGTGTTCTAATGTACTTGTTGATCAAATAACATTCAAGAAACTAAATATTTGCTTATTCCATAAAATTAATTTTTAATTTACACTTTTTTTATTTTAAATTGTATTACTATTGAATAGAACCCATCTCTGATGGAAAATTGTATGTATCCATGGATTGTCTTTGTCATCGGTATATTTTTGCTCTATCCAACTGAAAATCAGTTTGTTTTTTCATCGAACGCGGAAGCAGTTTCGAATCAAATCCCAATAGGTATGGAAAACTTATCATTCCTTAACTTGCAAAATGAATAAAGAAGGAATGGTAGTTCAAACTACTAAGTTGAACACAATTACTACAGCTTCTCTGTTTAAACTTATGAATAATCTTACTAATTGAGTTAGTATTGAGATATGTGGTACGTGTGTATTTAGGCAGAGTTCGGTTAAATAAATTGTAACATTTATAAGACGAAAATTTCTTCACGACTTCTTACGCGAGTCTGTAAGATTGTGTTGAAGGGGAAACAACTTCTCAATCTATTCCATTTTCTTAGTTTTATCTTTTTGTTAAATTTTTTGTTTCCAAATAAATGTTCTAAAAAGTAATACATTTTTCACTGAATGTACTGTATTCTAGAGTTCCTAGCTTTGAGACCATTGGCTTTGAGCTAAGAGTTCGAATACTCGTTTCGTCGTTTTTAAACCTGATTTTGATAGCCCATAATGCATAGTTTTTATCAATCACGTTCAACAAAGCTATTATTTAGATATTTGCATAAGCTTATTTTATTACAATACAATTAGAATCGGGAAAAAAACTTTTACAAAAAAAACTTTTTCTATACGTATTTGGGTTTTCGAACACATTGCATTCCAAGGTATTATCATTTTCGCAGTTCTGAATTTGAGTTTGTCATTTGTGAATTTACCAACTACCGTGTTTGCCAGCGTGTGGAGAGGTGCCTTGCCAGGATATAGAGCTGCCACGGTTGCCAGCTAGTGATTTGCCGCCGCCGCTTTTTTGCCAACCACCACCACCGCCGCCGCCGCCACCACCTTGCTGCCAGCCACCACCGCCGCCCTGCTGCCAGCCACCACCGCCGCTTTGTCCACCATGTCCACTGCTGCCGCCTTGTTGCCAGCCTGATCCGCCACCACCTTGCTGCCAACCACCACCACCACCACCGCCGCCGCCACCGTGTCCGCCACCGCCCAACTGCCAGCCGCCGCCGCCGCCGCCACCATAACCGCTATTACCACCAGACTGCCAGCCACCGCCGCCATGTCCGCCGCCACCGTTCAGCAATCCTGCTGAGGTAATGGCAAAGAAGCCACACACAAACACAACAATTAAAGCGTGGCGCATTTTGATAATTCGAGTTTTAGAACTTCGTTTTGGTTATGACGCAGTTAATGCTAATGCGGCTAGTAACTTGGCTCCACTGATGCTGGATTCGATGCTATCGCTTTGCTTTTATACCAACGATCAGTACGGAACTGTGTGGTGCCTGTGCTCGGCTCGCTCCAGCTGAGTCATGCCACCCATCAAACCTGGCGTCAATTAAGCATAGAATTTTTAGCACACTGTTTGGCATCAGAGCAACGGCATTGACAACTAGTCTAAAGCCGTCTCGTAGACTCATTTAGAGAAGCTAAAGTTAAAGCGTTTAGGCGTTTTGGCGTTTTGACGCTCCCAAAGGCTACTCGGAAGGCTGAGAAATGCATCAGCCATCAATGGATGGCTACACAATGCTAGAGTCAAGTGTGTTCAATTGCATTGAACTGAGCTGAAGTGCAGCACACGCGGCGTATACGTTCTGTCGCTTATGCTGGGAATATCGCGCATACGCCACTTGGCAAACTGCTGAGCCATGGCGTTGCCATTAATTATAACCAAATCTGGTAGAGTCTCACAGCCCATCATCAGAGCTGAACATCTGACTGAGCGGCTACGGTTCTATGAATGGGCTGACTGCAACAGTACCAATACTCTTTAGGCAGCACTGCATTAAGTACTTAATAAAAACCATTATGTATATTCATTTTTTATCATAATCGTTCACATAAGTAGGTAATAAACTATAATCGTATACAAGTTAGTGCTTATATTGGTATGAGCGATTTCAAAAGTTGTTAATCTTTCGATAACAATCAAGGAAAAATTACTATTACAGGAATGTTGGCATTTTTAAGGGGCACAATTTCACTTTTCTTTATTTTGTATTTCATTCTTTTTGCAGCGCGCGTCTTTCCCTTTTAAACATTCCATTGTCTTTATCGATCAATCTCGATCGCTTACTTGCTATCGATAACTTACTTTTCTAATACTTTGCACTTGGTCATACAAGTATTAAATTTAATTGATAAGAAAGTAAGCTCAAACTGATATCTTTTAATCGTAACTGTTTATGCAAAACCGCTGTTGATTTCAAGTTTCTTGCGCAGTAGTCGAAAAAATGGTTAAATAAATTGATCGAAATTGACAACAAATTATAGTTGATCTGAAATCGAAACAAATTACCTTTGATTCAAACAAAGCTAACTAGATTTCGGCAATAAGCAGCGGCATATTTTTTACTTTTCCGCAATAAAGCATTGCGATTGCCCAAAAAACTAAAATCTCTAATTTTATGTTTTTCGACGATTTAAGCACTCTGATACCTTTTCCGGCGATTTGGCGATGTTTTTGTGTGCGTGCGATGTCGTTGAAGTGTGTTTTTCAAATAACTTTAGTAATTTCGGCTTTAGCAAGCTAAATGTTTTTCTATCGTGTTGGGCATAACTTCAAAGAGTTTCCTATTGAAACTGAGCACTCTACTCGCTATAGTTGGGTCGCCAGAGGAATAATAAGAGTAAATAATTTTCAAAACAATTTTTTTTTGTTTAAATTTGTCCTATCTAATTTCGGTTGTTCTGATAAACTTGCAGAAACACCATAGTTGGTTGCCAACTGTTACTTTACCGCAAAAAAGTATTGCGATTGGCCAAAAAACTAAAATCTCTAATTTTATGGTTTTCGACGATTTAAGCACTCTGACAACTTTTCCGGCGATTTAGCGATGTTTTTGTGTTGGGCATATCTTCAAAGGGTTTCCTATTGAATTTGAACACTCTAGTCGATATAGTTGGGTCACCAGAGGAATAATAAGAGTAAATAATTTTCGAAATTTTTATTTTAATTTTTTTGTTTTTTAAATTTCTCCTAGCTAATTTTGGTTGTTTTGATAACGTGCGGAACTATGTTGGTTACCAACTGTTTAATTTAACTAGAACCAAATAAAAATCTCGTTGCGTACAATTTCTTGTTCCGGCTACGGGGTTGAGTACTGTTATAAGTTTAAATGGCTTTATATCGGTTAACGGTTATAACTCCATTGCTGCTTAATTTATTCACTAGGGTAATATTATCGTTATCTTACGAATTTTAAACTTTTTTCAATATTAATATGGAACTACCTTCCCTAAGTATATAACTGCACTCAGTTTTTACGATCCCCCACAGGTTTTGAGTATTTCGCGTGTTTCGGTATTGGGTTATTAATGTGATTCTTTGAAGCAGTATGCAAATATATCATGAAACACGAATCTGTCTAAACAAGTTCTCAATATGTTATCGGTTTGATATGGCCAGCCAAAATTGATTTTGATTTTCTTCTTATTATTAATCATACCATAACAATAGTAGAAAAAATCATAATTTGCCAATTACATGAGATATCGTTGTTAAGTATAAGTTTGTCTCTTTATAGGGCGTAATTCGCTTACAGATTTCGAGACGTCAGATCCGGTTTTTGTTAAAACAAGTTCTTAAACATAAATTATTTACTATAAATTATTCTTATTACCTTTATTTTAATATCATACGCATATCTTGTTTATATATAGGGTATACATCGCTTAAATCCCTTGAATAATGTATCGTCAATGTGAAATTATTGCTTATATGCAAACAAAAATTAGTTTCAGTGCATTTTCTTATAAAATATTTCCATACAAAAATAGTGGTTTGTTTATATGGAAATAGCTTATTTGCAATTATCGCATACACATACAATCGATCTGCAATCGAATAATTTTTAGAACAAATTTGATCGGTTACATGCAAACTTTCCAGCACTTGTTAACATTTCGCAACAATGAATCATGATAATTTACCTAAAAACAAAATATAATAATAAAATAATATATATAAATAATAATATACATAATAATAATTTCGAAAATATTTTGCATTTATGTGTCTGAATATCGCTTACATGCTTTCGCTTTTGCATTCATAGTATTAATAGTTTATATTAAGTTATGGCTTATGTTTTCAATGCAAAATATCGAAGTACTATCGATGTTTTTTATAAAAATTTAAAATTAAGGCAACGTTTTTGTGAAGCTACTAATTTTTTTTCCAAAACTTACACGATTTTGTAATATTCCTGCTCCGTTGCTTTACAGAAGCCCTTTCTTTCGCAATTCTGTAAATGAGCAGTATCTTATATTGAAAAATCATCGCAAGAGAATTACATTCGGTAATGAAATTCATCGCATCATCCGAAAGCCACTGGGTCACCTCTGAAACCACACAATACGGCTTTTCAATGCATTCTGCTTTTGTTAAAGTTCTGATTGACTATCGATGGTTGTGGAAAAACATCGACACTATCGTTGGTGGCATCGATTGTACTATATTTCAGCTCTACGAGAGAATATTTAAACTGCAGCAGCGAAGTACTATCGATGTTTTTTATGAAAATTCTGCAAATGAGCAGCATCTTACATTGAAAAATCATCTTAATCGCAAGAGAATTACATTCGGTAATGAAATTCATCGCATCATCCGAAAGCCACTGGGTCACCTCTGAAACCACACAATACGGCTTTTCAATACATTCTGCTTTTGTTAAAGTTCTGATTGACTATCGATGATTGAGGAAAAACATCGCACTATCGTTGGTGGCATCGATTGTACTATATTTCAGCTCTACGAGAGAGTATTTCAACTGCAACGCACTAAGTGCTAACTTTGCTTTTTGACTATATATATATATTTTTTTTTTACCTGCACACTTAGCTTAGGTGATTTACAATTTGTTGTACAACTTAAATTTGCCACAATTGTTGTTGTTGTTGCAATTCCAGCGATTTATTTTCTTTTGCTTAATTGTATGTATATTAAAAAAATTGTTGTTCACAAGCAATATTTGCAGCGATTAATCTTTGCAGCAAGCAACAAAACGTGGTAGTGCCACGACCCACACACAAACACACAGCACACTTGCCGCACACTTGTTGCTAGTTCAATGTCAATTGGTAGTCACAAACAAACACACATGCAACACACTCTTCAAGTGCATTACTTACCATAAATTTAATAAACTTTGCCACTTGTTGCGCATCACTGACATTCAACCAAACATACATGCTAACAATGGTCTTCACACACACACACACACACACACACACACACACAGTCTCTCAACTTGGCCAACTTGCCGCCAAAAACTAAACTAACCGCCACTTCGAAGCGCCTGCACTTTGGGCCTTAACCAATTACTAACTCTCTGTCTGCACTGGCTCATTGCACAGTGGCAACAAAAAGTATACATACACACAAGCATCATGTTTACAAACAATTATTGGAATGTGAAACATATGCTAGACGGGTTATATTTGATAAATATTGTTGTTATAGCATAGCATTTGCTTATTGATCAATACCTATTTATTTTTTATGCATACTAATATTTTTTTAATTTTTTTATTTTATGACAGCTTTTAATGTGGAAATCTGTGATGAAACAAGCGCACTTGAAATCAAAACGATTCAATGTCAATTGCACATGCAATCAAAATTCAGGCCAAGTAAATATGTGCATTAGAAAAGAAAAAAAAAGTTACGAAACGGACGGACCCAAATTGGTATTTAAGCTTAATATCAATTTGCAATACCAATAAAGTTTAAACTAATAAGTCAAAATGAAAAATATGTTAAGCAAGGTGCATTGCTTACCATGTCTTGGACTTGACGGCATGCATGAAAGTTCTCTTTCATGCAGAAGTAGCAAGTTGTTCCAATATCTGATGTGTTTCTTACGTTTTGGCTATCAGGTTGAATTCTACAAATGTATGTTCTCAATGTATATAAAATATCTGCTAGAAAATTCACATATTGTCGGTGTGATCCTTGCAAAATCCAAGATCCACTCGACTTTGTGGTCTATGCTGCACTATCATTTACATATTGAGTAAAACTTCGACTTGAGTGCCAATCAATCGGCCTTAATGGTTACATATGGTTCAACTGTTCTCAGCTATAAGAGAATCCAGTGGGTTACCTAGTACCAATGCATACTTATAAAGGTAACGTTATCGCTGCGACCTCAGCAGCGCAGCTTCTTTATATTTCATTCTCGCTCATTGTGTGTCGCGCATGTTATTTTAGCTCATATTTATTTGCATATGTGTATTAATTATATCCTGTACACAAAGTGTAAAAGTGTTTTATAGGTTTGTGCAATGTATGTTTTTTTCTCAGCAATGCGAATAATTTGCGCCGCTCCCATTCGCTATTTCAGACTCTGACTGACTTCTTTTTCGGTAAATCTCATAACTTTTTAGGTAGTAACAATATTTTCAAAATTTAAAAAGCATGAAGCAAAGAATTCCTTATGCTTCTGCAAGCTTCAAAAAACGGTAGTAAAGTTCGGTATTATATGCTCCAAACGTCTTATCCCTGCACCTATAAAATGTGATTAATGCTTAATAAATCGTTAAAATTTTGAATATCTGTTGGCAAAATGTTTGAAGTCCTTTTATTTACAGCATATCTACCGCAGATGCTTAAGGAATTCTCTGTTATATGCATTTGAAATATTGAAAATATCTTTACTGCCTCAAAAATTATGATTTTTGCCGAAAAAGAAGTCAGTTGGAACCACTGTGCGATGCTTCCTATATAAGTATACATTGCCCAGTACTAGAGCTGCAAAGCTACCAAATTTATTGCTAGGTGTCGATATATCGATGTTTTGTTACACTATCGATGGTTTAAGGAAACACGAAACGGCTAAGAAAAGCAAAATAAACGTTAGTAATATCGATAGTTACGATTCTTTTTCAACAACATTTACAAAGAAAATAAGGCGCTGAATCGATGACTAGGTGAATGAATGAATGAGATGAATCTCAAACCATTCACCACAGTTTGTGGAACATTGGAAAAAGTAGACATTTACAGAGTTCGTTGCAGAAGTAACAAATGGAAAGCTGAAGCCTTTGCACAGCAGCTCCATACAATTTTTAAGCCAAACGAAAGGGACTACGTTCTTCTGCTTCAAGTTGGCCAATTCGATATTCAAAATTGAATCACTTCTATTAGAAGTTCATCAGGCGATCAACCTATGTCTATAATGCAATGTTGACACTCGTTCCTCACGCTAACCAGTGGAATTGTACAAAAGTGATTATGATACCCTTTGCAAAATATTATAAACTGAATAAGCCAGCATACTGTACTTCGTCCTACCATCCCAATAGCTTGTTGGTGAAAAAAATACTGTTCAAAGATAATGTTAGCCGTACTGGACGATCTTAAAATCATACCCGAACATGCCACCGAATAGTTCGAACGATTGTAAATGCGTTTAAACAAAAACTAATTTGTGCGGCACTATTTCTTGATTTTCAGCAAGCATTTGATAAGTTGTTGTATCCTGGAGTGCTCTATAAGATCTAGAAATGGTTTCTGCAGCATTCTTTGCGCTTCTAAAGTCGCACCTAAGTCCTTTCTGTTGCAAGCGATTCTGAGCAAGCAACATATGCTAATAATACCGCAGGTCAAATGTACAAGGCTTCAACATATTTAAGCCAGGGTTGCCACTATACCTGTAGATAGTCATACTTAAGCGCTTGTTACACGAAGCGAGATTTGAGTTGAGAAAGTGAAAAAATCTCTCACAAAATCTCGCTCGAAACAAGTCGCATAGAGTTTCAGTCGTGACAACTTACGGGCGATATTATCGTACCTACAAACGTTGCGAGGTTCAAATCCCACGGCATCGCTTGAAAATCTCGCTTCGTGTAACAAGCGCCTTGGGCATAAGACCGTCTCGTATGCCGTCACGAAGACATGTTATTAGGCTTGGTTAGTGCATAGAAAAGCGAGAAGGAACTAACACACGTTAGTTTTTGTGTGTTTCGCGTAGCGGCGGTTCCAATCTGAACCCAGACATCGTTGGAAAGTTACCTTTTATAGTTTTAATTTTTCAAATGAAGAAATTTTCTGATAAATGAGAAAGCCATTAAGACATTTTGGACAAAATTATCGCAAACATATTTTTGAGCTGAACCAAAGTCACAGACCGTCTTAGTACGATATTATAATAACCTTTAGGATTACTACAATGGTAATTTAAGTTTAGTATCTTTTCTATTTATAAAGTCAAAACACAATTATGATAGAAATCATTAGAAGAATTTAAATCTCTTAAAAAATGCGTTGTTTTCATCAGTTTTCATTTTAGATTTTAGACGCTCTCAAATTTATGGCGCATTTAAATGAGTTTTGTATGTGGCCTCTTGACGGAGAACAGTTGTTTTCAAAATTTGGCGTTGAATTTTCTGGCTCGCACCTAAATAACTTCGAAATAACGAGTAAGAGATAAAAACATGAAAAATCACAGATCTTCTTCAAGTGGTCTTCACTGATGACTTAATAATTCACCTAAGCCGCTTTTTATGTAGACTATAAGAGAACCAGTTATTTAAACATTATGATCGGATTTTTATTTTTTTTTAATGATCGTATAGCATATTCATTGTAATGCTTCCACAGTGCCAAACATACATATTTGGATTTTTCGATCTTGGCAAGTGTTTTAGTTTAAGAACTGTAAGTTTCTCTTGAAGCATTTGCTGCCCTGCGAGTTTGGTGTCGGGGGATGAGGACGCAAGAAAGGCGCCTTTTCAGTCGGAAAGTACTACGTACGATTTTTGGTCCAATAAACGTTGGCAAGGATCGCAGCATTGAATGAATTGACGCATTCTACGAGCTCTACCACGTTATAGACATACATAGTTAAGCGAGTTAAGCATCCAGCGAGGCCGCCGTTTCCTATACCCAGTGGAAGCCGACGATGGGTTAGGCCGTGTTTCCGTTGGAAGAAGATAGAGGTGTGCGCATAGCAGAGGCGCCTGACGGAGCGTTATCGGGCAACATCCTGATGTAGAGCACTCCTGCAGCTTCGCGAAAGCCTACTTCCATCGGTGACACCAACGGCGGTTATTGTGCTTTTAACTTAATTTTTAGGTAGCTCCGTTGGTGTTGTTGGGCACTACGCACAATCCTGTTAAAGTCCTGGGCAGACTTGGCTGCGCACATAAGCTCAGAGTAGCTTATCGGGGAGCAACATGTGGAGACCGGGATCATGAAGCTGCACCCTGACCTACCAGAACCCAAGCCCACTCAAAGCAAATGATCTGCTCAAGCTATTTTCATATATTATGGCCCACTGTGCAGATGCGCTAGACTCTCGGCCATTGAATGCATAAAATTAGAACTGAAATCTTG
The DNA here is from genome assembly GCA_035041775.1 of Chymomyza caudatula. Classification (NCBI taxonomy): domain Eukaryota; kingdom Metazoa; phylum Arthropoda; class Insecta; order Diptera; family Drosophilidae; genus Chymomyza; species Chymomyza caudatula. Next base: position 130,560 of record JAWNKW010000150.1, read on the forward strand.
CGTTAGCATTTTAATTGTTTTGGCCATAATTCAAATTTTCGAGTTCAACTAGAACACAAAACGTAGACCACTTGCTATATCATTTCGCTTCTACAATTCCCAGCTGTGTGAATGTGCTCAATAGTCAACCGGCTGGTAGCTCAGTAATCAAGGTAAGATTCGAGACGTTACGCTGGTTTCTGGCAAATATGTTTAGCATATAATTGCTCGATTCTACAATGAAATATGGCTAAATGAAAACGTGGCTAGAACACTCGTCAATCATATAGTACATAATATATAGAAGAATCGGTAATCATGCGATATTTTGTTTAATTTTAAATGCAATTTTTGTGTTTGTTCAAGTTAGGAAAAAAAAAAGTTTAATTAATGGTTAAAAAAAAAAAACAGAGTGTTATTATTATTATGGCACAGCTTGTGCGCATTGTGTGGCAATGCTCAGTGATTTACCACCAGCCGCTGTTGCCACTAGACCAGCCGCTGCTGCCATCAGACCAGCCGCTGTTGCCACCCGACCAGCCGCCATGTCCACCCGACCAGCCACTGTTCCAGCCACCGCCAGTGTTCCAGCCTCTATTCCAGCCGCCACCACCACCACCACCAAGTCGAATCACTTTGACCACACGCGGCGTAGACCAGCCGCTGCTCCAGCCAGGACTTGAGCTCCAGCCGGATCCTGAGCCATAGCCGCTCCAATCGCTGCTGCGTATCCAGCCAGCCGAGCAACCCGCAATAAACGCACAAAATACCACAATCAGTAACTTCATGTTTAAGTCCTTTGCCTGTTGCCTGTTGCCTTACTGAACGCGTGTTGTGTGCGTGGCACGGATAACACTCGAATGATACCAAAACTTACACAGTCGCCGCTATTTATCTTGACGCACAACGTCAACCAGTCGTTGTAAAGTCCATAAAATAAATCGTAAAAGCTGCACATGAGGATTATGCACCCCTCCAAAAGTGAATGCCAACAGCGGGTGTAACTCTAGTTAGACGTGTGTGTGTGTGATAAGCAAACCGGCACAAAGATAATTGACTACTCACTGACCGTTTCTTGACCAGGGTCAACTACTTAACAAGCCTACTTGCCTGACGAGCTGCATCTGCCCAAAAACAAAAAAAAAACAACAGCGAGCTGCAATAACCAGAACAACAACCGCAACAACTGCAACAACAACAACAGTAACAAGAGCAACAATTGCCGGATTGTCACTTGCATTTGATTCAGATCTCGCCATGTTGCAATTCCACATAACTCACACGCTTGACGCATCGTTTCCTAGCCTTTGCGAGTGGCGGAAACTGCATCGCGCTTAAGCCCTCATACAATAGGCCAGAAATCAACGCCCACATAGCCGATAGGTGAATACACTATACAAACCAAGGATTGCTATATAGCATTTACGGGTAAGTTGAGCTGACCTGCGGCATATGTCGCAAGTACTTAAGGAGCTGGTCATGGCGTCACTAACGAGAAGGGTGGGGGGTTGTTCATCCAATTGTGACTTTTTGTGACGATGGAGGAGGGGGGTGTTCCGAAGACGTGACGTCACGATCAAAATGTTAATGAAATCTGAAAAAATCTTTATATTTTCATGGAATGTTCACTTTGATTCGATTTTTTCATTAAATTTTAAATTATTGACTTCAAATATCTTCCTTTCCGTGCTGCAATGATTAAGTTCATATTCTATTCCAAGCTTTGGTTGCATTGTTTGTGACGTCACATTAGAGGAAGGGCAGTTGCCTAAATGTGACAAGGGGAATGGGGAGGGTTCATAATCTTCAAAATTGTACAGACATAAATCTAAACAGGAATTATCATCATAGGAAAATAACGATACGATCGGATAGTCAGGTGACCATAAATGGCGTTTGCAGGAACTAGAATAAATTTTAAGCTGGTTCGGGAAATCCGACAGAAGCTGGTGCATCTGGGACAATGAAACACACTCTCACTTCGATCGGTCCCTGGGCACAACAACATTCCCGGAAATGAACTGGCGAACAAGCTGGCAAGAGACGGTGCCCAGAGCCCTTTTGTGTGCCCAAGACACACCGTGAAGCAACTTCTAGGAGAAGAGGAAACTCTTTGTACTTGAATGTTTCTCTTTTTAGCAATGAGAGTGATTCACCTCTGGAGGACAGGGTGATAGCTTTTGATCGCCATTTACTGGGGAATGCCCAGGGTGATACCCGTCTCTAGCTTAACCAAGTTGATGCACAATCTCTACGTGGTGCCCCCTGGATAGCTGCTCTAATCGCCACCCGGTGTTAGAGTAGTGAGCTAATGTGCGCAGCGAAGCCCTCCCTGGGCTCTAAATGGGTTGTGCTTAGGACTTGAAACCCGCCGCGTAAAAACCTCCCCCAATGAAATATCCAAAAGTTGCCTCGGAAAGGAACAAAGTTGACGAACAAACGTATAAAGGACTATGAGACTTGAGGGTGTGCACCTAGAATGTCTAGACCCTAAGATGCTCTCGGGATGTGCGCAAAGCAGAGACGTCTGAAGGAGAGCTTTACATTAGGTCTTAACCCGGTAACGGGTTGTTATGGCCAGTTAAGTAAGTAAGTATTTGAGTTGTGCTGCTGTCATATCAAAGAACCACGAACATCAAATCGTGTCGACTTGACCACCTCTTTGTTAACTTTGAAGCAGTAACCCGGTTGGGTGACAATTTCAAATTGAGACTAAACTACTAAATATTTTTGAACCAAAATTTCCACGATAATACTTATTAATAAGGGCAATGAAAAGAATTTTTTTATTTCTTTTTAAGTCATTACTTTTTATTGAAAAAAATTTGATTATTTTATTATTTAAAAAAAAAACAAAACATCACAATTTTTTTTCACAAAAATGTTAAAAGTGGTTAATTTCGATACGCAACTTATGTTTAAGCACAATCGATATATTTTAATCGTTAATATATAAATATATAATAAAAATTCATAATTTTTATTTTTTTTGCCATATTAATACTCGAATGAAGATAATGAAGATGCAAATTTTTTTCGTTGTATCAACATTATATTTGAAGTCCTAATAATTTTAGAAAATTATAACATAATTATTGAAGTCTTTTTTTTTAAATTTAATTTTAATCTAAAATAACGAAAAAAAAAATTAAAATTAGTTTTGTTTTTTAACATTGTTCCACCAAACCGATTTAGTTAACATTTTTACTGTATATAGAAGAGTATTAAAGGAAAAATCGTGATTGTGTTTTTTTTCTAAAAAAAAATAATAAAGTTTGAAATTTTTTTTTAAGAAAAAGTAATGACTTAAAAAAATTCTTTTCATTGTCTTTATTAATAAGTATTATCTTTGAAATTTTTGTTCAAAAATACAATTTTTGGTACCTTACCCGGCTAGACCCTTTGGTCTTTGAACCCGCTCTACAATTTCTGACCCTTTCGATTATCTAAGCGAAGGTTTGGAAATTTGTGAATATCTAGTACAATAAAAAGTGTTTAAAATGCTTTAGTCACATTTACTCCTAACGTAAAGTGTATCCAAAACAACCAGAAGCTACTCTTATACAACCGATGAGTCATGCGTCATGGCTCTTGGCGCACAGCTCAAGCAGCGGCTTATATCAGGGGGTTAAGGCACTTTGACGATTTGAGCAAGCGCCTACTGCCACGCCCCTGTGCATTAGAGACTGTTATCTGCGTGAGCATTCAAGTTTGCAATTCTGCTGGCCTCTTTTTCAGAGTATATTTTTTGTAAGTTTATTTTTTTGTTTTTGCACAATAAACCAAAAACTTAATTAAATTGTCAACTCTTTGAATGTAAATTGCATTCTTAATTTTAAGAGTTAACGCTATTGCATATGCGTGAGCTTTATTTTTCAATGAATAGAGATATAAAAAGCTATACTATACGAAGTTTTGATACTCTTCAGTCATGTATGTTTGTTATAAAGGAAGTTTGCTTTTAGTTTTAAAGCTACAAAGTTCGAAATATGCGTTGAAGGAAATGTCCAAAGTTCGATTTGAAAGAAATTTCTTTACATTATGGTTTTTCTTCTTAAGTGGCTGTTACATTGCTTTACGGCCGGCTATAGAGCACTCCTTCAGGAACCTCTGCTTCGCGCCCAACCTTTCCAATAGGTGATACCAAATGTATCCATCTGGGGCTTCGCACGGAGACAAGGCCTCCCCCTTCGTCGCTTTTCGTGAACAGTTGCAGGGAAGAGCTCGATGCTAATTCGCTTGACTATGTCAAGGTGGTCGTAGATCCCTTACAGTTCCATCGCTCTATCGAATGTGGAATGTTCCCCAATAACTTCTCCAATTCACTACCGATTTTGCTTAAATTGGTGTTGAAATGTTCGCAAAGAATCAATTTATCGAATCCAAAAATGATCCATTAACAATTTTTTTTTAAATTTTTGATTTAATTTAGTTCATTGAATATCATTGATTCGATCGAGTCTCGATCGGTGGTAAGGTTCCCAGGGTATATGAGATTTGCTGACTTCACAACTTTCGAAATCTCGAATTTTTTGAAATAACGGTAATTCGAAAACGGTGCTACAAAATCTTAAATGGTTTCCGGACTCGAAATCAGCAACCCAAAATTGACCGGAAAAGGTATGTTTTAGTCATCAGCCATTCATTGAGCTCAATTTTGTTGCATAGTGTTATTGAATTATCTTTCTAACGAATCCTTGGTGTCATTTATAAGATTCGTGTATTCGGAGCAAAAATGTGACGCCACAAAACTGCTATTGTACTGATGCGTTCTTGCTCAACCTTTTGTGACGTCACTGAGCTTCAAATCTTAAAAAAAAGAGTATCCAAACTTCGGCGATGCACAGTTATCAGTTTATTCTTGTAATTGACGATTGTGTAAGTAAATATTGTTGTTCTTCTTCTTTACTTTGAGTTGCTTAAATGTTTATTAAGACTATTACTTTGATTATTTATGAAGATTTTAAGCTTTGCGCTTTTTTATAAAACTTCTACATTGTCAAGTCATAATAACGGTTTTGTTGTAAAAGTGGAAATCGATTTAAAAAATGTTGATTAGAAATCATAATATTGAATATAATAAATATTATAGTTCAAAATAAAGCTAAATTTTCTTATATTTAAAGACAAAACACACACTTTAAGATTGTAAGAAAAAAAAATATATCAGCAAAACAAACATTGGCCTTGACGCGGCCTTGACTTTGATTAGTTGCGCGAAGCTTATCAAAATAATAAATGCACTAAAATGTGTTCAAAAAAAAAGCATTTTTATATTGATAACAAAACTAACATGACACTGTTTTCTCTTTTAGGTTTTACACAATCCGCACTTTTCCATTCTCTCTCGCTCAGTGCCTGAGACTGCTTGCTTGCCAAAAGGTGCCTCGGAATTAACCTCCAGAAAGTAGTTGCCCTTCAAATGTAGCGGCACAGCATAGCCCATGGCGTAATCCTGACCTGGACAGCGATTCTCGCGCAGGCTATTCAGCGAGTTACAACGCCGGCCCAGAAAGCTGTGCTCATTGCCGGGATAGACAGTTTCGGCATAATAGCGCCAGGAGCGTGCATGAGCACAGACCACGGTAAAACAGCCCTTGGGCAAGGGCATGAGACCGCCGGGATAGAAGTCAACATCGCCCAGAGGATCGCTTTTGCCCAGCACGCCAGGATTGCTGTGTATGACATCGATGAAAACCGCATCGCCACGCATCAAACCGGACAATGTTTCACCCTCGTTAAAGCAGGGCTTGGCGGGATCTAGGCCGGTGATGCGTGCCACGGTCTGGTTGGTAAGCTGCTGTACACGACGTGCCGCGGCGCCCACTATGTGTGCGCCCAGGCTGTGACCAATCAAATGCATATTCTTGGCCGGCACACGATCAATAAGCGAGGCCAAGCCCTGGGCAATGTACTCACCTATAAGCTCCGTATTGAAAGCTGACCAGGTGTACAAAGTGTCCACAAAGCTGGCGGCATCTACTGCCTATTGGAGCAAGTAATCAAGTGGCTTTCGGCATAGCTGTAACTCAAGGCAGAACTTACCACAAAATTGACATCGCCACGACAAGCATAAGCCTTGGCTATGACCTCAATGGCTTCCGTATCATTTATAGTTGTGGTCCAGCCCGTGGCCAGCACGACCAACTTTTTGCGTACATCAAAGGCCGGACTCTTCCACAAGGATTCGGCATTTAGCAATGAGTAATTATACTTATTGCAAGGCGTGCGCAATTGAAAGTTCATCTTCTGTATGTCGGGACTCACTTTGCTCTTGATGGTATTGGTGCCCAGCGCCGCGGAGCCTATGGACACAGTAGCAGTAACTATGGTATTAATCATTTGGCTAGTTAAAACTCACATATGGAATTGAGCGTGTCGGCGAAAAGTTCAAGTGGATAGCCCGCAATCAGCTGTTTGCTGCCTTCGAACAGCTCACTAGGCGTAGGTATCAGGTCGGTATTGATAAGACCCTTACCCACACTGCCCACCGATGATATAAGATCGGAGGCCGAGAAATCTATAGCTTCTAGTGGCGGCTGCAAGTGTTGCAACGATAGCAAGAGCAGCAAAGCGCTTGGTATTGTACAACACTTGAACATGTTGCCGTACATGGTACTTAGTATACTGGGAGCAGTACTTCCGCGCATCAAAACTTTTTCGTACATTTATTGAGTCCGGTAAAAAAAACTAGACTCGACTGATTGCCGGAAATAAGTGACAAACGTATTTATAGGCGGGACAGCGACCGTCAACGATGACGTCGATCGACGTCGATACGTTCCGGCTGTACTTATATAGAATACGTGCCTGTGTTTGTTTATTTAGAACATTGTGCAGTACAGTAAAGCTTCCCAAGGCTTGTACAATGCATTTGCCTTGGAATGCCTATGATGTATCCTGGCAAGCTTTTGGAGTAATGTACTAAGTACTCAAAGAGCATGAAAGTAATCGAGTGGAATCCTTGGTCAATTTGCTGAAAAGCGCTTTTGCTTAATTTTGGTCGGTCTAACAGACACAGCAACACAAGCAGCATCACACGTACGCTGTCTTGGAAATGTTCGCATTTCAGAAAAATTTTTGTTCGGATGGTGTTATGCTCGGATGGTGCGACACTAGTATGGTGTGACGCTCGTATGGTGTGACGCTTGTGTGGTGTGAAGCTCGTGTGCTGTGACGCTCGTGTGGTGTGAAGCTCGTGTGCTGTGACGCTCGTGTGGTGTGACGTTTGGATGGTGTTACGCTCGTGCGGAGTGACGCTCGTGTTGCGTGACGCTTGTGTGGTGTGGCGCTTGTGTGGTGTGGCGCTTGTGTGGTGTGGCGCTTGGATGGTGTTACGCGTCTGTTGTTAGCAGCGTCCACAGCAGAGCGAGAAGCGTGTTTGTTTTTGTTCTTGCGCTAGCATATGTGTACGTTAGATGGCGCCACATTTTGCACAGTTGTAGAGAACTCACAGCAGAATCTTTGTTGTGGTTAAAATCTTTTCAATTATTCTTTTCAATTAATTCTATTATTAAAGCTTTTGTTTTTTCTTTAAAAGAGTTTGCCAAATGAAACAAAGGGCGAAACCATAAAGAGATTTGGAACACACACCATTTCTAACTTTATCTTGAAAAACTACAATAGCTAAATTGCTGTCGATTGTGTTATGAGATTTGCAGTCCTTTGCAGTTTTCCTAGCAACAAATGTCTAGAGGTCATTCAGGCCGGTTTTCAGTTCGATTCAAGATATAAAACAATGCAATTTCGATTTTGTTCCTAATAATAACACGGTACTAGTGACCTTTTATAATTTAAACACCCCAAGCGCATTTTCTTCAGACAAACTTTCGACGAGTACGATTTGTAGAAAAATAAGCACAATTTAGAACATGGAATTTTTCCATGACATGCAAGGATAACATTTGCAGTGTATAATATCGCGTCGTATAGAGTGTTAGTTTCGTCTGGCGAGAGTGGTCTCTACTATTCATTTGCCGACTGAGACCAAAGTGTCTATTGGCAAGAGTTATTCTCCGCTTGATCTCCATGCTGACATCGAGGTAGACAAACTCCTTGACAACCTCAAAGGTATAGTTTCAACATCAATCTGAGGGACCAACCGCGGCGTGTCGCTGCTCTATAAAAACATACACTTTGTGTTGCTGTCTTTTACAACCATATTCAGTATTATAGACTCTCTTTCAATTCAAAGTTTCGGTAACATCTCGCTTAATACGGTCAATTACGTCAACATCATCTGCATAGACGACCAACTGGACACTCTTTTAGTTCAATATTCCCTCGTTCCAGCACACTCTCCATTACAAAGTTGAAGAGGTCGCAGAAGAGGGCAACGAAGCCTCGCTCGATCAGTTCTTTCGCGAATGTCTTTAGTCTCCCACACAATACACTCAATAGAGCCTTATATGCGATAGAAAGAAGACTACCACGATACTTGGCGCATACCGTGGAGTCTCCCTTGTTAAGGTAAATTTTGGGTTGTTCATTTTGTTTTGCTTTTTTTTCGAAAACTTTCACATTTTGCGAGTTTTGGAGCACATTACTAGGACACCTCACTTTTGATCGAAATAAATATGAACTTAAGTCAAGGTAATTACATTGATCGGTCTTGCTAAATGTCTTTCCGATAGTTTGGGTCTGTCTTTGCTTGTTTGTGGATGGCAGGGCAATGAACTCAGTTATTGTAGTTTTCGAAAATTCGTAGCTCATAGCTGTTTTTTCCAACCAATTGATTCTAAAGCGAACTTTTCGTTAGCAATTTGAGTCAAATCGGTGGGGAAATGGCAAAGTTATTAGGGACGATTGAAAACGTCATAAAATTCCAACGAAAATGCATGCGATACTATCGATAGTACTATCGGTTGAATTTATCGGAGCTGACTATGATATTAGAATACATATGTATTCTATAAATTGAATTGAAGGTAATTGACCATTAATTAAATCCTTTTCAGATAGTTTTGGTATACCTGGATACGATTGCGAGTTACAAGGTAAAAAATTCAAAAAATATTTTACAAATAATAAATAATAACCCGACGGGTTGTTATGGCCAGTTAACAAGAAGAAGATATTTCGAAAACCGTTCTAGATAACTCAAAAGAATTGAAATCAACTGCTCCAAATTTATCGAAAAAGGTATGTTTTATTCCAGGGCTTTTGTATGGTTTTTGTTTTTGTACGAGAATTCGAACAAATTGTCGATCGTGGTTTTTTTTTTATATTCCCTAACAACTTCTCCATTTCGTTTGAGTTCATTGCCCTGTAAACTGCCATCGAATCTAGTTAGACCAAAACCGTCCGAAAAACATTGATTTGATATTAAATTACCTTCAATTCGAGTCACAATTCATCTCGATCGGTAGTAAGGTTACCAAGATATATGATATTTGCTGACTTCGCAACTTGCGAAATCTCGAATTTTTTTCAATAGCGATAATTCAAAAAACGGTGCTAGAAAATCTAAAATGGTTTCCGGTTTTGAAATCAGCGACCCAAATTCACCGGAAAAGGCATGTTTTAGTCATAGGCCTTTCATGGAGCTCAAATTTGTTGCATAGTGTTATTATTGGAGATGTTTTTTTGTCTGTGCGTTGTCGTTGCCGAGTGTGTTAGTCAAATAACTTTACTAATTTCGACTTTAGTAAGCTAAATGTTTTTCTATCGTGTTGGGCATGTCTTCAAAGCGGAAAATAAAACTTATTTTTCAGATTACAAAATAAAACTCATTTTTGAGTTTTATATTTTGCTCAGAAAATAATAGTTATTTCGTGAGCTTTATTTTTTTGCTCAGAAAATAACATAGGCTATTATAGATTAGTTAAATAGGAAAATATGATCAGCATTGACTACATTTATTTTGATAACGCCCATGTCCCTAAACACATCGTTAAATAAATTTGCACAGAAATTTGGATTGTTCTTTGGAAAAACAGGTACAGAGTATCCCACTGTCGAACACATCAACAATGCCCTCACATTTTGTATTCTAAGACAAAAAAGAATTGAGATTGGAATAAAACCGACAATATTCGCAATATTCAATAATCCTAATATTGAATAAGTAATAACTGCGCTCGCAAACACAGCTGTTATAGCTGAGAACCAATTGTTATAGAATTGAAAAACAAATTTGGCACGAACTCGGAATAGCTTCAAATTTATTTTTCATATGTTTTATTTTTTCTGAGCAAAAAATAAGATTTATTTTCTGAGCAAAAAATAAAACTTAAATATATTTATTTTTTTTCCGAGCAAAAAATAAAACTCAAAAATAAGATTTATTTTCTGAGCAAAAAAGAAAACTGAGTAAAAAATAAAATTTAAGAAATAATTTTTAAAATGCAATTTTTAAAATGTAACTTATAACAGTTACGATCCCTGCTTCAAAGGGTTTCCTATTGAAATTGAGAGGTAAATAATTTAAAAAAGTTTGTTTTTCCAATAACTTCAGTAGTTTCCAATTTAACAAGTTAAATATTTTCTATCGTGTTCGGCATGTCTTCAAAGTGTTTGAGCACTCTACTTGCTATTGCTATATAAGGAAAATAAATTAAAGTTAAATTTCAATTAAGTTTAAATTTCTCCTACCTTATTTCGGTTGTTTTGATAAACGTGCCGAAACACCTGAGTTGGTTACCAACTGTTATTTTTCCGCAAAAAAGTATTGCGATTGGCCAAAAAACTATAATCTCTAATTTTATGGTTTTCGACGATTTAAGCACTCTGACAACTTTTTCGGCGATATAACGAGGTTTTTGTGTTGGGCATGTCTTCAAAGGGTTCCCTATTGAATTTGAGCACTCTTGTCGCTATAGTTTGGTCGCCAGAAGAAGAAAGCCTGAGTTGGTTACCAATTGTTTATTTTTTTTAATACTAAGGCAATTAAATTAAAAATTTCAAAAAGTTTGTTACCACATTGCCACATCAATTTGAGCGAAATCGGTAGCAAAATGGAGTGATTAGGTAATATCGAAAGAATGCCACGATCGACAATTTTATTAAATTGCCGCCAAAACAAAACCATGGCCAAAACGTAACATTTATTGCAAATTTGGGTTCACTGATTTCGAATTCTGTAAATTTCGAGTGGCTGTTTCCGAATCCTAAAACCGCTTTATAATGGAATATTTTATTGAATTTCCGCCAATATAACCATGGCCAAAACAAAACTTTTTCTATAAATTTGGGATTACTGCGGTAATTCGAAAACCATTCTAGTTAACTCAAAGTGGTTTTCGGATTGGGAAACAGCCAGTCCAAATTTACAGGGAAAGCTATGATTTAGCTACAGGCCTTTTATTGAGCTCAAATTTGTTGCATAGTGTTAGGTGCATAGGTGCTTCAAGATAAACAAAATTTAAAGAACTTCGGGAGTGGCCAATGCTAGATCGTCTAGAAAGACTAAGTTAAGCTGTAGCGCATAGCTCTCAAAGATTCAAGTTGTGAATTTCGTCCGATTGACTTAACAAAATCTCTACGTGGTTTAGAAAAACCCCTTGTGGTGAGCGGCTTAGAGAATACCACATCAGCAGGTCAAAGCTTGTCGTATGAGGCGACTTACAATGACACTGGATTCTTTCGAGACCAGTAGGGCAACACGAGGCCTTAAAAGGGTTGGGCGTAGGGTTTGGGATCCACCACGTAAAACCACAATTCCAATGAAAGCATGTATTTACATCAGGCTGTAACCCGATAACGGGTTGTTATGGCCAGTTAAGAAGAAGAAGAAGTTTAGAAAAATCAATCTAGTTCTATACATGTTTATGCCCTTTGCAAAACCTTAAAGAAATTCCAAAAAAAATTCGTTTCCAAAACCGTAAAACAATTAAAAATCGGTTGAGTTATAGATTTATGAGTGCGCCTTGGTAAATGCCGATTTTGAAGCTGTTCCAAAAAATGGTCCCTACTAGACCTACAACCTGGCATGGTTCACTTCAAATTTTTCGAATCACAACGTTTAAAAGCGCATATTATCGAAACTAGAGGAGATATAGGAAATTATCCATGCAAATGAAAGAGTGACGTTTGGCAGTGCAGTTTTCAAGCACAAATCAATTACAGTCAGAAATTCGATTGCAAAAACTTGCAAGCTTTGCACAATTTGACGAAATGCAAATCGCAGCGTAACCGTAACTGAAACCGAAATGAGTATTCCGAATGGATTTCCATACACTGATACACTCAAAACCATTTTGCATGACGAGAATTGTTCATCATGCAGTTAATCAACTGTAGTTGAATAATAATATCGAGTTGCTTTTATCTACGCATCTATCAGATAATAAATACCTGTTATACCTAATTAGATGTTATAATTCTGCTAGAGAGGCTTGCCTTCACTCGACTCTGAGATGCAATGCAGTCCGAGATGTGAACCTGTGATACACAAACAATGTTACTCCAACTGCAATTGCCTATATAAAGTCGCATGCCAAAAGCTGATTTACATTTCAAATTGTTTCATTTGATTTCGCATCGAAACAACAACAACAACGACAACGACACGGAGACAGACACATACGACACTCTCACGTAATCAGTGCCATAAACATGCTAGAAGCGTACATGCCCGTTTGGAATCAAACAAAGCACCGAGTGGTGTGTGTGTATCTTGACATCAGAGCTGAATCTTTATTAGAAATCAAGTCACATATTATGCCATGGCTTGGTTTGGGCAACGCCCACAAATGCCGCCCGTGACCACAGACGCAGAGCTTGCATTCTGGCCATAGGGACTACGCACATTCACATTGAGCATATAGTCGCCCTTGATGCTGTTCGGAGTGGCATAGCCCATGGGCGCGGGCTCACCGCTGCACTTGCCCTCGTTTAGACTCTGCAGCGAGCGGCAGCGCACGGCCATGAAATTATGCTCATTGCCGGGATAGATGGATTCCTCAAAGTATTGCCAGCTGCGTTCATGCGAGCAGTCCAATTCGTAGGCTTTGCAGCCGGGCGCAATGGGTCCCAGTCCACCGGGATAAAAGTCCACATCACCGAGTGGACCACGCTGGCCTACCACGCCCGGACTGCTGTGTATGACATCAATGAAATGCGCATCGCCGCGCAGCAAGCCCGACAAGGTCTCGCCCTCGTTAAAACATGGCTTGGCCGGATCCAAACCTGTTATGCGTGTTAGGCTCAAGTTGGTCATTTGCTGAAAGTAGCGTCCCGCTGCGCCCACAATATGCGCGCCCAGACTGTGACCTATCAGATGCACTCGCTCGATGGGCACAACGTGCGCCAAGTGCAACAGACCGCGTGCCATATGCATGCCAATGATGTCCGTATTGAGTGCGGACCATACGTAGAGCGTGTCTATAAAACGTGCCACATCTAGCGCCACAAAGTTCACATCGCCGCGACAGTTGTAGGCCTGCTCGAAGGCATCAATGGCCAGCGAGTTGTTTATGTTGGTTGTCCAGCCGGTGGCTAAGATGACAACCTTTTTGCGCGCATCGAAATACGGGCTATTCCAGATTTGCTCAGCCTTTAGCAGCGGAAAGTAATCGCGGCGACAATTATTGCGCAGCTGAAAGTTCATTCGGCTTATGTTGGGCATTACCTGGGATGGCCATAAGCCGCTGGACACTACGTCGGAGCCTTAAAAGAGTGTTGCATTGGATTACTTGGTATGCTAATCGATCAAAACTTCCATACGAGTGGTTAGATCTTGGCACTTTAGTTCATATACAACACCGATCTGTGCTTAACCCATAGCTTATGTTACAAATGACCTTTGAACTTACACAGCTTATTAATGGTGCTAAAGGCAAAGCTTAGCGGTACTCCAGCTATATACTGTTCGGCCTGCAAGTATATGCCCTGTACCGTCTGCGTCAAATTGGCCAAGGGTATGCCGGGTGAGAGCTGTGCCTGTGCAGCAAGCGGCAACAGCAAGATGCACCAAAGCAGCGACATGTTCTGACAATGTTGAGCTCGAGACTAAAAATGCATATATCAGCAGCTGGCTTTTTATTACATGCTCCCAAGCCCACATGTTCCACTTACATAGAAGCACCCACATTAGCCAAACTTATGGATATAATGCCAGTTTGGCATCATTGGGGCAAGAACCACATGGACTGCGGCTATTGATAAAGCTAGTCATATTGGCCCGTTTGCCATAGGGCTGGGATTCATTGACCTGCACATAGTATATGCCATGCGACGAGCTAGTTGCTGCTAAGCCCATAACGCCATATGATTGCGTGCATAGCGTCACATTCTGCAGATAGGCATAGTCTTTGCAGTGACGTGTTTCGAAATTTCGCGTATTATTGGGATACGCTGATTCCGTGAAATAGGCAATGGCGCGCTCATGGGAGCATATAATCGAGCCGGTGCAGCCCGGCTTGTAAACCTCCAAGCCTTCGACATAGTAGTCGGCATCGCCTTGGGCCGCCTCCTCACCCAAAACACCTGGATTGGTGTGTATAATGTCCACAAAACGCGCATCGCCCGAACGCAAGCCGGGCAGCTGCTGCTTGTCATAGAAGCAGGGTCTGGCGGGATCTAAGCCCGTAATGCGAGGCAGCAGCAGGCCGCCTTGCAGCTTTTTATAGTGCCGACCAGCGGAGCTGGCTATCTGGGCGCCCAAACTATGGCCAATTAAGTGCACACGATTGCAGACATAGTGCTTGTCCAGTTGTGCCAGACCCTCGGCCAAATACTTGCCAATATCTGCCGTATTAAACGCCGACCAGCTGTACATCGTAGTTAGAAAGCAAGCTGTATCCAGCATCTGGAAAACACTTGTTAAGCTCAGAAGCATGCAATATGGACGGGGTTTACGCCGTGCTTACTACAAAATTTGTATCATTGCGACAGCGATAGGCTTTGGCCGCCGGTTCGCCGTTGGTATTATTGATATTTGTTGTCCAGCCTGTTATAAATATAGTCAGCGGTTTGCTTCTATCGAAGCCGGGTGTGCTCCATAGCTCACCCGCCTTGGCCAAAGGCACGCTCAGGCCGCCGCATTTGCCAGCATTACGCAAATTCAACCAAAGCCGCGACTTGTGCGGCGTGTACGGCGACTTGTCTTGCTGTTCCAGCACATAGCCGCAATACTGATCAATGGCATCGAAAGTCTTCTTAGCCGAGCTGCCCAACACATCTTCGACCAGCGCCTCGACTCCGTCAACCGGCGTAACCAGTCTACGAGTTAAACCGTAGAGCGCCAAGCAGAAGAATACAGCCCACTTTGACATGCTGCTCAACACTTTGAGCTGCTCCTGCTGCTCATGAACTTTATATAGGTCAGGAATACGTGCGCAACTTAGCTTGACTCTTAAATGGGCCCAAATGATCCCAAAATGCATGACTCCTATGCCCTAAATCGTGTGTTCCAAATAAGTATCTAAAATTTTTAACTAGTTTTTATGACACGTGCATCTCATAGTGCATAGTATATGTCATCTTATGCACGTACGTGGTTGCATATAGGCTCAGCTGTCCACTATTTAATGCCAAGACAAATGCGCATCTAACTGTAAAGCTAACAAATACAAGTAACTGTTAAATAACAAAGCATTGCGGTAAACTTAAATCCATAGATATAGATATTAAACGCTGGGGGAATTCGCAATGGCTTAATTACATTCCTGCTTACAGCTGTCCAAATTTGTTGCTCACGTTGCCGGGAAACCCGGGGGCAAGGCAGCAAATGTGAGAAACGACCAACAAACCATTCGATATTATACGCAACTTGTCTGAAATAAAAAAACTACAAAAAAAATGAAAGAAAAAAATAGCAACAAATCGCGAATTAATAACTTGTTGTGGGTGTGCAGCCAAAGCAACAGTACACAGAGAGAAACTGAAATCGAATTTCCGAGTAGCAATTGATCTCAAAATACTTGAAATGGGAATAATTTACTTTGCCTATTCGAAAAAAAGTCATATGCTACATTTTAAAAACGGGTTGGTACACAGCAGAAAAGAGATCCATATATCCATAGCTTCAAAACGCCATATGTCCATATGTCTTTATACCCATATGTCTATGGTCCATATTTCCTTATCTCCATATTTCTATATCTACGTATCTCTATATATCCATGTGTCCATATCACAATATCTCCATAACTTTATTGTTTCTATATTCATATGTCTATACGTCCATATCATTATATCCATCTTTACATATCCCTATATCTTCATACATCCATAATTCCATACAGCCATACCTCCCTTTACCCATATATCCTTATCTCTATGTCTCCAAATATCCATACATCTATATATGTATTCATATATACATATATATATTTTTATCTCCATATATATATATATATATATATTTATATATCTCCATATATCCATATCTCTATATCTCTGTATCACTATTTCTCTATAGCTCTATATATCTATACATCTATATATCTATATATCTATGTATATATCTATATAAATATCTATATATCCATCTCTGTATCTCTATATCTCTATTTCTCTATAGCTCTATATCTCTATATTTCTATATATCTATTTATTTCTCTCTCTTTATTTCTATATCTCTTTATTTGTATATCTCTATATCTATATATCTCTATATATCACTGTAACTTTATATCTCTACGTATCTCTATATCTCTTCATCTCTATATCCCTATATCTTCAAATCTCCATATCTCCAAATTTTCATAACTCCAAATATTCATATCTCAAAATATCCATATATTCATACATCCATATATTCATATATCCATATATCCGTATATCTATATATCCGTATATCCATATATCCATATCTCTACATCTTTATATCTTCTTATTCATGCATCCTTATATCCATATATCCAAATCTCCATACATCCACGTATATAAGTATCCATATGTATGTATCTTCATATATCCATACCTCAATCTCTCCATATCTCTATCTTTATCTTTCCACATTTGCATATCTCCATAATTTCATGTATTCATATTTTCATCATTCCATATCTGCATATTTCCAACACTCACAAACTTAATTTCTCCATAACTCCATCTTAATCTCCTTCTCTCGCTTTTTCCTCTGCCCATTCGAGTTATTCCGAATTCAACCACGCTCTTATTGAGGAGACGAACAAACAAAATAAGTGTCATTCAATTCGGTCGAACCGTACTCGGCGATTTACATGAACCGTCCATAACTAATTTTTTGATTGAAATATTTCAAGCATTAACGATTCCACCCGAAATTATTCCCATTGCAAAAGAACTATAACTGTAATATTATGTTAAAAAAATGTATAAATACAAAATTTAAATCTCAAATCAAACGATCCGTTCTCTAGTTATGTTTTATATATACATATGTGCATTTCCATGGCTACGCACGTGACATACATACGTACGTCTTTCATATGAAGAAAACTAAATTTGCTTATCCTTTGATTTGATTTTGTGAAAGCAATTTAGCTTTGATGGTCTTCAGCCGCTTGATTGCGCAACCTTACTTCGTCATGGCTAGGCCGTGGGGTATCCACGCCGTCGTCGTCTGGGATTGGGAACGACTTGAGGAAGCGGCATTATTTTCCCTCCACAACACTAGTGCACCCTTTACATCCAATACCAGACTTCCCTGGGCTTCTATACAGAAAGACGCCTCGGCACTAAATCCAGTGCGAAAAGAGTACTCAAAGAGTCAGCTTTGTTACTATGCAATCCATATACACAGCAATCGCAGTGTACCGCTGATGCTTAAGGGATTCTATGTTACATGCATTAAAAATTTTGAAAATATGTGTAATCCTTCGAAAGTTATGAAAGTTGCCGTTAAGAAGTCAGATGGACCCAATGTGCGACGTAGTTGAAAATGCTTCACAGAATGACGGAATGTAAAGCATGTAAGAATGTAAAGGAACGGAATTCGCACCGGTACAAATATATCGATTTAAATACGGTTGTTTCGGAAAAATTTTAACTGTTACCGGTTATCGGTTTTTCCAAAAAAAAATATATTTCGCTTACGTTATGGTAAAATTAAATCGGTTGTTTTGGGTAACGGTTACTCTTACGATTACGGTTTGTAAATTTTTGTTGGCGTATGGCCGGAACCACTTGGCGAACATTCTGGCGAAGTATTTCATTGAGCGTTCATCTGGTTTTCCTGCATATGGCCTAAATATACCGCTTTGCTAAACTTTTTCATTTTTTGTTGTTTACTGAAGAGCTCTATAAATAATGCATGTAAACATATGTATATACAATAACATACAGACAGGCCCGGACTTACCATAGTGCGGCAGGCGGCAAAAACTGGGGGGGGGGGGGGGCTTTTTTGTTTCGTTTTAAACTTTAAACTTTTAAGCTTGAGAAAAAATTGAGTTCTAAATAATTTTTCGCTTATTATGTTGGTAAACGTACATTTCCCTCGTATGGTGAGCGGGTTAGAGAATACCACCTCTGCAGGTCAAAGTTTGTTGTATGAGGTGACTAACAATGACACTGGGTTCTTTCGAGTAGGCCTTAAAAGAGTTGTGCTTGTTGGATTTGGCGCCCACCACGTAAAACCACAATTCCAATGAAAGAATGTATTTACATCAGGCCGTTACCCAATAACGGGTTGTTAAGGCCAGTTAAGAAGAAGAAGAAACAAAATATATAAATAATTGTAAAGTATGCCAACAAGCAAAACACGATAGACACCAGGAAAAATCAAACTTGAAAAAACCGAAATACCAAACAGACCTAATCAAATAATACATGGAGATTCATACATGGCCGAAAAACAAATATTTTTTACCTTCGTCGATAAGTTTTCAAAGCATCTGTCCATTGTACCGATAACAGATAGAAACAGTCAAACTTTAGACTAGAAAAATTAAATTACAGGCGCTCAATCTTTGGAAAACCAAACAAGTATATATTTGACAATGAATTCAATAACACATATTTAAGGGACTATTTTACAACGGAAAATTTAAATATACATTTTTCATCACCATTACAAAAGACGGGTAATTCAAATATAGAAAGGGTTCATGTAACAATAAATGAGCACTTACGATTGATGAAGGTACAGAAAAATAAAGAAACCATTATTAAAAGAATGATAAAAGCAATTACTTAATATAACAACACAATACCCTTTGCAACAGACAAGAAACCAATAGAGTTTATAAACGCAAATTTTGACTTGGACGAATTTAAATCAATACATAATATTATTAATTAATCAATATACGGGAAAGTACGATCGAACGTCAAAACAAAATCTATATAGATTTAGAAAGGTATGTCATTCTAAGTTTAGAATGCTAGAAAGGTATCTGTCTCTCTCAGACCGACTCACTTGTACACAAAATTGAGAAAGAGATAGAGCAAATAAAACGCACATGTGTGCATTGTGCTGAAAGTGGTCGCTTTTCAGCACATCAACATCAATGTAACGGCCAAGGATTCCACTCTTTTAAATTGCATACTCTTTAAATAACTATCAATAGCTTTGCGTTGCCCAAATCATGCCAAATTTCTAAATCCGGGCCTGCGTACAGATGTGCAAAAGCCGTTTGTTGCAATCTTTCAGATATCAAACATAACTGTAGCTGACACACAGGCCCGCATTGTCGTTGTTGTTGTTGCTTAAACTATTTCATTGAGTTTCATTGTCTGCTTTTGGCCAAGTATGACTAATTACGCTTTTAATTGCTTTTACTGTTTGTCTTTATCTCTTGATTTTGCGCTCGTTTGTTCATAATTATTTATTTTTGTTTGAATTAAATAATATTTTTTTTTTCGCCAGCATTATTGCATAACAACAACATTAAAGGTTGAAAAAAAAGCAAAGAAAAGTTTATTCTAAATATAAAAGCGAAGTAAACAGTGTTGCTTTTTTATTTCGTCTGAAGTTGTTGATAAACATAATTAGACGCAAGTTTGCCGTCAATTGGCAACACTGTGCGAGAGTTTGAACTATTTGGCCAACAATTTGCACATGGTCAAAACGCTGTACGCCAAAAGCTTCCGCATGCTAAGAGCTATATGAGCATAATATAAAAGTTAAAAGTAAAAAGTAAAAATAATAATAGCAGTAAATGCTTTGGCCATAGAACACACAGTTGTGTCTGGTTTAATGTGCCAGCAAATATTACGTATACGCATAATTTTGCATTTAGCTCAGAAATTGATTATAATGCATCAATTGCAACAGCGGCGGCAAAGAGTTTTGCGTTTTGCGTTTTGTGTTTTGCGTTTTGCGTTTTGAGTTTTGCGTTTTGAGCTTGTGGGCGCATATGAAATGCAGCGAAATTGACTTAATTGCCGCACAACGCGGCGTATACGTAAGCTCGCAAATTGTTTGTTGCTAGTCACTAAGTGCACAAAATTATCAGCTCGCAGCGTCGCAGTCCGGCAGATGTCCGCCGGGGCAGTACTGTGGCTACCATCACCACCGCCACCAACGGCACAACTTTAAACAGCAGTTAAAGCCGCTCTTGCAACATGGCCGACAAAGCGCAGCCGAAAATGTAAGCCACAACGCTGTTGTTGCTGTTGTTGTTGTTGTGTGTGGAAAATGCAGGAAAATGAAAATGTGTGCCAAAACCAAACGATATAAATGGCTCCAGTTGTGCAGCAAAGAAATTAGTTGACTTGCACCATTTCACCGCAGCGGTACGCGACTTTTACATTAACAAAACAACAAAAAAAAAAAGCGACATTCTACATAATCCTGTTCGAACATGTTGCACGCCTGTCTACTACTGCTGCTCTGCTGTTTGTCCGCCCAAGCGGGCTACATTGGACACAGCAGTATTGCCTCCGGCGTACACGCCGCCGGCTTGCTGGGCAACTATGCGGGCGGCCTGAGCGGTGGTCAAGCTGTTAGCGCGCTGAATGCGCTGTCCAAGATTGATCACGTAGCTGCTGATGACAGCGAGGCGCATGACTTTAGCATAGATGAAACGCATGAAGCACAGGAGCTGGGCCACTTGGCGGAGCAGCTGAGCGAGCATAGTTTTCCCATGGATTTTAGCAGCAGCGCTGCCGGTGAGGAATACGCCGAGGCAGCTGCCTCGGAGCAACATGAGCAGCATTTTGATGCGCTGCAGCTGCTGGATGAACAGCATGAGCATCATCAGCTGAGCCATGATTACGAGGAAAGCAAGCCTGTGCCGGGCATAGATCATGGCAAGGGCGCCTTCAGCTATAGCACGCTCTATGAGTTCAAGGATGACGAGCACGAGCTGCACTGAGCGCAGACATGTGATAAGACTTACTTATGGGTTTGGTTGCACTTGCTAAAAAAACAAAAACTAACATTGTTTTTTTTTTTTTTTTTTTTAAATTTTCGTAAATATTCATTAATAAAAAAAGTGTCTAAAAGTGAAATGGTGCTTAAATGGGGCTGGGCGTCAGCTATGTACGTGCGTGTGTCTGAAAATCAACGTCCATAGGACTTGGCATAGTGCTGCAACTGCTGCTCCGCCAGCGCCAGCTTCAAATGATCCAGATTATGCCTGAAATCCAAATTATCGCTGACCAATATGCGTGACTCATGTGCCGGCGCTACAGGCAACAAGCTGTCCAGCGTATATATATGTGGCGTAGAGGTTGAGGGTGGCAGCGCATAGGAGTAAACACTGTTGCCATGCAAATGCAGCTGACTGATCGTGTCCTCCGGCCAAATTTCCAGCGGCAGCTCCAGGCTGCTGACATGCGGCTTGTGCGCCTGGCTGAGCTGCAGCACGCTGGAGCTTATGTGCACGGGTGGTCCGTATTCTAAAGAATAGCACATAGATATTAGCTGCATACTTTGTAATTTATTATGTATACGCACCGTTGTGGCTGCGCTTGTCCACACTTTTGCTGTTTGGAGTCTCGCTTGAACGCTGCTTTAGCGGCTCTGCGGGCCAAGCCTGACCGCAGACCAGCAACGCAGCCAAGACACTGGCCAATAAGCCACTATGCTTACACATTTTGGTATTGAACCCATCAAGTAGCTGACTGTTTGGCACTTATATTGGTTAAGTAACGGAAGTGGAGCGTCTTGGCTGAACGCGCATTCGGCGCATGAGCTGCAAGTGTCGCCAATTGTCATTTGCTAGCTATTAGCTTTGATTCGTTGAACTTGAAGTGCCTACTATTTTGTTTGCAGTGTAAAGACATGACCATGATGGCAAACGCAATGACTAAGATCATCATGGAAATGAAAGCCCCATTGACAAGTTCGTTACAAGAGTATTTGATAGTACCATCGCGCAAGAATGTTCTAGTGAATGTGATGAAAATGTGCTTATCTATATAAACAACACAAGGGTTGCCTTTTGTATTTCGGCAATGTGGGACAAGAACTGGTCATAGCAACTCGTTAGCGGGTTACGACCTGATGTAAAGCAATCCTGTAGGCGTCTCCAATCGGTGATACCAAAGGTAGCTTATCTATTCACTAACAGATCCTTCCAGCGCAGGCAAGGTGTCCCTGCGTTGCTTCCCTTTAACAACCGCATTGTAGACCTTTCTCGCAGGAGCTTCTTCGTCCATTTGCACAACATGATCTAGCGCCTTGTTAACTACCTATGTGGGCGTTGTTGAGAGAGAGGTCAACGCGTAATAGCACAATACGAAGGATGTCCTCAAGCCTACCATTTTAGGGGTGATGCCCAACTGGGACAAGAGGGAAGTAAAACGTGCATGTTATCGAGTCCGGTCCGGGCTTGAACAGATAATCCAAGCTCAAGCATGTTATATCGAATAATAGCCTTTTTGGGGACATATTCAACTCCCAGTCATCGATGGCGCTGTATACTATTGGAAGAGTAGACTGGGACTAAATCGGACATGGTGCTAAACCGGACAGTCAGGATAGGCGATAAAAATCTTATTGCTGTAGACACCCAAGTAGTGCGTAGATATTAGAGTCTGGCACGAATGTATTCTCTAGCAAATACAACCGAGTAAGATGAATTCAATCGCGTGCCTGTATATTGCAAATTCTGCTTGCGAAAGAAGTACAGATATCAGCACAATTGAACAAACTTCATATTTTTGTTGGTAATGAATAAACAGGTAACGGTATTGGTTTCAAAATTTTGATAAAACTTAAATCACAAGCTGCAAACTAATAAATTTTGGACAACTTCTTAAATCTACAGAGTATCAGCAAAGCCAATATTCTAATAATCGGCAAAGGCCGAAGTACATCCGGTTAGACTGTCAGATTGCTCTTCAAACTGTACCATTGATGTTGCTAAGGATGTCTTCTACCTTGAAGTCACCGTCACAACGAAGAACGGTGTCAGTATAATGTTAATCTTCTGGACGAAGGAACTCCTGGAGGAAGGCGTGCCCAATGCAGGGGCGCCTGAAGAAGTGCCCTACATCAGCTCGTAACGGGTTGCTATTGGGACTTAGTGGATTAGCTTTGGATGCTCAAGCGTGTGCTTCTACGCACTGCCATTGCTATTTGTTTGCGTTTTACGCCCCACGAAGTTTGCGTTGTACTAACAATATTGGATAGACAGCTCCGCTTCTTGGATTGAACGGGTGACGTTCCAGTTTGGCAACGCTGGCGCTTGCGATTCGGCGCGCACTTCATGCATTTTTCCATTTCGGGCACAAGAGAAATGAGATTCGGACATGCCTTGCATGTAGTGCAGAGTATATCAATGAAACGCATCAAGCTGTCGGCGTGCGTCACACGCAAAAGGAACAAGATTTTCACCTGCAGGCAGCAAAAGTTTAAGTCGCATCAGAACGCAGTTCGAGTTCAAGCTTACCGAGAAGTACATTCCTGCGGCTGTTAAAATTTTAACATCTGCGTTCATGGCGTAAAGCAGCTTTATCAGCTGCTCTGCATCCGTGGAGGCGTCTAGCACTTTCTGCAGACAAAGTTTGGCCAACATTTGATGCGTGCTTGCCGTGATCATTGAAGGTAACTTGGAGCTGTTGATGAGCGCGCCACCTGCGCAATTGCGATGAAACTTTAGCATCGCGGTTGAGGCAGGCACCAAGGCATCTGTTGCGGTCATAACAATGAAACGCGTAGGTGGACAGCGCTGCTTGATCGAAGTGGTAAAGGTGCGCAAGTTATGGAGAGGCGGCTGTAAGGGATGAGAATTGCGTGCACACCAGCCGGCGGGAAAGATATCGCGTGATTGATAGTGACACCAGTAGGCAAAAGCATCGCTCCATCCATCAAAAGACACATGAATCTGATCACTCTTGATGCCTTTAATTGTTGCGCAGCAAATCAAGTGTGGATTCTTCACGTCGACCGCCTCCAACTTTTGGCCCACTTTAAAGAGATTTGTGGTCGGCGTGGGTGGCTCTGACTGGAAGATCTCTGATGGCGCGATCATGACATTATTTAACATATTGCCCATATCGTTGGAACATTTCGAGCCGCGTAAGCGATAACCATGCGGTGGCTCCAATTTCTTGCCGCGCTTCTCGCAATGGCCAATGGCATGGATTGCATTCGAGTCCACGAGGCACCAAAAATCATTCTTAGACTCGCTGCCATCCAAGTGCAATCGCAGACGAGGGCCTACAACATCAACCACAGACGCCATGCAAATGGCGTCAACTTTGCGAGGATCCAACGCTTCCAGTTTCATGCCAATTTCAAAACTATTGATAAGCGGGTTAAGTGCCTGTTTGAAGCACTCCACCGGGGCAGCCTTACTGTTAGTCTCCTGGAATCAGTCAGCAAATTTAGGTTAAAATTCCTGCTATTACATAAGTGTTTACCTACTTTTAGGTAGGTTTCCCAGTCAAAGATAGTTAAGCTCTCGTAGTGCTTACGGTCTGCAGCCACATGCCTCTGCCCTTCAAGCTGCGTAGAAGCCGCTGAAGTGCTGGACGCTTTCATGGTGCTGCTGCTCCGTCTACCAAACATGTTGGCACTCTCGTTTATACCCTAACATTGGGCCTGGTAAGCACTTTTCAAGTTAAATAAGCAGCTCAGAAAACTTAATTTAAATTTTAGCGTTATTCTTGTGTGTCAGTAAAAACTTTTGGAACGTAACTCTCATCAATTCACAAAAATATAAATCTTAACATAAAGACAATTAAACAATGTAATCGTAAGATTTGCGTTTTACAAATACTTAAAAAATAAATAGAGATGGGCGCATGCCGTGCACGATGGACTCGTGACACGAAATATAAATACGTGGGAGCTGGTGCTTGAAATCACGAATATAAACTGCACGATAAAGTAAAAAAAGGAACCTTTTCGAACTCAATATTTATAATGTTGAGCAGCAAGAACTTTTTCCCTAGCAAAAAAAAAGATAACTGCTCCACGTAAAGGCGCTTCGCGTTAAATTAGCTTGAACATCTTAAAAAATTTGGATTTTGAATCTGATAAAGCTCCAAGGAACTGACAAATTTTTTTAATACTTTTGATTTCGAATTAATCATAACACTAGAAACTAATCAAATCATTTTGCAGAAAGAAAAAAAGGTAGAGTTTAATAAATGCAAAGATAATGCCCTCCGGATTAAGTGAAGCTGAAAGAATGCTTAATGCGTCCGAAAATATTTGAATATTTAGCAATATGCACACTTTAAGGTCTAGCCACCATTTAGAAAATATGTAATAATGTAAACGCGCACGTTTAAAATGGTATAAAAATCAAAGGGAAAACTTATTTTATTTTTTTCTGTTACTTTACCTAATAGAACTTAGTGATAAGATTGTTAGCAAACGTAAAGGAAAAAAAATTGTTTTCGAACGTGAGCAAAAGTCAGAATTGATTTTCTTGGCCATCTATAGAAACACAGAAGTTAGCGAAATCTGTAAACATTTTTATTGCGACCTCTTTCAAAATGTTTTAGAATTTTGTGTTAACAAATTATAATATAATACTCCATAGCATATTTTTTTTCCATTATGATGCGTTTATTCATAAAATGGTAACGAAATAAACTTTAAAATATTTGTTAATAGCAAAAGGCAACGAAAATAGGAAACATTTAAATATATTTAATTAAATATTTTATATATGCATATATCCTCCATAAATAGAAAATATCAAATCTGTAAGAATTGTGCTGTCGTTTTTTTTTTGCGAAGCAACAAAAAAATCATAACAAAAAAAATAATATCACCCCCTCAGAACCATTAGATTTCTTTTCGGTACGTAGTTGTTCGAAACTTTTACAAGTCTCTACATTGTCACAGCTCGTTCCTCACATACATAAACAGAAAATGTCCA
The DNA here is from genome assembly GCA_035041775.1 of Chymomyza caudatula. Lineage (NCBI taxonomy): Eukaryota > Metazoa > Arthropoda > Insecta > Diptera > Drosophilidae > Chymomyza > Chymomyza caudatula. The sequence goes on from JAWNKW010000150.1 coordinate 156,695, forward strand.
TATCTCTGTCTTTGTTGTATTAAATGTTACATAGACAAAGACGTCTTTACTATACACATTTTTGCATTTTTTGTTTTAATTCCCTCACATACACGACGTCATGCGAATCGAGACTGTTCTAACTTTTTTTTTATTTGAAAACGAGCATGGAGTTGTGTATCGCTCTTTCCTTTCCCCTCCGATAGTTCCACTAAAGAACACTCTAGTTAATGGTTTTTTACGATCTCAGAAATAAAGAGTTATATTTCATTTAATGTGCGATACTCTGTTTAGAGAAAAACTTTGATACACTTGCTCTTGCTATCAATAACGAAATTAGAACAAACGATATCTTTCGATCTCGAACATAAATTAAATAAATAGGTACCGTTAATCGTTAAACTGCATTTATGCTATTTCGCAGTCGGTTTCTTTATCATGGCAAATGAATTCAGGTGTAAATTGTTTAATTTAATACAATTTGAATGTTTCTTTTTAAAATAATACCCAACAGTAGCTTTTTTAATAACTTTTAATTCTTGGGGTATGTTATAACTGAAAATAAAAAAAATTATAGTTTAAACTAAAAAAATTTTAAAAAAACGCTTGAATGGAAAACAGAACTAAAAAGTTAATTTTTTTTTAAACTTTTTTATTATTTGACTATTTTCCAAATTATATTGGTGGTGCTTCCGTATTGAACTGAGAAATTTAAATTAATGGTTTACCTAACCAAATTTCTGAATGAAATTTTGTGAAACGCTTGCCTTACTATATATGTAGAAGCACATTTAGCAAAATGGTAGCCTACCTACATACATGTGAAGCTAATAAAAGCGTGTTAAATAATATCTGTGGTCATATAGAAGAGTAGCTTAAGTCGACATAAGAAAATATTGAGCTATTGCGTTCTGGAGCTTTATGCGAGTCATAACAAGTCACCATTCCTTTTTTAAAACTTGTATATTTCATCTCCCATAAATTTAAAAAATGTAATGACGATCTATAAAGCTCCAGAACGCAAAACCTCAACATTTGCTTATGTCGACTTAAGCTACTCTCTATGGCCACAGGTATGTTTTAGGTATATTTTCAAAAATTATTTCAATAAAAAATTTCCTTGCCTTCGTGCTAATTGTGAAATGCGCGCTCATCTCTAGTAATAATAGTTGAGCCAGCGATACAGTTTTGCGTGTAACTGTATTACAGCTGGTTAGCGCCATCTATCGCATTCAAACACCAAACTTAAACCGTTTCTTTCACTTTTTTTTTTCTTCGCGTTTGTCTTTTCACCCAATTCTGCACATCGATGTCAATCACGATGTACAAAATGTGATATTAATTGTATTGGTAAATACATTTATCGATAGTATTGTTTTTCTGAGCATTTTCGCGTCTTTATATTTATTCTGAAACAATGAGTTTTTTGATATTGCAAGAAATATTTGCACTAAGAACTTTTTTAAAATATTTTGTTATATTTTACAATGTGTGTTGAAACCAAAGTGCATGAAAGTAATAGAGTTAAATACTGGACTATTAGAAAATTCAAAATGTTTGCTGAAATGCGTTCATTCCCAAGAAAGTGTAAGTGTGTATTTTAAATTGCCATTTTATGCTCGGAAATCAAGAGTGTACGTGATTTTTTGGGTATTTCTGCTATTTGAATTTGAGCGATTTTCTGTACCCAAATGGGTTAATTTCGTATTTAGACAACTGCAGCATCGGTTCACGCGTTCAAAACAAATTTTTCCGAGGTACCCATCTCATTCAGGCGTACTCAAAAGTGTAACTCTTTTCGCGGAGAATATAGTTCGAAAAAGAATAGAACCGTTTTCAACGATTTATCTTTGTTCTTGTAAAAGGCACTTCTCGTAATAGATTTGTGCAAAATATTGTCTGCAGTCTCAGCCATAAAAGAGGCACTAACTAACATATCAAATCCTTAAACTACTGAGCATAGAAATCAATATCTCATGCAATGGCTGAGCAGGTTCTTAGCCTGATATGGGTTTCAGGGCACCAAGACATAGAAAGCAACGATGAGTTGCCCACCCAAGACACAATTGCTGCCCTCCTTTCTGAGAGGCATACCCTTGGCCATCTGCAAGCTAGAAATTTAAATTCTTTAAACAAAAAGCAAATCTTAAATGGCAAAAAGCGTCGGACAGTCAGATTGCTCGTCTAACTTGGCCAGAAATAAATAAACCAAGAACTGTTCCTAGAAAGGAGAGTTGCTCCGCCGTTGTTAGAGCCCTTACTGGACACTGGCAAATCGCTGTCCATGCACCTAGGTTTCTTGCAGCTTAGAATGATCCCTGCAGAAGCTGTGTAGATGTGCAACAGTAAGACACAGCTGAGCGCTTCTTTTGCTCCACTCCGGCTCTCTGCAAATGGCGACTCAAGCAGCTGGGTATTCCAGAGCTGTCGGAAATTGGCCTAAAGTAGTAAGCGGACTCTATAACAGCATTCGTTTGTTCCTCATTTTAAACGTGCCTTCCTGTGCCGAAAATAACTAATAGATCTGACGGTATAACCATGGGCCGACCTGAGGCCAATGTGAAATCTGGCAGCCGTTTCAACCCAACCTTGTCTGCAGCTGCGGCTGAAGTTTATTGAATCATTTTAAAACCCGAATAGCTGTTAAAGCTACCCAGTCGACACGTAGACCAGTAAGGTATGCTGCTCTCGGCAACCGCTCCCACTGACACACAATTTGAGCGCTCCGACGATCTACTTAGAAATTAGATGAATTTTCATAAAATACACGTACTGGCTTCATAAAGTTTACTGTACTTATTGTTGCGCAACTTCAAATGTGTTAAAGACTAATTCTTGATGCTCTCTCGGCGTACATGGGTTAGTCCATGGTCGTAATAACCAATACCGGAATTGCCATTATACTATCTTGTATTTTCATTTTCGGCATTTGTTCATATTAACAGCTAGGTGTTAATTTCGTTTAGTATAGAACACAATGAACTTGCAGTGGTTAGAAAAATCCCATAATATAATGTCATATATTCATAAAGTTCTGGGTTACATAAGACGGTAAATAAGGTCAAAATAATTTGACGCTTTAAAACTCTGATGGAAAGCTCTTTCATTTAATGTATGTACACAGCGATTTATTGCAAATTAAATATGAGAAAACAAAAAAAAATTACACATTATATAGACAAAATAATAGATATTGAGTTTAAAACTAAAAAAAAAAAGGAATATGAGTTAGCACATAATTGCGTTAACAATTTCGTATGACACAATTCTCATTGGGCGCTTGAAGCTATAAACTAGTCGAACATTGCAGTTGAGTTGCAGTCAAATGGGCGTGGCTTAGCAGCCCAGTTTCTCCCAGATGCCACCGCTTTTCCAGCCATCGCCGTTCCAGTTATTACCAGTGTTCCAGTTATTACCACCGTTCCAGCCGGCGCCAGCATTATTCCAGCCGCTAGACGAAGCTGAAGCCGAGGAGGAGGCGGCGGCTGAGCCTGTCGAGTATTCTATTGGTGGACCATAGACGGGGCTGGGCACACGGTTAATGCTGGCTTGAGGCTCATCCACAATAACCTTGATGGTTTTTACGTACTGCTGGGGCTGGGGCTGTGGCTGAGGCTGAGGTATAGGTTGTGGTGCTGGCACTGGATAGGTGATGGGAGCAGGTGCTGGCACATAAGGTACTGGCGCAGGTGCAGTCACACGTATGATGGGCTGTGGTGCGGGTGCTGGCACTTGTATGAAAGGCTGTGGCGCAGGCGCGGGCGCAGTGTAGGTTGGACGTGTATAGGTTATAACAGGCGCTGGAGCCGGTGCAGTGTAGACAATTGGCGCGGGAGCTGGAGCAGGAGCGGGCTGTGTCACATAACCGCCGCCGTAGCTACCCGAGGAGCTGCTAGAGTAGCTGCCAGCGTTACTGTCAGTGTAGCCACCCGAGCGTCCATAGGTCTGTGGCTGCTCCACAACTTTAATGATCTTGATGACCTGCTCACCGCCGCCATAGCCGCCACCATAGCCGCCACCAAAGCCGCCGCCATAACCGCCTCCATAGCTGCTACTGCTGCTGCTGCTGCTGCTACTGCCACCGTAGCTGCCACCACCATAGCTGCCACCGCCATTGTTGTAGACCGGGCGACTGGGCTGTGTGTAGTAGACCTGATTGTAGCCGCCGCTGCCACCACCGCCATAGCCGCCACCGCCATAGCCGCCACCGCCATAGCCACCACCACCATAACCGCCACCGCCATAGCCGCCACCGCCGCTGCTATAACCAGCACCGCCAGAAGAGCCACCGCCCAGACCACCGCTTAGTGACTTAAGCAGAGCCAGCTTAGCGCCGAGAAATGCCTGGCTGGGCACAGCGAGTGCCAGCAAGGCAAACAGAACACACACGAACACTTTCATCTTTGAAGTCCAAGCTTTGTATGTGAGTGAGTGAGTGTGCAATATGTATATGGGTGTGCAGTGTGTGTGTGTGTGTGTGTTATTTCCTTATCCGCTCAAAAGCCAAAACTCAACTGATGATCCAAGCAACGATACGCACAAATTTATAGGCCAAACCAACTGTGAAATTTCTTGATCGGCTGCGCTGCAGCAGCCGTTGATCTTTACAGGCGCTGCTAGCGTCGACGTCGGCGTCTTAGATTTGTTGTTGTCAAGTCGGTGTGTGTGTGTGTGTGTCATTCTAATAATACAAATCTTGGAAGCATAGATAGATGAGATGCTTAACCATCGCACTTCTCCACGCACGAAATGCTTGGAAGCCGGCCCTATCCAGCAGTGAATCTGCCAATGGCCAGCACTGCCAGACGACAGTCTCTGTCTATAGCTACGTTCGACTCGCTCTACGTCCGTCCGCATGTCTGCTTGTTTGTTTGTCTATTTGTTTAATTCATAAATAGTTACTTATGTACAACGCCCGAAACTGAAATGGGGCCCAACCTTACTGGCGTCTGTCCGTGCCACGTTTTGTCTAACTGTCAACTCAACTACTTAACTATAAAGTGAGATATTTTCTTGAATCTCTGGGTAAACACTAGATTTTGGCCCGTTGCCCGCCGTCAGAGTCGTCAGTTGCCGCCACCCCCTCGCCAAACGATTCGCAAGAAATTTCGTGAGCCAAAAACTTGGGTAATTCCCAAAATCAAATATCTAGCTACATAGGTGTAAATATATGTTTATATACTACATATACTATATACATATGTATGTGGTATATGCACATAGGCATACACATTGTCATGTTCATTCAGTCAGTTAGTCACTCAGTCAGTTAGTCAATTAGTAAGTTAGCCAGCGATGCGAGCAACTTGTCCACATGGCTACACGTAGCACTTGGAGATGATGTGCTAACTGAGCAAAACGCTCGGCAAATATCAAATCGCTTCTTCCCAAAACCGCCTATGTCGACGTTGACGCTGTCGTTGGCGTCGCAGCTTAAAGCAGCATAAAGGGCGCAGTCTTTTTTTTTTTAGTTTTTTGCTCCGCTAGAGCTGGGTATACTGCCAAGAGTAAAGATGAAAGTACATTGACTTTGACCATGTAGCGAATCCGATAAAGGATTCTTAGGATTGCAAACAATACCAGCTAAAAGGTCACCAGAAATGACTTTGGCTTAAGAGTACATAGAGAGCAGCTCGTGGTCAACGTAGACACTAAGCTGACCTTTAAAGTGCACATAGAACGAAAGACCGAACATGCTCTCAAAGCATTCTGGCTCTTCCAACTGACTATTAGTCAAACCTGTGGATCAATCAAACCTGTTGTATCATATACATTAGTGGTTTGGCGGAAGCAGGCAATGGTTCCATCCAGCGTCACTCTTTTGACCAGACTGCAGAGGGGATCATAGGTGCTATGAGCACTACTTCAAGTGATGCACGATTATTCCCACCACAACCTCAGTGCTTCCTCAACCCCGGGTGCTCATTAGCTGATTTCCCTCTGCATCTCTACAGGAAGACGCTCTCCGGTACAAATACTTGAGCTAGACGCTTGACTTTGAACTCCTGCCCTTATACCTGCTTCAACCCATTCAGATCGTGCTTAAGCTTGTCTGTTCTACTTGCCACATCTGCATTCTTTACAGCAATCTCTCAAAGAACGGTTGATGTGCCTCGGCCCTATCGCGTTCAGAGGGGATTAAGTCAGCTGTTGCTGGCGGTGCCTTGTGATTGTGCGCTGAATCGCACGTTTTTCGCTATGCTTAGTCGCATGCGAATCTTGACTGCAACAGAAAGTCAGTGTCAGATTGGATGCATTTCATCGATAATAACGTGATCAATCGGATTATGTGTAGATTGAATTGGGAATAGCCATTAGACATAGGTCTGGTTTTTAAGGTTGAATTGAAGGAACAAAGATGCGCCCCTGCCAAACTTGCCCTTAAAATCCCCTAAAACTACTTTAATATCATGGGCTGGGCAGCGGTCAAAGATCGACGCGTCGATGAATGTGCGCGAATTAAGCTTTGATACGTAGTGTTGCTAGCTTCTAGTGGGTACCTGGAGACACGGTCTACATTACAAATGTGGGCTGAGCAAAAACGACAAGTACGTGAGCAAAGCTTGATTCAATGGCAGGAAAGATACGCGTCTGACAAAGGGCACTGAACGTATAGGCTCATCCTCAACAAAAAGCTCTGAGTTAGTGGAATGAAGCCGAAAGGCGTTATTCGGCATAAGCTTAGCCACGATGACTACCCAAAGTGCACCTGATGGACATATAATCTTTGTGTGCTCTACATCCGCAAACGAACTTCGGCTAGCGTATGCGACTGAATTCCTGGTGCCGGCAAAGGTTGAATGCGAGTACAACTGGTATGCAATAGCTCGCCAAGCTGGTCGGTTTTAAGATTGAGGATCCCTTGCCTTGAGAAGCATTCACTAACAAGAGTACCACAGGGCAGGCTTTGAACAAGTTATAGGATAAAGGGATGAAAAAAGTGCATGCCCAAGAACGCAAAATCCTCAGGCGGTCTTACTATGCGCAACCATTGTGGTGTAGATGCTACTGTTTTCGGGACTTAATAAACGGATACTCGATACCGCCGCCTAGCCAAGACAAAGTAGGATCGCCATTAGGAGGCTCAAGAACAACAAAGTTGCTGGCGCAGATGAGCTGCCTGCACAGTTGTTCAAGTCTGGCGGCAATGAGTTGGTAGGGTGTAGGCACCATCTCTTTTGCAGCATATGGCTATAAGAGAGCATGATTGTTGATTGGAAACTTGAAGTCCTCTGCCATGTCCTTAAGAAGGGTGACCCCACGGTATGCGGTAACTAGCGCAGTATCATTCTTCTATTGAGCGTCTTGTGTGAGACTAAAGCCATTAGTGAAAGAACTGATAGCACCTTATGAGCTCGGCGTTAAGACAGGTAAGTCAACCATTGACCAGCCATTCACACTACGTTAAATACTCGAAAAGTGCCACGAATACCAACTCGACATTCACCATCGCTTTGGCGATAAATAAAGCAGCATTTGATAGCACGTTGAGGGATCGCGTATATGCCGCATTGTCTCAATTCGCTATCCGTTTAACCTCAGCTTCGTCAGGTTAGGAATGAACATCTCCGCACCTTATAATACCAAGTGAGCCATTAGAGAAGGCGATTCCCTCTCCTGCGACCTCTTCAACTTTGTGATGTCGAGTGTTTAGCGAAAGGCCATAGCACTTCAAAATGGGTCAATATGGAACTATAGGAGTGACCAGTTGCTTGTCTATACAGATGATATCGATATAATTGGTAGTACTAAGCGAGCATTAACCAGAGATTGAAAGAGAATGTTCCAGGTTGGGTCTGGTTGTAAATGAGAGCAAGACGAAGTATATGCTTTCTTCGAGTAGAGATACACAGTGGTTGGACTCTTAGATTGATGTTGAAAACTATACTTTTGCAGTTGTCAAGGAATTCGTCCGTAACGGCAACATCGCCACAATAAAGAACGATGTCAGCATGGAGATCAAGCGGAGAATCACTATTGCCAATAGATGCTACTTTGGTGTCAATGGGCAAATGAGTAGTAGAGACCACTCTCGCCGGACGATACGAACACTCTATAGGACGCTCATCCATGCCGTTTTGCTTTATGGCGTAGGTGATGATGCAATCTGATGTCCTTGTGGTGTTTGTGCAAAAGTTAAGATCTTTAGCCGTTTAGGCTTTCGCAACGACTATCGCATTCGATGGCTTGCTCAAGTTGTGCTGAAGGATGAAGAAGAACCTGCGATAATGGTCTTTATGCGGAAGGTTCAAGGAAGATGACGAAAAGGCAGGCCTTCACCGACGAGGTAAAAAGTGCGCTAACTAACTTTACTATCACCATTAGGGGAACCCGGTAACGGTTTATTATGGCCAGTTAAGAGAAAGTCTGATACCCGACTTAAATCGCCTTAAAGACCGTGCGTAACATAATCTCTAAAGTAGCGTATATGCCCATTGCAGGGTATGTGCACATAAGCCAGCGATTCACATATTTTTGTTTAACTTGGCAAATATTAAATCATAAGCAATTTACACATTTCATATTTGTAGGAATATGTGTGTGCTTTTTTTTAGCTCGACTTTTCGGCTTGTAGCTTGTCTTGTTGACTTGGTCTGCAAGTCACTTTGGTCACGCTTCCATCTGTAACCAGGCGGCGTACGTACACAGATTCTTAGCCCATTGACGATGTTGAACTTGAGCCGCACAATGCAGGCTCCTCTTCTGCTTCAGCTGTATCTTATGGGTTTGGCAGCACTTCATTAACATAACCAATTTGTCAGGGGTTTTGTTTGAACCTTTTTAGCAAGTCAGTATGAAATAGCTGTAGTTTTGTGTACGGCTCTGACTGCACGGGGCCTAAGTGAATGTGTCAACAGACCATTCTGCATTTACTCTCAATTTCGTAGCGGGCAGCCAACGAAATTGGAATTCAAGGTCAAAATTGTTAGGCTGCATTTTTAGCGCCAAGTTGAAACTAGAAAAGCGATAGAGTTTATAAACTATAAGTGTACTTTTTTTTGTATACCTTGTTAGCTTAAGTAGGTGCGAAAAGCCAATCGATAGCGTGGATCTCGGATCTCGGGTCTTGGCTCTTATAAGCTCTTATTGTTGTTTGAATGTAAACATTTTCTTGTCAAATTGTTGGCATTACATTGAGCAATCATTTGCCTAATAGCAAACAAATTAGTTTAAAAAAAGTTAGGCATAAAAAAAATTGTTTTTTTAAATTAATTTTATTAATAAATTTACGTATAATATAGAAAAAAAATTCCAAAAAAAAAGTTTAACCGCAAAATTGTAATTCGTTAGCTACATAAACTTATCGAGTGTTTTATCGTCTGTGTTATCGGGTGTCTAAACGTGTGCATTGAGTCAGTTTCAGCACCAACCACCGCCGCCCAATGCAGCGGGCGCTCCATAGCCCAAACCATAGCCACCGCCCACACCATAGCCAGCGCCATAACCATATCCAGCTGGCAAAGCGCCGCCAGCACCGAGCGCACCAAGACCGCCTAGGCCACCAATGCCGCCAATGCTGCCAATAGCGCCCACAAAACCAGCTCCGCCAGCCACCACAGGCGTGCTAACCACAGGTGGGACAGCAGGAACAACGCCAGCATAACCGCCGCCATAGCCACCACCATAGCCACCGCCATAGCCACCACCATAGCCGCCAACGCCAGCTCCGGGCAGCACAGAGACCTTGATGACCTTGACAACATTTTCGCCACCATAGCCATAGCCGCCACCATAACCGCCGCCGTAACCGCCGCCATAACCGCCTCCATAACCGCCGCCATAGCCGCCGCCATAACCACCGCCGTAGCCGCTACCATATCCACCATAGCCGCCACCATAGCCTGTGCCAATTGCGCCGCCGCCGACGCCGCCGCCGCCCAGCAGCAGACCCAGCTTACCCAAGGTAGCTTCACCGGGGGCCACTAGCGCTGCCAAAAGCATAGCCGTTGCGTAAACATAAATCTTCATTGTTAGCTGTTTCGTTGAGTATATCCGTTGAGTAATGCACAATATATAGAATCCACAGACTTAGGTTACTTCCGCTCTGGACACTCGGCTGCTTGGTACTTGCTGCTTGACTGTTGAACTTGACCGACCGCTTGGGGCATTTATAGCTACGCCAACTCATTTGGCACACAATGCGCTGTTATTGTTCTACTACTCCAATACTCTGGAGTCTTGCAACGTGTGAAACGTTTACCCAATGACCACATGGCCTAAGTGTATCCCTCAGTGCCATTTGGCTAAAAAAAAACAAAAACAAAACATGTCAAAGTCAATTTGTTTAGTTGCGGTCAAAAAATTTGGTTAGCATTTACTTAAGGGGGCAGCGTTCGGTGGTTGGTTCCCTAGAACCATGTGATCACCTTGTGCATTGCGAATGTTAGATAATAATTGTTAATGGACTTTTAATTAGAATTAGCACTTTCGTTTTCAAGGCTGGCAAACATTGCAAGTGTGCCAAGACAAGGCGGAAGTGAGCCACACATGGGAGTACCCTATCGTAACCCTCTGCATTGCTAAAACTGCAATGATGTTTCATAACTGAGAAAAGCTTTGATGCTGTTGTTAAACGTTAATTATCTGGTAAGAGCACAATGGGTGTCCATAGTAACGTATACGCCGTTCTTGATCACGGTGCCCATACAGATCTGATCATACGATGATGAAAATCATTCCAACAGTGTTATCCAACTCTGCAGTTTCTTCGCGTGGTTTCTCCCATTATAGTTAGGAAAAGGTTATATACGCTGCCCGACAGGCTAAAAACTTGTACCCATTTTTCCCATACATGAATCAATCAATGTTAATGGACAACCTTAGCGGAGATGCAACCGATGAAAAGGTACATCATAGTTTAGTATACGGACAGGTGCCTGACAAATGAGGGCATCGGACTTGAATCCCACTCTACAGCTCTCTAAATATAATGGCATATACACAGCGTCTTCCAAGCTAAAGTATACGCCATAAGCAGATGTGCTAACATAAAACTGGTAAGGAATTACCAATATAGGGAACTAGGTATATTATCAGATAGTCTTGCAAAGCCGCAAAGCCCCTGATATGACCAGAGCCATTCTGCGGCATTGGAAGACAACCACTACGAGAGGAGGAAAAACTGAGGAGCTCTGCAGACTTGAACTTGCGTATGAACTAGAAAGAAACGGGGCCGCAAAGCCGCTGATGGCACCAGAGCCATTCCATTGTCTGGGAAGACACATGGTTTAAAAGCTACTAAGAAGCATTAAAGACTGAGGAGTACTGCAAATTGGATGAACCCTGATTCGTTCTCAGACAAACGAAGCAGCTCCTTATCTCCTACAACTAAAAGGTTCGAATCCTGACTGGCCTACTTACAGGATATTGCAAACTGATGGGACACCTCGCAGAGTTCGGAAGTCATGGATTCTCGATGCCTGATGTAGCCCAGTATTAAAGATAGGCTTATTGTGAGACCTTTAAGCTAGATAGGGAGCACAGTAGAATACTAAGGGTCGCAGTGCACTACACGTACAAAATATCTAAATCCAAAATGAAAAGCAGTAGAATCTTTAACATTAAGACTTCTGACTTCTTGTTCAAGGTCTTCAATGCGAGTGTCGAAGGCAGGCGACGAAGGTGTAGACCATATCTCCATTGGAAGGACCATAAAGGGAGCACACTAGCTACCTTTGGTATCATCAATTGGAGAAGGCGTGCGCAAAGCAGAGACACCTGGAGGAGAGCTTAACATCAGGCCGTAGCCCGGTAACGTTTTGTTATGGCCAATTAAGTAAGTAAGACTTCTGGTAACGATCACGAATTCGTAGGTTCGCATCAACGTGGATTGCCAACCAGCAGGGTTGTGTTGTATTGCACCAGAATGCAACGAACACAAATGTCAACGCCGGTGAAAAGGCTCTCCTTTTCCTTGCCGAGCAGCAAAACTGGCTCCTGCAATTTGTATTGGAGCACTTTAGGTTCAATTCGCTTCAGTGGATGTCCGTTTACCTTGAGCAGACCATTGCCACGCTTGCAGCAGTCAACAGCCGTGCATGTTTTCTTACGTTCGAAGACTTGCATGGACTGCACGGGTTCCTTGCGCTTTTGCTCTGCATTTTGGGTAGAAAAGATACAACACTTACTCAATTGGTGCCTCTGACGACGATAAAACTAGTTATTGTGCTCTCTACCTGGTACTTCCAAGGGAGACATAGCCTAACCTTCCCTTCTACAGCCGCATCGAAGAACTTTCTCGCAGAAGCTTCTTCATCCAGATGCACAACATGAGCAAACAAGCGGAGCCGCTGGCTGTTAATTCGCTTGACTGTGTCAATGTCGTCGTAGAACTCATAGAGCTCGTCGTTCCATCGAGTGCGGTAGTCGGTGCCAACGCATAAAGGGTTGAAATTTTTACGGGCAACTTCCGCTAAAACACACCAAGGGCATTAGACTGCATCATCCCACTCGCTTCAGCGCCATAAAGCAAAACGGGATGGATGAGCGTCTTACAGAGTGTTCGTATTGTCTGGCGAGAGTTGTCTCTATTACTCATTTGTCCACTGAGACCAAAGTAGCATCTATTGGCGATGTTGCCATAGCAGACGAAATCCTTGACACAACCTTTCTTATTGACGACGTTCGTAATGAAAAATAATATACCATTGCGAGGCTCATTGGCAGAATAATCCTACCTTGTACTCTTATACTATTGTCTTGAAGAACTCTGCCAAAACGTTAGCGATAACGATTTTTTTTTGATTTTGTCTCATAACAAAATAAATTGAACTCAAATAAGCTTTTTTTTCAAAACCCTATCATTGCTTTTTAGTTTATTTTCATAGCATAAATCCTTAATTCGTAGGCTCACAAAACTAAAATAACACAAAATTTAGTTTGAAAAATTATTTGTAGACAATTTCGTATATTACCTTTTGGCAGTAGTGCAAAATCAATCTGTTTCTACGATTACCTAATATATAGTTAAGTCCAAAGTTAAAGCTCATAGATAAGTCATTTCGCAGGCTGTAAGCGCAATGCGGCCCTTCATAGACCTGGCGAGCTTACGTCACAGCTCAAAAACTTTTTTTGAAAAAGAGTCAAAGAAATGCGATAAAGAGGAGAAAAAGAAGGAAAGAATCAAGTACTGCACGGATAGGGATAAAGCGGTTTTAATTTTGAATTTTCAAAAACGTGACTGGAAAGAGGTGGATGTAATGGACTTTGACTGGAACGTCTATTGGGCAAGTTCGACACAATGTCGTTCTTTCTTTGGCGTAGACAATCACTATCATATGCGCGACGATCAGTGAGTTATTAGTTATTAGTATGTAAGTCGGTATGGAATACATATTTCTCTTTAAGCAGAATCATCAATCATTTTCCCAACTCTGTGGAGATTGGACGCAAAGATTTGCTTATCAAGAACATAAAACGCTTTCGCAAAGATCTGCAGCGCCTGAACGATCCGCTGTGCGAACAATTTATAGACAAGGGATTACCTAGCATAGGCGGCACACTTTTCAAGCATTTGGACTTTATACCTCTAACATTTGTGCTACCTTATGATTACAGTCTATTTCTTACAGAGTTTCAGAAAGTGCCGCATGCCATATGGATTCTAAAGCCATGCGGCATGTCACGTGGCACTGGCATACATCTGATCAATAGTCACTCTAAGCTGAAGAGATTCGCGCCCAATCGTAGCATAGCCGTTCACAAGAAACCAATGGAAACGTGCATCATATCCAGATACATAGATGATCCTCTGCTAATTGATGGCAAAAAGTTCGATTTGCGTTTATATGTGCTTGTGACCAGCATTACGCCGCTCATGGCCTATGTCTATAACGAGGGTTTCTGTCGTTTCTGCAATGATAACTACGATAAGAGTGATATTGGCAATATGTACGCACATCTGACCAATGTGAGCATACAGAAGCAAAACGTAAGTTGGCGCCACTACTGCACTTCGGCATCTCAACTGGTTTTAATATCATTTTAGAAAGACTACAATAACTTAAATGGCGGTAAATGGCCTTTGGCCAATCTATGGCTCTACCTGGATGGCAATCTTGATCGTCCGCGCTCGTCTACACTTTGGAAAAACATATGCAAGCTTATACATCTATCGCTTCAAGCTGTCAGTCCAAGCTTAATCAATGATCGCCATTGCTTTGAGGTCTTTGGCTATGACATTATTATCGACAACGATCTAAAGCCTTGGCTGATCGAGGTCAATTCATCACCCTCCTTAAAATCGACCACCATCGATGATCGCTTAATGAAAACCCGTTTGATTGATGATGTCCTAAATATTGTGTTACCGCCAAGCGGCAAGCCAGAGTAAGTGCTTGCTGTGCTCTCCTAACAGCATGTCGTCTAAAGCGCATTCTCTAACTTAGCTACAACTGGAACAAAATACCTGCTCCGGATTTGCTCAAAAACTTTACAATACTGAATCCCACTTCGCTGAACGAGAAATCGCCGACGAAACAGGCTAGCAGATATGCAAATAAATCTTACTATACGGCGGGCCTGAACCATAGAGTTACAGCGGGCGGTACTGGCGTCACGGCAGACAGCAGCAGAGTCACTGATACGGCAAACTCAACTGGTACAGCAATCGCCACTCGTAGCCCGGTAAAAGGAACTGCAATTAGTACGACGACAAAGGCCAATGGAAACGAAACTTCTAATTTGTCAAGCACGAAGAATTGGTTTGGTCCGGACTTCGGAGCTAGCGAGCTGAAAAGCATATTTGGCTTGGCAATCGATACTAGTGCCTCGACAAACAGGTTTGGTGGGAATACTTCGCGGAAACTTGCTGCGAGTGGAACTGTGACGGCACATGGTACTACAGCGCAAAAAAATGGCTACGTTCGTAAGAATTGACACGTAAACAGAACTAGCACTCCCAGCCGGACTTGCACCACTGCCAATGCGCAAGACATTCGCCATGGTGCTTTGGGAAATCTTGCCGTTGGTGCTGAAGAGCAAGTCTTGACTGCATCAACTCTTCAGGGCAAGGGATATGACATAAGGACCTCCGCAGTAGCCGCAACAATGCGACGACCCTTCTTTTTTTTTGTTAGAGTCTGAAAATAACGTCGCCAAGACAATCGTACCTGCTTAAGTATACAGTAAGCCGCAAGACCAACAAACCTCTGACCTATGCAGCCAGAGCAAGTAAGAGTGCCTAAGGAATACTACAAGTTCAATAATAGATATTCTAGGATGTACATAAAGAATTGGAAATATTCTGATCGCTGAAGGTACTTTTGGGTACATTAGATTCTTAGCATTCTTGTAAAAAAGCAAACCTTTGCGAATACTAGGCTCTAATAAAGCGCTAAGAAAATGTTAAAACAAGTGAGATTAGTTGTGAAGGCAACACGTTTGAAAACACCCAAATCTCTAACACAAAAGGCCAACTGGCAACTCTGTCAGCACTTTTCACGATAGCTAGATAGATAGTTTATGTAAAAGATGCTTCAAAATGTAGTCGATTCATAAGCTTCAAAGTAGCCATGTGCATCCATAGTTAAGGTATAGTTAAGAAGGTAAGCTAACTTTGCGCTCTTTTATGTTTATGTTCTTCTTCTTCTACTTTGAACTCTGGAAATAGTTTTGAATGCAAACTATTTACAGAATCATGCGCATGCAGTAAATTTGGGAGCAATATGATAACTTTTTAGGGGAGTTAATCAAAACTGGTAGGAACACGCACACAATCAAATTAGCATAACGAAAGAAGCACGCTGTTTCTGTGTAAACTATAGCGAATCCCGGAAACAAAAAAGTCTAGTATAGAATATTATTGAAATACTAAAAAGTAACCGCCAATTTGGGCTGCAGAATCCGTCTGCGTCAAAGCGATTTGACTATGTCAATGTCGTCGTAGAGCTCATAGAGTTCGTCGTTCCATCGGGTGCGGTAGTCGTTGCCAACGCGTAGAGGGCCAAAGATCTTACGGAGCACTTTCTGCTCAAACACTCCAAGGGCATTTTCATCAGACTGCGACATCACCCATGATTCAACGTGAAGGATGAGCGTCTTCTAGAGTGATAGTTTCGTCTTGCCTAATGAGACCAAAGTAACACCTATTGGCAAAAGTGATTCTCAGCTTGATCTCCATGCTGACATCGTTCTTCATTGTGATGGTGGTGCCAAGGTAGATGAAATCCTTGACAACATCAAAAGTTTAGCTTTCAACATCAATTTGAGAGTCCAACCGCTGTGTATCTCCACCCGAAGAAAGCATATACTTCGTCTTCCTCTCATTTACCAGCAGATCCACCCTGGCAGATTCTCTTTCAATAGCAACAAAGGCTCCGGTAACTGCTCTCTTAGCACGACCGACGATATCGACATCATCTGCGTATGCAAGCAACTGGACACAGTCTCGTTCCAATGTACAACACATTCTCCATCAAAAGTTTGCAGAGGTCGCAGGAGAGGGCATCACCTTAGCTACGAAATATGTGTGTTTTGAACAGAAATCGAAGAATTTCATTAAATGCACAATTGTAGTGAAGTTTTTGAAAACAAAGTAGAACTTATAGTACGAAACCATATAATCTCTTGTAGAAGAGACGAACAACTTTGGAATGTACATTAGAAACATTGAAATACAATAAAAAGACAGTTAAACTTAATTGTTCTCTTTTCTTTAATTTGTAACGGAAATGTAAAAGTATTTCGCTTATTTCGCAATTTACAATCTGGTAAAATTACAAAACTATCAAATCATATTGAAACTATAGCATACACATAGGATATATATATATACACTTATAGCAATATGTTTGTCGTTCATAAATTTAATTTGCCCAATTCATAATATTTTTTGAGGGCCAAATGTTTGTTATTAAATATACAAACCATAATAAACTAAATTTAATATTTATAACTATATTTATCAATATGTTCGTCGTTATAAATTGTTGAATAAGCCCAATTCATACAATGTTTTGCGGGCAAAGTTTGTTATTAAATATACAAACCCGAAAAAAAAAATAATTATTTTTAAATATATATACTATATGCTTTAACAATCCACAAAATGGCGTATGTTTTAAAACTAGGAAAAAAAAAAAATAATTATCATAATTAGATGTCTTGCGTTTTCATTAATGCCTATTTACAATGTTTGGCTTAGCATTTAATTTTTTTGCAATTTACGATTAATACAATTTTAAATTAAATTTATTTTTATTGTAATACAATTTTACACTTAAAATTAACAAAAAAAAATGTTGTTTTTCGAACAGAACAAAAAATATATATGTATGCATGTAATTCTTGGTCTTAGCTGCGCCTAAAAGTAGACGCCAATAATTATAATTTAACGTTGAGACTTTGGAACGGAAAAAAAAAAAAAAAATGTGTTATTAATTAATGAATTTCTCGTTTGGTCAAATGTAAAAAATGTGAAATACTAAATTGACAATGTTATGTATGTTTAATTAAGTAAATGTTGCACTTTTCTTGATGCATTTTTATATGGAATACTTTTTTGTAGCTTAGACTTAAGTTAAATTAAATAAATTTGTATTTTTATAAGCTTATAAGTAAGTACCTAATGTACGTCATTTGTATTTGTGTGTTTGCATGGGTATGTGTGTGTTTGTGTGTGTTTATGTGTGTTTCAATGTTCGTTCGTTGGAAATTTTAGAAATTTCATAAATAAATCTACAAACGCTAGCCAAAGCCCCATTGCCCCATTATCCAAAACCTGCTGCTGCTGGCTGCTTGCAGTCTCACTGTTCCGAAAAAACTCAAATTCAAATTCTGCCCTCTACAACTCCATGCAGCGCCTCCAAAACGCTCCGACGCATGTGCAGCACGACTCGGTAACGCTCGCTCGCTCAGCACTCGGTGGCATAGTAGAAAACCTCCACTTGCTCACTACTGGCCACCTCGTCCTGCAGCGGCGTGCGACGACTCTCCAACACATCCCGAGTCGCGCGCGCATGCGCCAGCACCTATAGTCACACTTTGGAGGCATGCGGCTGTGCTCCAGTTGCGCTGCCATACTGCGACTGTACACGCTGCTGCTGCTGCTGCTGCTGCTGCTTCTGCACCGTCTGGTATGTGGGCTGCTGTGGCATGCCGCTCTGCTCGCGTATGGTCACTTGGGTGACAAAAGGTCCGCGACTGCGTGCGCTGCTGTTTAGCGACGCCGGTGAGTAGCCATTCAAGGCGGCAGCCTTCCAGTGCGGTTGCGCCGCGATGACTGGCGACTGGCCCAGTTGACCATTAACCGTTATGGGTGAACCATTGTGCTGCACGCTGTGACTATGACTGTGGCTGTGCTTGATGCTGCCCACGCGCTGCTGCACTGTCTCGTATTCATAGTAGCTGGACATGGGACGCATTCCGTTGGAGCTGTTGTTCTGCGTTTGTTGCTGCTGCTGCTGCTGCTGTTGCTGCTGCTGGGCATTGGAGCTGTGACTGTGCAGGCTGACATCCTGGGAGCGTGCGCTGCGTTGGGAATGATAATGCTGATGCCGGCGACTGAACGTTGTGGAAGAGGCGTGTCAAGCGCAAAGAGAGAAAGCAATGAGCATAAAAATATAATACAAATGTGAAATGTTGGTGTCTTCTTGTCTTTGTGGGTGAGTAAGTGTGTGTGTGTGTGTGTGTGTGTGTGTGTGAGTATGCAAACTTCTACAATTAGTAAATAATAGCGCCCAAAGAACCAAAAGCCAAAAGGTATGTTTACACTATCGAATCAGGCAGAAATATGTTACATAACTATCTAAATGAATTACAACTGTATTGGTGTGCACTGCGATTTGATACAAATATCAACCACATTACACCGTTCGCTACAAATTTTGACACAATTAAGTGCGTGCCAGAAATCTCTTTCGATGTGAATTTTTGACGTCACGCCCCAACATTACTTTCCCCTGCCGAATAACAAAGCGTAACCTGTAGATGTGGGCATTTTCAAATCAAATTTGTAGCCAATTTTTACTACTTGGCAACACAAGCAGGGCCGCAACGAGAAAATACGGCAGCGTGCTCAAAATCCCTTCTAACGTAGGGTTATTCACTTTGTACGATCTATGTATCTAGGATTCTCCGCCTCTGTCGCATTTTTGTCCGTTAGTTTGTTACTTAGGTTTTGAAAACTCTATTTAAAACTTCACAACACTGACTTTTTTAAACTATTCTCAGCGTTTTACTTTACTAGAAATGAAAATCCGAACCCCTAATAACCGCCACAAGTTACACTTAACAAAATGGTGTCCGTATCGCTTTTTTCGTTGGCTTATTTTTCAGTTTTGTTACGAGCTTTGGTGAGAAGAGTTGCCTTTTATTTCGTACTTTTCTTTCCAAACGGTTAACGGCCGGTTAACCAAACCGTTCCAGTTTTAGAAATACCTTAAAAAATAAAAGTTTTTGACTGAACTATTTTTCAATATATGTACCGAAACCGTCTAGAGATTTCTGTCACAACTCTGAATTTCGCTTCCTTCATCGTGCAAGCAATTGCTTTAGCGAGTTCGCAAACCGCCAAAGGATGTAATAAACGATTGTCTAAGCGAGTTCACAAACCGGCTAAGGTCATTAGAAGCAATTGTCTTAGCGGGTTCACCAACCGGCTAAGGATATCATAAATTATGGTCTTAGCGAGTTCACAAACCAGCTAAGAACATCATATGCATTTGTCTTAGCAAGTTCGCAAACCTTT
Organism: Chymomyza caudatula; assembly: GCA_035041775.1. Classification (NCBI taxonomy): domain Eukaryota; kingdom Metazoa; phylum Arthropoda; class Insecta; order Diptera; family Drosophilidae; genus Chymomyza; species Chymomyza caudatula. The sequence continues at coordinate 176,361 of JAWNKW010000150.1, forward strand.
TGAGTTGAGAACAAACAAAAAAAAAAAACCAGTATAATACGAAAAAAAGCAATTTATCTAAATTTTGTATGCGGTTTTTTGAAATATACAAATATTTCAAGCGGCGTTTTGAAACTGAAGCATTAAGCATTATAGCACATCAACTGGCGGGATTGTTTGTGTAAATGTGTGTATAAGTTAGTGTTAGTATTGGTGCTGTTGTTGTTGTTGTTGTGTTACCTTTCAGCCTCGACCTTAATACGTTGCCTGATCACCTGCTGTCGCATACATTCTAATGTTGACTCCGAGAGCACATCGTTATTGGTGTCGCTGTCATTGTCAATGGGGGCGATTTGAGCAAATTGGGCGAATTGGTACGCGAGATGAAATGATGTGCGATTTTGTTGTTTTTGTAGTGTTGTTGTTGTTGTTGATGTTGATAGTTCAAAGTTACATATATTTTTATACAAGTTACAAAGTATGTAGAAGTAGTAGTAGTAGTAGTTGTTTTGGTAGTAACAGTAGTAGTATTTTGAGTGAGTAGGCGCATTAGAATGAGATAAAAGAGAAAGAGAGACAGAGGTAGATATACATATATATATATATATATATATGATTTAAACATGAAACATTAACCAAACAATTTATGTATATAGCAAGTATGTGTGTGTTTGTGTAAGTATATGCATGTGTGTGCATATGACAGGCACGCTCACCTAATCTGATGCTGATGCAAATCTTCATAATGCTGATACCGATAATTGAATATATCATTCTGATGTATGCCACCATTTAGCGCTGACGCAGCTGCTCCTCCTATGCCGCCAACCACCACACTGCCATTGGGCGCTGGTAATGGTGGCGGGGGCTGATATGCGGGCGGTTTGGGATTACGCTCCAGTGCGGCCAAAGCAGCAGCAGGTATTTGCTGCGGCGTGGCATTAGACGTTGCCATTGCAACTGCAGGCGCTGCTGGCGCATTGACTGCCACATATGTCTCTACGGGCACAACGCCATCCTTGCGATTCTTGCCAAAGCGAAACATGTGCCCAATGCCGCGTAAAATGCTTGGTTTTTTCGCACGCGATTTTCCATGCTTGCCATCATTAAGCGAACTCTGAAAGGGACCATTTCGCTGTGAGGCGAAACCGCCCTCATGATCGCCATCCTCCAGCAGCCATGTCTTACGTGGCTCTGTAAAGAGTAAAGTTACACAATTTTAACACATATTCTTTATAGATTTAAGCCACTTGTTACTCACTGTTCGCGTCCGGCTCACTGACCACGGCTGCACGGAGGCTATCCTCACGCCCACGTCCGCGTGGCGCCCGCAGCGCTGAATGACCACGTGGCTCATCGGACATTTGCAACTCCTGCACCATGGTCTGCAGCGATTCCAGCGACGAGGACTTCTTCATGCCCAGCGAGGGACCCAAATCGCCCACTTGATCACGCGCCTCAGCTGCCAGCTGTTGCGTCTCAATGCTGGATGCTGTCTTGGCATGTTTGTAGCCCGGTATTTGAGCATTAGCGCTGGCTATGCGCGCTGTAAGCGACTCAATGGAGCCACCATACACCGCCGACTTGGTTAGCTGTATGCGACGTTCACGTTCGCGCTCCTCGCGCAATTTCTTGTTGCGCTGATAGGTGCCCGTTTCGCGTGCATCTAGCGCTGCATGATGTTTCTCGGATATGGATCGGCGACCCAAGGCATCGCGTGAGAAGTGCTCAACGCCCGAGTTGTTGGTTTCCAGACTTAGCTGTGACGAATAAGTGGCATCGAAATTGGTGCAAGTGCCGTTTGTGGAGGCTGTATTATTGGCCGCATGTGAAGTGTTGGCGCTGCTGGGCGTGCAGTGCGTGGAGGCATCATGAGCGCGTAGAGGCAAAGTGCTGTGTATATAGAAAAAGGATTGAGTTACGAGCTGGCAGAGACGTTTAGTTTATAGACTTACGGTGTCATGGGTTCGGCATCATCCTCAATGAGCACGGCCGTATTGCCATGACCATTTAACAGCTGTGCCGGTGACCAATTATCATTGGTAGCCATGTAGTAGCTTTCATTACGCAATGCGGCTATATTGCTTATTGGTGGCGGAGCAGGGCGTCGTGATTGAGACGACGCCAGCTGCGCTTGCTGGGAATGTGAATGTTGTTGTTGCTGCTGCTGCTGATGTTGTTGTTGTGTTGAATTTGTGGAGCAAATACCACCGGTTAGACGATCCAATACGGGATTGCTCCATCTGTTAATAAAAGTAACGTTTTAGACATGTTTGATTAGTGCTATCAAGTGAGCAACTTACCTGTTCATATCATTGCTGGCAGAGCTGCCTGCAGCGCACTTGCTGCGCTGTTCACGTTTTTCTGGACTCAAATAGATGACGGTGGCCCCAGAGTTATCGCTTGCATTGGAGCTGCTATTATTGTTGGTATTGCCGCCGCCGCTGCTGCTGCTGCTCGTATGCTCCAAAATATCACTGGAGCTGGCCGAGCGTAATATCTTGCGGCCAACCAGCAATGTTATTGTGCCCGGATGCTTGCCAGGATTATTGACCATGGCGCGACGCAATGTTTCCATGGCTTCGGCATTGTTTTGGCCACGCAGCGATACGCCATTTACGCTCAACAGTTGATCGTTCATGCGCAGGCGTCCATCGCGTGAGGCGGCTCCTCCGTGTATAACATTTTCACAAATATGCCCAAATCGCCATCGTGTTTCATTATGGCGTTGCTATTGCTACTGCTGCCGGATGCATTTAAATTCGAGCAAGTCTTGCCCTTGACACTTACGCCTAGGCCAGCCTTTTCCGTATCATGTACGGGTATGTGCAGCGTTAGCTCCTCCCTCGAATGCCAGGAAATGCCATTAGGCGGTAGACTGTCCTGTTAGTTAGCGATAGAGAGCAGGATTTAGTGCTGTTTTTAAACTTTGACTTTCATTTGACTTACATTTGAGGCTGCCGATTCGCTGCCCGCATCAATGAAATGCTGAGATTCATTGAGCTGCTGTTGCTGTTGTTGCTGCATTTGATGCTGCTGAAAAAGCGAGCGTGCGCTGCTAGATTTTTGTATGTGTCCAATTGGAACGTTGCCATTTTGCACCGGCTTTGGTGGCGTTGCTTCCATTGGCTCCTGTAAAGAGTTGAACTTATTAAGCATCAAACAGTGTTTAGAGACAGCGCTCGTTACGCTTACCTGTGCGGGCGCTCTACCGACGTCCACGCCTAGCTCTTGCTGTCTGGACACCACAATACGCACTGTGGCGCCCGTTTGCATGCCACGTAATATAGCAACTACATCGGTTTGTGTTTTGCCCGTCATGGGCGTGCCATCAACCTCTAACAGACGATCGCCTGGTTTTAGGCGTCCATCCTCTATGGCCGCGCCACGCGGCAATATATTTTTTATATAAATCGGGCAGTGTCCACCGGCCGGATTATCGCGCGTTGTTACCGAGAAGCCCAGGCCATTGGCGCCTTTCTTCAGCAATATTTCAATTTTGCGTCCCAGCTTACGTGTATTGGCCACCTGCAGTGAGGTGCCCACAGGCGCTGCATTTGGTTTGCGCGTGGGCGATACAGTGGCCACCTTAGCCTCAGCGCCCGATACCAGCTTCTCCTCGGCCTCAATCATTTCGGCCACCTTGGAATCACGACGTCTATGCTTGTGATGATCGGCGCGTAGTACACGCACGCGCAGCTCCGAGCATTCCAAAGCGCGACGCAAATATTCCTGCACTTGATGTTCGGTCAGGCCTATCAGCTTGGTGCCATTAATTTCCAATATGCGATCATCACGACGCAGTCGACCACGCTCGGCTCGACTGCCAGGCTCAACGTGTTGCACTAAGAGCCCACCGCCATGCTCGTTATCGGGTATGGCGGTCAGGCCCAAGGGGCTGCCGTATTCATTAATGATCAGCAGCATTTCGCCGTCCTTTTCACGTATGGACTCATAGGCCTGGCCTAGTGGCTCCTTGCGCTTGCTTTCGCGTGGCAGCGACTTGCTAGAGTAAATGGGCGTGCCAGCGTGGGCATTTGAATGCTGGCCAGGCTGTGGCTGCGATGCGTAATGCTGGTGTGGCTGCTGTTGCTGATGCTGCTGCTGCAGCTTTTCAGCAGCCTCCATCCACTTGTAGCCATTGCCATCACCTAAGAATTGCATAGATAGACGACCGGAGCGCGCAAAAGGCTGATGGCTGGCGCCGTGTGTTGCATGTTGAGGTTGTTGTTGTTGTTGCAGCTGCTGCAACTGTTGTTGTGCGTCCTTTTGCTGCAACTGCAGCTGCAATGCCTCATCTTCCTCCTCCCATTGTGGCGACAAATGGCCACCGGCTTTGTCTAGATGTATGCGCTCCGGCGAATCACCACCAGCATAATGAGGCGCTGCAGCAGACCAGCGTTTGTTGCTACCCTCGGCCTTAAGTGAGGCCAACAAATTGGGATCACTGCTGCGACGCACTTGTAGGCCCAGTCCAGTCATGGGGCCCGAAGTGGTGCTGGTAACCTCAATATGTGGCGTTGAAAGGTCGCGTGTGGGCGCCTCTGTGTTAGTGGGATCGCGAAATATGTCTGGCGAGCCAGTGCCTACAGATGAGCTGCCAGAGGCGCCATCACCGCCGCCTTGAGGCACACCCGGATCAGGTCCGGAGTCTTCAAAGTGTGCCAATATTTGCTCACGATCATCGGCCACATCGCGCACACAATCATCGGGATCCAAAATGCCCGACTGTGTTTGTAAATTATGCACGGCCACCCAAGAGTCCGGTTCCTGTAAGACAAGATAGCAAAAGTAGACACATTAGTCAGCTGGTAAGTCATTTGGTGTGCCAAACGTGGGCAAATTTTGCACAATGCACGGAAGTTATAATGAGCAAAATGAGGAAGCATTAGCTAGAAGACTTACTAACTATAAAAGAGGCTGTCAAAGAGCAGGTTTCCGCAACACACAGACAGACGGACAGAAAGACAGCCAAGTACTTAATTGGCCCTTTAAAGGGGCCAGTGCTGAGTCACGTGGGTGCAACAACACCAATAACAACAATTCAACACAGCCACAATAATAACACCAACAACACAAGAGCCGACGACCTCAAACAAATTGCATTAGGCCCGTAAAAAGAGAAGCAAGTCATGGCTTCGCTTTGGCATTCCAACGGCCAAATGCCAAATACGTAGCACTCCAAAACCAAGTTGGCCAGCTAGTGCAAAAAAAAAAAAAAAAAACAACAACAACATCTACAACAAATTGCATCATGCATGAAACCAGTCATGAAAACATTCAAGCAATCAAGCGTGCGCCTCGTTCCCTGAACAGAAGAACTGGAACTCGGCGCAACACTTTGTTTAGCGTTTTTTTTTGTTTTTCTTTTTATTATTATTAATATTTTGCCAAAATTTAGTTTATATATATGTTTTATTTCAGTCGCTGACGCCTTTGTTCTAAACCATACGAAAAACAACCTTTTAATTAAGAAAAAAAAGTTGCTCAAAGCTGGTTGTTGTTGTTGTTTTTGTGGCTATTGTTAAGTCTTTTTTTGTGGGTCAAATTGTGGCCATTTTCGCCTGCATTCTAGCTGCTCGATCAACTGAATAAGAACCCAAATGTTTTTGATTGTTTTCCAACGGAAATGTTAAGAATTTCCTGAAAATGTAATCGTAGCATCTATTACAGATACATACATGTGAATCTTAGTCAGGAGCGTGCTAGAAATCGCTGACAGATATCTCATTCATAATCTCATTTCAATAAGAATTACATTTGATTGTGTTGAGAATCCATCATGAAAGCTTTCATTCAACGCATGTTCCAAGAGATCTCAATTGAAATATGAGGCAAGACCGTCTAGAGATTGTCAGCTTTGAGCATCTACATAACATATGCAAGGTCAAAGTGGAGATAGAAAAAGAATGCCCTCGAGGGGAAGGCCTGTCTGCTCTTCTATGGTGAGATTCAAAATGCGCGCACAAACAAGCTTACGCTTATAAGATGTATGTGCTGGTTTCGAGTAGATCTTGTCAGACAGTTTGCACTGCAATGCATGATGTCCTGGATAGGATTGACTCCTGATGCAACACAACACACAAATTCTTCGGAGTTAATTTCCCAACGCCCGCAATCATGAATAATGGCGTGGATATACCGCCGCCCAGCTATGATGAAGTCAGGGTCGCAATCAAGCGGCTCAAGAATTGTTCAAGACTGGCGGCAATGAGTTGGTAATAATAATAAGGTGAATACACCTAGATTAGAGCACGCCGATGATTGGTACCTTGGTGTCCTGTGCTCTGGTGTGCGCTAACTACCGTAGTATGAGCCTTCTTTCTAATGCATTCTATAAGACTGTCCAGTTGCTTGCAGATGCAGATGATATCGATATTGTCGGGCTTTCGTAGCATGGAGATCAAGCGGCGAATCACTCAATATCAATCAATCAATAGTAGCTACTTTGTTTTCAGTAGCCAAATGAGCCACTCCCGCCAGACGATACAAACACTCTATATGACGCGCATCCTTCCCGTCATGGCGCTGAAGCATGGGTGATGTCGCAGTCTGGTGCCCTTGGAGTGTTTGAACGGAAAGTACTCCGTAAAATATTTAGCCCTCTACGCGTTGGCAATGCCTACCGCACCCGATGGAACGACGAACTCTATGTCATGTTGTGCTTATGAATGAAGAAGCTTCCGCGAGAAAGGCCTGCAATGCGTAGGGAGGCGACCAGCGACCAGGTAGAGAGTACACTAGCTACCTTTGGTGTCACTAATTGGAGAAGGTGCGCGCAAAGCAGTGACGCCTGACATCAGGCCGTAACCAGGTAATGGGTGCGTTTGGCCAGTCAAGAAGAAGAAACGGGAACATAGGTTTATGCCTTATGCCCAACTCTGCCATTTGGGATTAATAATGGATAAAATCATATATAGGGGCGCTTTCAAAGTATATGTTTCAGTTGTGGCTTCAATTTTGATTTGATCATTTGTCAATATAAATTATGCACAAACGATCAGATGATAGCTATTCGATCATTATTCATAAGCCTTTGCATTTTGAGGTGGGTGTAGCCGAGCTCGTTGATATCAAATGCTTTACATAAGGCATTATGTTCAGGGTCTCAATTTCTGTGTTCATGTGTGTAAGTGTATATGTGTGTGGGTAGTTAGGAAAGTTGCTGCATTTTACCTTAACACATGCATAGGTCGGCGAGGGCGGTCGTTTTGGCAGCGTCAGTGAGTAGGATTTGTGAAGCGTGCCATGTGGAATACCCTCATGCTTGGCAGCCACCTTATAGGTGTGGCGCCAGCCAAACAATCCACTCAGTTTGTTCGCCAGTGCGGGACACTTTGGCGGTACATCGAACATACTGAGATACACACACACTCGCGGATGAACTACAACTTCAGCTCTTTATGAACTTGTTGCTCTTTGGTTTTGCTTTTGGTAAAACTTGCAAATGTTTTTTTTTTGTTATGTTTTTTTTTTTTTAATTCTTGTTTCGTACTAAGTCGTTTTATATTTAGTCATTTTCACACATTTTGAGCAAAAGTCATTATTATTTTATTGTCGTTTTGAATTTTGTAGCTTTAAGGAACATTTTACCGTTGCAGCAGTCGTTGACGAAACTGCAATAAACGATGACGTAAGTTGGCTTATAAAAATATTTGTTGCTTTTAAAGCTGTTTTAGCCATAATAAACGACGGCGCTTGCTATCAAAGTTTGGTCGCTTATCAATTGAGCACTTTGGGCGATTTCACGTCTTATCAGCGATTTCCTTTTAGTTTTTATGGCTCTTGCAAACATTCTTGAAATAACCAACTTATTAGTAAAAACAGAAAGCAAAAGTTTCCCCCAAATTTATGACTTGGCTACCAAATAGTTGCAACTTCAATTCTATAGAAGTAAAACATAGTTATCTTCACCCAATTTTGTTTACATTATCTATCGAACCTATCTAATACGTAAGGCGCTGACATACTGTCGCTCTATAAGCTCTAGTTATCGCGAGATGTGTTTTGTTTGATTCGCTTTAGGTATGGGTATATCTTGGATTAGAAAAGTACTTTAGAAACTAAGCCCTAGTTTTACAAGTTAAGTCGTGCTTGAACATGCTTTTCGATCTGGCGCAAATTTTTGTTAACACTAGGCAACAAAGAGTAAGCTCTTGGCTAAAACATACCTTTTAGGTATTTCACTAATTTCGAAACTTGGCAACCGCGTTCGCATTATTGCTATTTACAAGCATTCGATATTTCACGAGCTTCAAAGTTACATTATTACACTGTGGGACAGTGAAAATACACACTACAAAAAATATAGTGTAGGTCGTAAATCTGGTCGAGTAGAACACAAAACAATTTACATTTTTCTAGGGAAATCAATTTTTTTTTTTATTGTAAAACTAACGGTTATTTTGCACATGAATCTCGTTGTTACTTCGCCATTTTTCAAACGATTTCCCTTCATTAGTAATTATAGAAATTGGAAAGACTTTCTAAATCTATGTAAAGTAAGGCTGGTTTTTCGTAACCAAATACGATTTTTTTTTAATTTAATCTAAACATTAAAAAAAAACTAATTTTTCGAACTTCGACCGACATTTACCGCACGAGAAAAGTTAAATAGTGTAAATAGCTGCGAAAGTTAGAAAAATGTATAATAATTCGGAAGTTTTCAGATTTAACTCTACTTGGTTGCAAAAAACCAGCGTTGCTCTATATAGATTTGGAAAGATACATTTTTATCCTTTCTTAAACGTATTATATTAAGAGAATCGATAGAAAAATGGGGGAGTAATAAATAGATTCATGTGTAAAGCAAAAAAAAAACTGTTATTTGTCTATAAAAAACAATTGGTGTGTTCCCAAGGAAAAAAAAGTAAATTGTTTTCAGGTTTACTCTAACAGATCTACAAGTTACACTATATCGTTTTATTTTTTTTATTTTGTCGCACAGTGTAATTAACATATCTGGGTTAATGGAGCTCACCCAACCCCATAGTTGTGACGTCATTTATGAACTGCTTATTAACAAATTTTTGGCCGGTAACAGATCCAGCATAAATGTTTTTCACCCCACTACCAAAAGTCTACAAACATCTTAAGTCTACAAGAATAATATACAACTTTATCTTTTTCGACTTACAGACATTTTACACCAGACATTTTCTTCTTTGTCGAACAAAAAATTAACAACTTATATTAAAAAACTGAGTTTTTTAATTAGTTTTAAGTATTGTAATCAAAATTAAAGCATAAAGGTTACCTATAGTTTCACCTCACTTTCCTATTTATGGGATTTCGAAAATACTATTTCAAAAAATAGTCAAAAAAGATAAAGTTCTTACAATTGATATTTTTAGTTAATGTTGAAACCAAAAGATTGAAATCATTGCTCAAGTTGCAAAAATTAGAACAACAAATACAATAGAAGACAAAAAGTATACATTTTTTCAATGAAAAAAGTAAGCTGTAACGATTTAAAATTTGCCGTAGTTGATACGACGAAGTGTAACCTTAGTGAATGTAAAATAAGTAGAACCATCTAGGGTTAACGTTAAAGAAATGTTACTTTTTACAGCAATGTTAAGTTTAACATTTATGTTAGTACAAACAAATTTGATACGAACACTCATGTTAAGCTTATAATATAAACGAAACAATGTAGACATTTTGCCGAATCAACCTCCCGCAGTATGGTTATCGATTTAGAAATTGTACAGAAATCAGATTTTCATGGGAAAAATGGGTACAGCTGCCATTGTCTGCATCAAATTTTTTCCTAATCGAATTTCTCTTTCGTTTTTACACACATGCTTAAAGATTTCGCTTAAGCGATTTCGAAATCCCATAAAAATGGCTTACAATTTCAACAATTTAATCTATATATATATAAAAATTAAGCCTAAAAAAGTGATGTGCTCGCTAAACTCGAAAACGCGTGGACCGATTTCAACCAAATTTTCACACATTGTAGACAGTATTAGGGAGAAGGTTTTTGTGAAATTTGGACGAATTCCAATAGATGACGACAAAGATATCGACAAAAACGATTTTCCATATAAACATACTAAATGTGTTTCTATTTATTTAGTAGACAATCATTAAATTTGACTAGGTAAAGAATTCTTTTGAATTCAGGTAGAGGTAGAGGATATAAAGATATTGGTACCAATATCCGCAGCTTGACTCTGTATGAAGAAGAGAGAGAGAAAGAGAAGGAAGAGGAACGGGAAGGGGAATGGGATGAATTAATTTCTATAATGAATTTACTGACGGAGCCCGCGGGTTCAGCTAGTAACAAATTCTTCTTGCTAAAGGTGCGCGTCGAAACCAACGCGAGGAATGCATATCCACAAAATTCCCGCGAAAGCGAAATCGGAAGCAGGTCTGAATGTTGCATATAATTAGCTCACATTTTTTGCATTCCAAAGATCTTTATAAGTTGTTTATTTAAATATAAGTAGATTGAGTAGCAAAGAAATATAACTGTAGGTGCTTACTTGGCTTTATGTAAGTGCAATTCGTGTTAAGGTTTTATAAAAAACAAAAAATATGCGAATTATAAATCAACTGACAACAGACAGCAACAACAACAACAACAACTTGAACTCATTTCACACACAAATCTATTTGATTATGCACTTGAAGGCCCCTCTTTTTCCTTTGGACCCCTCTCTCTTTATCACACTTCTCACGTTCATTGCAAGCTGACTGCTTTAGACACACCTGTAATAAACGCGACGTTCACTGACTGACGCACAACAACAACAGCCACCCATTTGGAGCGCCAGCAGAGAGCGCTGAGGCATGACAATCTAGACTTAAGAGAGCGAGCGACCGAGAGAGAGAGGCAACAAGCCAGGCAGGTCCCATTCGGACCGGCCCAAGCTGGGTCTTGCGATTTATTTGTTCACTAGAAATTTTAGACATAACAACAACAAGGCACCAAAATCGTGTCAATTAAATAGCAACGAAATTCGCGTAAACATTATTCAAAAGGCGCGTCAATTTTCGCCACGGTTGGCAGCCCCCTGAAGATGCTCTTGAAACTCGAATTGGGAAACTCAGTTAATTTGGATTTCCACAGAGGGCCTAAAAGTCAAGTGAATGCATATTAGACATAAAAACAACAAACTTTACTTAACCAAGTTATGTTCGTAGACTGCCCAAGGTTAAGAGCATCGTAATATCATCATAATAATAAACAGTGTTTTCCTCGCTAGTTTTAGATTTTTTTTTAATATCCGATTGCGGGAATATACTAAAAACAGCGGGCAGCGGGAATTCTAGCTGTTTTGAAATATACTACCGGCCAAAAGTTTGAGCTCATCTTGAAAATTTTCAAAATTTTAGCTCATTTATTTGCGTATATATATACATACATATATAAAAATGACTGTCACTCTTCTCCTCAAAAACTACTGGACAGATTTTGATGATATTTTGATGATAGCTTCCCATTATTTTAGTGTTCTTATTTAAGTTTGAACAAAATCGACTTAGGGGTTCCGGAGATATTGCAAAAACGACTTTCCATATAAAACATACTAAATGTGTTTCTACTTTTATAGTAGGCAAGAATTTAACAAAATTCGTTTTACATTAACAACTTTGACTAGGTAAAGTATTAGAGGTAGAGGATATGAAGATATTGGTACCAATATCCGCAGCTTGACTTAGTATGAAGAAGAGAGTTCATTAATAATTCAACATTATTACATAGATTAGATTCCGAACAAATTTTGACTTTTAAAAGCAATCAAATTAAGTTTTTTTCATCGATGATCATCTATATTAAAAAGTACAGCTTGTTGACGATTTAGACATATAGGCATATGATCCATATAATCATAAATCCGTTGATTAAGCTGATTCGTGGACATTTGAGTGCGAACCAGAGATGAAACGACAACGTTGCTCCAAAGTATTCGCCGTTACGCGTTGTGACGTGATCTCGAAACAAGCCTTACTTTTGATTTGTGCTGCAATGTGAGCGTGCGCCCAACCTTAACCAAGAATTTGAACACGCTGCGATCAGTAGACGTCGCATATATTCCACGACTTTTGGCACACACCCTGTTTTAGGTTTGAAAAGAAAACTTTCAATCAGGACAGGTTCAGTGTATAAGGAAACATTTCAAAATGCCACAAAACGCTGTTTAAAGAGAGTTACTGAAGCAACTACGCTTTAGACATTGAGCAAGAGACGTAACTCTAGCCTCTCTATATGAAGAGGCGAAACGGAAGGAATTTTGGAATTTGTATGCCAGCTGTGCACAGAACAAAGACATGTAGCTTGTGTTCTTTTATTGGGCATGATTCCAAACTGATCATATATACTATATATATAGAAATCTTTTGACATAACAACTGTCAGCAATAATATGCATACTTTTAATAAATAGTCATGGCTGTAAACAATGGCTAACAATAATAATAAGTATACGACACATTTGAAATATCAATTAAAACAAAATCCTTCACTGTTCAAAGCACACACAGCTTGCATATAAAATATAAAATTACAATAATACCTGCCATATAATATGGCCAAAGCAAAACACATTGATGCGACAATAGACTAGCCAAGTTTATTGTAACGCCCACTTTTGGGGGGCGGGCCGCCAAGCGTGGCCTAGACTCTTCGTGGCTCTTCGTCTGGCTAAAACAAAAATTAATTAAAAAATGAAGACCTAGTATCAAATTAGCATAAAATGTGATACGAAAGATATCAAAGGAATGCGCCAACGGATCTACTCTCTGAAAGAGAGTTGGAGCAAGAGATCTGCTGCTGTCTCCTCTGGCCTTTTGTGCATAGGTGAAACATAATTTGCAATCAGCCTTAACAACCCACGCGGCCTGCCGTGACTTTTGTAGCTCCTCGTTGTTGTTGTTGTCGTTGTTGCTGTCTAGTTGCAATTTAAAAAATAAAAACTAAAAAATAAATCTCAAGAAATATGCACAAGAAAAGAAAGGCCAAATTGCATGTTGTCATTAAAGGCAGCAACAAAAAAAAAATGCATATATGCTTATAATAGAGTGTGGCCAAAGCCGTATGCAATATTGCATGTGAGGCAGGCGATTATGTGGGCGTGGCACATTAAAATACCAAATACCTGGAGAGCTTTGAATTAAGTGAAAGGAGTTGCAGAGTAATTGTAACCATGAATACATTTTATGGCTTTACCTATTATATATTAATGCACTTTACGGCTTGAAAACAAAGCTCTTAAAATACCATTTCCAGAGCAGCATAATTAATAACTAGGCTAAAAAGCTAATTCAAAGTTAAATTAGTCAAGTCTTAATTGGAAATATAAATAGAAAATAGAAAAAAAAAGCTGACAGATGTGAAACATCAAAATTGTCACTAATACTTAAAGTCAATAATTCGGCATAGAACAGCTGTGAAGTAACGCCTTCTAGCGTGCGCATATGCTGGCGCCATCTATCGTATATGATAGCAATGCTTCGCAGGTCTGTCCTCTCCTGTGGACACTACTACAATATAGCACCCGAGTTACAGAGCCCGAATTAGGTCCACCGAATCAGGCCACTCGAATCACACCATCCGATGACTTATGTGTCGGTTTTACCCCCCAGGACGCGGAGGCTAAAGATGTCTCACATCAAAATACTTTATTAAGTTAGGCATCAAAATGGGTTCTAGGCATCTTTTTACGATGAGAGCTGGGATGTAGCTTTCCACACTGCTAATACAGCACCCGAGGCACAGCGCCCGAATCAGGCCACGCGAATCACACTTATGTGTCGGTTTTAGCCCCCAGAACGCTGCTAAAAATGGATCAGGGGTATCAAAATTATAGACCTCCCTGGATTTCAGGCAGCTGGAAGCTGGTATATAACTTCACATTGAATTCCATAAATTTGTCTTCAGAAGTAGCAATAGCTCTCTACCCGAAGCTCACTTTTGTGTGTTACAAAAGGCTACTTGATCCATTTCACCTTATGGCCTGCGCAATATATTTATATACATGCAATTTTCGTCTGTACAAATTTTAACGCTTGATTTTGCCTCTAAGTACCAATTAACTATGCCATACTTTTTCATAAAACTCTTTTCTATAAAACAGTAGTAAGTAAGTATTTTACCAATATACATGATGTAGAATCCAAAAGTAGAATGCACGAAAGTAATGCTCCCCACATTGAACTTCAGAATTCGCACGATTCTTCTGATTGACCAAGTTTCTTTTATATTTCTTCGCTATTTTAGTCTCAGCGATTTTTACGTATTGATTAACCCATTATTACAGAAAATCCATTTAATGCTAATGAAGTTACATATTTAGATGTATCCCCTTAATGCCCCCTGTCTACGGCACTGGTACTTGTAATTAATATATAAAACACCTCTCTCTTCCTTATACTAAGTCCAGCAGCGGAAATTAGTACCAAAATCTTCCTATTCTCTACCTCTAACTTTTATGATCATTATAAGTCCAAAAGACAAACAATCTAGAAACTTGGCATGTCAAGGGGTACTTATGTATAAGTTAACAGCAATCAGATTACAAGCAAGCCCCTTCTTTACCCAAAGAAGTGATCTTCACTAACAAATATATAACGAACAAGCTCTATCCTTGACTGACGGACTGAGAGAGAGAGAGATCTTTAACTCAGTAATGCGAACGACATTGTTATGGCGTCCTTTTATGGTGCAAAGCAATGGAAAAACCCACATACAAACAGATTATGATAAGAACTCCTCAACGACAGGCACTTAACTGCATCAAAAGCTTCTTGAATTCCACTCAAACTAAAGCTAACTCTTTGAGCATACCTCTATATATGGACAGCACGGGAAACGAGGTTACTTAGCGACTTCACCGCTAAAGATATTCATAGCCCTATCGATCGGCAATATAAAGATCGTAAAATTGGTAATTGGAGACTTTTCAGTCATAGAGGTATTTGTCGATCAAATATTACTGCCCCGCATCTGTTTCTAGATGAGCGGGCGCGAAGCTTTCAGTCGTCTGCGTTTTGGACATACTTAGAACACCCTCGAGCTGCATACCCTTTCTACGTAGAG
This sequence comes from Chymomyza caudatula, assembly GCA_035041775.1. NCBI lineage: Eukaryota > Metazoa > Arthropoda > Insecta > Diptera > Drosophilidae > Chymomyza > Chymomyza caudatula. The sequence goes on from JAWNKW010000150.1 coordinate 191,389, forward strand.
CATCTGACTGTAGACCAACTGCTACACTCCTGCCCAGAGTTGGCTTATATCAGACTTGCCATTTGCTGGTAATATTCCTATGTGGCAGCTGGGCCCACACTTTGTAACCTGCCTGATTCAGAGCTGGATATCCGGTTTAAATTTTTGCCATAACCAAGTGCCGTTAATGGCAGTTGCCGACAGTTCCCAGAAGGTGGCAAACAATATAAATAGACAAAATACTTCAATCACCAAGTTGCATTCATTTGTGGTTCATTGTAAACTGTAAGTTGCATTCATTTGTGGTTCATTGTAAACTGCAAGTTGCATTCATTTGTGGTTCATTATGAGCAACAAGTGCAATTAAATGCACTTTCATTGCGATAAGCAAAGCAAATAAAGCTACTGCGGCGACAAAAAGAAAGAAGAAAAAAATGATACCAACATTTTTGCAAAAAGAAAAGCAAAAAGCAAAAGTTATGCCGACGTTGATGAGCCAAGGAAAAACTGGTGCAAACTTAGGAAAAGCTTTGAGTGGCTTAAGTACTAAAGTACTTTTAATTCGATTGGCTTTCAAAGGGGGCGTGTTAAGGGCAACAAAGACAAAGCAACAACAAACAAAGCACCTGAAAAAATGAAACTGTGCATTGCAGTGTTGCTGTTGTTGTTGTTCTGTAATTATGAATGCTGTGTTAGCTTTAGTGTCATTTTCGCTGTTGTTGCTGTGGAAGAGTTGACACTGACGAAGATAGATTTTCACTGTAGCTTGTGAAACTCTATTTGAAATGTCAAAGCAGAAAGACAACAACACGAAGCGCGCGCATCAAAGAGAGATAACTGAAGGCGTCATTGTGCGTTCATTGTGATAAGCCGTTATAAAAGGGAGAGAGAGAGAGAGAGAGAGAGAGAGAGAGAGAGAGAGAGAGAGAGAGAGAGAGAGAGCGCGAAGAGCGTAACTCTCTCATGTCTGCGCTCTGCACATCATCCACCCACTCAACCAAAATGAACCGCACAATGAACCAAAGTTAACCTCATTTCGATTGATAATTAAAGAGCAGCTGTTGGTGGGCAGGGGTGAGGGAAGTGGGGAGAGTTAGCGTCAGGAAGAGCGGCGCACAGTGGATCCAACTGACTTCTTTTTCGGCGAAAATCATAACTTTTGAGGAAGTAGATATTTTCAAAATTTAAAATGCATAGAACAGAGAGTTCTTTAAGCTTCTGCGATACACTGCGATGAATAAGCTGTGTATAGAGGGAGCTTCAAAAAACGGTAGTGAAGTTCGATATTATGTACTGCAAATGTCTTATCCTTCTATGTCATTCTAAATTGTGCTTATTTTTCAACAAATCGTCCTCGACGAAAGTTTTTCTAAGATTAAACTAAGATTAAATTAGACTGCAAACATCTTTCCCCGTGTGGTGAGCGGGTTAGGGTATACCACCTCAGCAGGTCAAAGCTTTTCGTTTGAGGCGACTCTAACAATGACACTGGGTTTTTCGAGACCAGTAGAGCCATAGATAACGGGTTGTTATGGCCAGTTAAGAAGAAGAAGAACATCTTGCCAACAGATTTTCAAAATTTTAACGATTTATTAAGCAATAAGCACATTTTATAGGTGCAAGGATAAGATGTTTGGTATATATAATATCGAACTTTACTACCGTTTTTTGAAGCTCCCTCTCTTCACAGCACATTTATTGCAAAGAAGTGAGTTGGATCCACTGTTCGGCGGCGGCAGACAAACATTAGAAAGCGTTGCAATGACACTAATAGCCTTAAATGGAAATATTAAATGACTCTTGCATTGGTTTTCACCCATTCAACGATAACAACGAGAATTGTCAACTATCGATAGATAAACTCGTCTATGATTATGCCTCAAATTAGTCAGCGCTTAAGTTGTTGTTGTTGTTTGAGCGCAACACCAACTAAATGTAGTGCCAGCAGCTGTTTCTTTCTATTTTTTTTTTTTTTTTTTTGACTTAGTTTTTGTTTTTTTAAAAAGTGGGAATGACATTGCGCACAAAGAGCATTGATAAAAGCACAAAACAAGCAAAAGTGGCAACAATTACGGCATTGCCGAGACACACACACAGCTACAAAATACAAATACAAACAGAACCAAATGAGAGACAGTTAAATTTGTTAAAAAATTGCCTGCTAAATTTTTGTGTAAATATTTTTGTTAATAGTATATTTAATATGCAAAAAAGTTAGCACGTATAACCCACAATTTGCGTTACTTGTAAATACGTACACTTGGTCGCATAATTCGGCGTACTGTGCAAAAATAAAATACAATTTTGATTTCATGTAGTTTAATTTTTTATATTTTATAGAGGAATGCTTATTAAAAACCCCAATTCCATCAAGTTTGCATATCATTAACTATTTACTGAAACACCCGCAAAATTCTGCGTAAAGCAATTCAAAGTTGTAAAATTCTGTAGATTCAAGTACCGTTTCTTAGTCCCGTTGCATAGTTTGCCTTGCCTGTATATTCTCGCTTGCTTTGAGTAAAAATTTGTATTGCCCCAGATCTTTGGGGCAAAGTTATTTTCTCTTATTAGAGTAAACTTTGGGTTTCGAAATAAAAGGAAATAAATTAATGTCGCGAAACGAGCGTACAACGGTGAATCAAGATCATTTAATACCAACTATAAATTATAGAGAAGGCTGCGTTTGGTGCTTACGGTATCGGAAAATAAGCATTTATTGAGTCAACAAACAACCACATGGACGATATCAAAATTTTAGAAGATAATTTCACCCAGAGTTCACATTAGATGTGCCTAGAGGACGATTTCTGGTTCCAAAACGTCAACGACCCGAAGCATACGGTGCATATTTCGAGGCTCTGACTACTGTACAACGTTAAAAAAGCTAAATTTCAAATTAAAACCACCACAATCTCCAGATCTCAATTCAAAAGAGCATTTGTAGGACCTACTCGAGTGCAGGATCCGCTAACACACCATTACGTCCAAAAAAAAAAATTCAAAGGAGACGATTTTGGAAGATTGTGTCAAAATTACGGCAGAAGAAACAAAAAAGATAGTAAACTTGCTGCCAAAGCGACTTAAGGTGCTACAGCGAGATGGACTTCCTACAAGTAACTAGGACACCTCCATTAGTTACTTAATTAAATAAAAACTAGCTATTTCTAAATATATATTGCAGTACATACAAAATAAATTGAAATAAATGGAGTCAAAGTTGAATTTTCAAATTTTTTTGCACTATACGCAGAATTTAGCGACCAAGTGTACGTATATTCTGCGAGTGGGTGTAATGGTTGATGAGTAAAGGGTTATACTTTTAATGCAAAGTGTTATAAATTGAGTTTTACGGCCATCTCAGAGTCGTTCAAGCACTCTTACAACAAATATGCCTGATTTCCACTTGGCACAATTGGGCCGATTCGGCTCGTTGTGCAACTGTAGGATCTATTTTTTCTTGCTCCTTTCTTCCGCTAGAGATAAACGCTTACAGGGAAACCATTCAGATGGTACTTTGGATAGGTTGTTCTGGTAGTACTCGGCAAAAGGGACGCTGCACCGTTGCTTTCCACCTCCTTGTCTCCGTAGTAGAGATCATTGAAGGGGGCCTAATTGCCTAGTTGCATGAACGCCAGCCAACTAGCCAGTGTTCAGTAAGGGCGCTAACAAGGGCTAAGCAACTCTTTCTGCTTCGTTTGTTATTTATCTTTGTCCAAGTTTGTCGAGCAGTGCATCATTGTGCCATTTTTGATTGGATTTAGGTTTAGAGAGATCATGTATTTTTAGCTTGCAGTTCGTCATAGGCATGTGGCAGCTTGTCTGGCAAGGCCTCGTCGCTGTCCCAATGTCCCGAAACCCATATCAAACTAAGAACGTACTATTCAGCCATTTCGTGTAGAGCATTGGGACAACTTGTTACCGATATAAACTTTGATGATATTAAGGTTAAAGATTTGATAGCTGTTTGGTTAGCACAAGAAATGTTTACGTCAGAGCTTCTTAGACCTGATAGTGCTGCTTTTATGACTAAGACTTGCGCCAGGAACGTGCAATTGTTAAGCTTTGAGCCATTCGTGAAAAATCAGGCGGCATTGGTAGCTCCTGGCTAACCAACGGATCATTTATTACTGTCAGAAATAAGGGTATTGAAAGGAATGGTGGCATACTCTACTGGTACACATTAGTCTGTTTTGAGCGAAACAAAAGCGTATTTGGCTGCAATAGAGCAGTTACCGAATTCGGATGCAACAAATAAGTAACTATAGGTCAAAGGGTTTTTCAAAAACACTTAGATGGTGTTTAAAGATATATGTAATGCATCTTGTGTCGGAAGATTTTTGGGCTACTATCACTATCTGCTATGTTTTGGTAATTGGAGTAGCCTGAGGATTTTATCGTTTTTCATTGTTATTGCTATAAAATTTCCACCTTTGGCACACCTTGTATGTACCAATAATTATACTATGAAAATTGGCATTAATCGAGCGATTTTAGCATTACTCATTTAAATGATAAGCAAACAATAAAAACATTCTGAATCACTGCTAAAAATATTACTTTTAAAGCGTAACCTACATAATACTCATATAAAAACCAAGTCCGTGAAGCTGGCAGAACAGCTACCAACGAAATCTTTACCATCGCATTTACACTGGGCAACAAATTTAGAAGTCAATGACGTAAATATTTTACTGTTACTGTTTCTAAAATAGTTTTCAGCTCAAATGAGCCAAAAATCGTCTTTTGGAGCACTAAATGGGCAATACATATTGCGAATTGTAAACAACCTAACCTATAAATTATCGTAAACTATACCAAAAATGTATTACGTGATTACCGCATGAGTAATTATTGTTGGCTAAAAGCAAGTTTTTAAGTATCTTATCTAAATTCCGAATTAAAAACATATTTGGTGCAATAAAACTTGTCATGCAAACATTTTATAACATTTTCCAATTGTTGCACAAAGTTTTTATAACAATTCACATTTTGTTTTCTCTTTGAATACACTATACTCATAAAAAAAAAACAAGAAGATAGTGTTGTCTTTTTGGTACAGTTTGTCAGCGCTTTTTTCAGGCACTTTTACAGCTGAAAACTTTCATCAAGATTGCATATACGTTTTAGAAGGTTCTTCTAAAACGGTTTACACATGCTCAGAATTCGTTAGGCAACTCTACTTTCGAGATCTAAGACTGTTGTATTCGCCTTGAAGTAAGTGTACACACTTCCACGAGTTGTTAATTTTTGCCTTTAACGGCTCCACTGTGCGACGCTCGCTCCTTTTTAAGGTACTATTTTTCATGCTGTTGCAAATGTCAATAACGCAAATTTAGTACCTTAGCCGGCAGATGGCTCATACGTTGTATTATTATGGCTATGGTTTACGCATTTCTTATGAAATATTATTAATTGCTGCAAGTTTTTGAGTCATAACATAAACAATAAAAGGAAAACTTTCTTTAGCTTCATTTAAATTAGCCGCATATAAAGCTAACTGCACTTAGAGTTGCCGCAACAACAACAACAACAACAGCAGTGAAAAATACAGCTAAGAGCCGCTTATAAGTTTTAATTGCGCCGAAAAAGCGCAAGACGGCAGAGAGCTGAAGAGAGACGTGACGGCAAGTACAAGTAGTTGCTTCTTATGACAAGAGAAAAAGCGTGAATGAACGGCACTTCAAAAAAAAAACAACAACAACAAAAAAAGAGTATGTATAAAGAGTTGATTGAACCTGCGATTGAGTAACACAAATTTAATTTAATTGATTTGAACGACGCGTTTTCTTCAGCATTTTACTTAATTGCCTGTAAAAGTAAAACACAAAAAAAAAAAAAAAAAAAAAATTGAGCCAAGACGGTGGCAAAGGAAAAGCGCTGCAATTAAGATGATAACAAAATGAGAAATGAAAAGAAAATGAGATAAATCAATGCGATGCTGCATGCTGCGGAAGTAGAAAGTAAAAAGGCAGCCAAAGGGCGCACATAAACCATTTGGTCAAAAGCAATTGCAACAGCAGCAGCGGCAGCAACAACAACTACAACGATTGGTAGCAAGTAGAGCTGGAAGTGTGGCGTGACACATGAGTTCTGTCCTAGGCACGACGTGCGAGAGAACTTAACTTCTTCTGAACTGGCCATGACAACCCGTTATCGGGTTACGGCCTGATGTTAACACATTCTTTCATTGGAATTGGCGTTTTACGTGGTGGGTCACAAACCCTTTTAAGGCCTGGGATGGCTCACCCAGTGTCATTGTTAGTCGCCTCATACGACAAGCCTTGACCTGCTGAGTTGGTATTCTCTAACCCGCTCAGTAAGTTTTAGACATAGGCTTTTTTTTTGTTGCATAGTGATATCAACATATTTTGTAAGATTTCTCAGGATTTCTTCTCTCTTACTTTAAGACTTCACCCAGAATATTTTGAGCCAAATAACCCTCAACTATCTAACGCTCACAGATACTGTTCCTCAACGAACAACAAGGTACCCACTTCGCTGGGTTTCTTAAGCTAAGGTCAACGAATATGCGATTGAGCTCACTAGAAATCATTTTAGTTTTCATCTTCAACAAAAATGAACTGAAACTGTTGAAGATTCTGGCAAAAAGGCGATTCATCAATAATATTCTCTGGTTAGTTGCGGCTATAGTCAGGCAACGCTTACGCTTAGGAGAATCACCTGTCTATCTCTTAGAGCACGGGTGTTGCAGAGCAAAGCGAGCAGGACGCAGATCCCCCCAGCATTATAAAGAAAAGTTTTGCTTTTATATGAAAAAGAAGACAGAGTAGAATGACCTATCTACGTCTTAGGAGCGAAGCGATCAGGGCTTTGCCTCTATTAGCTCGTACAGAAAATTTTACGATTGAAAAAGACGAAGAGAAGCAGCTGACTACCAGTTAGGAGCACTAGCTCACGTTGGAGTGCGAGCCCCCTAGTACATCAAAGAAAAATGTAGCTTTTGCAACTTTTAACTATGCTTAACGCGATGATGAATGCGAGATTAAAACTGTCCCCAGTTTTAGAAATGTTTTCTATGGCTAAGAATACGCTAAACGAAAATACAGTGTGGTACCGATTACTTCGCAATAACGCAACGTTTAGAGGTGAAATCTATACCATTCGAAAGATAAAATGCTTCTGGTTTGCAGAATATAAGTTTCATTTGGATACATTGCCTGTTAGTCAGGTAAAAATTGATTTGAAGTAAAAAAAATAAAAAACAACAAAATACATTGTACACACAAAGGTTGTTATTTCGTGTTTTCTTTTTCTACTCTTTGTAGTCAGCTGTTACGAGAGCATGTATGAAGTCATTGCATGTTGACGACAAGGCGAACACTAGTATAAATAATGGGTTGTGACATCTAGAGCTTCGGTTTGGAAATATTGAATAACTTTGACATTTCTTAACCCATTGCCATTTAGCACAATGTTAACTATGAACAATATGGCTCAGAAAGAACGCGATATTTTTGCATTACACGATCTGGAAGTGACTCTGCTCACAAACCATCATTGAAACATTTTCCTTCACAGTTGGAAACACAGTCGAATATATTAACCGATTTTGCTCCTAGCGACTTTTTTTTTTGTCTCCTTGTAAAGCAAATGGTACGCCAGCAATCCAAAGAACATTCACAAGATTCAGATCACTATTCGTGCAGAAATTGCTGGCATATCGCTCGACATGTTCGAAAGACTTATAGAAAATACGGAACAAATTTCACAACTGCGGACTTCGTTATGTGTAGTTACTTGAAAAGCCAAGCGCATATTGACAATGTTAAGAACAATATTCGTGCTGTTATATTGCTTGAAAGTACACTTGTATTTTCGAGAATAAGTTTATAAGCACATCATTCATTTCTTTCTTCGAAACGAATATAAGGCAAAACAAATCTATTGCGAAAACTCTTGACCGAAATTGAAGTAAAACCGTCTAGGTTTTACCGCTTCTCAAATGTATCTTATTGAAGTATATTTAGGCCTAGTCATGGTGCGTTCGTTTATGCTCTAGAAATCTTAAGAATAACGCTATAAAAGATCAACACAAATGATTTATCATGTTTCCTTCGTGTCCATCTCTAGCAGTAAGTATCAGAAAGAGAAGCCAAGTTGCACACACGTGCGTCCAACGGGCGCGGGTCAATCGAGTTCACTGTCACTTTCACTGGCCCCCGACCGGCTACTTTGGGTTAACAAGTTTTGGCTGTATGACGACGACGACGACGACGACAACAACTACAACAATAATAAATTTGTGTATTTATTTTAACTGGAATTTAAATGCCAGCCAACAGCAGCAGCAGCAGCTGTGTAGAGTAGCAGACAGAGTTGCAATCGCTTTTGGTGACACTTTTATTGATATCTTTGTCTTCGATTTGTTTTCATTTCGTTTTGTTTGTTGTACAGTGTTTTCTGTTTTGTTTATTGTACATTTACTTTGACTGCGGACGGTAATAAACAGTTATTTGCCATGAGCTTTCAATACGTTACTCAACTGTTGCCAAGTTTCTGACTGACGACTGTCTCCAGATACAATTTGCTCTGGTCTAAAGTTCCCAGCCAAAAAAGTAATGAAAAAAGGAGGTATTTAACTGTTTAACTATTTTTCTTGCCCGCTTAATTTAAGTGCTTATGTGCTGGTCTTTCTTGGCTTTGCACCATTTGTAACTGGTTTCATTATGTCTTGGCTTATTTCTTCTTCTTTTTTTTTTGGCAAACACTTTGCATGCCACAAGTGAAAAAAAAAGTTGTACTAAAGTCACATGACCAACAAATGTCACATAAAGTCGAGGAAAAAAGCGTCAACAGTTATGTTTTAAGATAAACAAAACAAAATAGATCACGTAGGGTGTTGCTCTACTAAGAGACTGATATAATTGATTGCTCAAGTTCCGGTAGATTTCATATGATCTATGGGTATCGATAAACTGGAACAGGAATTGCAAAGACGACGCTGCGAGGCGACAGAAGCGCAGTTCCAAGAAGAGCTGTAGTTCCTAGTTTAGCATGGGTTAGGTTAGGGTTACCTGTATGTTGAGCGGGTTAGAGTATACCACCTCAGCAGGTCAAAGCTTGTCGTATGAGGCGACTAACAATGACACTGGGTGCTTTCGAGTCCAGTAGAGCCACCCCAGGCCTTAAGAGCGTTGTGCTTAGGGTTTGGGACCCACCACGTAAAACTACAATTCCAATGAAAGAATGTATTTACATAAGGCTGATATAAAATCAAAATTTGCACGGAACTACGAAGTCTTACGAGTCCTATGCCAGGTGTATAAAGCCGCTTCACCGTGCCTAACCTTGAAATACCAATAATATTTTGTCTCATCATCTGATATAAAATCAAAATTTGCACGGAACTGAACTACGAAGTCTTAAGAGTCCTATGCCAGGAGTATAAAGCCGCTTCACAGTGCCTAACCTTGCAATACCAATTGAGTCCAATTAAAGTGTCTCAGCTGACAAAAGCTGTCAATAAGTAGAGCAGATTTAATCGAAGCAGTTCCTGTGGAGTTCCATCTTTGAAACTTTAAAAATTGAATACGTTCAAGTGGAAGTATTTCCTTATATAAAATTCTTGCCCAGAAATATTCGATATTAATGTATAATAGGTAAGCTTCCACAACTGAAACTGGACGTGGAATTGTCGGAAACTTTGATTTAGAAAAAGTTCTCAGCTTTTCTAAATTCTAATCTAATCCATGAATCCAAAAGTTGGTGCCGGAAACTATAGAGCAGTTGCAGTGACATTCGGGCAGTCCTTAAGGTTCTGGTACACCCCAGCGTGTGGAAAAACAGACCCAACTTGAGTACATGTCATAATAGAATCAGTTTATATTTAAGTTAAAGGCACTGCAATAAATAGAATTGAGCTTTCCAGACATTAGAACCAGAAGCGATCAAAGCAGCCTCCGCTATCTTCTCATTCTTGCGTCGCTTGGCTCTATCGCACATGCCGCATGGGGCAAAGCTGAGTGTGGCTCTTGTCTCTGCAAACCTAATCTATAACATATCGAATATTTAACATTACCAAAACATTATTTAGAAAATTTTTCAAACTCTTTGTTAAACGAACCTATGAAGATTTGTATGACAATAAAATAATAAACTCAACTTTCTTGAGACAAGAAACTGCTTATGTGAAGATATATGAGAAACATCAAACATTTCCAATAACGCATCTCAAATTGAATTTAAACTCATTTGCGGTAAAAACCCTATAGCTTCTCTAAGTCCACTAATCCTAAGCAGCTTAGCGCCTTGCTCGGGCACATTATTACCCACAAAATCATGAACGTCTGACATAAGCGTCATATTCATATGACTTGTGTGTATCAAACAACAAAAGTCGAAAGTTATTTTATCTGAGAAGGACACCCAGATAAGATTATAACAATCAGCTGTACAGGCGAAAAAAAACAAGTTAAATTGAGTCAACTTGCCAACCGTTTAACTCTAACTGCATGAGCGAGTAAGTGTGCAAATCAGTGAGTGGTTAAATCTGGCTTTGCACTAGGTCAGCGCCAATTCTAAGCCGCGAAGGCTAACCACAACTAGCCAACGGACGCCAACTGGTGGCACAAGAACCACTAGCTGCTGACTGAATTCCTGACAAGTGAAAGTTAACAGTGTGGTTTCGGTGGCGGCTCATGGCGTCAAGGCGCGGGAAAGTAGTAACCTGAAACCCAAATAGATTTATTAAATGTCGCGCCTAATTGAAATGACTGCGGCAGCGGCGACGTCACCAATCCGCTTATGACCTTAACGCCCTAAAAACAACAAAACGCATTTTCAAAATAAAATTCCGAGAAAGACAAGCTAGAGCCTACAGGATATGTGAGCCGTGTTTAGGTAGCCGCAAGTGAAGCCAGAGTAAGAGAAAAAAGGTAAAGTATCTTAATTCCATGTGTATTGTGTCTGTGAAACACCATACAATGCGCATTTGAACTTTTGCGTGTGTGTTGGTGTGACGGTGTGTTGGTGTGACAGTGTGTGTGTGTGTGGATGCGTGTCAAGACACTTTGCTGCTTGTGTTTCCTGTTGCATGGCCGCTTCCTTCGTCATGGGAACTTGAGCATACACAAGTTCAAGTCTTCAACTACCGGGAAGAACTACAATATTACGGCAAATGCAAATTGTCTTTAGACATTCGTTACGCCCACCCCTGAGACAAAAGCCAACAACTTGTTGTTGTAACCTGTAACTATATACCTCTACAACAAGCACTGCAATTACAACAACAACACCAACAACTGCAGCCCGACTAGTAAGTACAAGCTGTAGCCGGAACCCAAACCTTCAAGTAGCACATTGCTTAACTTATTTAGGCAAAAAGTGTGCAAACCAAACAAATTCATATACATTTATATATATCTATAATAGATACTTTACGCCTTATCTGATATTTTAATCTGCATATACAGATAGCAGGCATTATACATACATAGCAATATATATAAGTAATAGATAAATGCTCGGATTTGGGATTGGTAAGAGATTGTTGATAAGCATAGAATTTCCAAAACACCTCTATTATAATAAAGCAAAAAAGAAAAACCTGTCAAATGAGCGAAAATCGAATCAAATCATTGCGCATTTCTAAGAGTTTCTTAGTTGCAGCAAAACTAGATTCTACAATTACATTTTCTTGTATATTTTTTAAGTGGCATATTCCAAGACTACTAGTTACTTTTCGAGCTTTAGTTTGTAGTACTCATTACTTATGGTATTTCCGTAGCTACTATTGCAAGTTTTCCATAAATTCACAAAAGCATTTTCCAATTCCTTTGAAAATCGCTGCAAAACGTTAACCAAAGCCTGGCTCTCAAACTGTATGCTGCCGACAACCAAACTGTACGCGACTTTTTAAACTTATATAGAAGAACTTGCTATAAATTACGCTTATTATAATTGTTTTAAACAATTAAATAAACTGTTTATTAAAACCTTATTGATGATTTTTGCACGTTAGAGCGTTTTGTGCGCGTTTCCAACGCGTTTTTGGCTAGTTTTGCAAGCAACAATTTCGTTTGGCATTTATTTTTGGTTAAATTTCGTTGGCATTAAATTGGCCAAATTACACAAGCCGCATTGCAATTTAACACAAAATTATTTGGTATATATTTTTGGGCCACTTTAACAAAAACACCACAAAAAACAAAAACAGTAAATAAACTAAAGCAAACCGTCAACAAAACTGCGAAAAGCGCCAAATAGCAACAAAAACAAGCCGCAGCGCCTGAAATTGGCTTTTTGTTTGTGTATTATTTTTTTTTGTGTATTTCTTCTACTATTTTTTGGCCAAGCGCAGCCACAAAGCCCCGTACACGACGCGGCGACAGCGATAAAGTGAATCGAGTGATCCGCCGAGCGCGAGCGACTTGCGTTTCGAAAATGAATTGGCCTGAAAGCAACGCAACGCAACGCGACGCAGCGCGATGATCAACAGACGAGAGAGCGGAGCGAACGAAAACAAATATGGCCGAGAGAGCGCAGCACAAAGCAAGCGAACCAAAAACAGAACGCAAACAAATGCAGAGAGAGAGAGAGAGGGAGAGAGAGGGAGAGCGAGAGAGAGCCAGTTCGTGAGCGAACCAAAGAGCGAACGTTCGTGTAAGCCTTGCACTTGTTGCTAAACTCTCAAACTGTGCACAGTTTGAGCAGCATGTCTAAACTATGGCTATTGCTATTGAAATTGCCATGTGGAAGTGACCAGAACCAACAACAATGGCTAGTTGGCCAGCAACAACAACAACAACAAAGTATGCGCTAAAACATAGAAGAAGTTTGTCAAGCGTAACACAAACGCGCGCAAAAAAAAATACCAAATACTCAAAGCAACAACTAGCACACTGTGAGAAAACTTGAAGCAGTTTGGTGTCAAAAGTGTAACAAACTTCAAGGTCTCAGCAAATGTCTCCAGTCTACACGTTGCTGTACTCTACAATGAATTACAATATGCAAAAGGGAGACGTAGACCTGGCATACCGTAAGCTTCTTTTGAGACTGCACATATGAAAACCTCGATCTCATAGACCATTAAACTTGAGGGCATCAAATTTTAGAGGTTTTTCCCACCTATTCCTTGCATTTAAGCATATTTCAAATGAATAATCATAAAAAAACCACAAATGTAAATGTACATCTCAGATGTAAAGATTAATTGGACTGTAAAAAACCAATTATGTATAAAAATAATGTAGTTTCTTTTGAAAAAAGTAAATAGCCGCGACAGACTGTACTTATGAAAACCACGATCTCGTAGTCCATACGATTTGAGGGCATCAAATTTTAGAGATTTTTCTCCCCTATTCCTTACATTTAAGCATATTTCAAAAGACTAATCATGAAAAAATCAGAAATGTAAATGTAATCACTGTAAAAAACCAATTATGTATAAAATTAATGTAGTTTCTTTTGAAAAAAGTAAATAGCCGCGACAGACTGTACTTATGAAAACCACGATCTCGTAGTCCATACGATTTGAGGGCATCAAATTTTAGAGGTTTTTCCCACCTATTCCTTGCATTTAAGCATATTTCAAATAAATAATCATAAAAAAATCACAAATGTCAATAAATATCTCAGATGTAAAAATTGTTCATAAGTTAATCACTGTAAAAAACCAATTATGTATTAAAATTATGTAAACAATGAGAGTAAATCAATTGAATTAAATTAAAAATTAACATCTGACGCTAAAACTTGACCTTGTGCGTGTGTGGCGTGAAAATACGAAAGATATTGGCAATATTAATGTACCAATGTCAGACCCCTATATATATGCGGGTTACCCCGCAGTCAGACCCCGACTTCAAAATGAAATCCATGAATTTTTTAATTCAAAATCATTTAGCATTTCCCTATACAAATATATGTAAAGACATTTCAACATAAATGTCCTTTTTTTTTTTGTTAGTTTTACCTATGATTTGGGAAAATCTATGAATAAAACTTATATTCTGCACTTTTTATGAAAATTCTCTGAAAAAGGGGTCCACATATTTTTCCTTTGTCTATATATATAATAAAAATATTTCGTACATAACCCCAGCGACCCCGCCATCGCTTTTCCATGAATATGCCCATAACTTTGAAGCCATTTTTTTTTCTTATTAACTTTTTAACCTTATAGAGCACAAATAAGAAAAGTTTCGGTTCGTTGTTCGCTTGAAAAGGGGAAACACAATTTCACTTTTGGATTGAAGTTCCAAGTTTAAAGTCGAATATCTCTCTCTGCAAGCAATTAATTATTCGAATCTGTAACTTTTTGGAAACGCCTTGCTATGAAGAATTTGCATATATCTGTGGACTTTTGACAAAACCACTTATGTCTAAAACAGCAATTTTAAAGAAGAGCGAAAAAATCATAAGCAATTTCACAAAATTTGAAGAAGAGTTGATTTTATGTGCTCTATAACATTTGATGCTTTAATCGCAGAAAGATGCCAGTAAGAAAGAAATAACCCTTTTCAAAATCTATCAAAAATCCTGAGAAATTGTCTTATTTCGAGATAAGTGGTTTTGTCAAAAGTCCAAAGATTTGAATGTACAGAGAGGCAAGCTACAGAGCTGTTTTTCGGCTATCAATAAAGTTTAGGTGTAAGATAAACATTTTTAGATTTCGGAAAACTCTTGAGAGAAACTTTGGGGCAGATAGTCCGAGTTACTGCATTTATTCAGTTTTCAAACTGTTAGTTTTGGCAATTGCTAAGAAACATGTTCCTTTATCTTCCGAGGTAATGGCAAAACCGTCTACGCTGCAATAGCCTTCTATTATAGCTAGTGAGCTACTTGCGTCACATTGAATTTGCTTTTTTTTGCTCAGTGTACGCAGCAAAGCATAGATTCAACAGGTGCGCAGCTGGCTTTGTACGTTTGTTGTTGTTGTTTTTGTCGCTGTGGGCAAAGAGCGGGTGTGCGCAGGGGTAGTTGCTGGGGCAACAAGGGGGGCTGGCCGGTCGCTGTTGCAACTTGACTTGAATGCAAAAGAACCAATGCAAATTCATTCGAGTTGCAAAGTTTGCAGTTGACCGCAGGCAACGGCGTTTGCAGGATGGTTGGCTAACTAGACAATTGTGGCCATAATTGCCGAGTAGAAGAAGAAGCAGCGGCAGCTTGGCTCATACATACAGACGTACTTACATATATAAGTAACTAGGCAGTTTCCTTTTTCCCTTTTTTTCCATCTAAATGAATTGGCCTTGCTTTTATGCTAGTTGTTGTTGTTGTGGCTATTGTAAATTCTGTTCAAACGCAATGAAATTAAACGAAGTGGAAAGCTTCCTCCTTTTTGGCATGCCAAAGCCTCTGAATCGTTGGCATAATTAATGAGAGAAAACACCCAAACAAGAAAACTACATGTACAAAACAAAATAGTAGAAATAACTATTGTATAAATTGAATGAGTTATTGTTTGTTTCAATACAATTCATAAAATATGTAGCGCAAAGTTTCGACTTGTTCCAGAAATGTCACTCTATTTCAATGCAAATGAGTGTGAACATACTCGTCAATGAACGCTTATTCAGTAAGTATAGTAAACCAGATGAATGAAACTCATGATTAAATACGAAATAACTCGAGTTACAATGCAGTTAAAAACTGTTTATCTTGTGTTGCATTTTGAGTTGAGGTTCTCCTAAGGAGATAATCGAATGATTATATGAACAAATGAAGGAGTATGTTTCTACGCAACTAAAGAGTTACAGAAAACGATCAGTCTTGGTACTTGGTATCATAAGCAGTTATAGAGATTTAATGCCACAGGTAACATTGTTGTCCTGGCGCTACTTGTGAGGTCCTGTATAGAAAAAATAGCCGTTGAAAGAGAATACGTATTACAGCAAGACCTTGCACTCGATCCAGACTCAGACTTGGCTTTACAGTAACTTGCGTTAACACAGCTTGTCAGATATGTGGACATCATCCAGTCCAGATTTCGATTCCTTTGATTACTAACAATGCAGCGTTGTTGAAAGAGAGATTAAGGCGGAAACCTACCATTTAAAAGCTGATGATCAATTCGACCAAGCTGGAAATAATAGTCGATTTAATCAGTTCCGGTTCCGCTTTGAACAGCTAATTCAAGCTCAAAGAGGTCATCGAATAATATGAACTACGGGTATATATACTACTCCTATATTTAGGGGAGTGGAGGTCATCGAATAATGTGAAATGAGGGCATATGTACTACTGCTAGATTCAGGGATGCGCTGGAAATCTCTAGACGGGTTTGCTTAAGGTTTAATTTTAATTTGTCTTGACAAATCCGTCGATCAAAGGCTGATGGATTTACCACGCTCTCAGATGTATTTCTGGAATATTGATGAATTGCTTTTTGGTTGAAAATTGGTTTAAAATGATATTTAGTATATCAAAAATTTGTTATTGGGTTGAAAGAGATTTCTGGCACACCCCTAATGGACTTTCATGGAAATAAAGTCTTTTGAGAAGTGTGTTTTAAGATTTTTATTACTGAGTCCTTCGGATTTACCTGCACGGCTCCGTACTTGTTTATGAATATGAGTTACTTAAATTAAGTGAGTACACTAAAAAGGGAGTAGTACATTTTGAGTAAGCGTGAATTTCGGTAACAATAAGCAGTTTTTTGCGCTGCGTCACACCTTCGTAGCAGCTCAGTAGCACTGATCAATGCTTTTATTTATGCCCGATTTATATGCTGCCGCTTTTGAAAACACTGATTGGATCAAGTGATCGCGTAATTCTGTAATCCATTCCTATGGATCATGCTCACTAAGCTTGGTGATCAAAATCAGTGAAGCATTGATCACTAAATAATGCTCAGCCGCTTTTGATAAAACTGATCGGCCCAAGCGATTGTACTCATTTTGTGATCCATTCGCGGGGATCAAGCTCACTAAGCTTGGTGATAAAAATCAGTGAAGTATTGATCATTTTCACTGAAGTTGAAGTTGAAGCAAGTGATTTCTGTGATTTTGATGATGAGCCTACCAGCAAATTGATTTTGATATTTTGCTTGGATTGGTGAGCGATTTGATAGTATTACATATTTCTTTGATCCTTTCGTTGGGATCGTGTTGCACGTTGTTAGCCTTAAATTGAGTTAAATTAAAACTTTATATTGAATGTTACTAAAATTCTTGATTACTCTTACTAACATTAACTCATCAACATAATCAAAAATGTCGCATTTGCTTCGGATGAATTGATTAAATCGCTCAGCTACACGTGCCTTTCTCACATGCATGTACATATTCATTTGTAAACCGATTCATTGAGTAACTCAAATGTTGCCCAATTCATTTGTATTCACTTTTACCAGCCACACAATACAAAAGTTGCCTCTTGCCTTGTTGTTGCCACAATAATTTAATTCATTTATAAGCAAACGCGTTCACTCTTTGATTCATTGGCAAAGCATTATTGATTGGCGAGCTCTGCGAATTTAAGCAATGAACACAACTCCTATATACATATGCCTCTCAAACTGTTGACCATTCAGTCAAACATTCAACCATGCGCAAAATATTGCAAACTCTGTAATAATTAGACAAAACCATTTGCATAACTAAGTATGTACTTGAATACTTCGATTACGATTGCTCACTACTCATACTCATTCATTCAAATTAAGCAGACAAGAAGAGAAAGAAGCATAAAAAAACACAAAGAAAAAGTTAAACTTTTATGGAGAAAAGACTTCCGCTAGATATATCTTCTATATGTGCATATGTACTTAATAGAAATAAAAGAAAAGTATAAAACTCAGAGCTGTTGTGTCACCTAGACAGACCGGCCAGCCGGCCGGCCGGCCGGCCGGTGAAAGAAACAAACTAATGAGCAATAAAAATAGACGATTGCATTTAAATAAAGTAGAAGATTGAGATTGAGATTGAGAGCAGTGGCAAGTGATTGTTGGCAAGATTTATAAATGAGGCTGGCTGGCTGGCTGGCTGGCAGTTTAGCCAATTGGCGCCTCTGTCTGCAATAGAAATTACAGCTACAAAAGCTTAGGAAAACGAAAGGGTCAACGAAGTTCATATACCCTGCTAAACGCTCAAAGACCTGGCCTGGTGACTCCCCGATATGCGCTAACTGGCGTCCTATCAGTCTTCTTTCTATCGCCTATAAGGCCTGATCGGACCTTATCAGTGTAGCTTTAGGCCATTGAACCTCTGCAAACTTTTTGATACCGAGCCTCAGACAAGGCGATGCCCTCGCCTGCGACCTCTTCAACTTTGTGTTGAAGATTGTGTTAAACTATAAAAATGTCCAGTTTTTTGCCTAAGCTGACGATATTGACATAATCCTATCATCATCCGTCACAATGAAGAACGATGTCAGCATGGAGATCAAGCGGAGCAACACTCTTGCTAATAGATGTTACTTTGGTCTAAGCAGGCAGACGTAACTAACACTTTATAAGACCTTATCCTTCCCGTTTTGTTTCATGGCGCTGAAGCATGGCTGACGACGCAGTCTGATGAAAATGCCCTTGGAGCGTTTGAGCGGAAAGTAATCCGTAAGATCTTTGGCGCTCTACGCGTTGGCAACGACTACTGCAACCGATGGAACGACAAACTCTATGAGCTCTACGACCACATCGACATAGCTAAGCGGCTAGGTCATGTTGTGCGTATGGATGAAGAGCTTCTGCGAGAAAGGTGTTCAATGCGATTGTCGAACGTAGACAAATTGTACGACATTGACATAGTCTAGGGCATAAACATGCCGGGAGAAAGGTCTGCCAGGCGACCAAGGAGTAGGTCGTGTCTCTGTTGAAAGGAACAGTTAGAAGGCGCGTACTAACTACATTTGGTAACACAAAGGCAAAGTGGAGAAGACGTAAAAGCCGGTTACGGTCAAGTCAACGTATGCATGATATATGTACATATATGCAAATGTTTTGGTCATTCTTTGAAATGATTGTAATATGTGAGCAAATGTACTCGCTGTAAGAGTATTCAAAATGCTTTTCATTACATTTGGCTTTATTGCGTGGTTTTGTTTTTTGAACTTTTTCCTTCTATTTGTTGTAGTTGCTTCCGTTGGCTTCAGCTCAGCTGTTTGCTTTGTGTGTTTTTGGTTTTTGTGGTCTCTTAACTGGTCTCGTTTTAGTCGCGTGTGTGCACCGGCTGACTTGACTGTTAGCCAAGCCGTTTGACTGGTCCATTGTTGTTAGCGGCAAAGAGCTAAACGAAATATCTCAACAGCCCAGCCAAGTTCATTCACCATTTCACCTAATTTTGGTTTTTTTGTTTTTACTCATATATTTCATCTTTAGCATTTTCAAGCAGAATATCTATCTATCGTACTCATATGCGTGTTTCGCCATGCAGCTCAAGTTCAACATGCGACATGCTGCTGTTGATATTTCATTGAGCAACATACGCAAAACAACATACAACATAAGCTGTCCAATGTTGCAAGCAAAAAACTGCAACAACACAAACAACAAACATAAAGGTGCGCAGGCGCAAAAAGCGAAAGTTGCCAAAGCTCGTTACTTTGACATATTAATTGAATGGCCTCGGCGCTAGATGGCGCCAGTTAACAGCTTGGCTTTTATTTTTAACAAGTTGCGCGTTGAATTTATGCGCGATTTCTTTGTTTTATGCGAGTTTTTGATGTGAACGTGTGAAATTTATACTGATTGTTTATTGTTTTTTGCACTTGCATAAGCTGCCTGCTGAGCAGCATGCTAAGATATGCAACAAGATTGTCAATAACTTGCGGCTGTTCGAACAAGTTACTTGTTATACACTGCTCCAAAAGGAAAAGAGGTACATTAAGTTTGAGTCGCAAGGTATATACCGATATTTGCTGACCAAATCATGATTGTAAGGTGTTTTTTTTTACTAGTTCTTCACTTGCATTCAGTGATATTATATATTTCTGTAATGTATGTAAGAGGGGAAAGCGGTCGAGGAAGAGCATACTTTTGCAAAAATGATCAACATCAATAGTCGCGTCGATATGGCCAGGTTCGTTAGGATAAGCACCTAACATACCACATTTTACTGAAAAAGTGCTAGTATTTACTTAACAACGACACATCCCCAAATCAAATCTCTTGCGAAAAAGTACCAGCGCCTCTAAGATTAACGTGTAGACTCATGTGAATTTAAAGAATTTAAAAAAGTTCGATTTCACTCCGCAACAGATTTTCACAGTTTACATCCAAGAAACTTGAAACCAGACATGCGATAAAATAAACATTTCAAAACTGTCAAAGCACTTGAAAGCCGGATTGCTTACTTAAAAATTATTTACAAAAGTGTTTAATATACTTTTCCCCCATTCCTCTGAAAAAAAAGACATATTGCTACAGCCCTTACAGTATCTTCGCTTAAACTTCCGATTACTTTGCAAAAGTTTTATGCACAATAATAAATAAATAACGTATCGATATTGCCATCGTTATCATCCGAGGCGTTTGTGAAATTTTTTCTAATACCCTACACATCTCCTCTTATACATATGCATAAATAGCTACACTTTAAATTCAAAATCAGTTCTAATTTGTAATAGATCCCCCCTTCTTTTAAAGACTTTTGTAGATGTTTCTGTATTACTCACAAGGGGTCCAATGAACCCATGGTGGACGCCTTGACTAAGCCGACGACATCTGTTTGATGGTGCAAAGCTTCAAAGACAAAAAAATGCAACACTGCAACAGCTGGCAAAGGGTTAAAGTTCAATCTGAAGAAGACAAGTCACCTTAGTCGATAAGATTTTATAGATAAAAAAAAAATAGCAACACTTTCATTTATCTAAGCCATGGCAAGACCAAAGACTCCGGCACCAAATAAGACACATAGAAAGTGACTTTTGCAACAATATTACAAGCCAGAACAAAATCAGAGCGCTTAACTAAGAGATTTGGATGCTGGATGATAGAATCCTCAAAAGAACTGGTTTATCTGTAAAGGTTTTCGATCTGCTTGAACTCTATAGCTAAAGTTATTCATTTAATAAGTTATGCTTCAAATTGTTGTCATAGAATGACTTCAAAGCTAAAGCTACTTAAACTTTGTCGTTAACAACTTTGGTCTAATAAAACTCTTATAAGAACTATTGACAAATTATGTAAAGCTAAAATCTACTCAAACTAGAACTCACTGCATGCTCTTAAGATGTCGCTTCAAGTACAACAGAAATGCTTCATATGAACTTTAAGCGCCATCTAGCGGAACTTACTTCCAGAAATGTGTCTTAGCTAAAACATACATCTGTGTGGTTGCTGCATGCGCTAAGGCAAAGCTCTAGCAGTTAAATATAAGCTTTTAGAATTCAAAACACAACTGACAGTTAAAGTTTGAATAGCGCTGTGTAAATTGATTAATTTCATCGCATTTTTGTATAAATTAACCATGCCAAGCATTAAAACTGTATATTTAGACGCTAACAAGTTAGTTCTTTATGCCACACACTCTGACGTCATCGCAGCTCCACTCTGCCGCCAGATTGTTGTTTTCGTTATTGTTGTTACAACTTGCACCAACTCTTCTATGATTATTTGCGTTATTTTCAAGGTTTTCTGCCAACGCCAACCGTCCTGCCATGGCGCACACACACACACACACACACACACAACAGCACCCGAAACCAGTTTAAAATCGCATGCGAGAAATGCCATGACTAATTGTCAATCGCAGGCAGAGTAGCAACAATGTTTATCAACATTCTGTGCGTGTTACTGTGCGAAAGAGGTGGCGCACTCATTGAATTAAGACTGCTGCAAACATAATAAATTATTTATTGGTTTTTGGCATTTGGTGGCATTGTGACATGGCCCATTTACCTGTATATTTGTATCAAACTTTGTGTTTTTAGTGTATACTCGTATCGGTGCTTGTACTTGCAACACGCATCGATTGATGTTTCCCGCGAAAACGTAGCAAGTTGCATGCGTTAAGATATGCAACAAAACCAAGTCGCACGCCTAGCACATACTCTAAACGCTAACAAAGCTACATTAGAAAAGTAAATAGTTGAAAATTTAACAAAAAAAAAAAAGCCGAACATTCAGAAGCTGCGACTTTTGAATTTCATTTAGTCAGCGCAGAAAATACCAAACTTCAAAGTCGCGAAAAAAGTATTTTGAAAAAACCAGAAATCAATCTTAAAACAAGAATTTAGTTCTTTATCGTGAAATTTCGTTCTGACTGTACATTCGATGTCGAGTTCTTATACTCTTGTAACACAGAACATCTAGAAGAAAACTAGAGCTAGAGCAGATTCTCGGACGAAAGTAGCAAGTTCCATGAAAATTTGTCAATAGGCGCCTCCTGAAATCTAAGAAATGGGGGAGTCGCAAAACCTGATTCTCGGACAAAAGTAGCAAGTTCCATGAAATTTTGTCAACAGGCGCGTCCTGAAATCTGGCAACGTCATTCTGTACCATCTTTGGTAAATTCGCTGAAGAACTGCGGGAGTCACAAAATGTCAATTCTTTATTTTTAGCTAAAAACTCACTTTGTTCTAAATCTCTTTGCATAAACTAAAAACTTCAAAACTTGTCACATGCCATAAAATGAACATTTCCAAACTATGTTTTAAAGCGCGTTTAAATCGGCTTTAGGTTTTGGGAATTCAGTTGTCAAGGGCACATGGTAGAGCTGCAAAACTATCAATAGTACTATCGATATATCGTGTTTTATCCTTTGTTTCTCACTAACAATGTTTTTGTTTCATTATCGATTTTCGTTATTCACGCGCTCACTCCCATTGAAAGTTTCACAATTGCTAGCCAAAATGTCTGAAAAACAACAATGCTAATAATCGATTATTATGCCATACAAAAGTCGTTGTAATCGGTTAGCAATTGTCACGCATCTTTCTGTGGGAGAAGGGATAAGATTATAAAAAACTGTTAGTACTATCGATATTAGCGAATCTTTACGAACCGATGATACTATCGTTATATTCCTAACTGATACTTGAGAATTTCGTAGACGAATATGCCAAAAACTGGCACTCCTTACGATGTTAGTACTATCGATATTGTCGAATCTTTTCGAACCGATGATACTATCGTTACATTACTGACTGATACTTGAGAATTTCGTAGACGAATATGCCAAAAACTGGCACTCCTTACGATGTTAGTACTATCGATATTGTCGAATCTTTTCGAACCGATGATACTATCGTTACATTACTGACTTAAACTTGAGAATTTCGTAAACGAATATGCCAAACACTGGCACTCCTAACGATGCTACTCATATCCATGCATACTCTAAGTTATTGGCAAGAATGCTTTCAAATTAAACCTAACATCTGTGTGTATCTCGCTTAAAGTAGATGCAGCCCCAAAGACACCGTCTAAGTAGATAAACAGTGTGACTTCGTTGTTGTTTTCGTGTTCATCCTGGACACTATAACTCGACTCACTGCACCCAAGGCATGTGCCAGCTTTTGGTGTGCATTTCATTTGTCACTTGTCAGGCCAAGTTTAATGACTATGTTCGCCGCGCCATGCATTTAGGAATTTTTGATACCCCGACCGCTAACGCGTCGGGCCCAAAACTATGTACTATAAATCAACTGGGTCACATACTTGCTCACTTTTTTGGGTTATCACTTGGTTGGCTAGTCATTTGAACTAGTTCGAAATAGCTTACCTGCAAAGATAAGAAGAAAAAATTGTTGACAATTAGTATAATATAAAAAAATTGGGCATAGCAATTGATGAAATAGTAATAAAATATGGTAAGCTTATCAATATAGGACAGATACGGAAAATAGTGGTTTGTCATCTCGTTTGAGTTCTAGAGATGAGTGCGTACCACGTGCCGCGCAGTCGTCGAAATACATAAGTTGCAAAGGAAATGGAATATACGCTTATAAAAGCATATACGGGATTTGGATTTAAGGGACTTATGGTACAAAACTTGAACTCAAGTTTCAATCAATAGGGTTTTTCCAGGCTAAGTCATATATAGAGAATAATATACATTTATGAGCTTCATATTACAAGCGCAAAAGGCAAATAAAACTGCCTATACATTGCGATTTCTTGGTTTACAATTTCTCTGGGCAGCTCGCTCAAACTCACGCCGAACCCGATAGAGCCGAGGGATTTGTAAAATTAATAAATGCGTCTGATAGAGATTCCAGAGATTCAGAAAATAATAAATTCAGTCAATTTGTATAATTTGTTTCGGTGCTAGAACCGCTTAAACAAGAACATTTTTTCTGTTCGCAACAAATTCGAAATTTTTGGAAATAAGTAATAACAACCGATTGTTATTTTTTTGGATTCTTTTAAAAGGTACATTAAATTCAAATAGAAATGGAGAAAAAATTGTCTTCCTATTTCCCCTCTTTTACAAATATAGCTGTTTTGGCTAACCACTAAATTTCGACTCGTTTTTAACTTTGGCAAAGAAAAAAAAGGTTAGAAATTGTTATAAATATTTTCAACCTAAATTTGTTTGTTATTAAATGCTTTACCGAAATAAAAGTTTATTTTTGCTAGCCTGTAACCCTTTTTATATACCTGCGACCTTTCTCCTTTAAAAATATTATATCATACAAGTAAGAAGTAATTTCTTGGTAAAGTGATACAACCTTTTACTTTCCCCTAAGGGTGAATTTTCGGTGGGTGGAAGCTGTATAAACATTACACAAAATACAAAATAGCAGCAAATGTAGTTTTAGATTATTACATTGGGTACGACCTTAAAATACTTTATATTTGCCTGTGTTCCTGTGGATCTTCGTAGTTTTATTTTGACTTTAAAAGACGGTGAACAGTATTTCTCAATAAAATTCAAGGTATTGTCTCACATAGTTATAAAAGTGTCCTTGGAGAATTCGAAACTGTTTGAGATATTCAGAAGCTCATCAAACGAAAATGAGTTCGTATCGGCTATTATTAATGATCTCAACGATAAAATAGGCAATGCAGACTCAAGAGTTTAAAAAATTGGAAAATAAACTACATTCGGTATATGGAAACTTCAAATCCAAATGGCAAGCTTCCAGCCGCAAGCGCATTTCTTTTTCAAAAAAGACCGAAAACTGTCTAACAGGACGTATATCCTTTGAACGCGTCGAGCAGAGGAAAGCCGACTAAATCGATTGAAGACTGGTCAATTGAAGAATTGTCCGAGGAACCCAAGAAGAAAAAAACAAAGATTACAACAAATTTCGATATACGAACACGTGCAAAACATCAAAAACAAGACAGAGTGAGGATCTTTTTAATATGTTGGCGGCATCTTCAGATCCTGTTCTAGCATCTTTAAGATACGCCAGAAAAAGAAAGGAAATTGAATCAAATGAATTAGAAATGCCTCCCGATTTTGATGAAGATTTTGAAGAAAATATACTCTTATGACATATAAAAAAATTTATTTTTTACATTATAACTTATATTTTTGTAATATTACCCAAATTAAAATGTATATTTGCGATAAAAATAAAAAAAAATTATCTCCTGACTATGTTGCTCGTGCATTGTTTATAAAATCAAACTTTGAATCCGTTTATTGTGACACCCTGTAATCGCAGCACATTTTATGAGCATTCATATGAAAGCTTAGAAAATTCTCTGTAAAGTTATGATTTTCGTCTATAACGAAGTCAGATAGTCCCACTGTGCGACGGCGTATATATAATGCCCCCCCTAGCCACGACGGAGTTGGGGTCGCAATCAAACAACTTAAGAACAACAGAAACAGCTGGGAGCAGATGACCTGCCTGCTGAGCTGTTCAAGACTGGCGGCAATGAGTTGGTTGTGTACATGCACCAGCTCTTTTGCAAAATATGGCTAGATGAGAGCATGCCCGGTTTTTGAACTTGAGGAAGAATCCTCCCAGCACATTCTAGCTGAGTGAAGGTGGACACAGTATCTCGCTGATCGATATGACCCTGTTGGCACAATCCCGCGGATATAGGTCTGACAGGAGGGCACAATGGATCTTACAGATCCCTGTGCTTTATTTCCCAATAGCATTATTATTATTAAAATATAAAATATAATAAGGTATAAAAAATGCCCGTTTTGCTGGTGGATGACAAAATGTTGCTTGAGTTTTAGCGGCCTTGCGTATTACTGCATTACACATAGACTATTACACACACGTGTGATGTATGTGCGTGTGTGTTTGATTGATTGATTGATTGATTGACTGAGTGGAATGTCTACATGGCTTTGGCTTTAGCTCTAGCCGGTTGACTGACTTGGATGGCTGTTTGCCTTGAAAACGCAAAATGCGTTTCCGTCAGCACCTGTTGCCATTATTGCCATTGTTGTTGTCGTTAGAGTTGCCATTGTTGCTGTGGCGTCACTTTCACCCAACTAACTGGGCAGCATCTGGGCAGCGCCTTTGCATAACCCGGCCAAAGGCAACAACAACAAGTATTTAAGCATTTGAAAATTGCTATAACTTTTGCTTTTATTTTGTAATGAACTTCACTGACCTCAACTTTGCCGGCTGTGTTTCAACTTTAACCATTTAGACGCCACCTCGCCTCATTTTGGCCAACTTCATTTTCATTTGGCCATTTGGTCATTTAACTAGTTTGTCTCTGTTTTTTTCTTTTTTTTTCTCGTGTTTTTGTTTCTTTGTCTTGAGCATTGCGGAAACTCTATTGCGCAATATCCGATTGATTTTGTTTGCTGCTGTTGCTCTTTCTATGCTCATTGTTGTTGTTGCAAATCAGCGCGTAACGCCCCCCAACATGTAGCGCCCAAACGCCCCCCAACATCTAGCGCCCAAACGCCCCAAAAAACGAAACTAAGCCGCTTAGCAATTTGATTTGGAGCGTGCAGAATTTGTCGCGCTGCTTTGGCTGCTCTGGTTCTCTGGGTCAGCTGCGAGTCGTGGCGCTAGATGACTAGACTTTGGCTTTTTGCTTTGTCATGCTGGCTGCTTAGTCATGGCAGGACGCCAGAATTTCCCACCTCGCTGCAGAGCAACCCATAGACAAGCTCTTGTCGTGGGTTATTAGCCGATTTTCCAATTGCCACCCGAGCGACGTTTGCCGTATTTTGATACACTTGCGCTGTGTGCATATCGATTTCTTCAGGCCATTTGACAGTCGCAATGTCTGTGTGTATGTGTGTTTGCAAGATCAGCATGAGGAGATATGGCGAATTTATACAAATGTGCTAGTTTGACTGCTTTGAAATGAAACTTGTTTGATTTGTGTCGTACTTTAGATTTTGTTCAAATCGGACCACTTTGTGAGCTGCTATTAGATGAACTAAAAGTTCGAAAAGATCAACAACAGAAAGTTTGTCTTATGTCCAGAGTTGCCATGCGCGTCTACCGGATTGCTCTATTACATAAAGAAGTGTTGCCCGGCTCTACTATGCTCCTCTATTTTCATGAGTTGTATTAGTAAAGGGAAAACGGTTTATTTTGCCCGTCTAGTATCCTCTTCGATTCTCATTGAAAGTACCTAAGCCCTTTAGGTAAAAAAGAACACGAACGGAAAGAACCAATGCGTTAAACGTATGACCAGCGGCGAAAAACGACTAAATCGCAGTGTCGTACAGAAATTTTAACTATTGAAAAAGACGAAGAAGCACCAGCCTACCTCTTAGGAGCGAGGGATCGGTGAGAGATGTGAGCAGGGGGCGAACAAATGCCCACAAATGTTTATTAAAGTAATTCGTGGACAAAAATTAGCTCCCTTATACATATAGCTCGCGAGGGATATGCGTTTGAGTTAAAAGGAGATCTACATGGGTCAGTAATTACTTTAATAGGAATCAGTGGGTTCCGCCTCCTGCTCGCTTAGCTTAGCAAAGCGTATTCAAGCTGTCCACCTACACCTATTATTACGCAAAGAAAAGAGGGGTTGTTGCTTGTTTAAGCAACACAAACTGTAAAATCTGCAAAACTGTGATAAAATTCCTCGAAAAATGTGTAATTTGCTAAGCTATTTGCAATGTGGGCTTAAAAGTTAGTTTTCTTTATGTTCGCGAGTTACTCCAAAAGCGTTAACTGCTTCTTATTAAGTTACAGTGTATAAAGATTATACATAGATACACATATACACATTAAGTGTATAAAGATGCGTCAGACACAAAAACAAACAAAAAACTATATATGCTTACAATATAACTCATTTTTCGGCTCAAGAAGTCAAAAAGTCGAAGTTTTTCTTTTAAAATTTTGATATCTCTGTTGTGGAACTTAAACTTAAACATATATAGAAGACTGCAAAGTCTTATTATAGTGGTTTGGACCTTGAGCTTAAAGAAAGTAGCGTTAAGATCATGTCGCTAACATCCATATAAGATATTATTCTTACAAACTATAAACATTGTTCTTAACGTTTGCGTAGATTTGGCTATTTCAAAAAAGTATTCATTAAGATTGAGACTTATAATAGGAGGAACCGACTGAAATCGGTTTATTTAAGTTTTTTTTTTTCCATAGTTTTCGACAAAAAATGATGATAGAATGTCTAATAAATCGATTACAGACGGTGGGGGAGATATACTTGTCTGTTCTTCATTTCGATTCCAATGCAGTTCAATTCAATTGCGACACATCGTAATCGTTATTGCGAAATTGAGAACAAAGGTAGACGGTACGGGTTCGTATTCGTACTAAATGGATCGCTTGGGAATTTCGCTAGGTTTTACAGAGAAAACTAAAATGTTATCTTTGGGAGAGAAACAATCAAAAGCTGGATAGATAAATACTTTAAGTTAGGTTAGTTTGGACAACGAATACATAGCGACATTGATATGGAAAAGGTAAGTAAGAAGCTGTAAGGTTTTAGAAGCAATTTAATATATTCAGAACGAACAAGTGTTATAGAAACATAGACATCTATAGCGATGCCCCTGAGCCGGGGTGCAGACAAAATGAAAATGAGAAGAAGTCAAGATAAGTGTGCAAAACGGGCTAGTTTGGTATAGATCTCATAGATGGTTCGTTCCAAGCATGATACTAGAAATATCGATCGATCGTAGATAGACATATAGTGTATATGTAAAACTAGCCAGCTTTGAATTATAAATATGTAGATCTTGTCTTCTGTTTAGGCATAGAAAAGTTGTCGCTTTGCAAATGAACCTTTCGTTCCAACTTATTTATGTTTGTATTATACTTATAGTATATTTTGTTGGCGTTTTGTATTCCCAGACTGTCGCCTTGTTTGGCTTCCTGCGGCATGCCGCGCTCGTGTTGCACGCTTAAGTGGATTTGTCACTCGCTGCTGCGTGCGTTCGCCTTTCATGCGCTTTATTAGCCACCGTGCACCAGTTGGCAGTTGCTGGTTGGGAGTAGGCAGGCGGCAACTTGGCATGTTGCCTCCATGTGTTCCATGTGCTCACATAACACGTTACACATTGTACGTTACATTTTCAAGCAGCGACAACAACAACAACAACATCAAACTGTTTTCTAATGTCAAAGACACGATCAATTACAAGCGGCTTAGCTGCAACTCGTGAAGTTGGGGGAGATTTCAGAGACTCTGTCTGTCGCGACGTTACGGTGCTGCGTTCCACCTTTAATATGTACTTGTCAGTTTCGATACGATTTGATTGGATCGGATTTGATTTGATGTCACTGACACGACTTTTGGGTGCGTTGGGCAAGCATTTGACATGAATGTCAATTTGAAGTTATATAACAACTGCAATGCAATGGTTTTTCGATAACTTTAACATTAAGTACATAAGATTTTGGACTCTTTGTTCATATTATAACCAGTAAGAGGGCAGACCATAAGTTTCATGGGCAAAAATGCTTAGCATTGACTCGGGTAGCGAGTCCGATTTGGAAGACCATTGTTACCAAAAGAATCGCGTTACTCCGGGTAAGCTATAGTTTGTGTCGAATGAGTTTGATATTTGCGTCCGTTTCCCTTTGGATCTTCTAGGAAGAAGCAACAAGCTAACACTTTGGTGGGTACCCGGCCACACCAACATTCCATGAAATGATGCCGCAAAGCCCCTGATGGGACCAGAGTCATTCTTTGGCATTGGAATACATACAGCCACTAAGAGAGGAGGAAAACAGAGGAGCTCTGCAGACTTGAGACGAAACAGCTCGGTACTGAACTTGCGGATGAACTAGCAAGACACGGTGTTGCAAATCCACTGATGGGAGCCATTTGGGCATTGGAAGACATACGGTTAAACAGCCACTAAGAGGGCGGAAAAACTGAGCAGCACTGCAGACTTGAGACGAAACAGCTGCGTATGTCTTGAAACTCTAATAGGTTTAAGAAAATTATACAACTACGAAAGAATAACTTCAAAACTGAAGGGACACTTAAGCAAGCTGGGCAGCATCAACAGCTGTAGGTGCTGTGATCGGGAGCAGGAATCGATGAGTGCGATGCACTGGCGAGAAGAAGAATGAACATAGACTCCCGCTGCCGGACGTAGCCCAATCAAGAATCAACCCAGATAATGAGTTACTTAAGCCTGCCTAAGACTTTGAAAGGGTTGTGCGTAGGATTTGGTACGCACCGCGTAAAACCGGTAACGGGTTGTTATGGACAGTCAAGAAGAAGAAGATATAGCTAGATACTCCACATTTTCAAAGCCTTGAAAATTAAAACATAATGCGATTTCCAACCAATTTCGTACTTTTAATGCATAAAAACAAATCATGCATACCAAAAAAATAAAAAAGGAACAGAACAGGGTCGCTCCTTACGAGAATGCTGATGTTTTACTCTGATATTGTTCATTTCTATAACAAATATGCATATAAGCAAGACGCGCAGCTGTGTTCCAGTTTTAGGCCAATAGTTTTAGCAACAATGTTCTAAGCCGTGATTATCATATCATGATATCAATACCATTCGACAAACTCTATAAATTTATGGATTATAGCACGCGCATCTCTTGGTATAATTTGGTTTCCCTAACTCTCCTATGATCTTAGAGATCGAGCACACGACATTACTACATCGACTTGAGTATTGTTGCTGATCAAAAGGAGATCTTTATATAAGGTATCAAAACAGCTTCATTTCAGCTGATTTTTACGGATGTTACTTGATTTTGTTGAATTCGGCGCTCTGTACGACATTAAGGGTTTCCAAAGGGCTTTGAAAACGCTGGTATCTAGACTCTATAGATACTACAAAGGTAATCGGATGCTACTGTTTGCTTTCCAAACAACAGCAGAGTCAGAGCAGAACCACCAACCAACCAAATAAATAAATAAATAAATAAATAATAATAAGAAAATAAATAGAAAGAAACGCAATGCAATATGTTTGTGCCTTTTGTTAGGAAGCTGTCTTAATACAATAAACAAAACCAACAAAAACCAGAACAGACACATCATGTTTATGTGGCGACATAGTGGGAGCACGTTGCCAAGATCTCCTCCAAACGCAGCCGAACGAACAATATAAATTATTGTTTACGGAATTGTTTTCCATTCATTCTTTTTTCATATAAAGGTAAACGGAGAAACACAGACGCAAAAGAATGAAGCGCAGGCGTAAAACGAGTAGATTTATATATGAATACATGTGGGGACCCAAGCATAGCTTATGTATGTACAGTGAATACTCTTGAAGCGGACGATTTTCAATCTATTTCGACAGCTTATGAGGCGTTGAGACGGTAAAAAATGCATTATTTACATAATCTATATATAGAAGGGGAACCGGTAGAGGTAGGAGAACGGCAATAGGAAAATGACGAGGAAAAGGAATATGATCCATCAGGAGAGGGGGTAGAGCAAGCAGAGGGCGGATCAAGCAGTGGGCGGAGCAAGCAGGGGGCGGACTCCCTAGTTACTTAAAAAGACAAACTCTATTGTTCTAATGCTTAAAGGGAAAATTGAAGCATAAAAACTGTTTTGTAGGACGTAACCCAGGTACGGGTTGTTATGTTAAGAATAACAAGAAGCCTGTATTTTAAGAAAGGGGCTGTTCATAAATGAAGTCCCCAAAACTTTGAAGATTTATAAGTTTCGGCATTAGCTGAAAGACGAGATGACGAGTCTTCAAATGGTCAGCGAAATGCAAAAAAAAAAAAAGCCTCTTCGAGGTAAAAAACTTGTGACGAAAGCGTAGGTACTTGTATACAAATCATAAAATTAGATAAAAGTACAGTGTATCTTGCACTATTTTTCGTTGATAATAGAATTTTAAAGCACATTTGTATAGCTTCTTGTAAATGATTTTTTTTTAATTTTTCATTGAAAAATGTCTATGTCTTCCCGGGACCTAGCTAGAGCTAAGGAAAATTTTTTTGAAACCTGTATATCTTCCAAGCCAATACCGAAATCAAAAAAATGTCTATCAAAACGTTAATCTACGCATTAATACCTTTACAACGGTATATAGCACGACCAGATCGGAGGCTCCAGCTAAAAGTGCAAAAGTTTGCGTAATTATATAGTTGTGAGCTGCAGCACTGCTTAGTCGCGCGCTTTACGTCACTCCTAGGAGCTACCGCTCCCAGTAGTATGATCTTCATGCCTTACCCTTTTTTCTTTTTTAGGTCAAAATTTAAGGTTATTTTTTGTATTTGTAAGACAATAACTAAGCCACTAACTTGTCTATAAAACAAGTCTATTTAAGCAGCATTCTTAGGCAACAATACATTTATCTTTTATAAAACTGCTAAAGTTCTTTAAAGAATGAAAATATTTTAAACTTCGTCAAAGTTCTACTAGCGCTTAAGGCGTTCATTTCTCATTCTGCTTCAACATACAGATCATGTTTATCTAGGAATTATAGGAGGATTCATCCATAGTTCCATTCAAGTTTATACATTTTAGTTTGTACTGCTTTTGCAGCATTCAATCGATGGTAGACTTCTTTGTAGAATGAATTTTGCGTTTTCTGCAAGTTCGTAGAAAGCGTATATAAGAAGCCACTAACATACAAAGCCATTCACAATGACAAACAAAAGGATTACAATGCTATGCCAATTTCTATAGCATTCATTATTTATGTCATGGGTATTCATTTTCACATTTCACCGAGAACAAACAAACAAACGAACAAACAAACAAAGAAGCACCAAGTGAAAAGTGAGTATCTGATGGATGAGATCATGTAATGTCAGAGATTGACGGTGCCCAACCTATTCCTTGGAAAAGTTAGTAAAAAAAAAAACATTAAAAAAGTAATGCTTGTTGAATGCCAGACGGGCGACAGTTCATTAAAAAGATATTAGAAGGAAATTTATAGGCAGACAAATATTTATGCCGGCATTCGAACATTGAATATGAAAGAACATTTTATGAGCCTCTTTTTAATAATGAGATATGAAAGTGTGCGTGTGTGTATTGTGCTTAGAATGTTCCTCAATTGCCAGAAAGCTATAAAACCAAAGTGTGTCCGACTTAAGGATACGCTGCGCTCAGTTCCTTTGAAATATAATAATTTGAAAATTGAAGCGGCAACAGAGACCGAAGAGGGATACAAATTTCTAACAAACCTCCCGAGTAGCGGAGGTTGCCGGAGTAACTCAGACTGTTGTCTCCCCTTGCAGGGGAGCAGAATAACTGAGAGACAACGCATTACAGATGCGAATAGATTAGCCAATCAAGAAAAAATGCGTGTGACGAGTGTCTTCATTTCATATATAAATCACAGTGCGCATATGAAAATTAGTATTGGTGACTCGGACAGAGAATGCACTCATTGCCATGCTCTAAAATTCAAGAAGGAAACGGCAGGGATCTGTTGTGCTTCAGGAAAAGTTGACTTCTTTAAACTAGTGATGTAAATTTAGACCAAAACCAAAAACGATGGTAACATCGCAGAGTCCATCGACAATGGACATCGATGTAGGTCGAAGCATCCGACTAAAAACATCGATGCATCGATGGTTTTTCGATATTTGTTATTTGAAAAGTTTACATGTTATTATAGAAAGAAACTTTCTTGTATAATACAAAATATATGAAACAAGAGCTACTATGTGAACAATACTATATTTTAAATAGATCTTGTGTAAATTGTGTAAACATAAAAGTATTGATAAGCGTTCCGGCAGGAGTTTGCCGGCTTTTGAGAATAACTTGTATAACTGAGAATAAAACATACTTTGGCATAATCTTGAAATATTTTAGCTTTAAATAATAAAAGGTCGGCAAGGTCTGCGTAAGAATTGGTTCGATGGTTTTAAAAACATCGATGTTTTGCCATGCATCGTATGTACGAAAACATTGGAAAATATCGGAAAATTACAGGCCAACCATCGATGTTTTCGATGCATCGTTGTATTTTTTACACCACTACTTTAAACCCACTCCGGTTTTAGTTTTGATAATAGTTTTAGTATAGATATAGAAATAGAATCGGTTTAGCATAGAAATAGAATCGTAAATGAGTCAAATTGACTAGCTCCGGCAATCTAATGTTAACACTATCAAATCAGCATAAATAAGCCTATGAGGGTGTAAGAATCTGAAATGCTTAGTTTTTAGCTCTCGTTAATCTAACTTTTTTTGCTTGTGAAGAGTTGGCAACACTGTCTGTTTGCTTGCAGGAGAAACACATAGGCGTATGTGGCATAATGCCACGCCTACTTCTTCGAAAAAATTGCACATGACAAGCTTTTCTCTAAAACAGCTATATTTTGTATAATTAATACAAATATGTTAATTTATTTAGCTAAAAAAGCTATAAAGTCGCTTAGCTCAACTAAAGCTACTTTGGACACATTTAAGTGCAACCCTGAACCACAACAACCCTGTACATCTCACACATTTTAAAAGTTCAAATTATTGCGACTTTATTTTTTAGTTTTTTTTTTTTTCTTCGGTGCTTTGACCTGCGCAAACGAGCAACAAATTAAACAAAAATAACAATAATCATAAACAAGCGAAATTAAACACAGAAAACAAAGAACACAAAAGCAACATACAACAACAACAACAACAGTGTAAAGATATGGCCAAAGGTGCGCGACAACATTTACGCAAGAACAACATTGTCAACATAAAGAAAAAGTTTTTTTTTTGTTTTTTTTTTAAATGTGTGTGAGCTTAAATTTCTTTCTATATTAAAATTAATTTCAGTGTTTTATTTTTGTTGCGCTTTTCTGTTTCTATATGGAAGTGAAATTAAATGCTTAATATTTTTACAACTTTTATTTAATAATAATAATATTTTTTGAAATGAAAGCGACCCAAGCAAACGACATTAAGTTCCCATGACATTCTTGAACTTTTGTAAAATATATTTTTTCTGAATTAAAAGTAATTAAACAGTTTATAAGTTATATATGATATGGTTTATTGCACTTTTTAAAGGCTGTTAATGTGTATTTAGAATTATATTGGTCTTTATTCTGCTTACGATTCATCGGAGATCTGCGAATGAGCTGGCCTAAGCTAGAGATTTAAATCAAGACCAAAATATCGATGTTTACTATGAACATGTATGTAGGTCGATGCATCGTACTAAAACCATCGAAGGATAGGATAGGCTAAGGAAAAATTTGTGGATCCCTTTTTCACCAACTATATGGAAACAATTAATAAGTTGTATTCATATATTTTGCACTACATAAAGCTATGCGAACCAAAGAAGATTTCTAACTATATATTAGAGTTCTCCGTGTGGTGAGCGGGTTAGAGAATACCAACTCAGCAGATCAAAGCTTATCGTATGAGGCGACTAACAATAACAGTGGGTTCTTTCGAGACCAGTAGAGCCAAACCAGGCCTTAAAAGGGTTGTGCTTTGGAACCCACCACGTAAAACTCCCAACGCCCTTTGCGCCGAGGAACCAATGGTTCAGGAGTGTCGCGCAGCCAGTGCAGTGAAGAACGCCGCATATAGAAGGACCCTGCAGTCGGCTGCTGTGCGATCTGCTATTTCAGCAGTAATAGCGAGAGCGAGAGGAGATCGAGATGTGCAGGAGTAGGAATGACGTTAGGAAGTTCCCAACTAACCGTCAACCTTTTCAGCGTGTCTGCAAGAAACGGTTATTGCCGGACACAATGCATAGAGTGTTTGTAAAAAACAAGCAAACAAAAACATATTTTTGCCGTATCAAGACAAGACTGAGGACGGACACAAGCGCAGCGAGAAAAAGTGTCCGGCTCAGAGCAGAACCGAGTTGAATAATTTTTGTTCCGTTTTTCAGCGAGCAGATTGCATTGAAAATAAGTGCTGACTGTTATTCGGGCATTCCAATTTCGAGTCACTAGCTTTAGCTCACAAAATTTATGATGAAATTTTAGTTACAATAGTCACCAGGACGTTACAGCTCACTAATGTTTACATGATGATTGATCAGTTTTATGAAGCTATTAATCGGTTTACATATGTATGAAGCAGTCGCTTGGCATTCTTGTTTATTGGCGGTGAAAAGTTTTATGTGGTTATAAAACTTGAAGTTGTTGAAAAATGTTACCAAATGCCTGTAAATAAAACTGAAAATATGAAATATTACCAATATAGGTTCTGCGTAAAGTAATATTTTTTACGACTTTAGTTCACATAAATTTTGCAAGAGCATTCAAGGTCAATGCAGACGCATGTAGCGGCTTTGTCATAGTAGGCGGGCCGGCGTGTCGCGTCGCGTTGCGACGCACAGTGGAACCAACTGTCTTCTTTTTCGGCAAAAATCATATCTTTTGAGAAAGATATAAGATATATAAAGATATTTTCAAAATCTAAAATGCATATAACAGAGAATTTATTAAGCTTCTGCGATACACTGCGATAAATATGGTGTGAAGAGAGGGAGCTTCGAAAAACGGTAGTAAAGTTCGATATTATATACACCAAAAGTCTTATCCTTGCACCTATAAAATGTGCTTATTGCTTAATAAATCGTTAAAATTTGGAAAATCTGTTGGCAAGATGTTTGCAGTCTATTTTGATCTTAGTGTACACATGTTCGCCAGATAGACAAACTTTCGACGAGGGCGATTTGTTGAAAAATAAGCACTATTTAGAACATGGAATTTTTCCATGACATGCAAGGCTCACATTTGCAGTGTATAATATTACCGTTTTTTGAAGCTCCCTCTATACACAGCTTATTTATTGCAGTGTATCGCAGAAGCTTAAGGAGTCTCTGAGTCTATGCATTTTAAATTTTGAAAATACAGCAAACTAATTAAAACCAAGGGTGTTCACAATGCCAAATTTGTTCACTCTATCGATTCGAACATTTTATGATGTGTTTAAATAACATTATGCACAAATCTAGTCGGGATATCCTTTTATTTATTTTACAAAAATAAAAAATAAAAAAATAAACAATTAATTTCTACTTTTAACATAAATCAGCATTCATGGATCATATTTCATTACATATCATCGCATAAGTTAACTAATTTATTACATAAATTTCATTTTGATTAAAAGCATAACATAAAATTCAATAAATGAAAAAGATTACGTTTAAAGCTTTTTAAAGAATGCTGAGATTTTGGCCTGTTTTTGAGTAGTCAATGTAAAAAATAATTTGTTCACTCTTGCGACGGTTCACATAACCGAGTTAAGATTCTATCGCGACTCCACTGTATCTTTACTTCCTCAAAAGTTATGATTTTCGCCGAAAAAGAAGTCATTTGGATCCACTGTGCGAAGTCAACGCAGCCGCTGACTGCGTCCATGTGGGTGTGTAGTGTAACAAAGCAATAAAGGGTGTAGCAGCAGCAGCGTGAGGGGCGCTCAATTGGAACGAAATGTTGATGGCTCTGCGTCGTAGACCACAAAAACAGCGACTGCGCATGGGCTGCTGTCTGCAAGTTTGTCGCTTAAGTCTTTCGTTTTGCGCTGTCAAAATGCTAATAAAATATAAAAATGGGCAGCTTAAAAGCGTTGCCAGACTGCAGTTAGCCCACATGAGCGTGCATTTAATTTAATTAATAAAGCATGTTCAACAACAACAACAACATAGACAACCGCATAGACAACGACAGTGCAATTAGCCATGAGCTTGATGCGCTCATTAACTTTGTTATCGAAAGCAAAGGGTGTTTACAGCGCACATTGCTTTCACTCTCTCGCGCGCCGGTTCTCTCGCCCGCTCTCCATGGTACATACACTGCCGGCCACTTGAATAAGGCTAACAGCCTGGCACACTTAGGCCATGTCTTGGCCCGTTGTGCTACCGTAGGATCTCATTTTCACTCCTTCCCCGTTAAACCTCAGATTCAAAACCAGAATCAAAAATTAGACCACCTCGATGCAGCAAAAAAATCTGCAATCTTTTTGGGTCTCGTTTCGGACAGACTTGCAATACTATCTAGGAAGTAACTGCCTAAATGTTCAAATCTACGCCTGCAGAGAGCCGGGCAGAAGAAATGCTCCACCGTTTCAACCTCTTCCTCGTCCCAGCAGCTCCTACAGAAATCATTAAAAGGGACCCGGAGCCGGGCTGCATGAGCGCCTATCAGCTAGGGTCCCGTGATGGCACGTACAACCATAGAACACCTCTCCCTGTTCAGAGAGCAGAGTTCCACTGTACGTTTTTTAGTTATTTTAGGCCAAGTTTGTTTGGCTAAAGGCTATATTAGCTAATAAAGATAATTGATTGAAATAAAATTCCTTTGGTAAATAAATCAATTTGCAATGCAGCCAAAAAAAAAAAAAGTTGTGATCTATCTGCTGCAGTTTAAAAATGAAAAATATTTTTGAGAATTAACAGCATAAATAGCTAACGTTTTTTCTTTAAAAAACTTTAAACGTAATGCATTATCTTTTTCATTTATTGAATTTTATGTTATGCTTTTCAATCAAAATTAAGTTTTTGTACTACATTAGTTAACTTATGCGATGATATGTGATGAAATATGACCCATGAAGTCTGATTTATGTTAAAAGTAAAAATTAAGTGGCTTTTTTTTTGTTTTTTAAATAAATAAAACGATATCCTAGATATCCGACTAGATTTGTGCCTAATGTTATTTAGACACATCATAAAATGTTCGAATAGATAGAGTGAACAAATTTGGTATTGTGAACACACTTGGTTTTAATTAGTTCACAGTATCGCGACTGCACTGTATTATGTTATTATATTGCTTAATTTATTTAGTTTTGAATTCAAAAATAGAAATACTGCGAAGGGTTGTCAAAAAAAAATGGGTTGCACTAAGCTAAACTTTATTGGGAATTTTAAATTTTAAAATTTGATTTTTGAAATCAATCTTGCCTATATGCAACATAGGTCCGGTGGATATCCTTACTTAAAAAAAAAAATCGTATGCTAAAATAGGACGAACCAGGATACCAAGGACTTTGAAATTCATGTCAGTTAATATTTATGGTCATATTATGTACGGCTTCAAATATTCTTTAGCTCCACCCACTTTAATTCGGTCCTGAAAGGGTTAAAAGTCGAATTTCCTAATAACTTGTATAATTTGGTTGTATTATGTTCTTATATTGCTTAAAATATTTAGTTTTGTATTCAAAATAAAAATAATGCGAAGGGTTGCACTAAGCCCCTATTGGGAATATTAATTTTTAAAATTTGATTTTTGATTTTTGAAAAATGATTATTAATTGAAATCTATACAAGTGAGAGTTTTCATTTGTACAGCTTCTAATCATGAATTCAATAACCCATCTGTTTTATTTTAGAAGCTATAGCCAAATCGAGTGTTCTTAATCAAGTGGCCGGCAGTGTATGTTTATGGATTTACGCTTTTGAGCGTTGGCTGCTGCATGCATTCTAAGCTGTGCTTACAAATTGGCGCGTGTTGCGAAAGACAAAAGCAAAGCGGACATACGAAAGAGAAGCACTAAATAACAATAAAAGCGATATACAGCGGCAAACGAAGATGAAAAACGGGCCAAAAGGAAAGAGCAAAAACAAAAACAAAACAACAACAAGAGCAAGAAGCAGCTAAAAGTCTCCACACAATGCACAAAATCAAACATTTTACGACCTTTTGTGGCCTTCAACATTCTTCAAGTTGTTGCTGTTGCTGTTGTTGTTGTTGTTGTTGTTTGGCTTAGCTTACGTTGCGCACTCAGCTCTCTACAGTGGGGTAGATAGTCTGCTTTGCGCTGGGGTTCTATGAATTAATAGTGTTCCATACATTTCCCGACCGTGGAATACCCTGTACCTATTTTTCTCATGAAAATTGCATTTCAGTGCTTATATTTATATTTAAGCGTTGAAGCTTATTTAGGTTATTAAGCTAACTGGACTGTGAGGGGTGGGGTGCTGATTTGGCAAAATGTCAACATTGTTTGGTTTCTAAGCTTAACATGAGTCTACGCAACAAATTTGTTGGTTCTAACGTAAATTAACATTACTATTAAATGTAAAATTTTGCTAACGTTTATAGGAGGAGGGGTCTAAAATTGTCACATTATTACCTTTATCTTTTAAAGTTTCTATCTGATGTTTATCATTTTTACACCACAGCGCCAAATTTCAATCGAATAGATTGTAAAGATTAGGTGTAAACCGCACCGAACCGCATTGATTCGACAAACTTGATCGACTTGACGAAAATACGCATATTTCGCCTAAATGTTGTGTCTTTAACTCTTAGGTGTTCGAGATCTGGACGATCATACGGAAGGATGGCCGTACGGACAGCGGACAAACGGACGTTCAGACAGACGGACATGTTCCAATCGCTGCCAGAGCTTTTTGTCCATGAAACTTATAGACTGCCACGCCTACTTCTGCCTGTTACATATGTACATACATTGCACAAATCTATAATACCCTCTTACACTTTGTGTACAGGGTATAGAAAGCCTTTGCTTCGCAAAGATAGCGCTTGCTTTCTGCAGAGAAGCAGAAAATTAAGACCAACTTAACAAGGTAACGTCGTCGTTGGGCGAGCCTTGTTAAAATTTTTTGAGACTCTAAAATAGTGCAAGAGAGAGGCACAAGTTACTCTCGTTGCTGAAAAAAAAAACTCATTGAAATTCACAAGAGAATGAAAAGTTAAGAAGCTGTGCCTTCAAAATAATGTGCAGCACCCAAAGGAGTAGATGCTGATCAACTTTCGGCCATGTTTTGACGTCGCAACAATCCTTTTGGTATATTGCGTCTGCCCCAAAGTAATCCTACCAAACTAGCAAGTATATTGCTTCTTTAGTCTTGCTGGCTTGCCGGTGCGAATCAGTTTTGGCCTCCCCGGTTCCACATATATCGGTGACACGCCAGCTAAGGCAGCCATTTAGTTTTAATTTGCGTTTACTTTTTCTCAAAGTTTTGAGCGATAACTATGGAAGTGTCCAATCCCACAGAACTCCGATGACTGCGAATAGGTAATTACCGATGGACGACGCTGTAAGTACAGTTTATATTTCACATGCCGAACTAAGTGACTAAGCTGCTAGCTACTAGTTAGTGTATTTAAGCTAAAAGTTTATTTTGTGTTTTAATAACTTATACATATAGCTGATATCTGGTAACTCAAGCTGTATATATAAAACTAATGGGTTTAGGTACTTAGAAATAACATTTGTTTGGTATGGTGAAGGTGTGCTCTTAAAGCGTACAAGCTCTAAGTTACTGTGTTCATTTGAAAGAGTTAATTGGCGGATATATAGATTAGACTATATAAGATACTAATATGATATTCTTCGAAATGCAGCTGTGTAGTGAAGCGCTTACACAATTCTTTAAATACTAAGATTTGTTTCGGAGTTCTTTGTGGGTATTCAAAATGGACACATCAAATGCTAATGAACTCACCAAGCGGCTGCTGCCATTATTCTCCGAAATATTTGAAAGAATACTTTTGAACAGAGTTG
The DNA here is from genome assembly GCA_035041775.1 of Chymomyza caudatula. Taxonomy (NCBI): domain Eukaryota; kingdom Metazoa; phylum Arthropoda; class Insecta; order Diptera; family Drosophilidae; genus Chymomyza; species Chymomyza caudatula. Next base: position 233,020 of record JAWNKW010000150.1, read on the forward strand.
TAGCAGCAGCTAAGCCGATACATTCCCCTTATAGTTCACCAGTTCGCAATGAGAAAAAAAACTTTGCTTAGGAGCACATTTATAGACATGAGGAACTGCCTTAAAAGCTCAAAATGGTTCGAGCTAGACCACACTATTTAGTCCTCAAATCCTAAATGGCTAACCGATCATTCAGACTTTCTGTCAAAAGACTGCATCTTCGCTTCATTCTTGTTCCATTCCAAATTTTGACGGATAACTATGAGAGAAATCCATTCTTTCATAACGCTGAACAAGAATTTGTGCCAAACAGTTTGTGCAATATTTTTGGCCCCCACTACCAACGCCACTGGCTCTCTCTATATGGATAACTTGCTCTTTGCAATTAGCACTTGAGCACGAGAGCACGCCAACAATGTTAGCCGCCCAATGCAGTTGAAAAAAAAGTAACAATAACTTACAATAACAACAATTCCAAGTTGTTGTACAATCGCATTTTATTGTTGCCGCTTACCTTATGGAGTTTTCTCTCTATTTCCCCCTTGTTCTCTCTATTTGGCCTGATGATTCATGCATAAAATTTCACGTTTAGAGGAAACACCTGGATAAATACTGACACATACCTTCATATGTGTATACTGTAAGCCACATAGCTACATCTATAGGAACATGCATACATACATATGTACGTATAATGGTTTTTTTTTTTTTTTTTTTTTTTTTTTGCAATTTTATATTATGACAAAACTTTACGTGGAAATATCTGAGTCAACGAGTCAGCAGCCAAAGGCAAATTTCAAATCAACCACAAAGTACATTTTTTTCTTGTTTTTCTGCTCAGCGAGTTATTTGAAATCTTGCATCATAGAAACGGACAAGCGTTAAGAGCCACCGTTTCCCATAACTCAAACTAATTCCTTTTTGGGTTTATTATTTGGGAATTACAAAAACGATAGATGACTTTAAGTTCTAATGCTTTATGTATTACAAAGTATATAGATTGAAAGAGTCAGCTTGGTATTTAGTTTATTAAAATATGGAACACCTGTAATGCTTGGGAACACAACTGGATTCCTAGTATCGCAAGCAAACACTCATGAACTTTGTTTACAATTCTGAAGAAACTCATTTCACGTATATAAAAAACCTAGCAACACCTCTGTGATTCGAGTTATGAGCTCTATTGCTTTTACTACACAGAAGTTAAGTTTCTTCAAAGAGTACAATTCTTTAAGCATTTTAATGCAATATTTGAGTTAGTTTCGCATAAGAAAAACAACTAGCTCTACAATCTTTTCTAAGGCTACAGTCTTTCGGTACGTATCTGTATCTTAAAGATATAATTCAGTCACCAACTCAACCTTTTTTTAGCTGCCGCTCACATTTATGTAAAGAGAGAGATGCTTAAGCGAATGCAAGACGATATTATGTGTAGTTTTTCAAATAGAATACAAAAACTGTTCTGCAACTTTGACCAGAACACCTTAATCAACAATCCACAAATTTCATGGAATAAATATTGGCGATAGCAATTTGCCGGTAAGATTGTCCCAGTGGCAAAATACTGTAAGTCAAAGCTGGACAGATTCCATGCTGGCACAACAATCTTTGACAGTTTGTGTTACCAAAATCCATAACGATAGGCATCGAAAAGCTGCTTTGCTATCTGAAATTATGCCGAAAGTGACACCTTTTTTTTATGTCTAACTCAAAGTCATGCATCTTTTATTGTAGATCCTGCTACTAAGACTGTATTAGGCTCAATCTGCGCATATCAAGGGACATAGTTAAATAAACACAAAAAAGCAACCATTTTTTGTTTGCTCCTTCGCTTTCTCAATTTTGCCTACGAGTGACTCGGTTTAATAGAGGGAGCAACACAAGCAGCCCCACACGTGCACTGTCTTGGAAATAACAGGCGGCTTATAGGCGGGAAATATGTTATTCTTTTTTCCACTAGGTGGGAGCAAATTCAAAACTTCAAACGTGTTTTCTGCAAAATCGAATTTTGTGAGTTATGACAGTCTTCTTGTAAATGAGCGATGTGTCATGTTGCTATCTATAAGAGTAATGCATTTTGTTCGTCTTTTTCAAGCGTAACGAACCTCATTCTGTTGTATTGGCTGCATCACTCTGCTCTCTGGAGAGAAGTGGAACCAAACAAAGCCCAGAGACAAACAACAAACAGTACAATTTATTATATACATGCCATAAACATATAGTAAATTAATTAAAACAATAGACAAAATGCATAATACCAAACTGAGCGTGGGTTGTGATCATTAAGCGCCAAAAACGAAGGGTCCCCAACAAACAGTTAGTTAGTGAGGCGACAATTGTTGCTGTTGCCTCATTCAATTAAATTGTCATTTGTTGTTATTGTGACCCCATGTGACACGTAATGCACAGGAATTTTATTTATTTACTTTTTTTTTTAGTTTTTTAATCTTAAAAAAGAACTTTTGCTGTTGTGTTTGTGCAATGACCAAACGCAAAATTTGTACGGTACACGCTATAAAGTCGCCGATCGTACATGACAGATATACATACATACAACTATATAGACGTACGTGTCTACGTGGCAACCTGCGCTAAGATGTGTGCATAAAGATCTGGCTGGGTCAACATACCGTCGTCTAAACGGCCAACGTCATAAACACTGCCATTAAACGATCCGCGCAATAACCGAACCGAGCTCAAAACTGTCTACAACTGAACCGAAGCGTCTGACTTGACTCATAATTCGCCGAAAGTACTTTGTAGGGTTTCGTGCATACAAAACTACAACAACGAAACATGTTGTATGTTAACGCCATATCAATATCGAGCATAAATACTGATTTTTGGTATTGAAACGCTACGTTGTGCACGTTTTGGCCATAAAAAGTTAAAAGGGTTAAAAAAGAATATTAAGTTAAAAAACGCGCACTAATAAGTCATCATAAATTTGTTTGGTTTTTAATTTTCTGATTTTTTTAGAATGTTAGGGTTTCGACACTGCTTGCTTCGCTTAACAACCCACGTGCTGGTAACAGTTAGGCATTTCATACTAGGATTGTTAATATTATATCGATTTTTTCGTGGACGATACTATCACATATCAATATTTTTGTGTTAAATATCAAATATCGGCTGCTATGTACTTTTCAATAAATAATCTATTTTATAAAGAGCCTAAGTAAAAATTTGGGACCCCTTTTCACCAACTATATGGAAATAAATATGGGTGAAACTTATATCGTTGTGTAGGGAATTTTCATAAGAAGTGCAGAGTATACGTTTCATACATATATTTTGGCAATGGAATAACATGACTGTTTTATATATATTTGTGACTCAGTGTCTCATATAAATCATAGTGAGAGGTAAGAGAGAGAAATCAGAAATGCTAAATGATTTTGAGTTAAAAAAGTTATTGACTTTATAATAAATACGGTAAAAATTTAAAGACGTACTTTATTTGGATACATGAAACAGAACCAATTAAAAATATATCATAATTCTCTGTCAAGTTGTGCGCAAAAATGATGAAAACCAGTGCAAATTCGTCAAACGAAAGAGAGTGCGGGTTGTTCATAATAACATGATCTAAAACACAAATATGGTGGAGCAAAGCGGCGTACAGAAGGAGAAAAAGAGAAGTTAGCGAAAGGGGGTGTCCAATATCTAATTGGATGTATGAGAGGAATGAAAATCATATTTCAAAACTTGCTATATTTTAGACACCACCAGTCAGTTCTGAATCGTCGTCAGAAAGGGTGGCACTGCTCTGAAACTTATTGTAGAGAACAAAAATAGGCCCTTACATGAAAATGTTAAAAAATCCCGTGTATCTAAAATCGCTGAACGCAAAATATTGGACTTAAGTATTTAATTTTTGGCAATAAATCAATATATCGATATTTTAAAACTGATATTATCGATACGGCGATATTCTAAAAAGAACAATTTTGATATATCAAAATACTATATATTTTAAAATAGTTCATACTCCTCCGTCTTTTGCAATAGACAAATTTTCTCTTCGACGCTGATTAATTATCGTGTCAGCGATAATTCTGACCACGTCGATTTTCTTTATTTGTCAAAATTGCTCATTTTTTTCTATAGTTAGTATTTTCGTCAGACAAAATTTGCTTTTAAATAAAACTAAAATGCTGAACGGCAACGCAAACGAGCAAGAAACCACTGAATACGTCAGTCAGAATACAATCTTTTCTGTAATAGCCGAGTACACAATGCAACATGCTAAAACTTGTATGTCGTATGTAGCAGTTTTCTTGATCACCTGGTTTATACTGGTCAGAATGGCAAGATTTTTTATCGGGATGTTGTTGCCACTGTGCGTGCTTTTTACTATTCTTCTAGCCGCCCATATTTTCCGGACTATAATGGACTTTTCAAATGCTGCCGTTGAATCCCTAAAGCTGTTGGCGGAAGCGTTTTTTGATGCCGTAGAAAAATGCTACTACAATTTTATTATAAGCTAGTATTTATACTGATTTAACAGTGCCATTTCAAGATCGCTTGCAAATTGTATGAACAACTTTTTAGTGTCAAAATTACAAGTTTTAGTCATTAAAAATTGCTTCAAATTTTATTAATTATTATTATTATTGCATGTAGGCGACAATTTCATAGAAGCGATAGGCGGGTATAAGCGGTTAACCAAAAAAATATCAATGATGGATAACATTTTTACCAAAATGTATCGATGTAACAGCTGATCGATGGCATTGATGAAATATATATGTATGAAAGCAGTTATTTCTTATATGCACTGTTTATTGTGCTTGATTGCTCCTAAAGTTTTTTTGGTCTCGCGAGACCGTCACAAAGTATGTAACTGTGATACCGTCGCTAAGATGCAGGTTAGCCCCAATACACGTTTAATTCGTGCAAAACATCCCAACACATTCACACAGCAGTAGCATTTGTGAATAAGAATAGATAATCACATAAAAAAGATAGATAAGTATTGTGTAGGCTTTGAAAATGATTGAATCGAAACGCAATTCAAAGTGAAACACTTTAGTTTTGTGGATACAAGCAATAAGAACACTTAAGATAAATCAGGAAATCTTTAAAGCGAATGAAACATTCAAAACCTTAAACAGTGAAGAACAATTATATGGTTCACGCATGATTCTGTCGAAAAAGTAACACAAATAGAACAATTTAATGAGCGGTTGTAAGTAAGCTCCTGTTTATATTTACATTCATCAAAATGAAGATATAATTGATGCCGAAAAATAGCAATTTTACGAGATTCCAATTGAGAAAAAAGCCGTAAAAAAACATGGTGAATCAAATGATAGAAAACCCGCGAAAAGACTGAATCATGAATTTTCATTCATTTCAAACTTATTTTTCAATTAAAGATGTTACAAGAGACGAACCTATACGTCAATGAGCTCTAAGTACATGCTTTATGTGTCCATTGCCTGATCACTCTTTCAAACCACTTATAACTTCTTCCATACACCTTAGAGATGAGCTGTTTTAGAAACCATTTAACGTAGAATCTAAAGAAAGTCTATAAACCAAAATTTTGAAGACTTGGAATTTGACTCGATGGGTAATAAAAAAAAAACACCAAGCTATAGACGATTTTCAAGAGTTATTCCCGTTTGTTGTCGTAACTCTGGAAGTGATGACATCGCAAAAAGACGCACAAAATGAAACAAAAAATCCGTAATCGTTACCAGGAAAATTGTAAGCGAAATAAAATGTTTTAGAAAAACCGATAACCGTTAACCGTTCCGAAATAACCGCATTGAACCCGGTATATATATTTCTATGCCAGCTTACATATTTTTTCGTGTTTTGCACAGTGGGGCCATCTTATTTCTTTTCGACAACATTCATAACTTTCGAAGGCGTAAACATATATTTTCAAATTTGAAAATGCCTGTATCATAGCATTTATTTCACTTGTGCGATTTGGCACTGTTTTTTTCAAAAAGCATGAATGTAATAGAGTGTAATCCTTGGCCGTTTCAGCCGACTTGCTGTAAAGCGACCATTCCCAAGGCACTGCATACATGTGCCTAGTTTTTGCTCTTTCTCAATTTTGGCTAGCAGCATCACACGTACACTGTCTTGAAAATGGTCGCTTTTAGGCAAAATTTTTGAATTTTTTTACGTTCCAGAATTCCAATCTATTATGAACCGGTATAACCGGTAAACCGCAACAAATATCGGTGAATCGCATCGAAACCGAAATAAAACCGTTTATCGGATCAATAGTAGCAGTACTAACGTAATCGTACCCGTAGCCGAAATAAGTTTCGGTTTGAATTCCGCCTTTTTTGGCGATACTTGCTTAACTACCAAGTGTTCACTTGTCTTAATTAAACAAACATTTGAAAAGCTTTGCACTTGACCCAAAAGTCTGTATAAAAGTCAATCGACCGCATCATGTCGCTAAGCTTGACATGTCCAAAACACCAAGACCCAAAGAACCCAACGATGCGTAGCGTAATGCTAAACCTTATGCATTTCACCTTGAACTTAGGTTCGGAACGTAAATAAGTGGGTGGTGAAATGGAGCTAAACAAAAAAAAAATATTCGATAAATTAATTAGTAAAGTGCATAGTTTTTGTTGTTGTTGTTGTTATGCGCACATGCCCAAAAATAAATAGATTAGAGTGAACCATCAAAATAATTAATAAGGTCTATAAAACTGATGACCAAGTAATGCCAGCAGCTGCACAAGCTGCATATTTATTAAAATTACTAAGCAAAAAAACTGGGTGTGGGCGTGGCATGCACTTCCGTTGTTGTGATTGTCATTAAATTGTAACGTGTGTTTGAGTTGTTTATAATGAACATGAACAGGCCAAAAGGCGTCCCGGGCCGGTCTATAATATTGTCATGACAACCTTATAACTATAAAATGTATGCGCTTTAGTGGTTGTTGCTGTTGTTGTTGTTAGGGTAGTGTCAACTAATGTTGACTGTACCGTTCGGCTGTGCGTCAGGCGCCTGCAAATTTAACAAAATGCAACCAATGGATGAATGACTGCATGACACGCAAAGAACTCACTGCATAAGGGTGCAAATAGTAACGAGTGCCCCAAAAAATAGTTACAAGTCAAACCAACCCATTTGAATCAACCCAAAATGTTCCAACAGGAAGTTGGCCTAACCCAATAAAGCAAATGCACACTTAATTAACGTGTCAAAATGTGAATCCTGTAAAGGTTCTAGTTGACTTGAAACCCCAAATGGAACTCAAAGTGTGTGCCACTGAAGTATGTATAGATACATTTGTAAGCCCAAAAATGCAGCCGCACCAATACAAACATAAACAAATGCATTCACGCATTGTTGTTGGACACGTGTGTGTGCGTGTGCGTGACACATGCTGCACACCACGACAAAAATAGATACTCAATTAGTGCAACAATAAATGTTTGAGCCAGAAAGAAACCGCAGTGAATGTGAATGAGTGACAGTGGTCGGCACTCGCTATCCCTACCCTCCCCTCACTCTCTCTCTAACTCTGTCTTTCTCTGGAGCTGTACAACTGACAGTTATGTTTTGGGTTGGGGCTACGGGCTGGGCCTCTTAGCCATCAGTGCAATGGAATCGTGCAATCGTGTTGGCATGCAAATGCCAAGCAATTGTTGACCATAATAGGCAAGACATATATTTTAATACTCTTTCGAGTGTATTCATACAAGACTTGTCTTGAAGTTTGCGACGCAAGTAAGACAGCAGCTGCTAATTCAAAAGAAACTTGTAACGATCATTGCAATTTGCTGAAATTCATCAGTGGCGTGCCAGAAACCTCGTTTCAACCCAAATTTTAACACTCACAGATGTCTTTCTTGACGAATGCCAGCGCAAGAGATCTATCAGAAAAGCTTTTCATGCAACTGATTGCAACGCTTAGCAGTAAGCGTAGCCTTTACGGCTTTTGAAAGAGAATTTACTACTTGGCACCACTTCAGCTTGAGAATCAAACAGAGAAACACTCTTGCCAATAGTATTACTATGGTAGTAGAGGCCACTCTCGCCAGACGAAACTAACACTTTATAAGACGCTAACACTTCGGTGGGTGCCCGGCCACAACATGTCTGGGAATGAACTTGCGGACGAACTAGCAAGAAATGGAGCCGCAAACCCCCTGATGGGACCAGTTGCCATTCTGTGGCATTGGAAGACACACGATCAAGCAACTATGAAGACAGCAGGAAAGCAGCAGGCGAAATGCTGACTGGACAGGGGCAAAAGGCGTTAGACGGGCTAAGCAGCTCCTTACCTCCTACTGTAATACGATTTAAGGAAATTGTTCAACTGAGCAAGAGCAATTAGGAACAACAATTAAAAAATGGGCACTTAAGTAAGCTGGGCATCATTAGCTCTAATACCTGTAGGTTTTGCAAACAGGAGGAGGAGTCCTAACCTCCTAGGCGGTTATAAACTCTCGATGCTTGACATAACCCTATTAGAACCATCCGAGATAATAAAGTACATATTAGAGATAGGACTGCTGGGGGTATAAGCTAGGTAGGGGGCAAAATAGATCCTTAGGGTCGCAGTGCAGTACTCCCTCATTATATTATTATTATAATTAAGACGCTCATCCTGCCCGTTTTGCTTAATGACTCTGAAGCATGGATGGTAGAGCAGTCCTATGCAGATGTGCTTGTAGCGTTTGAGCCGAAAGTACTTCGTAAGATCTTTGGTCTTTCACGCGTAGGCAAAGACTAACGGCTTCAATGGAACGACGAACTCTATGAGCTCTACGACGACATTGACAAAGTCAAAGGAATTCACATCCAACGGCTTCGCTGGCTAAAAAAAGCTCTTGCAAGAAAGTTTTGTTGCAGAGAGGATAGGAGCGGCAGGCCATGTCTCCCTTGGAATTACCCAGAAGGCGGCACCGCACTACTACTACCTTTGGTATAACCGATTGCAGAATACGCGCTCAAAGCAGATGTGCCTGGACGACTTTCAGAAGAAGGAGAGAAAGAAGAATCAAGCGTTGAGAATCCTTTTTGCCGCTGCCATGCACTAACTGGAAAACGACTTGCTGTGACCTTGGGCTACATCTGTTCTGTGTATGTTATAGGGTTACTGCCATTAATTTAGTTCCCCGATGATCAAGCTTAATAAAACCTATGGCCCTGGATTGGCTTAAGTGTGTGGGCGGGTATAAGCGCTGCTGCCTCAACGCATAAACAGCTGATTGTTTTGCAACTTGCTGCTAACTGCTGCCAGCAACTTTAATGTGAAGCTTCTATAATTCAATTTAGCTCATTTTCTCTACGTTGTGTGTAGGTCGCTAAAATTTCTTTTCTATTAAAACGAGAAAACACAAAAGCCAAGAGACCATCTGAAATCTAATTCAATTGAAATTCGCTCCAAATTTGGCTAGCGTGTATTGATGAATCCAGGGCCAGAGACGTTCGACAAACGAATACCTACGCAATAATAAATACCAAGACAGAACTTTAATAAGTAAGTCGACTTACATACATACATATATGATTATAGACATTAACTACAAGTATGCGCGTACGTAAAGGCGTGCAGATATCGGTCAAAAAGTACGCTGAAAACTGCTTTCAGCTGGTTGTAGATACAGTGAAACTTTGGTTAAATGAACTTTGATCAGAGATTCATGATGTCACAGGAATCGCTTCCTACTTCCATTCAGTAAAAGATATTTAGAACTCCACTATTATCTATCGAGATTTTTGTTATACTTTGATCTCTTTGTATAAACGCTAAATTCTCAAGAACTGAGTACAGCGAATTGAATGCTTCCCGTAGTACTTGCTTTTAGATGTTGTGTTGTCTTAGCTTCGCAGCACAGTAGCTTTGGGCAACTTTAAATGTTCAGATATCATTCATTTACATTCAATCTATAGTTAGAGTTCAAAAGGTTTCTTGTAACTAGATCTGAGAAAAGAGTCTCTTTGTGTGGCCCTACGAAGTTGCATAGGTGCGTACCCAAGCACTCCTATAAAATGCATATTAGCCGAAGCTGGAATACCAGATATTCCATTGAGTGTCGCCCAAATGACTTTCAAGCTTATACCAAAAATATTTTGCAAAAGAAACAGGCATATATCCTAATTGGAGAAAATTTCACGCCGACGGTTCAAAGTCAGCTGGGGCAACAACCTTTGCAGTTGTCGATCAGTGTGGATTGATTGTATCTTGGGGATGGTTTCCCCAACACTACTCTGTTTTCGCAGCTTAACCAGTAGCCATCCTAAAAGCACATCATATGTAGGGACAATCTATCCACCTTACAAGGTATATCAAACTTCTACAACAGCAACAATCTACTATGTGAGATCAGAAACTACTGCATACCAAACCAAACCAAAATAAAGCTACACTGGGTTCCAGGGCACATGGGTATAGAAGGGAGCGAGCAGCAAGAGTACTATGTTTGAAGCTTATTCCCGGGTCCAAGAGGACATCTGTGAATATATTGGGACATTGGTGAAGTCCCGTGAAATGACCGAATGGCACTCCTATGACCACTGGTATAAAGTGGTCCAACCAAATGAAGTAAAGAACGCGCTACGATCCACAATGAGCTAGAAAGGCCTGTAGTCCATAGTCCAAAAGGACATAAGTTAATATATTGGCACATTTGTGAAGTCCCGTGAAATTACCGAATGGCACTCCTATGGCCACTGGTATAAAGCCTCTAGCTCAATGAAGTAAAGAATGCGCTACGATTCGCTTTGGGCTAGAAAGGCCTGTAGTCTACTACACACAGCAGGACACAGCAAGTTAGCCCATAGGCTTCCTCAAAGGGGAAGTCAAGTCAAACTAGGAAACTCTCAATACAACATATACTAGACGAGTGCACACACAACTCAAAAACCAGAATTAGCATGTTTGGCAGATCCAAACGATCAAGTCTATTAAGCAACCCAACAATTCCTTTGAAAATTGTAACCCCTTTTACCAGCTGTTAGATCCATAGTAAAAAGTCGAGTCAATGGTCTTGTAGTAGCTAGTACTCATAGTTATTAATAAGTCAATTACAATAGTATGTACTATATTCTATGATGTATTTCTATGAAAGTCCTATGTGGTATGTGGCTTAACCCAAGTCCAAAAAAAAGCCAATTTCTTTCATTTCTGACATCTTGCTACTTACACAGAAGTAGGTTCAAACATAGTACTATTCAAGTAGCTTGTATATAGCCATTTGTTAGTTGTTCTGTTGTTATGGCAACCACAAATATTGGCTTAAAGCCAACCATAGCTACATGTACCTCTATATATACCTTCATATTATGTACTTATATGCATACTAGTTAGCCAAGGTGGGCGCAAAAAAAAAAAAAACAAAATTAAAACGTAATTGATTTTTTTTCGTCGCCCATGCCAAAGTTGCCACCGCGTTCCATTTTTGTTGCACTCTCAATGCTGATGGCTTAAGGCGTTAAACAGCAAGTCGTTGTCGGGGTCGTAGAAATAATATTTTTTTTTCAGCGAAACCGTACGAATTGGTTACAACCCATGCTTATAATTGGCTTGGAAATAATAGAGAAACGTTGCATATGTATTCTCCGTGTGGGTAAGACAAGTGCAAAGTATTAGTTATGCGTTTAGCTTATTTACGGAACAAATGATAGCATTGGAGCATTATAATTTCTAGACTATTCAATTTAATAACAAGTTTAGGGTTAAAGTAGATTAGCAAGTTCAAAACCCTAGGCATACTTAGCTTATTACAGGCTCATGGTCATTAGAACTCTGGAACGTTTCTTTAGTCGCTGCATTCCAGCGAGAGTGCAGATAAAACTTTACTAAAAACTAAAATCACAAAACTCATATCAATAACGCAGATCTACAAATGCCGGGGTCATGTCAGTTGTTGGAAAGCTAAGGGTCATTCCCGAACTAATTTGCTGCGTAGAATCCGAATCCGGATTCAAAATTGGCTTAGTATGTCAGATATATTTGAGGTTGTGTACCCGAAAAACGACCTTTTTTCTACTTTTGAGGTTATGCACAGGGTGCACAAAATTTGTGCTCTGTCTTTCCAGTTAGATCATTTAGTATCACTCTTCTCCTTTAATTTAAGAGTTCAATTATTTTTTTGTTTTTTCAAAATTATGGCTATTTGAAAAATAACCCTTCGACGTCATTAGCATTAAGCCTTTGAGATAATAACATAGGTCAACATGGTTTAGTTGTTGACTGAGTAATAGAATCCGAATCTGGGGTTAGAATTTCACTTTGTGTACAGGCAGGCTATAAAGATATCTGGCATACCTAAAAATTGATTTGGATTGAAATTCGGTTACGTTTAAGAACAACCATAGAGGATATGCATCCTATGAAAAAGCACACGGAGGGGTCTTTAACAAATGAAGGAAACGGAATGAGAGTCGCTGGAACGTCGACACATCTGTCCGAATCTTTAGGCATATACAAAGTCGTTTTCTAGGCTAGTAAAAATTGGACACTCTAGGCTGAAAGGACACTTGTGTAAGCTGAGCCAGTATCTTTAGGTTATGTGAACTTGAGGGGGGCGAATACTCGCAGCACGTACGGCGGGTATATTTGTATATATCAGCCGATCCCTGCTGTAAAGATTACCCTTACGTGTTTTACACGAGCCAAAAAAAAAAAACGTTGAAAGAATCGTTAGTTTTTTAATAATATAATTAGTGTTTGCACTTGAACTAGTTTACGTTTCACTACTAGCTACTTTCCTTTCAAGTTAAGTGAAGAAGTTTGTGTGAAATATGCAAATTTAACGCCAAACTGTTAGAGCGCATTTCAAAAACGCTACAATTAGCAATGCGCAAGTTTTTGAATTTAACTGCACATATTTTCCCGCTTCGTCGGCAACGTAGCAGCTTAAATATTTCTTTCGAGCATTTCTGTATTATTATTTTTTTTGGTTTATTTTTTATTTTTTTGTTTTATGAGTAAATAATTTACAAATTGTGCAAAACAGGTTTCCAGTTGCGCTTGCCGTGTGGGGCATGAATTCAAAATTCACAACGGCTGTCTGCTACCAAAAAAGATTAATAAAAAGAAATACCGAGTAAGAAAGCTTGAATGGTTTAGAGTGCTCAACGTTGAGATACTCTGAAAACTGTTGTTCCAGAGCTAAGCATGAAAAATGACCCTGAAATAACATTTACGATATTATCGGTTATCATTATTTGTATAGCGTACGAAACATAGAAAGAGTGCCGCAAAAAAAGGGAAGATGGTTTTGGCAAGTTTATGTGCTGTTTTCAAGAAACTTATCAAGCTTTTAGATAATCCTGTATGAAGTTTTAAAGAGCGTAGTTTATCGATTCTGCGAAATCTGCTCTTAAGTTTGTGTTCGTTCTTTGAGTCGGCCTAATGTACAGCTTCATAATTTAAGTGTATATACGTTTGTGCATAGATAATGTTCAATGAATTTCGGTTGCCATGACTCCTACTGCGCCCACTTTAAACATAGCCAAGAGAAAAAAAAGAAAGAAAATATAAAAAATTGTAAGCCCAAACAGATAGACAGAAATGAGCAATTTTGCACGCCTCTGGCTTACGAAGCGATAAGCCGTGAATACAAAACTAACAGATAAAACAAAACTTACAACAACGACACGAAAATACCCTTTTAGATCAATCGATTGTTTGAGTATTAGTTGTATCATAAAGCAATAAATACTTGCTGAGTTGGAAATAGAATATATGGCTTATATATATATAAGGTGGCGGTAGAGATTATAGTGCCTAGAGTTCTGGAATGCCGCAGAAAACGGATGAAGAGCTTGCCGACATCAACACCAGCTAGAGCGCTCTAAGTGATTGAAAGTTTCCATGGAAATGGACCACGCGATGGTGGTATCCCAAAGAGTCGGAGGTAGACGAAAAGGACAGTAGGATATTAGTACCAATATCTTAGTATGAGGCAGAGAAAGGAAAGGAATGGGTAGGAGAACGGCAAAGGGAACGTAAACCTCGAGGGGCAAAGGGGTTGGCGAGCGAGGTTGCACCCTAAAAAAGCTACAAATTTAATTTGTACTACATCCTAAGTATAGAGCCATGAAAATGTATTTCCTTTTAATGATGAAATGAATGATTAGAAGACGATATTTGTGCATTTGTGATTACATTGTACCTGTCACAATGTATACAATGAATTTATTGACGGCTATAACAAAGCGCGCGGTTTCAGCTTGTCGAATATATAGAAGCAACCAATGCATACTATGTGCCGTCTGCCGGCTAAGGTACTAAATGTGCTTGTACATAAGCTACCTCATAAATAGTACCTTAAAAATGAGCTAGCGTCGGCAGACGGCTTCTATCTTGTAATACATATAGCTTGAAAGCAACTATGTTAATCATTTCAAACACACTTACTTTGAAACTGAGTGCAAATTGCAACTTAGACAACTTACCAACAGTGTTGCATAGAATATGCTTCCTTTTGCCTGACAAATGCGTAAACTCCAAACTAAACTGACTCCTTGCAAAGTTATGAAACAAACAGATAAGACTGACCATTATGTGCAGAGTGTATAAAGAGAACGCCCCCACAACAAGACACAAAACAAAGGCGTAGACAGTAAATTGAATTCATTTGTTATTATATTAATCATGTTTTTATGTATATATATATCATATATGTCTGTGTGTATATTTGTTTATTGAATCATGTTCGTCAACTGGAAAAGCTATCCACAACGGTTTATAAAAACTGACCCAATGATATATGCAAGTGTTTGTGCTGATTTTTTTAATACTAACTTTAACTAGAGCTGGAAGTACTGTCTACCAGCAACCAAGACACACAGTAAAGAATTTCAAATTGTACAGAGGCACAATTTTTGCCAATGCTGCAATTTGTGTGCCATTTCGAGCATTAAATTGCATAATTAGCAAAGTCAAGCCAAGAGCCAAGAGCCAAGTTGCCAGACCCAGTCAAATAGCCAACCAGAACAACAACAACAAGAGCGTCAAGACACACGTGATCGCGAAATGGAAAGCGTCTTGTCTTATCGGAGTATACTATATCGTATATGCATTTAATTGGAGCTGACACAGTTTTATTTTTTTTGTTTTGTTTTTAGTTTTTTTTTTTTTTTTTCATAAACAATTGCAGGCAAGCCGCAAAAAATATTCACACGTTGCACAGCTACAGCATCAAAACAACAACCAGAGTATTCAAGCAAAACTTTGGCAACACTTCAAATTTTAACAACGGAAATACCAAGTCAAATTTCAAATCTACATATACATAATGAATAGATTAAATACAAAAAAAAAA
This sequence comes from Chymomyza caudatula, assembly GCA_035041775.1. Classification (NCBI taxonomy): domain Eukaryota; kingdom Metazoa; phylum Arthropoda; class Insecta; order Diptera; family Drosophilidae; genus Chymomyza; species Chymomyza caudatula. The sequence goes on from JAWNKW010000150.1 coordinate 248,266, forward strand.
AAAAGAAAACCCGGCAAAGTAAACTTGCAGGCAGTCGGACGGTCGGTTAACTTCAAAACCTTAAATATAAAATTGATTTTCCCTGGAAAGCGCATAGAAGTTAAAAGAAAAGAAATGAAAAGAAAAGAGTCCAATAACTCAGTTGAAAAGAGTGGAAAAACCTAAATTAACATTTTCCTGTTGCTTACGCTCGGCTTGATTTTTGATTAATTACAAGATGATGCATCTATTTTGTGGAGTGCCTTAGTGCACCTTGTACCTGTTGTGATCAGAACCAAATTCAGCCCTACCTTAATTTAGCTTAACCCCCGAAAAAGATACAACAAACTATGTATGTATATGTCTCAACAACGGGTTCAAATGAGTTCAAGAATTGTGCTCTTTGGTTGGGTTTGGTCTTCTTCGGTTTCCATCATCGTCGTTGAAGATGTTCCCCTCCTCCTTCGCATTTGCTGTGTTATTTGTCTCTTGGTGTTGGTTGTATTTTCGTATTGCTTTCTGAACTCGTCTTTTGATTTGTTTGTTGTTGTTATCTGGTTGTTGTCTTACCATTTGCTTGTGTTACGTTTTCGTTTTCGGTTTTTATGAGCTGCGGTTATCATTATTCAAATATTTTACCTATGCCAGAGACCCGACGTCCGGACCATCATGATGACACATTCTTTGCCTGTGGTTACCCTGCAGGAATTTCGTAAACTAGTACCAGTTTTAACCACTTCGAACGTAAGTAGTTGCGAACAGGTTCAAAAAAGTGTAGTCGCGGTATAGGAACTAATTGTGCTATGCATTGAGTATCAGTTTTGTTATTAAACTAACTTGAGTCAGAACAAGATGTGAAACTCTACCATGTTGCTTTTTGAGGTGTGTGTGTTTGTGTGTGTGGGGAAAGGTGTGAGCAGGCAAAATTTGCATTTTTTGGTCAAATTGTTGTGTGCTTCCGAGATCTGGATGTTCATACAAGCAATGACTAACATGACTACAAACACTTCTTCCACGCCTACGTTGAGCGGTATGGGCGTAATCAAAGCAAATGTTTGGGGCTGGCTTTTTCGGTAAAATACACTCAAGGTACTAGTTCCTATTCAATTTGTGAAACATAAGATCGCCTAATAAAAAATAAACTAGTTATGTACCAGTATGTTTTCATGCAGTCTTCTAAACCACACAGACGTAATAGTTATAGATAAAACCTGATCTTCATTGCTGTTTGAGCGCTTCTGTGTCCCTTAAAGAAATTCGGTGGTAATTACGCTCAAGTGCAGCGTTTCCGCTCTCACGCGGCATGTGTCTTTAGGGTCGGTTGCAGCGGTTGCGCTTCACTTGTAATCTATATATAAAATACACTTACCTTTCCGGCTGCTTTTTTATAACGACGCGTGGCTTCAATAACTAAATCCCTTACTAGTAGTTCGCCGGAGCCGCAGGGCACCAAAATGCGTACATCGCCAAAACAAACGGTAACCTTCATGACGTTGTTATTGTTTGTTGCACTTTCTAATCAATTTTTATGAATTATATTAATAATACACAAACAACAACAAGAAACAAAACATTGAAACTTCGTTCGAATGTCTATGAATTTCGTTTTATTAGTAGACAAAACTTTGTAATTTTGGCTTGTCTGGTACGCTGCACGTTATTGTCTAGTTGTTGTTATTTTTGTTGCTGTTGTACACGGCATTTGGCTTTGGCTTTGGTATCAACAACAACCAAGTGCAGCTGCGTCTGCTGCTGCTGCGTCTGCCGCTGCTGCTGCTGCTGCTGCATGCTTACGTCGCTGCCAGCGTTGTCTATTGAGGTACGCCTGGGTGCGAGCGAGATGGCGTATACGTAAAAAGGAACTCGCGGCTGCGGCTGCGGCTGCGCACTTGACAGCTGTACACACACGGCCCGGAGTTTTATCACCACCGAAAGCAACAACAACAACTACGTAACAATACAATAGGGTACTCCGCACACCGTTTGGGAGTCCTATGTGCGTGTGAGTGTTTTGGTGTTTATCTCGAGCTCTCAATGCAGGATGCACGCGTCAACAGTACTTTTTGTTTTTGGTGACTTGCTGTTTTTTTTTTTGCTATTTATTTAACATATTCTATGTATCTGTATTCATGCTTATTGTTTTTATTGTGTTTTATTTGAATGAATCACAGCGTCAATCGTCGCGCCGCGCGTAGAAAACGAGTTACAACAAAAAAGGCAAACAACAGGCCAAGATCATCGAAACGTCGTAACAAAACGCAACGCAAAAATAAAGCAACTGTATTTTTAACTGCAACTCGATTGCACTCTGTTGTTGCTTTAGAATTTTGTGTTCTGGTTTAGTTGCTGTTGGTTTTTAAGCATCTTTTATTAAAACTAAGCGTCAATATACATTTCGTTCGATCATTTTCGTCGCGTTACCGTCGCAACGTCGTTTAATGGTTATCGCTTTTGTGTTAGCGTCGTTTTTTTGTTGTTGTAAACTTTGTTTGGCTGTTGCACTTTATCTTAAGATTATACATAAATATGTATGCACATTTTTATATGTTCACTAATCTGTACAATTTTCGTAATATAACGTATTATCAAAAAAAAAAACGAAAAAAAATAAATGTTAAGTTAAACATGTAACGCAATTTGATGTCAACACGCGCGCCGCGCTTCCGTACGCGTTCATGTCAAAAACTCGTTTAGTTTGCCGTATCAAACGTAATGCAATGCCGCGAGAGAGCGAAATTATGCTTTTTAACAGGTTGGCAGCTCATGTTGTGGCAGCTCTGACATCGATAAGCGCGCGCTTGCAAAGCGATAACAATCGAAGTTGGCAGCGCCGCAATTGAATATTGCAATTGCAGCCTTTTATTTATGTTTACATAAATTTACTAATTCTGCATTTATTTTTCCTATTTCCTAATGGCTGTGTTGCGCACTGTCGTTTACATATGCAAAACTCTGCTGTATGTTATTACTTACTTAGCTTAGCATACTTCTTCTTAACTGGCCATAACAACCCTGGCTTAGCATACACCAAAGTAAAAACTTCAAATTACTAACACGTTCATCAACATATGGAAGCTATTGCTGGACAAAAATGTTGCAAACACTCAATGCGAACGCTTTGGCACCTTGATAACTTTATTTTAAGCATATGTACGTCTCATTATGGATACAAATACAATAGGCAAAAAATGAAAGCATTTCCGCGCAAAAAACTGAAATGTTCCAAACTGAGCATAAGCGTATTAAGCGCTTGTCGGCGTTCGTAACCTATTGCCATCGCCATAAGCTCATATAGAAGCGCCAATTTGTCCATATCCATGCAAACCATACAGCAGCATATACGCTTCCACAAGAGCTGCGCTCTGAGGCTGCTTTGCACAAGACCATAATGCTCGAAATAATGAGCAAATCAGACGATTACACAGGAGGAAGTCTGTCCTCTGTGGGGCTGTCATGCAACGGTGGTAATGTGCTCCATTGGGTTGAAAGCAACATACCTCTGTACCTGCATTTTATTAAAATGCCTTACGCGCCTTCTGGCTCCGCCGGATTTTGTCCTTTTACTTGGCTATGTGGGCAAGATGCTAAGGTGTGCCAGTCAAACAGATACCAAAGATATCAGGTTATGCTGACAGGCATGAGACCGTCTGAGTTTAAATATAAATCTCAACGTCAATAGTAGGTAGGCCACAGCTTATTTAATACACGTCCTTTTATAATTAATATAATATAAAACAAATTTAATTTTTAGTCTGTGGCCGCTGTCACCCCTATGTTGGCCATAGCTAATTGCACCGATTTCAATGCAAGTGCACAGAAGCAGCAAGCTGGAGATGAAGCAGCATTAGAGCAGATCCCAAACTTTTGGCAAAACACAGGAAAGGAAATCAAATAAAAGCGCGCTAAGGAAACATACATTGTTGCTTGATAACTTCATGGCTGATTTGAGGAATAAGCAAAGCTCATTACCTGCAGGTCAGCCAATCTAATAATGCCGGTGGTTTTATTTAGCTCTGACATGGGAACTTGCCGTCCAGGGAACTACAGTTGAAGACCAAAGAATTAAAGATTTATTTCATCACGCAGCCAAATTGTTACGTTTTCTGAGGAGCTACCTGTAGTTGATGAGCCACTGGTCTTACATGCACCGCTACCAAAAAACCTTCATTACAACCAATTCAAGCGTATATTTTTGTATGTTTGTAGCATGTGTGTTTATTTTTTAATGGATGAATTTTAATAATTAAGATAATGCTGTCTGTTTTTACATTTACATTAAATCTGTTATTGGAAATAAGCTGTACTTGTTTAGGTATTTATTTTAGGTTAGTTAGTGGTTTTTGTGGTCTAAATGAGGAAAGTAACTGTCGAATGCCTTCTATACCCCCAGCAATTGGTTGGCCAACCGAAATATTTTGATTTTCTTGCGACAAAAGTGTATTGCGGTTGGCCAACCGATTCCCGTATGTATGGGAGGTATTTTTAGTCGAGGCTATCAGTATCGGATGCTAGCGGATCATATGATTTTTCCAAATTTATAATTAGTTCGTTCAGGAACAAATAATGGCTACGCATCTCTAAAACAAGTAGCCACAGACGGAGGAACTGCATCTCATCCACCTCAGTGACGGCGCGACGATAGTCTTCGATGTGTGGATGTTTTTCAATATTCAAAATATACTTAGTACGCTTATCAAAATACAATAAATCTTTATCAATGCTGAATTGCACTGAAACTTCGACTTTCGCAATCTCAAGCAATGTATTCCGAAGCACTTCGACGTTAAAGTTAGCGCCTTCGTGATTTTCTGATATAGTCAAGGTCCACAATTTTAATAGGTTAACTACCAAAATAAAAGAAAAAAGCATCTTTAGTTCATTTTCCTTGACATTGCCAATGGCCAAATAAATACTACTTACTGTCGCCGAGAAGCTTGCGAATAATCGGCTTAACGATCTTGATAATTTCGCAAATTGGTTTGTTGGAAGGCACCATAGCAGATGGCAGCGATATGTCCGGGCTGGCCGAGTTGTCCCTTTCCATACGGGAGCGCTTCGGCAGCGGCTGATCAACGTCATCATCAACGTCAGCGCTAGGGCTTTCGAACAGCATCGGTCCTGCCACCGGAATATTTACATTTTGATTGGTAATTTCATCCAATTGGTGCTCACTGAACATGCTGCTTTCGAGCAACTTGTTAATAGCCAACACAGAGGCAGGAATGCCATGTGTAATGAGCTGCGAAATTGTCCTTTTCAGCGACTGCTTATACTCATGAATATGGTTAATATGGTCCTGATTTAGGTCTACTTCTTCATTCGGCATTTTGTGCTGCAATAACAAAAATTTTAAGGTTTTTCAATTAGTGCGTATAGTTTTATTCTTGGTTATTTTTTTCGTTACTAGGAAATCAAAAAAAATAAAAATGCCTACATGGACAAAATGACGCGACTTTGTATCGTGGCCGTGGACGACAATTAATTGCAAATATTAGATCAAATATTGTACATCCGATGAAACAAAAAAATTAAAGTATTCTCACAGACGTAAATTAAAAAATGTTCTAAATGTATATTACAACTTACCAAATGTAAATAATTTTCTGGCAAGCAAAATTAAGGAGAACACAATGTTCGTTTGGCAAATGCAAAAATGAATATGGCGGAAACTTGAAAACCAACTGTACAGCGTTGCCAGCTTTGTCAAATAAACGAAAAACCGTGTGCAGGCGAAATGAATAAAGAAAATTATGAGAGTATTGCAAAATGTAAAACAAATCAGATGACAAATGTTGGCAAAACTGGTAGAAGTCTGAAACTGTTAACTTATTTGTTTTTTTCTTTAGAAATTGCCGTAACATTCGAATAAAAATGTATTTAAACTTTGTTCGCCAACATTATTTAATTTAAAACTCAATTTGTATCGCCAAATGTTATGCGCCCAAATATATTGGCATGCATCATCGATAGCTTATTTTGCTCTATCAATTTATTAGCCGCAAAACAACTACAACGAAGAAAAAACTCAAAGAAATCACAATCTAAACAATTATAAACACATATTTTGATTATTAAAAACACAAAAAACTGCTGTTCACTTCATATATAACTTATATTTTATAAATGACGCGACTTTGTATCGTGGCCGTGGACGACAATTAATTGCAAATATTAGATCAAATATTGTACATCCGATGAAACAAAAAAATTATAGTATTCCCACAGACGTAAATTAAAAAATGTTCTAAATGTATATTACAACTTACCAAATGTAAATAATTTTCTGGCAAGCAAAATTAAGGAGAACACAATGTTCGTTTGGCAAATGCAAAAATGAATATGGCGGAAACTTGAAAACCAACTGTACAGCGTTGCCAGCTTTGTCAAATAAACGAAAAACCGTGTGCAGGCGAAATGAATAAAGAAAATTATGAGAGTATTGCAAAATGTAAAACAAATCAGATGACAAATGTTGGCAAAACTGGTAGAAGTCTGAAACTGTTAACTTATTTGTTTTTTTCTTTAGAAATTGCCGTAACATTCGAATAAAAATGTATTTAAACTTTGTTCGCCAACATTATTTAATTTAAAACTCAATTTGTATCGCCAAATGTTATGCGCCCAAATATATTGGCATGCATCATCGATAGCTTATTTTGCTCTATCAATTTATTAGCCGCAAAACAACTACAACGAAGAAAAAACTCAAAGAAATCACAATCTAAACAATTATAAACACATATTTTGATTATTAAAAACACAAAAAACTGCTGTTCACTTCATATATAACTTATATTTTATAAATGACGCGACTTTGTATCGTGGCCGTGGACGACAATTAATTGCAAATATTAGATCAAATATTGTACATCCGATGAAACAAAAAAATTATAGTATTCCCACAGACGTAAATTAAAAAATGTTCTAAATGTATATTACAACTTACCAAATGTAAATAATTTTCTGGCAAGCAAAATTAAGGAGAACACAATGTTCGTTTGGCAAATGCAAAAATGAATATGGCGGAAACTTGAAAACCAACTGTACAGCGTTGCCAGCTTTGTCAAATAAACGAAAAACCGTGTGCAGGCGAAATGAATAAAGAAAATTATGAGAGTATTGCAAAATGTAAAACAAATCAGATGACAAATGTTGGCAAAACTGGTAGAAGTCTGAAACTGTTAACTTATTTGTTTTTTTCTTTAGAAATTGCCGTAACATTCGAATAAAAATGTATTTAAACTTTGTTCGCCAACATTACTTAATTTAAAACTCAATTTGTATCGCCAAATGTTATGCGCCCAAATATATTGGCATGCATCATCGATAGCTTATTTTGCTCTATCAATTTATTAGCCGCAAAACAACTACAACGAAGAAAAAACTCAAAGAAATCACAATCTAAACAATTATAAACACATATTTTGATTATTAAAAACACAAAAAACTGCTGTTCACTTCATATATAACTTATATTTTATAAATGACGCGACTTTGTATCGTGGCCGTGGACGACAATTAATTGCAAATATTAGATCAAATATTGTACATCCGATGAAACAAAAAAATTATAGTATTCCCACAGACGTAAATTAAAAAATGTTCTAAATGTATATTACAACTTACCAAATGTAAATAATTTTCTGGCAAGCAAAATTAAGGAGAACACAATGTTCGTTTGGCAAATGCAAAAATGAATATGGCGGAAACTTGAAAACCAACTGTACAGCGTTGCCAGCTTTGTCAAATAAACGAAAAACCGTGTGCAGGCGAAATGAATAAAGAAAATTATGAGAGTATTGCAAAATGTAAAACAAATCAGATGACAAATGTTGGCAAAACTGGTAGAAGTCTGAAACTGTTAACTTATTTGTTTTTTTCTTTAGAAATTGCCGTAACATTCGAATAAAAATGTATTTAAACTTTGTTCGCCAACATTATTTAATTTAAAACTCAATTTGTATCGCCAAATGTTATGCGCCCAAATATATTGGCATGCATCATCGATAGCTTATTTTGCTCTATCAATTTATTAGCCGCAAAACAACTACAACGAAGAAAAAACTCAAAGAAATCACAATCTAAACAATTATAAACCCATATTTTGATTATTAAAAACACAAAAAACTGCTGTTCACTTCATATATAACTTATATTTTATAAATGACGCGACTTTGTATCGTGGCCGTGGACGACAATTAATTGCAAATATTAGATCAAATATTGTACATCCGATGAAACAAAAAAATTATAGTATTCCCACAGACGTAAATTAAAAAATGTTCTAAATGTATATTACAACTTACCAAATGTAAATAATTTTCTGGCAAGCAAAATTAGGGAGAACACAATGTTCGTTTGGCAAATGCAAAAATGAATATGGCGGAAACTTGAAAACCAACTGTACAGCGTTGCCAGCTTTGTCAAATGAACGAAAAACCGTGTGCAGGCGAAATGAATAAAGAAAATTATGAGAGTATTGCAAAATGTAAAACAAATCAGGTGACAAATGTTGGCAAAACTGGTAGAAGTCTGAAACTGTTAACTTATTTGTTTTTTTCTTTAGAAATTGCCGTAACATTTTAATAAAAATGTATTTAAACTTTGTTCGCCAACATTATTTAATTTAAAACTCAATTTGTATCGCCAAATGTTATGCGCCCAAATATATTGGCATGCATCATCGATAGCTTATTTTGCTCTGTCAATTTATTAGCCGCAAAACAACTACAACGAAGAAAAAACTCAAAGAAACCACAATCTAAACAATTATAAACACATATTTTGATTATTAAAAACACAAAAAACTGCTATTCACTGCATATATAACTTATATTTTATAAATGACGCGACTTTGTATCGTGGCCGTGGACGACAATTAATTGCAAATATTAGATCAAATATTGTACATCCGATGAAACAAAAAAATTATAGTATTCCCACAGACGTAAATTAAAAAATGTTCTAAATGTATATTACAACTTACCAAATGTAAATAATTTTCTGGCAAGCAAAATTAAGGAGAACACAATGTTCGTTTGGCAAATGCAAAAATGAATATGGCGGAAACTTGAAAACCAACTGTACAGCGTTGCCAGCTTTGTCAAATGAACGAAAAACCGTGTGCAGGCGAAATGAATAAAGAAAATTATGAGAGTATTGCAAAATGTAAAACAAATCAGGTGACAAATGTTGGCAAAACTGGTAGAAGTCTGAAACTGTTAACTTATTTGTTTTTTTCTTTAGAAATTGCCGTAACATTTTAATAAAAATGTATTTAAACTTTGTTCGCCAACATTATTTAATTTAAAACTCAATTTGTATCGCCAAATGTTATGCGCCCAAATATATTGGCATGCATCATCGATAGCTTATTTTGCTCTGTCAATTTATTAGCCGCAAAACAACTACAACGAAGAAAAAACTCAAAGAAACCACAATCTAAACAATTATAAACACATATTTTGATTATTAAAAACACAAAAAACTGCTATTCACTGCATATATAACTTATATTTTATAAATGACGCGACTTTGTATCGTGGCCGTGGACGACAATTAATTGCAAATATTAGATCAAATATTGTACATCCGATGAAACAAAAAAATTATAGTATTCCCACAGACGTAAATTAAAAAATGTTCTAAATGTATATTACAACTTACCAAATGTAAATAATTTTCTGGCAAGCAAAATTAAGGAGAACACAACGTTCGTTTGGCAAATGCAAAAATGAATATGGCGGAAACTTGAAAACCAACTGTACAGCGTTGCCAGCTTTGTCAAATGAACGAAAAACCGTGTGCAGGCGAAATGAATAAAGAAAATCATGAGAGTATTGCAAAATGTAAAACAAATCAGGTGACAAATGTTGGCAAAACTGGTAGAAGTCTGAAACTGTTAACTTATTTGTTTTTTTCTTTAGAAATTGCCGTAACATTTTAATAAAAATGTATTTAAACTTTGTTCGCCAACATTATTTAATTTAAAACTCAATTTGTATCGCCAAATGTTATGCGCCCAAATATATTGGCATGCATCATCGATAGCTTATTTTGCTCTGTCAATTTATTAGCCGCAAAACAACTACAACGAAGAAAAAACTCAAAGAAACCACAATCTAAACAATTATAAACACATATTTTGATTATTAAAAACACAAAAAACTGCTATTCACTGCATATATAACTTATATTTTATAAATGACGCCACTTTTTATCGTGGCCGTGGACGACAATTAATTGCAAATATTAGATCAAATATTGTACATCGGATGAAACAAAAAAATTATAGTATTCTCACAGACGTAAATTAAAAAATGTTCTAAATGTATATTACAACTTACCAAATGTAGATAATTTTCTGGCAAGCAAAATTAAGGAGAACACAACGTTCGTTTGGCAAATGCAAAAATGAATATGGCGGAAACTTGAAAACCAACTGTACAGCGTTGCCAGCTTTGTCAAATGAACGAAAAACCGTGTGCAGGCGAAATGAATAAAGAAAATTATGAGAGTATTGCAAAATGTAAAACAAATCAGGTGACAAATGTTGGCAAAACTGGTAGAAGTCTGAAACTGTTAACTTATTTGTTTTTTTCTTTAGAAATTGCCGTAACATTCGAATAAAAATGTATTTAAACTTTGTTCGCCAACATTATTTAATTTAAAACTCAATTTGTATCGCCAAATGTTATGCGCCCAAATATATCGCCATGCATCATCGATAGCTTATTTTGCTCTATCGATTTATTAGTTACGATGAAAAAACTCAAAGAAATCATAATCTAAACAATTATAAACACATATTTTGATTATTAAAAACCCAAAAATTGCTTTTCACTGCATATATAACTTATATTTTGTATGCAAGTATTCATATATGGATGCGATTTACAAGTGCATGTACATATGCATGTGTGAAAGTATATATATGGCTATTTCGTTCTATTCTGTGTAGCAGCGCTGCTGCACATTAGTACAGTACAGTTTTACGCTAGATGGCGCTAATAAACTATCGAAACCCAATGTTAGTATTATTGCGTTTATTTTTAATTTACATTCTTATTAATTGCAATATTCTTTTTATTTGCGGCTTGCTTTATGTTTCATTTTCTTAAGTGCACTTGAAGTTGTTTGTCAAAAGAAAAAAAGACGGTAGGTGGCGCTTGAGTTCTAAAATAACAACATTGCTTATAATTCTCAACTGAATATTTGGCAAGTGGTACGTTTATATAGCAACATTGACTTGATTCATACGTTCTTGCTTCGGCAGAACATATACTAAAATTGGAACGATACAGAGAAGATTAGCATGGCCCCTGCGCAAGGATGACACGCAAAATCGTGAAGCGTTCCACATTTTTTTGCACATATTTAGTTTTGTTTTTTTTTTTAAAATTCTTTTTACGATAATTAATTAATTAAATTTAAATGTATTGGGCGATAGGATCGTGTACACAATAGTGTAAAAGGGTATTATAGATTTGTGCAATGTACGTAACAGGCAGAAGGAGGCGTGGCAGACCATAAGTTCCATTGGCAAAAAGTCTTATCATTGACTCGGGTAGCGATTGGACCATGTCCGTCCGTCTGTCCGCATGAGGAGAGAGATCTCCGAGACCATAAGAGCTAGAGACACAAAATTTAATAAAAAAATGCGCGCAATCCAATGTAAACTGAAGTTGCTCGAATCAAGTCGATATCTTACCCCATTCGCCCGTGACAGATTTGCGCGGTTTACAACCGCTCCATTGAGTCTATCAACTCGAAACTCCTCAGAGATGTGCGTCGTGTTAATGTGCATCTATGTTCCAAGACTATAAACTGTTTCAAAATACCACTACATGTAGATATGGACACATATGAGCTGGAGTTACAAAATTTGGTGTGGGGGGACTCGTGTGCACAACATAACTCGGTAAACAACTCGGTAGCCATATATATAGGAAAGTTCCAATCTAATTGACTTGATTGAGACTCAAAAGGCCTTTTCAGCCTATGGGAAACCACGGTACAAATCGGCAATTTCACAAGATTTGGTAAATAAAGCATGCAGTTTTGGCCAACAGGTTTTATTATGTACATACATGTGATATGTATTAATTGAGTTGCAAAAACAAAGACAATTCGTGTTATTCAGTTTTCCGCAAAGTTAAATACTTTAGGCTTTTATTACATTTGCAGTATTTTTGTAATTTATTCTGCTTATTCCATCGGTTTTTTTTTCTTTACTGGTATTTAGTTAACGACACGCAACACATGTGCGTTTTTCTTGTTTATAAATACATATAGCTATTACATAGTTGAATATCTATAAAATAGCTATTAGTTGGAATCTATTAGCATCGTTTTAGAATATTGTACACAGGCTAATCTACTTGTAGAAATATGTTATTACATTTAAATGATTTCTTAAGAGTTGTACGCCTTTAACTTGCCATCTTGTTATATCCCGTGCATCTTTTCTTTATATGTATATGAGTTTGTGTAAAAAAAAGAACAAAAAATTTGCAAATTTTATGATTAACACAGCGGTGCTGGCTTTTACTGCTTTCTCTGAATTATATGCTAAATATGTCAATAGTATATAGCTTGTTCCCAGTGAATTTTGGTGTACTTCGAATTGCCAGGCAATTTGGCGAATTTAACTCAAAACTGTCATTGGGAATAAGTTATATAAAGTTTAGGTAGGTAACTGGTTGTTTTTGTTGTCCAAAAAGAGAAAAAAAGTAAACGCGGAAAATAACAGTCTAACGTTGTTCCTAGTAAAGGCTTTCAGCATTTGATGAGCGTGGTTTCTTCAACTTCTCCAAATTCTTTATTACTAGATCGTGCAGCGAGGAATAACGGTTGCGAACCTCGCAAACAACTAACCACAGACTAAGGTACTCCTTCTCATCCAGCTCAACGACGGCGCGACGATAGTCGTCAATGTGTGGATACTTTGCAACCTTCGAAACTACCTTAGCACGCGACAGAAAGTAGCGCGAGATTTGATCAAAGAATGCAGCCGCCTCCGATTCGACAGTCTGGATCTCTGCTAAAGTATCCTCCTGCACCGAAACGCCGAAATTGTTGCCATCCTCAATTTTCGGTATCATAAACGAAATCCACATTTTTAATAGATTTGCTGCCACAAAAAAAAAAAACACCGTTTTAGTTAAATTGCCAAATGCCGAATAAATAGTACTTACAGTCCTCCACTAGCTTGCGTATGATGGGCTTCACGATCTTGATCATTTCACAAAGCGGCTTGTTGCAAGGCACCGTGCCAGTTGGTAGCGATAGTACGGCTGTGCCGGAGATGCTACCGTCCTTACGGCCGCGCTTTGCCGGGCGATCATCCGCAGCGTCATTGCCATGATTGTTGACCAGCACCGGTTCCGATACCGGTATATTCAAATCTTGATGTACATCGTCAAATTTACGCTCATTAAACATTTCGGTTGCGAGCAACTCATTTAGCTCGACGATTTTTTCAGGAAATCCGCGTGTAATAAGCACCTCAGCCTTGTTAATGAGTGTGTCCTTGTACACCTGAACTTTGCTTATTGTGTCGACCGGCATTTTAATGCTTTTGTTCTTAAACAGTTTGCCTCCAAATAATGACGAATTGTATTAAGAGTCTACTGGATTTTCGGCGCGTGTTTGGTGCAATAGTATTGCTTCGCTTGTCTCAAATGCGTGAGATTTTTTTCGCGCTTCACCAACGCGTCGGCTGCAATGTTTTAAATAGTATTTTAAGTTACGCGTTAGTGCATCTAGTTTTTCTTTAGTTTGCTTACCAAAAATAGGAGAACGCGCTTTTTGCTTATAAAAAATAATGATGCTATAGCTATGCGCCAGCCAAGTTCCACGCTTTACATGCGAAGTTGTCAACTTAACTAAAAAGTAGCTAGTCAAAATATAAGTTGGCAGCCCCAACATTATTCTAGCAACATCGTTTGTTATGGAAAAAGGCAAGTAAAAGATAGACAAAAACAATGTACGTCTTCAGTTGTTGCTATGCACAATTGACGTTTCGATGGCGCCAAAAAAAAAGGCGCTTGTATCAGAAATCGGCGGGATGCCGATGAGCATTTTACTTCAGTTAACATATTTATTTGAAAAAATCTAAGAGAATGCTTTCAAATGCGGAAAATGATGGAAAAAATGCAGCGCTTTAACTTGGTCTTTCGTAGTGGTATCTATTATGTGCGGCCCGGATTAATTAATACAAGTAACTTATAAATTTAAAATGAAAACGATGTTTTTTATCGCCAGACGTATTTGTTTCACATGCGACAATAAATTCGTTCATATGGCAGCTATCGGTAAGTAACGCGCTATCGATAACATTGTTGCTTTTGTGCATTAATTTTTTTTTTTTATTTAGTCAACAAAATGGGCAATAAGCAAATTAAACAGCATCTCGAGACAGCGCAAAAAACGGGCGTGCTCAAAATATCGCTGCAGCGTCTACAGGAATTCCCACCGCAGCTTAAAGCGTATCCCAATGTTCTGAAAACGCTTGATTTATCCGAGAATCGCTTTGAGCAAATGCCCGACGAACTTGGTCGCCTTACCCTGCTTAAGCATCTGAATCTAAGCGGAAATCGTCTTGTTAATTTAAATGAGGTTGTGGGCCAACTAATTAAACTAGAGGTGCTCCTGTTAATGGACAACTTTTTGACGAGGTTACCGAAAACTTTAAGCAATTGTTTGCATCTTAAAACTGTTAATTTGAGCAACAATCAGCTTAAGGAGTTCCCCACAATACTGTGCGGCCTAAAACAACTGGATGTGCTGGATTTGTCGCGCAACAAAATCATCGAAGTGCCCGCAGATGTGGGCAATCTTTATGTGACCGAGCTTAATCTTAATCAGAACCAAATATCAATGCTAGCCGAGGATATTGCTGATTGTCGCAAGCTTAAGACCCTGCGGCTGGAGGAGAATTGTTTGCAGGCAAGCGCATTTACGCCGCGCATATTGAAGCACTCAAAGATATGCAATTTAGCCGTCGATGGCAATCTATTCAATTCCAAACAGTTTACTGATCTTGATGGCTATGAGGTGTATATGGAACGCTACACGGCAGTCAAGAAAAAGATGTTCTAAGCTCGTGTTATCCTAGTTGCAACATATTTTCATTAAAATTGACATAATTCAAGCAGTGCAGTAAGTGAAAAGTTCCGGCACGTAGCTACCTCCACTCCCAAAATCCAATTTGTGTATATGTATTTGTATCTTCTAGTTATTATATATATATATTTTAATAGTTAAATTTTATGCTTTCAGTGTAATTTGCTTAATAAATGCACAAACGCAAAGAAGTAACAACACAACCAGCAAACATTATATTCATATAAACACAATAATATGTATGTATTTACAAACATGAGCGTCTGCCAGGCCTGGATTTACATGGGGCGGCAAATTTTTTTTCCGAGAAAAGCTGGTTCTTTAAAGCTTGAGAAAAAATTAGACGTACGTGTACCATAACCAACATAAAACCACCAAATTGGGAAATTGATCGATTTTCACAATCGTAGAGTTGAAAAACTACATGTCTCGACATGTATTCGGTATTCGACAACAACTTGAACCATAGACTCTAGAGACAGCAACAATTGTGGAGCTGCTTTTGTTAACTTCCCTTAATTCTGTAAGTAGAAAATTACAAAATGTTGAAAACACTATTGTTGAGGTAATTGAACTTTTTAAGGGGCTTAACAAAATGTTTAAAGATATGCGTAACGATTTTGATTATTTTGCAGAAATTTCCGTGCACAAAGCATATCAAAAGGTTTCTAGTTGAAAAACTGAATCCAGGATAGAAAAGTAGATCTTTTTGGACGGGAAAATACCGGAATAAATAACTTCAATCCCATTTAAGACAGAATTTTATCTGAATTACTAAAATGATCAAAAACATAACAAGTTTTCAGTCATTATAGACATGCATTGTTTGAATTAATTATACTATGCAACAAAAATGCTATGTCTAAAACATACCAGTTTCTTTAAATTTGGTCGCTGATGTCAAATCCGGAAAATATTTTGGATTTTCTAGCACCGTTTTCGATTTATGGCTATTTGAAAAAATACCAGATTTCTGGTACTAGTCAGCTAAACTCATATATCTCGGGAAACTTACTAACGTTCGAGATGAACTATAATTTGACTTGAAGGTAATTAACTATTGATTTAATACGTTTGAGATATTTTTGGTCTATCTTGGTGCGATTGCAAGTTACAGGGCTCAAATATATATTTTGTAAATTACAATTTTGTTTTGTTTTTTCAGTAATGCGCCTTGTAATCCACAAGCGAGAAAAGATAGACCAAAACTGTGCGAAGACTTGCGAAGCGATACTTAAATACCTTTAAAATAAGTTACTCTTCAGCTCAATCGGCAGTAAGGCGCCTGAGTAATATGGGATTTGCAGACATCGCCATAATTGAAAATGGCTTCCGGATTTGAAATCAACGACTCCTCTTATTGAGTTCAAATTTGTTGCATACTGTTATTAATTTATACGCTCAAGATATCAAGATATACAAGTTATTGCGTAAAAAAGAATGTAAAATAAGTTTCCCTATGGGTTTGCTCAAACTTCTTAGAAGCAACGAGCTCTGCACAGTTTTTCCTAACTAGCTATATAGCGTACCGAACGCTTCGCACAACCGTATAAAACTACTGCTGAACTTTCATTTTTCCCTTTTACTCTCCGTAAAAGTTTTGTTAGCTACACAGTCAGAATTGCTTATGTCTCCGGATTCTGACATCATTATCAATAACTTTGCGATGCCCAAATCAAGACGAACAAATTTTCAGTAGAAAATTGCACATAATATTTATTGTTAAATGAGTCGCTAGACAACATGATTGTAAGATTACTTTTTGTACCCAACTTATTTCATCTTGAAGTAGAAAAGTTAAAGGTGTTGGGGGGCGGCAATTTTATAAATCCACGCCTGTCGTCTGCAACAGTTCCTACAGCTTGCCGCGCATAAAGGGCTGTAAATGACTTTGAAAAAGCTCACTGGCACTCTGCTGATTTAAGGGATTCTTGCGCGCCTCTTCCATTAAACGCTCATAGACGCATCCATCATGGCAGCCCAATGTTGAGCCCAGAACTCTATCATGAAAATCAAAGCCATCGACCAAAGCAACAGCATTGCGGCGCAACTCAAGCAGCAGCTGTTCATACCGCTGCACCACCTTTGCCACTTGTCCACCTTTAATATTGTTCCACTGGAGCACATCGCCCAGTTGGCGCTGGAATGTGTCAAAGGCATAGAGCTCCACGAGCTGCTTCAGCAGTTTTCCCAGCTCTGGCTTTACGCTGCGCATTATCTTTTCCACTTCGTTTAGTGAGTTCCTCACCAGATAGGCGCGTGCATGTGAGGCTGCTGCTGTGCTCAGCTTAATGCCAGCCAAATTTGCCGCTTGCTGCTCACTGTGGCCATGCTTGTGCAGCAGTTGCAGCTGCTGCCAGGCTGCTTGGGTTTTGCCGGCGGCTGTAATCTCCAACGCACGCGCTACATTGTGCAGCAGTGACTTGCCCCAACTGAGGCGTGTTGTATCCCGGAAATAAGTGACACTGGGTGGCAGCACTTTGCGCTTTAGACTGTCCTCATAGTTGCGTGTGAGAAAGCGTGCCGTTTGCAACAATAGCACAGTGTACTCTCCCTCATAGGTATAAGCAGCCGTAGCCAGGCCATAGATATTGTGAAAGTTAGACGACGCCAGATAGCCCTGGCCACCGCAAGCCTTGCGTAACGTTTCAATGCCATCGCCGGCCTCCTCGGTGCAGACGGCTTTGAGGCAGCAGGAGAGTGCATGCAGCTCGGGCAGACCATGACGTTTGCCTGCCTCCAGCTGTTGCGAAACGCGCTTATAGAGCTGCCAAATGAGGTCGGCTGCCAAACGGAAGCATACACCGCGTGCCAATTGAGGCAAGATCTTGGCCTGTTGCGTCAAGTGATCTAATATTTGAGGCTCTGCTGCATTCGGCTCAATGGGGCTCTGACGGCGTACGGCAGAATAGCTGTAATAACGTTTGGTTGGTTTGAGAAGCGAAAATAATGTCCATAACTGAACAAAATGTAATGAAACAATTGAGGAATAAGCTAAAAATTTAGACAGACACAAGAGGGAAAACAAAGGCGACATCAAACATTCAAACGAAACGCAAACAAAGCCGGATGCTCTAGCCAATAAGTGTGCGCCGCCGCCGCTTACCGTATAGCTATAGTCGCCGCCTGTAGCAGTCCGAGCATAACATCCCGTACTATCATAACGCGCACAAAGACCATTGTACCATAGAGCAGGAGCGGTTCTGCTCCCTTGACAAATGTGCCATCTGGTAGCACCTGGCAGTTCTTCATGAGCATCTGCATGCGCGGCACACGTACATTGCGAAAGCCCAGAAAACCATTGTTTACAGCATTTGCGCCCAGTTTGGCACCAATATCACCCACATCAATGCCCGGCTCAGGCTCATGGGTTTTTTCGTTACGTATACGTACCAGGAATGGCTGCAGCCCATAATGCTTACCCTTAATATAGAGTTGTGCCAGTACAACGACCATATTTGTGGTTTGACCCATATTGCCGGGCCACCATTTATAGGCGGTCAATGTGGGCGTGTTAAGTACAAACTCTTCGTGCTCTATATCATAATCAGCGCGCGTTTCCAGGCCACGTATAAAGGTGCCATGTCCCAGCTCCGTTTGGGCATAGGTACCAATAACACCGTCCATATTAAAGGCACGTTCAAGCCATTGCTTCTGCTGCGTCTCATTGCACTGATTGAGCAGCGTGGGCAGAAACATTGAAAAGTGCAGACGCAGCGGCATGCTCTGCTGGAACAGGCCGGTGCCCAGCTGACCGGACATAAGTTGGCGAAATTCATATAGTGTCTCTATGTTCAGCTGTTGATTAGCGCCAGCGCTGCGCATGCGTTGCCACTGACGCAGCTTGGACAGAAATTTTGTGCTCTTAGCCAGTGTGTATTCATAGAACTCCTTGTAAGACATAAAACTTATATGCTTGGGATCATCGAACTCTGGATCGTCAAAGAAATAACGCTCCAGTTCACGACGTTCGTTCAACGCTTGACGACCACCCGCCCACCATTCCGCAAAGTCTTCGCTATTAATGCTCGCTCCAGCGCGTTCCCTTTGCAAATCCATGTTTACTTTCTCCATTTTGGCCACCACCCATTTATCGCCTGAGCCGCGCGAACTTTGCTCTTTGCGAAATCAACTTTTGCAAGTGACTAGAGATGAGCAACATATACGGTGCCTATCGATAAATAACGTCGTTCAAAAATATGGAAAGTAACAGTTACAAACAGTCGTAATATTTAATAATAGTTCTAACATTTGTCGTATACTTAATATTAAAATACTTTGAACGAATGTTAGTACTAAAATACTTATAAAATATTTTAATACTAATAATAATGTTGCTATTCTTGTATGCAAATTATAAATATTTAAAAAAAGAAAAATTTATGCTAATTAGCACAATTGAATTTGTTTGTAAAGCCGATATTATTCAAACTATTAAAAATAACATACTGAAATAAATTTGGTTAAAAAAATAATTAAGTTTTTCGGATCTTATATAATGAGAAATATTTCATTTCGAATGATTTTGAACCAAAAGTATTACTAACTTGTAAAAATAGCTGATAGTAACAGTAACAGTTGTAACTGTTATACAAAAATATTCATTTTGCTCATCTCTAATATGTATTGCTTGTTTTGCGCACCACTCTCATGCTCTCTTAGGCTCTCAAAAAAATTTTGCACTCGCGTCGCACAGTGGATGTAACTGACTTCTTTTTCGGCAGAAATCACAACTTGTGAGGAGCAAAGTTTCAAATGCATCTAAAAAAGAATTACTTAAGCTTATACTGTGAAGAGATGGATCTTCAAAAAACGTTTGTGAACAGTAACCAATACATGTAAAGACATCTCCGCAATTTTGTTTTATATTAATTTTAACTATGATTTGGCAAAATATGTGAATGAAATTTATATTCTGCACTTCTTATGAAAATTTCCTACACAATGATATAAGTTTCAACCATATTTGTTTCCCCATAGTTGGTGAAAAAGGGGTTCAAAAATTTTTCGTTAGCCTATTCATATGATAGCCGATATTTGACACAAAAAATATCGTTATGTGATATTATGGTCCACGAAAAAATCGCTCCTTTATTATCGTATCAAAAATTAAAAATATCGCGAATACCGATATATCGTTATAATATTAAAAATCCTAGTATTAAATGCCTAACTCTTAGCAGCACACGGGCTGTTAAGCGAAGCAAGTAGTGGCCCTTACATTCTAAAAAAATCAAAAAAATTAAAACGCAACAAATTTATGATGACGTATTAGTGCGCTTTTTATAAAAAGAATTCGCACTGCTTAAAACTTATACATCGCACAACTTATGAAAATTCCTTCAACAATAATCACAATATCAACCATATTGCCATATTGTTGATGAAAAAGGGTGAACACATTTTTCCGTTGCCTATTTATATAATAGATGTGCCGCGCTCTATTTATGTCGCGTGTAAAAGAGTGTCAACAACTTTTGATTTCGTTCAAGCTATCAACATCTATAATAATCTTAATTTCAAAGTTCGTGCCCGCTCTGACGGCCCCATTCGCGTTTGTTATACCCTATACACAAAGTGTAAAAGCGAGACCATAAGAGCTAGCGACACAAGATTTGACCAATAGATGCGCGTAATCCCGGGTAAGATGAAGTTTCCGTGAAAATTTGTACGGTTCAGGATTCCACTCTATAACTTTCTCGCTCTTTGGTTTTTGAAAAATAACCGAAAGAAATATAGGTGAATCGAATTGAAACCAATATTATTGAAAAAAGGAAACCAAAATAAAACCGTTTTCCTGATCAGGAGTACCGGTACTACCGTTTTCGTAACCGTATCCAAAATAGGTATCGCTTTAAACCTATGATTAAAACTGTATTCACATTTTTTCAATAGAAGCCACTCTTCCCCCGCAATCGATTTACCTTAATTTCTGCCACACCCCCAAAATATATTGATTTGAAAATTGCCACAGACATTTATAAATGTATTTTTGATCTATGGTTCAAATTTCAACGACATTGGCCCAAGAATACTGGAGTTATTGGTATAAAAGA
Organism: Chymomyza caudatula; assembly: GCA_035041775.1. Classification (NCBI taxonomy): domain Eukaryota; kingdom Metazoa; phylum Arthropoda; class Insecta; order Diptera; family Drosophilidae; genus Chymomyza; species Chymomyza caudatula. The sequence continues at coordinate 269,427 of JAWNKW010000150.1, forward strand.
AATTTTTGCCACCATTATAACCGAATTCTCAATAGAAAAACTTGTCAATTGGAACTTCCTAATAGGAAAATGCTTACAGTTATTTCGATCTTATTAAAGGGATATAAAAGCGTATACTTTCGTTCCCATTTTACCGTTTACCGATTTAGTGTTGATGAGAGTATTCACTGTCTGCATCAAATTTTTCACTTTGCCGCAAAAAAGTATTGGAATTGGCCAAAAAACTAAAATCTCTAATTTTATGTTTTTCGACGATTTAAGCACTCTGACAACTTTTCCGGCGATTTGGATATGTTTTTGCGTTGTCGTTGACGATGTAGTGTGTTATTCAAATATCTTTAGTAATTTCGGCTTTAGCAAGCTAAATGTTTTTCTATCGTGCTGGGCATGTCTTCAAAGAGTTTCCTATTGAATTTGACCACTCTAGTCGCTATAGTTGGATCGCCAGAGGAATAATAAAATAATTAGTAAATAATTTTGAAAAATTATTTTTTTTTTCGACAACGGGTTGGCTGTTTAAACTGAGATGTGCCCGTGTGAAAGCAGAGTGTGACGCTGTGTGCCCCAGTGTAAACCCGGCATTAGTAATGATCACACACAATTCGCGTGCCAATTCTTCATTCTGCTGCGAATGTCAAAGAGGAAGGTTGTGCCGCGCATGTTATAAAAGAAGTAAATAAGAAATAAACAAAGAATACAAGATAGCGCAATCAGAGGTATGAGTTTTCTTTCGTTCTGCGCATCTACGTCATCATGCCTTGCATCTCGCTTGTTTACATTGCCGTAAATCACCGCTGCACAGTGGATCCAACTGACTTCTTTTTAGGCAAAAATCATAACTTATGAGCGAGTAAAGATATTTTCTAAAATTCAAAATGGATGTAACAGAGAATACGATTCACTGCGATAAATATGCTGTGAAGAGAGGGAGCTTAAAAAAACCGTAGTAAAGTTCGATATTATATACTCCAAACGTCTTATCCTTGTACCTAGAAAATGTGATTATTGCTTAATAAATACATTGAAAAAAAAAAAAAAATTTTAGTTTTCGCTAAAGGTTTGACATGAAAGAGATCACTTTTTTTTTTGTGAACAAATTGAAATGGAAAAAGTAAAAAGTAGGAACGGTGCCCGACAGTGGGATACCCTGTACCCATTTTTTTCATGAAAATCAAATTTCATGCAAATTTTTGTATCGATGCGTTGAAGGGTATGGGCGTAATAACGGTAACTGTACTACGGTGGTAGGGGGCATGGTGCGGAAAAAGTTCAACATTGTTTGGTTTATAAGCCTAATATACCACATTTGGTTAACATAATTGTTAAATGTAACATTTCTGTAAAAAGTGAAATTCTGTTGCAGCTCATAGGAAAAGGGGCCTAAAATTGACACATTACACTATGCAACAAATTTGACCTCAATGAAGGGCCTATGACAAAAACATATCTTTTCCGGTAAATTGTCGCTGATTTCGAATCCGGAAACCATTTTGGATTTTGTAGCACCGTTTCCGAATTATCGCTATTTTAAAAAATTCGAGATTTCGAAAGTTGCGAAGTCAGCAAATCTCATATATCTTGGGAACCTTCCTACCGATCGAGATTTAATATCAAATCAATGTTTTTTAGACGGTTTTGGCCTAACTTGATTCGATTGCAAGTTACAGTGCAAAGAAATCAAAATTTTATTTTTTTTCGAAAATTCAAAAAAAATTTCCTTTTTTTTGTACTCCAAATGAATTAAATGATTCCATAATTTGATTCTTTGCGAGCATTTTAGCACCAATTTGAGCAAAATCGGTAACGAAATGGAGAACTTGTTAAGGAATATCGAAAAAATGCCACGATCGACAACAAAAACAATATAAAAACCCTGGAGTAAAACATACTTTTCCGATAAATTTTGCGTCGCTGATTTCCGCCGATTTACGTTATATTACTATATCTTATTGCCACAGACACAGATAAATATATTTTTGATCTATGTTACAAAATTCAACGACATTGACCCAAGAATATTGGAGCTATGGGCATAAAAGTAATTTTTGCCCCCAAAAAAGGAAAACTTGTCAATTGGAACTTCCCAATAGGAAAATGTTTACAGGCATATCGATCTTACGAAAGGAGATATAAAAGTGGATACTTCTGTACCCATTTTAACGTATTTAGTGTTTATAAAGAAAAAGGTTACAGGGTATTCCAATGTAGGGCACCGTTCCGGCTGTCTGCATCAAATTTTTCATTATGGTCTTTTGTTTGTACAAATGGTCGTGTATTTTTAGGCTAGATCTCTTTAGTTTCCTTTAATATGTCACACTTTTGCTAAATGCTGAAAGCGATAATTGTCATTTTACCAATTTTCGGAGCTTCTGTTTTGTATTTAAAGATGATAGACTCTGTGCATAGGAACAGATGGCGATGGTGCAGTTAAATGTGCAATTCGCTAAATGAACCTAACTTTTAAATCAAACAATGAATAAATTACGTGAAAAGGGATGTTAAAATTTCGAGCATTTTCATATTTTTAAGCAGCGAAAAGTAGATGTCGAAAAAGCAGCTAAAGTCACTTTTTTTTTATTTTTACAACAAACAAATTTTGTAGCCAGTTTTTTTTTGCCGCCAACTTCATAGAACATCGTCCACTGTGCGCTGTGCCTAAAGCGCGCTTTTTTCGTGCCCCGATAATAGAAAAAAACACATTCGATATTTGTTATTTCATTAGAAGTTTTGTTTATATTCAAACTTTTTGTTTATCTTCAATACCCGCCAACATAATTATTATAACCTTTTGATTTTTATTATTATAATTCCACAAACAAAAAAACTTCTCTCTTCTGTATATATGTATGCACGTATGTGTGTGTGTGTGTGTGTGTGTGTGTGTGTGTGTGTGTAGTTGTATATCATGTACAAGTTTAAGATTTTCAACATTTACTTTTTATGAAGTTTAGTTTTTGTATTATTTTACAAAAAGAAATTGCTTTTTAAAGTATTTGTTTTGTTTTTTTTTGGAATTCAACTAATTTTATGGGCTTTGCTGTTTGTTTGTTGACAAAAATCCAAAAACAATGTTTTTGCTTAGCTTTATAAATAATTACTTATGTTTAGAAATAAATGTTGCAATTTCGAGTTATTCAAATGAAACAATTTCGAGCTTCTTGCAGCTAAACTTAATGCCAAAATAATTGCTTTAATTGAGGGAGTTGTTTTTTTTTAAATTTTTTTTTATTTTTTTTTTACATAGTTTAGTTTAGACAACAACATAAATTGCTTGGTTTTTAAAGAAAAAACAACAAAAAAAAAATATCTAAGTATAAGTATATAGCTTGTAGTATATAATCATAAGTTCATACGCAGCATTTTTTTTTTATTTTAAAGATCTTATTTCTTACGTTCATTGTTTTTTTGCTCACTTTTTTTTTGTTTTTAAACTATACTCAATAAATTTATGTTAAAACATTTTCTTTTTTTTTTCGTTTACAATATGTTGCAACTTTGCTCGTGAATTAAAATTTAAATTAAATTTGGAATTTTTTTTTTGTTTTAATCATAGTTTGTTTTTTTTTTTATGACTTGAGTCATTTGTTTTACTCTCATTTTAAACTAAAGCAGAAAGCAAGGTGGCCCCGAGTATGGTTTACCTAGTAACAGTTTTCGCCTTTTTGCTAAAAAAAAATCAACAAAATTTCGACCTAAATTTAGCATATATAGTAATATAGTGTATGTAAAGCATACGCATAGGCTTTGCCCGGTATGTAGCAGTAGTTCCAAAACAATTAAAATCATGTTTTTCGAGTGAAATAGATGTTTCGATTATCGTTTCGGTTTCTTAAGCACTCAAATTGGCACTTTAAAGTTTCGGTTACGTTTTCACATTTCAATACCAACAAAAAATGACTAAAACCAACAGCAGTGGGCGCACAGTGGAACCTTTGACTACTTTTGCGGCAAAAATCAAAATGTTTGGGTAACTAAAGAACAGAGAATTCACTAAACTTGCGGCAGCTTCACAAAATGTTAGTAAAGTTCGATATTATAGCTTAGATATTATATCGTTGTTTAAGTCGACAAAAGCAAATATTGAGTTCTTGTGACTTGCAATAACTTCTATAAAGCTCTAGAATGCAATAGCTCAAGAAATACCCCAAAAATGTTATGATGAAGCGTTAAAATTTAAAAATCTATTGGCAAGGTGTTAAACGTCTAGATCGACATATAGACAAACTCGCGAAGAGAACGATTTTTTGAAAAATAAGCCTAATTTAGAACATGGAATTAAGCTACGATATGCAAGCATAAGCCAGTGTATAATATCGAAATTTACTATCGTTCCTTGAAGCTCCCTCATGCAGAGCATATTTATCGCAGGAATTCGCTGTTAAATGCATTTAACATTTTGAAAATATCGTTATTTCCTCAAATGTTATGATTTTTGCCCAAAAAGCAGTCGATTGGCAACACTGTGCGGCGCTACGTGCCAGTTTTTTTGGGGAATTTTCGTAGGCATTGTAGCTTGCGAACTGAACTGAACGCGTGCAGTTAAAATACTTTTTGCAAGCAGTGTACAAAGTAAATGTTAAATTACACTGCGCGACAAAACAAAAAAAAAAAACGAAATACACCCGACAAATTATATAGTGTAGCTTTTAGATCTGTTTGAGTAGAACTCAAAATAATTGAGTTTTTTTCTGTGGAACACGACAATTTTTTTTATAGCCAAATAACGGGTTTTTTTTTTGGATTTGCACATTTCACGATTCTCTTAAAATTATATGTTTTAGAAAGGCAAAAAATGTATCTTTCCCAAACTATATGAAGTAAGTATGGTTTTCTGAAACAAAGTAGGCATTTTTTTCAATTTAATCTGAAAATTTGCCAAGTATTACACGTTTTTCTAACTTTGAGAGCTATTTGCAGCATTTTTTGAAATCAGAGCGTTATGTTTTTATATTTGATTTCAAAAGTAAATTCAATGCCGAGTCAAACGAGACTTTTCTAATGAAAATCTCTCAAAAACTGACCAACATCAAAAATAATGGGAAATTCATATTTTAAAGCTAACAAAAGTAGCTAAAACTAAAACGACTGTAACTTGAAAATTAATGTTGGGATTGTCATGAAATTTTTAGAGTTTTCATTTGGCGGTTGGTAAAATCTAAAAATAATATGGGTTTTGAGTTTGCGACTCACGTTATTTGTCGGACAGGTAACTTATCAGGCGACATGTTGTTTTTAGTATTTTTTTTTATTTTAACTCATAACTCGGTTAATGCTTGACCGATTTTCATATGTAAACACTCGTTTGACTCCGATTCAAATGTACTAGAAAAAAAGGTATTAATATATAACCTTTTGTCTAGAAAAAATGCGCTAAATTTTGTTCAAAGTTCGAAAAATTCGTTTTTTTTCGGAAAGTTTAGATTAGTTCGAAAAATTAGATTTAGAAAGCTACATCTTTGTACTTTCAAAAATGTGTCAAATGAGTAAAATCGTTTGAAAAATGGCAAAGTAACAAAGAGTTTATTTGTAAAGTAAAAAAAAAACGTTATTTGTTAATAAAAAAAAAATTCTAGTGTTCCACAGAAAAAAAGTAAATTGTTTTGAATTCTACGCGATTACAATTTGTCGCGTGTATTTCTGTCGCAAAGTGTTATGTTGGGTAAGTAATAAATACGTTTTTGTGGTATAATTTTTTTGCTTATCACATTTATATAAAACTCTTTTCAAATTTCTTCTAAATAGGCGTAGTTTAAACTAAAAGTTAAATATTAGTTAAATTAGTTTAGTATCAATACCTTGTATGAGTTAACTAAATGTTATTACATATTATCATTTTTTGTTTAAACTTAATTTTCGTTTTTGGGTTAGTTTATAGCACAGAGTACATGTTCCTTAGGGCACATTCGAGTGAAGTCAACGAATAACCTTTGTTTTCTAGTTATTTTTTTTGTTAGTATTTTTAAGCGCCAGCTTAATGTCGTATTTCCACTGGCAACGCCAAAACAGCGGCAGCCCATGCAATAAATTAGCAGTTTTATTAACCCAAGAGTGGAATCCTTGGCCGTTGCATTGACGTACTGAAAAGCGACCACTTTCAGCACAGTGCACACATATGCGCACTTTCTCTTTTTTTCATTTTTGCCTATAACTGAGTCGGTCTGACAGAGACAGCAACACAAGCAGCCTCAAATTTGGAATTTCTTAACTGTTCAGGATTCTAATCTATTACTTTCAGGCTATTTGGAGTAAACATAGTGACTGCCGCAGTCACTGCGACTGAAAAACCCGCCGGGTCACACTGTCTTACTTTATGTTGCTAATTTTTACTCTGTATCTAGCAATCTTGCTTAAAAGGCACAACGAATATAGTTGTTCTTGCCCAAGAAGTTAAAACTTCGGAGTTAAAACTCTAGTTTAAGTCTAGCTCCACAGCTCGAACATGTTTTGCTAAAACATTTTGCTGCTGATGGATTGGAAAAACAGTTATACCAAAAATGGCAGAACAAATTACTTGTGTTTTAGATAGTTGATTTGCAGTTGAAACACATTTTGTTCATTTCGAAAAACTATGACTTTAAGAGCCCGCGCGCTTGTCTATTAAGAATACATTCCATGCAAGAACGTTAAACTAGTTCATCTACTGACTTAAAAAAAAAAAATTTCAGTAGTTCATCAAGAAACCATTCTGATGTAAAAAATATTGAATTCAAGAGCTCGCGCTCTTTACGGAAGAACTTTGAGCTAGCTCATCAGGAAACCATTCTAAATTCTTGCACGTATTTAAGGAAGTACTTTGAACTTAGTTCATCAAGAAATTCATGCCAATTGCAGTTTAATAATGAATTCAAGAGCTCCCGCTCTTTACGGAAGAACTTTGAACTAGTTCATCAAGAAAGCATTCCATCAGGCTCACGGAAACGTTGGTACTAGGTTATGTGCGGATTTCTTGCACGTATTTAAAGATTAGTGCAAAAACTCGCGCCCTTTAAGAAAAAAAAAACTTTGAGCTAATAGATCAAGAAAAGTAAACTGGGTCAAAGAAAACGAGGCATCAATTTTAAACTGTTCGGCTTAAAATTGTGCTAGAGTTTGGCTCGCAAAACACGCTTTCGCGGAAAGAGTTATAAGGGCTGTTCATAAGCGAATTTCGAGGCGTGCACGGGGGTCATTCTATGCTAAAAATGCGTGACTATGGGAGAGGGGAAACGCGACGAGGTGGTCGGGGAGGAGCGGGTTAACTTATAGTGAAGATTTCTGATTATGTGGAAGGGGCAACCTGACGGGGGGTTATCATATTGTGAAGATGCGTGACTATGGGGGAGGGGCAACGGAACAGGGTGGGCGTGGGAGGGGGTTCATCATATCATAAAGATGCGTGACTATGGGGAAGGCGAAACGCAACGGGGTGGTGCGGCGGGGAAGGGTAGTGAGTTCATTGTGACAATGGGTTGGGGGTCATCGTGTTAAATTAAGGAATTCATGCACTGATGCTTCCCAGAGTTGTTTTGTTAGGCATTTGAACTAGTTCATAAACTGAATATCCTTATGGAAAACGTGTTCAGCTGCGGCTATTCGGCCTGTGGAAACGCCTATTGCTGCGGCGCCAGTGTGAATGCGACATTAAGTGTCAACAAAAACAGCAATTATGTTTTCTTTTATTTTCATAGTTTAACTCGCTCTTTGGCTGTGGAAATGTTGCTACTTCAATGCGGTTAGAAAAAAAAAATTTTTTTTTTTTTTTTTTTTTGGTTTTCCATTAGAAGTATGTTTGTGTGTGTGTGTATTATATGTGTCTTTGCTTAGAAAGTATGTATTTATGAGCGTTTTGGCAATAGATTGCTGCACTAAACGCTTCGAGTTGTTTGAATGTTTCGTTGAAGTATTGACTTGTCTATGGTGCGTATACGTAATACGATACGAATAGCTTGTTCTATTGCCGGAATATATACGGAAGTGTCTGGTTACGCACATCGCAAGTTTCAATTCCAAAAACACTAAAAAAAAAAGACAAGAAAAAAAACGACTTGCTTTTCCGCTGCGTTTGAACTTTTCCAAAATAAATGCTTCGGGTTTTTGCTATTATTTCTTGCTGTAAAACATTAAATTTATGTTGCTAGCACATAAATATCTAACGGTTAATGCTTTAAAAGTTTCGTTTTTAATAGTTTAAACATTTTAACAGCTTGTTTTTGTTCTTTGGTTTTTTCTTGTTTTTTTTTTTATATAATATAGTTACATATGTATAACTAATTGTGTGGGATTCTTGGATAGTCAGTTTATTTTTTCAATGTTTCTTTGTTTTTTTTTTTTTCGCTAAGCTTAAATATTTAGTAATTTTGTTAGGTGGAAAATTGGAAACACACTCAAGTCAGTTTTTGGTATATAGTTGGTATTTTTGGAATTTTCCTTTGGTTTTATTATTTAAAAAGTATTGTGTTTTTTTTATTTTTGTTCATTTTGAGTAATACTTCATTATGAGACTGTTTTTGGGGTTTAAATATATATATATATGTGTATATATAATCGGTGTACCGGTTGCTACAGCTACACAAAAGTACATACAATTTTGTTTTTCTTAGCAGCTTATTAAGTAGTATATTTTGTATTTCTGGTATTTTTTATGGTATTTCTTTTAACACAGCGAGCATGCATAATATGTCGGGATCATCGCCATACACAAAAAAAAAAAAAAAATTTGTTAAAACCAGCTGCTATTTGAAAGCTTATGTCAAGCGCATTTCGACTTCGTTCCAACTGCAAACCATATATTATAAAGTTTCGTTAGAAGACTTGACAAGATTTAGATTTTCAACGCTCTAAAAGTAATTCTTGACGGTTTGCTTTTGGTTGCAAATTCAACTGATATTCGTTCAATATCTGTTGGGTGTTTCATTTGGGACCACCCTAAAAACCGCCTAAATGTTTTTATTTGCCATTCCTTCTACGATCTTGGCGATCTATTTCTTCTGAAGTTTGTTTGAAATTGCTGAGCAGTAGAAGCAGCAACAACGACTGAAATTCTGTTGCTGTTTTACTTGCTGTCTGTTAAACAGAAACGTAAACAAGTCAATCTTAATATCCCAAGACGGTTTTTGCTCAGTTTTCATTTCAAATTTCTTGAAAAAATCATCGGTCAAAAACTTGCATTATAGATTTTCAACATATTTCTGACACATCATGGGATTTCTTGTGTGGAACAGCTACCTGACACACTGATGCGTTGAAATGCAGTTGAAAGCGATTTCTGGCACTTTTATCTGTTTCTGTTGAAAATGTACTCAATACTGCTGCTAATGACGCTAGAATACGTTAATTCGGCTTCTGTTCCTTGTCAAAAGTAACTTTTGGGGCTGTTCATAAATGACGTCACCAACGAAGGGGAGGGTGTTCCAAAAACGTGACGTCACAATTAAAATGTTAGTGTCATCTGAAAAAATCTTTATATTTTCATGCAAGGTTTACATTTCTTTCGAATTCGAACATATCCATCAAAGACCTTGCAACAAATTTTCAAATATTGACTCTTCAAATATTTTACTTTCGTTTTAAAAACAGCAGTAAGTATGCTCAGTGTTTTTGCTTTGTTCGTAATCTTCAAAATTTTGGTGACGTCATTTTTGAACAGGCCCTTTAGGTCTTCTTCATCTCTAAGGACCTATTTTATCATTTGTATTTACTGATTTACTTTTTTTTTTTTAACGATTGAACAAAGTTGCAAACTTTTCAACTTTTGTGAATTGTTTTGAACCAAAGATAGCAAATGCCAAAGAGCACAAACCAAACGGTTTCAGTTTTGTTCATTGAAGTGCTTGTGTTTATCGCTACGCAACGAAATGGAAATGAAACGATTGGCAAACGTTATGTCGAGCTACTAGCTAATTACCTATTAGCAATAAGCGAAACGTTCAACCAACGTTTCCGAAACGACCATTAAACTTTTGCAAAACGATCAATAAACGATTGTGAAATAATCGGCAAAAGTTTGCTAAAAGACAAACAAATGTTTGTGAAACGATAAACTTTTGCGAAACACTCAACAAACGTTTGCGAAACACTCAACAAACGTTTGCGAAACGCTCAACAAACGTTTGCGGAACGATCGATAAACTTTTGCGAAACGCTCAACAAACGTTTGCGAAACGATCATTAAACTTTTCCGAAGCGATCAACAAACGTTCAAAATATCATTTCAGTTCCATTGATTTGCTCACCCAACCGCTTCACTTTTCGTAATAGATAACTTTTGCGCTCAAAAAATGCGCCGTTAGTTAGCTCTCGTCAAGAAACTCACCGCGTAAACTTTCAAATAGGGATTTTGGTTTTTTTTGTTTTCAAAACTTTCGTTTTCGACCCGATTTCATGCATGATGTGTATGTGCAGTACTGCTAGTAATTATAGCACTGCTAAACCACAAATTCTAGACAACAATTTTTAACAGTTGCTCTAAACAAGTTGTGTAAAACAAGACTTGTACATACATATGTAATTATGTAATATGTATGCACATTATATACATACAATATATATACATATAATTTTTCAAATTGCTCGCCACGTTTCAACATTTCTTAAATATATATAAAGCACAAAGTGTTTACTTTCATTCATTCATTTGAATGTTAGTATGTACTTGTATATATATATATATGTACGTTTTACAGTTCACTTTTCTTACTTTCATTTCAAGAGTGTATATATATATATATATATATGTATATGTATATGTATGTGTGTGTTTATGTATATAAAGAAGTGTATATATTAGTATATCTATATAAATTTATATATATATGTATATATGTTTCGTTAGCTCATTATTAACGTAATTTCATGTTTGCTTAGTTTTGATTTCGCGTGTTTGGTATTTACTGTTTGGTATTTTTCATATATATTTTTTTTATTATACTAGACTTTCTGTACTTTTGCATGCATTTTAGGCATAGAACTCCGTTTTTCCTTGGGTCTTATAGGCCTCCTCCTCGATTTTGTACATATCCATTAGCTGTTAATGTTTTTGTAAGTGGATTTTGGGCACAGAGCAGCATGACATGATATTAAAAAAAAAAAAAAGAAAGAAGTTGCAAAAAGTATTTAGGTTTAGTTTTTTTTTTTTTGTATGACAGTCACAATATGTTAGACGTATGTTTTTTTTTTTTTTTTTTTTTTTTTTTTTTTGGTGGTTTGCACAGAGCTGAAGCTTAACGAAAATGCAATGAGAGATAGAGAGAGTGTGAGAGAGAGTGAGAGCGAAACAGAGACAGAGAGAGAGAGAGACAGTTTGGAATTATATACAGCAGTTAGCATGAAGTAATGAAACTGAAGAGAAAACGCCTTTCTCTTTGCAATTTTCAGCGCTCTCTGCGCGCATACGTCACAGTTTCAACACGAATTGTCTTTAGTATGAACAGAACATGCACAACGTGAGCCCAAAAATTTGATCTTGTGACGTCACATGCATGTTTTTTTAGCGCCTTCTTCGGTTCATTGCTTCAAGCAGCAGGTAGTAATATGTTTTGGGCTCGGGTCTGACACCAATGGACCGGCAATTACCCAAATTACATAAATAAAGCAAAAAACTGAATACGTTAAACATAAATTCTTATGTGACGAAAAACTGAAACAAAACATTAAGTTCTAGAGCAGCGATTTTTGGTTTGGTTCTCTTTTTGGAGTTTTTCTCTACAATTTGAACGAAATTCTATATAGGAAACTAGTTTACTGTGTTTACTACGTTTACAATTAAACGACATAAATTTTTTTTAAATAAATATAAAAAACAACAAAAAAGTTCAGCTGAAAAAGTCTGTAAGTCTTATGTTCGAAAATTTTGCGTGTTCGAAACATAAAGCTAAGAAATACGCTTAAATCGTCTTATAAATCCATGACTTTAAGAGCGCGCATAATTAGAGTACGCTCTTCAGTATTTGGCAAAGGAAACTTTGGTACACTCACGAATAGGTCGTCAAAGGAGTTACAGAGTTAACTTCTGTTGGCTAAAAGCCAATTACCAAGTGCTTCCTTTGAAAATGCCATTCGATTGCTATGCTACTTTGGGAAGAGTCTTGGGTCTTTCGGCACGCCAATATATTCCAATGGTGATTCTTGAAGTAACGCGGTGAAACGCTGACGCCACCAACTAACCAGCTTCCAAGACTGGAAAGTCAGAGAACAACTGCAGCCCAGTTTAAACCTGATAACTCTACACAGGGTACCCACATTGGTGGTAATACTCCCGCTTTTATGGCTGTTGGGATTTCAAATGTGCAGATCCAAAACCCATTCCTATACATGACCGCAGTTGGTAAGTGGGACTTCGGAGGTAACAATGTAGCAGTAGTGTGTGTTGATGAGAACAACATCCACCTATGGATGTGTCGGATGTAGATACTCAAACAAGTTCCCAACCTCAAGCCGATCTTGCGTCGGTGGGGAGTGAAACGTGCATGTTAAACGCTGTGCAAGCGAAAGTGGCGAACCATTGTCACAGGAAACTGGCGCTGGTACTCAGCTGATGCACGGGAACAATACGCAAGCTTAAGCTCCGAGAAGCCCAAAGGGTTAGTCACAGAGTACTGGTATTTCATACTGTATGGCGCAAGTAGTGCTGTCCAAGCAACAGCTAAAAAGCGTCGGTATGCTGTAAAAAGAGCTACTGCAGCAATGTCGGAGGCTACTCCCCTGGAGGGCAGTTAGAAAAGCCAGCTGGCCTGTGCTCTTCCCCACTGTCCTAAGTCCAGAACACTCAAGGGGCTGGTAAGAAGTTGACGAAGTGAGAAAGGTTGCCATATCCGACTCCATCCCGCCTTCTTTGACTAACCAGCCTGCCTCAGCTTCTGCGAACGGTCTGGAACACCGGTGGTACCACCACTAGTAACTGGTCCAAGAGAACCCGATTCTCAGGCACGGCATGGACTGACAAACGGGGGTCAGCGAAGCAGTTCAGGACAAGCCAATCTGCTGCTGTCACGAAGCCTACGAATGAAGCATCAGAAAGTGTTAGTAGCTTTGCGGTAGTTGCAAGGAAGTCGAAGAATAACTATCTCACTCACTGCTCTTATCGAGTAAGCTGTTCGGATGAGTGCTGGGAGCTTCAGCTGGTAAGGGTATGTGTATGATGCCCAGATACACCTAGGCGACCACACGAATACCTCTGCCTGTTACGCACCATGAGAGATAACAAGGGTCTGAATACGGCACAATTGTCTGTATATTCATGTAGGACTGTCAAGGAATCCCCATCAAGCTCTAGTCGATGCTCATTGACGGCACCTTCAGAAGCTAACTTATCTGGGACAAGTCAAGTTTCGGGTCCTCGGTAAAGGCGAATGCGAGGCGGGCAAGTAATTCTTGAATCTTTATAGAAGACTCCGTAGTTACCTGTTTGCCACTTCCACAGGTGTCTCGCATTTTCATCTATCTCCACTGTGACCTTGCCTGTTGTTTAGGAGATTAATGCAAAAAATTGGATGACGTCAACGGTATTTAAGAATTGTTTAGAAAGCTTGAGGATTGGGATAGATTTCTCACAAATCAAGGAGCATACATATGCTTCGTTGTCGGTATTTTTCACTCCGAATGTTACGGCTGCACTTAAAACCATGGATCAGGTGTTATTAAGTCCTTAAAAGTGCAATACAGAGATCGCCAGGGTACTAAAAGCCATGCTGGAGGCGGCACTCTTTAAGAAAGGCTAAAGTTGACAGATGAACTGTCAAATCGAGTCAAATGCGAATGAACTAGTTAGGAGCCATTCATATACAGGCGCCTTCGTTTTTCTCGGTATGAGAGAGTGCAATGATCAAGATGTTGCAATGTTCATGCAATTCAGCGTTGTCCAGACCCCGAAAGTCATATCAGCATTTTGGTGTCTTTTGGCATCATGCGTTTCGAAGAATGATTTGCATTTGCTACCGTATACCAAACAGTTACTCGAATGATTGACATTGAAACTGATTTGGTAAATTTCGATGACCGACGAGTCTCATTTCGTACTCTCTTTCGGCGTTAGAAATAACATTTGGGAAACGGAGAATCCACAAGAGACCAAACTATAATTGGGCTTTTTTCCAAGAAAACAATGGCTGATTATGACTGCCCGGAAATGCATGAAAAAGATCTGGATCTGGTTTCAAAAAGACAGTGCGCCATGCCACACTGCATATCACACAATTCAGTCTCTGTAACGATAATTTCCAGGACTTCTGATGAAAGAGGCAACATTGACTGGCCAACGCCTGCAGACCTATTTTAGCGAGTTTAGCGTTCGTGCCAAATTCATCGCTACACTGCCCGAGATGCTCGTAAAAGTAATAGAATACGCAGGTAAGGAGCACCTTTTGTTTTGGCCAACAAAGTCGGCCACTTAATTGAGGTTCTATACAAAATCTAGTTAACAAATTGTGTAAAACTAACTAATGGGATAACGTTATGTCTACACACCGAAATTAAAGATGGTGCAGTCTGTAGGTTAATTATGTTTGATTACATAGGGGGAGAGGGAGTGGGAGTAATAATGACGTCATCTTTTTATAACGAATTTGTTCATGTTTTCAAAAAGGAAAAACACGATAAAGGCGAAAACGATACTACAGTGATTTCTGATATTAATGAATTCAAATGGTATTGAAATCAATAGGCCAAAAGTAGGGTCGAAAATGTGCAAAAACGTGATGACGTAATATATGGAGCCGAAGCCACTGGAACAACAATTTCAGTGCGATTTGTGTGGATCAGAAGTATTTAACTTGTTTGAGCTGTAGAAATACGTTTGCTTCTAGCAACTATATTGTCATAAGTTATTTTTATGATTTGGGTCTGTTTATAAATAATATCACCACTAAAGGGGGTTAATTAAATTGTGACGATATGTGACTACGTACAAGTTTCTATTATCTTTTGCTTAAGCGATGTGCGATTTGTGACTATAGAAAAGTGGGGTGTGATCATTGTAACATTATTTATGTAGAGCCTCTACTCACATATCTTATGTTTTGGTATAAAGCCAACTTTGCAACTAGTGAACTAGTTCTTTAAAAGCCATAGCTTAAACAGTCGCAGAAAGATCGTTGAGAGCACTACAACACGAACTTTAAGTAGTTT
Source organism: Chymomyza caudatula (assembly GCA_035041775.1). Taxonomy (NCBI): domain Eukaryota; kingdom Metazoa; phylum Arthropoda; class Insecta; order Diptera; family Drosophilidae; genus Chymomyza; species Chymomyza caudatula. Next base: position 284,526 of record JAWNKW010000150.1, read on the forward strand.
TTCTTTGTGAATACGATTTGGAGCAACATCTATAACTATTAACAATTTTGAGCCACCATTTAGGAGTAACTCATTTATGGTTAAAAAGCAAATTTTGCAATACTTTCTTAAGCTTAATCTCATATACAGCACTTTGAGAAGCCAAAATTGAACTAGTTTTTCTTTGAGCATCTGTTGAGATATGTGCTGCTAAGGTGTGAAAACCTTAAAATACCGAAATATAAGGTTTTACAAAAATGTACCTAAGTTTGTGCCAGAAATATCTAGACGTATTAAATCTCTTAAATCTCTTCAAGAAAGAGATATTTGTCATTTGTCAACGATATTTCTGACGCAATGAGAGATTTCCAGAGATTTCGGGCACAAAAAGAAAAGAGCATGATTAAGAGATATGTTGAACAAAATACACAAACGGACACACACACAAAAGTGTTAGTGATAATAAATAAAATGAACATAATACATTAATAAATATATAAACACATATGTATAAGTATATAGAAAAAATTCAAATAGATAATTACATCTTAGCAGTTAGTTAAAATTTAGCCAGTTACTAAATTACGTTCATTGGCATTAGAAACGATTTTGTTCATGTCAAAATTATTAGGTATTAGGTATTATTATTATTATTATTATTATTATGGGGATAAACGTCACTCGCAGCTCGTCACTCGTTACTTGTTACTCTTTACTCGTTACACACGTTACTAGCTACTATGCGTTGCTCTTTTGAACCCAAGCACAAATGCAATGCCTTTCAAGGGAGGGTTGCTCTCTCTCTTTTTGTGTCTAAAGTACAGTCTCAATACTGGTTATAGTGTCGATTTGCGGCTGTGTTTCGTTTAGTACCTTTTGCACATCAGTACTAAACTCCTCCACCTGTTTCGAATGCGCCAATTTCAACTTTTCCATGGCGCGTCCTTGTTTTACGCCAATTTGCTGTAAAAAAAACAACAAAACAATATCAATATAAACATATCATTTGTGAGAAGTAAAGCTTTCAACTTGAGCAATATGAGCACCTTTTTCTCCTCCATAAAACGCTTGACATTGTTCTGACGCTTTTCGCGCAGACGACGATCCTTCTCGTTCTTGGTCTTCAGCGTCTTGTCGTTTTGTACCTCCTTAGCGGTATCGGCGGATGTTTTAGCCTGCTTGGCATTCAACTCCTTCAAATCTCTGTAAAAATATATGTTTAAAGGCTTGCTAGGCTAACACTTGAGGGCCCATTACCTGGCATGGCGTTCTTCCAGCTGCTTTATCTGCGCCGCCTGCACGGTTAGCATAAGCGCCTTCATTGCATCCTGCGAGTCTTGGACATGCTGACGCAACATATCCCATTCCTCCTTGCGATGACGTGCAATCATATCGGTCCACTGCTTGGTCTGATCATTGATCGCATTCTTGATATTTGCATCGTTGCGTATATCATCTTTGCTCTTGCCCTTGATCAGCTTATCGATGGCTGCATTTTGCGTTTTCTGCACCGAAGTGCGCTCCTTTGCATGCTTCTTGCGCAGCGTGTCCAGCTCCTTGATCTGCTTCTTGCCCACCTTCTGGAAGCCCTTCTCCTGACGTAACGACTCCAGCGTCACAGGCTCGAATACCAGCGGCGGTTCCTTTTTCTCCTCTTCTTTGGCTTTGCCAGCATCACGTGCTGCACCACCGCTCTGCTCCTCAATGCCCAGCGCCTTCATTTGCTCATTTTGCTGCTTGGCCGCGCCTGCAAAACCGCGTGGATCCGACAGCATGGCCATAAAATCCTCAAAGCCATCAGGTACATAAATCTTCAATTCTATGTTCACAAACAACATTGGCAACGACATCGGAAAGTTGGCCTCTGTGCGCAGAGACACATGTCGATAGCCCGGCTGCAGGCCGTCCAGCGGCAGTATGCGCTGTCCAATCATCTTGCCGCTTTCCTCATAGACGCCAAAGCGCAGCACGGCCAAATCTGGTAGCACCACCTTGCGAAACACAAACGCATCCTCGTTGTAAACAGGATTCAGGCCATTGTTGGGCACCAAGCGCGTGCGAAACTCCTTCTTAACCGTGTCCGATGGTAGACCAAACATGTCCACCTCCACATAGGTGCCCACCTTCTTGTCTGACAAGAACTGCCCGGCAATTACCTTGACCGAACAACTAGCTGCAATTACACCATCCACGGGCGCATCGGCAAACGGATCGAAATCCTTGTCACCGCGACGCATAAAATCCGGCTTGAGCAGATAACCGCAACCGCCATTATACTCGAATTTGCCTTGATTCAGCTGCATGGGCAGATCGGAGGTTTGGAAATTGAGTGAGACCATTTGGCAGCCGGCGTTCCAAAACACCTGCGGCATATAGTTGGAGGAATCGGCACGTGTGCCTTTTGGATAGATGCGGGACATCTGACGCTTGTTATAATTGACAAAATCAATTGAGCTCTGCTTCAGATAATTCATGCCCGCCGATTCTGCAAACGACGACATGTTGTGGGCAATGTTTTTCTCTGTAAGATCAAGCAGAACATTGCAAAATTATATTAGTAGATTATTACACTGTATTTCAGCGTGGAGCTGAACTATGCATCACGGTTGCCCTGCGTAACACACCAAGTACAGCCCTCGATGGCATACATTTCACCTCAGAATCTTGCAAAAGATAAACTAGCTCCTCTCAAAACAGCTGTCGGAGCACTGTTGTGTATTCCAGGCAAAAGTCTTAACCATAAAAGAGGCACTATCATGCCTCAAAGGCTCAAACTACATTTCAGACGATGTTAGCTATCAAATCATTAACCCCAATATCATAAAATTCAATGTCGTTGCAAAATCTCTGCACGAAATGGCTCAGCTATTCGTTCTTAGCCCTTATATATGTTCCGGGGCACAGGGACATAGAGGGCAACAACATTGCGGACGAGCTGGCCGGAGTAAGCATTACTTTGGCCACCTCAAGCTGAAAATACATACATTTTTCATACTGGAGCCAATAAGAAATGGCAAAATGTGCTAAACTGTCATACTGCTCGTCAATTTTGGCCGAAGCTTGGAGTAGGAAGACTACTCTCTTAGTAGGACGACAAGCTCGGCCGATCGTGTCTAAAATCACATTAACCACCACAAATCTTCTATCTTATAGAAACTTTCACGGATAACAATCCCACACTAACAATAACAGACGCTTCGGAAACAGCGAAAACTGTCAAAAAAAAAAACACTTCTAAATACGATTTGAACTTTCTCAATTCTAATCGGCAAACGTTTAACTCCAAACCTAGTCTAGTACTTTCGACTATGTCATCTCGAACTGCCACTTTTATGTCTGATCGCTAAGTATAGAAGGGTAGCACATATCTTGGTACTTTCGACTATGTCATCTCGAACTGCCACTTTTATGTCTGATCGCTAAGTATAGAAGGGTAGCACATATCTTGGTTTTTTCGCAATTTTGAACGCTTTGTGCACATTGCCTTTGGTAGAAGTTACTTACCGATTGCCTTGTCGAAGCCCTGAAACTTAATGGGCTGCGCATAATTGACCATGGAAGAAAGCCAGGGATGCACATTGGTGGTTGAACCACTATAATTTGCTGCAGCAGCTTCAGCCTCGCCGCCACCCTCACCGCCAGCTCCAGCAGCATCTCCGCCGGCAGCAGCTGCATCAGGAACTGGTGCTGGCGCAGCAGCTGCCTCGGGCGGTTTGCCAGCGCTAGCATCCTCCTCCGGATCATCGTCGGTCTTTAGCTCGCCTTTGAGCCAAAGCTCTAGTTCGACCTTTTCAACCTCTGGCTTCATGCGCTTGTTCTTGATAAGTATCTTGCGCTTAAGCTTGCATGGTGGTGGGAGTGGTAAGCCCGGATCCAGCTACAATAACAATTAACAGAGTTAGTAACTAGTTGATGTACTCAGTTTAGTTGACTAGTTACAGGATGATCGGACAACGGTTCCTTCAGCAATAGATCACCAAAAAAGTCATCACAGTATTTAGCTAGTTTATATTGTTGAGCGCGATTGCAATGATTCTCAAAGGACAATATGACCGGATATTCTGATGAGACAAAAGCGCAGTCCGCAATCGCTTGTATGCAATCCTACAAAAGATCGAGAGAGTAGTCTCGTAGCATTATGTTATAGCTGTTAAAGCTAGATTTGTGTTGTACATACCTTGAACAAGATCTCAGTGCAGTAGGCGTGACCGTGCGTAACAATTGGCTCCTCATCCTCACCTTTGCCATTCCAACAGTCCAGCTCTACACAACGACAGCCAGCCAGCAAAGTCTGGCGATACATTTCCACAGAACTCTTGCCACCGATTTGGCGACCGGACAAATACGTATTATGCGAACTATTGATATAGTAATGCGCCAAAGGCTGATCCATTTCCATGTAGAAATCTAAGCGATCCAAAAATACGGGCGCATTCTCATCGGACATGAGGTAACGCTTAAAGCCATCCAAAGATAATTGCACTAGAATGACAGAAAAAAAACATGAAACGAATATCATCGAAAAGTTAACATTTATCAAAAATATAACTACCGCTCTTCTTCTTCTCCTCATCCAATTCATAATCGTTGACAATCTCTGTGCAGCGTTTCTCTTCGTACAAGGGAAATAGAATTTCATTCATACGCGGATCACGTTGCTTATCATTCATGAACTGTATAAACTGCTCCAGACTTATAAAGTCCTGTTTGCCCTTGGTGCTAGTTAAGTTACAGTTAAAGTTACATCATTAGTTCCAAGTAAATAACGCTCAAAAGCATAACTTACATCGATGTAAAGAGCTCCTCAATATCATTACGCGGACAGACCTTGTGATACAAGGCATAAAACTTTTCAAACGTAAACTGCTCCTTAGTCATCGTAGCACTCTTATCTTCCGGCAGACCCGCATCTTTGATGCAGGTATACACCAATTTCTCAGTTTTACCCGAGGCAAACGTTTTGGCCAATGTCTTCACTGGAATTTTACCGCTTTTCTCTACGCAATAGCTCAAACGCATCCAACTGATGATTAATATAACAAGAAAAAACAAAACGCGATCAGTTTAGGAATTTCCGATTTCATTGGAGTTGCTTCACAAAAAATACTAGTGCTGAAGTTACTACACTTTATATTTAAAGTTCATAATTATACATACCTCGATTTTTTTCTATTCCACTATCTTATATATCGTGCATACTTACCTTTTTCCACATGGTACTACAGAAGCGCCCCTTACATACTTTGAGTAAAGCTCAAGCTTTTCGTCGATTTTGAGCTGTTTTTTAAGGTTGGGGCTGAACCAAGATACTATTCTGATGGTGTACTTGAAATACAAAGGATTATGTCTCGGACACCAATCAGGACACACATTTCGGACTCTAAAGTCCGAACCCAATAACGGGTTACGGCTTGTCAAAAGGATGAAGTTGATAGTCTAACTCAATCAAAAAGCATAGCATACATTATGGGGCAACCTTGTAAATGCAAGTAAAAATATATATATTCTCCATATTGAATATGTCGAAAGCCTGACGTGATGGAGTAAACTGTACTTTGGAATTGGTTCCATAACCTCTGATAAGTAGGCGAAAGAAGAAAGTCTAAACTCTAGGATAGCAAACATTATAATAGAAAGAAAGGAGAAAGTCATTGTACGGTTTACAAAGAACACGGAAATGGTCTTGAAAGCCATAATAACTAGAGCAGCGACTTATGGAAAGTGGCACGAAATTGGGAATTTCAAAAGAACCATTGAAACGACGAACGACTTTAGGGAAACGAAACTCCGAGTTTGTGGGTAGAAATAATCGGAAGAAGCTGTATATAAGTGACGTCATCCCGAAGGGAGAGTGTGATATAACTTTTCCGAAGAACACCATCGTCATAGAACGTCCCTAAAACTGCAAAAAAGTACAGGCTACAATAATTGACGTCACATTAGAGGGAGGGGGCGATGGTCTAAATGAGCCTAAATCTTGGGGAATCATTTATGAACAGGCACCAAAGATTTCAACGATGATTCAACAAAGATGAAATGAATCAAAAGCAGACTACTGGATTATGGAGATAAGGACATACGAGGATCCCAATTCAGTTCACGAAGCGCAAAAGAAACGAATAGCTTTGATGAGCAATAGATACTCCATATACCCGAGCAGTATACCAGCAAGAGACGAGCAAGAGCCGTAAAGAGTTCTTTGGTTTTCTAAGAGTCATTGAGTTCCTGCAACCAGCGTTTGATGAAACCATGATTAAGCAGATATGCAGATTAAATCACACCAAAGTCAGAAACCTTAGGTATATGTTCGAGCGAAATATCATTAACAAAATAGACGGACTACTGCGGGCTAACCCGGCAAAACTACGTAAACCTGCAGAAATAAGTGAATTAAGCGAATACCAGCTTTGAAGCACACTAACATCGTTCTGTCGAAGTTAATGAGAGTAAGTATCCTTTAGCGTCAGCACACAAAATTCATTCTAACTTTGCTCTAAAAATATCTTTGCTTTTATAATGTTGATTTCCTCGAACGCTGTTGCTATAACCACTTAAGAAGCTGACTTGTTATCTCACCACATTCCGAGGAATTCATTGCTTTAATCTCGGCTTCTTGGAAAGGAAACTATAAATAGCATATATATTTCTGCATGAATGTAGTAAACAGAGTCCACTATGCCAGTGTCACCCTTCAAATGATAACCAAATGCACTAACATTATGATGATATATAGACAGACAAGGCAAAAAACAGATATTTTTTCAAGACAAGCAAAACGAGCTTTGTGGTCGGAAGCGTTAGAGTAGGCGACAAGGCTGGCAAAGTGAGTAATCGGCACGCTCTGCTTAGTATAGAGTACCACAACAGCAAAAGGCTTATGCACTCTGGCTTTGAGAAACAAAGAGATGTTTTTAGGAATGTTCTCGATTGAACACATCATCTGGTGTAGCATCAGTTATTCATAAAGATTACCAGAGCTATTTAAATTTAGCGCTCGACTTGAACATGGACAACCTTAGAGAAGATGCAACCTATGAAAAGGCATAACACAGTTTGATACTCTGCTCAAATAAGAAACCGTACTCGACAACGAACACATATCTCGGAATCAATTGGCATACGCACAAATATCTTCCAGGAGCTGAGGTGTGTTCAAAAAAAAAAGGAAGAAAAAAAAAGAAATACCAACATAGGGATCTAGCTATATTATCAGACTGCCAGGCTGCCATAAAAGCGTTTGCAGGAACTAGGTTAAACTCCAAGCTGGTTAGGGAAACCCGACCCAAGGAGCAACATCTAGGAAGAATCAACAAACTGAAACTTCGGTGGGTATCCGGTCACACTAGCATTTCTGGTAATGAACTGGCGGACGAACTGGCAGAACTAACAGAACCAGAGTCTTTTTGTGCCATTGGAAGACACAGAGTTAAACAGCTGCTAAGATAGGAGCAGACTGACGAAAACTATGGAACGGATGTAAACACCAGGACTCAGACAGGCAAAACAGCTGCTAGATTATCTCCTAGAACTCAAATAGTTTAAAGAAGATGGTGCAGCTAAGCAAAAACATGCTCAGAATACTGGACACTACAGACGGAAGTGACACTTAACCAAGCTGGGCATCACCAGCTCTAACAACTATAGGTACTATGATTAAGAGGAGGGCTGGAGTTGTCGCGGCATGTGCGACGCACTGGCGAGAAGAAGAATGGACCTTCTAGGCGGGCATTAACTCTCGATGACTAACGTAGCCCAATTAGAACCATCCCAGATAGTGAGATACTTGGGAGAGCTTTAAGCTAGATAGGAAGAGATCCAAAGTGTCGCAGTGCACTACTTCCCATTAATATTATTATTAGCTGTCGCCATTGTGTGTAAGCGGGTTAGAGAATCCCAACTCGTATGAGGTTTGTACGTAGGGTTTGAGACCCACCATGTAAAACCCGATTCCAATGAAAGAAATACATCAGGCCGTAACCCGGTAACGGCCAGTTAAGAAGTGTAAATGAAAATTTAGGTAAAACCGTCTAGAGATTTCTAGCACACCCCAGATGGTATGGGATGGTACAGCACTGTCGGAGTATTCTAATACAGAATAGGGAGCTAAACAAGGCTGCTTAGCAGCTCCTCTTTTCCATAAATGATATGACTGACAGTCTAACCGAGGGAATCTTTTGCCACATTGCAAATTGTGGGGCCTCAGCATAAATAACGAAAAGTGTAAGATTAAAATGTTTTAATATCACTTTAACCCGCGTAGTGAGCGGGTTAGAGAATACGACCTAAGCAGGTCAAAACTTATCGTATGAGGAGACTAACAATGATACTGGATTCTTTCAAGACCAGTAGAGGCACGCCAGGCCTTAAAAGGTTTGAGACCCACCATGTAAAACCCGATTCCAATGAAAGAAATATATCAGGCCGTAACCCGGTAACGGCCAGTTAAGAAGTGTAAATGAAAATTTAGATAAAACCGTCTAGAGATTTCTAGCACACCCCAGATGGTATGGGATGGTACAGCACTGTCGGAGTATTCTAATACAGAATACGGAGCTAAACAAGGCTAAATGATATGACTGACAGTCTAACCGAGAGAATCCTGCTAAATGGGTGTGCTTTTCGTTATATGGTGACAACATTGTTTTGTTTGTCACATTGCAAATTGTGGGGCCTTAGCATAAATATCGAAAAGTGTAAGATTAAAATGTTTTAATATCATTTTAACCCGCGTAGTGAGCGGGTTAGAGAATACGACCTAAGCAGGTCAAAACTTGTCGTATGAGGAGACTAACAATGATACTGGATTCTTTCGAGGCCAGTAGAGGCACGCCACGCCTTAAAAGGTTTGAGACCCACCATGTAAAACCCGATTCCAATGAAAGAAATATATCAGGTCGTAACCCAATTAAGGGCTGTTAAGGCCAGTTAAGAAGATGAACCTTGAGCAATAAGATTTCCCTGTAGTTGAGCACAGTGTGTGTATGCTGTGTATGTCCGGCTGGAAGTTTTTTGGAACACTTACGATACGACTGTAATGCATGGTGACTCATGAAAATCTTTAGCCATATTACCTATATGTCTGACAGCAGCTTGTTCTACAGAGAGCCGTTGAGAATAACGTTGTCCTTAATTTAAAAGTACCAAAAACAAGAAGTTAAAAAAAAAAAAACACGCGCTTGCATATAAAATATGCCGTTCCATTTGCAGGTGGTCCATAGAGAGACACACCTTTCAAAAAAAAAGTGAAAAAAAATAAGAAAGAAAGAGAGGAAATCAAAAACAAACATCAACTCAAACGGGCGCTGCAGTTGAAAAGAGACCTTGTTGAGTGAGTGAGTCAGAATAGATGTAGAGGGGAAACGAGAGTTGAAGTGCAAGAAATGGCAAATGTCATTAAATATGCGTTGCTTGTGTATGCATTACACCCACACAAGCACGCACACGCTCGCCCACAGTACAGTTAATGCCGCACGAGCACACCTTGTTGTAGCTGCAGTTTGCAGTTGTTGTTGTTGTGGTTGTTGTTGTTGTGGTGGTGGTTGTTACCACCTTGGGAACAGTTTCTCCGTCTGATGTGGAAATAGTACACAAATTGCTGCCAATTGCTCTGCTGACGTTGCAAATGTATTGAATAAAGTGTATATATGTATGCGTGCATACTGTGTTAACCACTTTTACACCCACGCACACACTGAGACTGAAGCACACACTGGAAGAAGCGCAGTACCCAGAACCGACAACTGCCCTAAATTGGCTGACAAGCTTATATGAAATTAACTTTCATATTTGATTTATAAAATAATTTCTCAAATTAGCTTGTCCATTTCGTAATTTACTTTTGATTGCATTATTTATAAGGCATTTTCCTATGAATGTGAAAACTATTAACTGTAATTTTGCAACCCACACGCATTTGTATACAAAGGGTTGAAAGAAACTTGAAGGCTGAAGTTATCTAGTCCATCTTCTTCTTGACTGGCCATAACAACCCGTTATCAGATTGGGCGCACTCCTCCAGGCGGCTCATTGTGAGGGTAGTTTTACGCGTTGCAGTCCTGTTAAAGTTTTGAGCAGTTTACATATAGAGAAATCGTAAAGCTAGCAAAACACCATAGGTTAGTCTTTAAGAACAGATAGCCCGTTGAGAAATCGTGTTTCTGCAGCATTGTCTGAGTTGGTGTGACTTTGCAGAAAGACGTTCCGTCAATGTGGGTAAGAAACTCACCGATGGTGAGCGGGTTAGAGTATACTACATTAGCAGGTCAAAGCATGTCCTATGAGGCGACTTATAATGACGCTGGGTTCTTTCGAGACCAGCAGGGCGTAGAGTTTGGGACCCACCATGTAAAACACCAATTCCAATGAAAGGAATACATCAGGCCGTAACCCGGTATCGGGTTGTTATGGCCAGTTAAGAAGAAGAATCAAGAGTTCAGACAAGGCGATGTCCTTAGCTGCAACCTCTTCAACTTTGTGAGGGAGCATGTGTTGCGTAAGGCCAAAGTATATCGGAACGGTACAATATTGAACTATAAGAGTATCTAATTGCTTGTCTACGCAGATGTTATCGATATCATGGTTCATACTAAGCGAACAGTTACCGTAGTTTTTGGCGCTATTGAAAGAGTATTTGCCAGGCTCCGTCTGGTTTAAACGAGAGGAAGTCAAAGTATGTATATGTTTTGTTCCTCCGCGGTTGGACTTTTAGATTGCTGATTGATTGAAAACTATACCATGGCAACACCGTCACAACGAAGGACGATGTCAGCATTGAAATCAACACTCTTTGCTTGTTTATATTTTAAATAAACAAATAAAAATAACGCTAAAAAAATGTTGTAGTTTTTCTTTGTTATACTTCTTATTCAGGAAGCACGAATGTCACGTGCGTAATCTTGGCAATGCTTAAATGGCTCAAAGTCATTTAAACAAGCTACTTTTAAAAAAGAGCTTTCGGATTTCTATGGTCTTTAAAAATTCTATCTCGGCGGTTGCGCTTTCTTTTCTTGTCTTTTATGCACAGCCTCCAATCCGCGAAACTCTCAAGGATCGCAAGTGATATGTGGAGAATGTGATATCACAACAGAGAGTTCTTCAATAAAGAAAAAGTTTGAGTTTTGTAGGGGGGAAAAAAAATAAACAAATTTGATTGGAACATAGACTTGGGGTCTCTCGAACCGAATACGCAGTGCATCATATCTTATCTTGACATAACCTGTGTAGAAAAAAACTCAGCTATATCTCTCGAAAAATACGTTGAAATTGTCTATTTCGATCCCGTTACTTTGCAGTATGAAATTCAAACAGCTGCAGAAATTCAAAAAAATAATAGCATACCTTTGGGGTCTGCTTTGTAAGTACATTTTTTTTCTTCATATTTTACACCTTGTACAGAAATGTCAGATAACAGTTAGAAGGAGCTAGGCAGAAAGAGATGTGGCAGTGTTCTTTTATCTCGATTCTCGGATTCCGCTAAAGACAAGGCACTCCCGAAAAAGTGCACAGATTTGTACAGTGGATTGCCGACTCTTTCTAACATCGGCAGTAGAATATTGCATCATTTCTAGATGTTAAGCAGAGTTTTGACCGTGTCTGGCACGAGGTTTTGTTGCACACAGTCCCCAAGACATTCCTTGAAAATCGATCTTTCAAAGTTTCTGTAACTTTTCAAAAGAAGTCTTTATCAAAGCTGGAGTCCCTCAGGGAAGCGTTGTAGCCTTCTAAAGGCTGCCTATGCCTATGCAAAATTACCAATCTGAAGAGACTCACGGCCTCTCCAAACCTACCAAACAGAACGCTGCATAGTGATCTGGGCGTAACTTTTCTAGGCGACATCTTAACCAGCTCAGCGGCAGATACGAGAAGCGCCTCTTAACTCAACCAAACTTGCTTTTGCCCACACGAAGAGTATTTCAGCTTCGGTACTCTAAAGCCAGCTGCCGTTATCTTCTCCAATGCCTTACTTTACTCTTTAGTTATAATTTTTTTTACATTTATTTTTATTATTATTTTTTTGTTTGCTGCTTTTGACTTGGCTCAAATAGTTGTGGCAACTCAAACTCCGAGTGGGAGAGCGTTCTGCGAAACGCAAATGAAATGAATTTATTTTGTGTTGTGAAACACGCCAGGACAACAACAACAACAATAAGAACAACAGCAGCAACTAGTACAGTCAGCAATGGCAACTATTCATGACCAAAGCCAAAGGACACTCAAATGAATGAATGCGTTGGAAAAAAAGTCAAAGCCAAACAGAGCGTAAAAAAAGAATACAAAAAAAAAAAAAAAAAAAAAATAACAGCATGCTTCAAATCCTGGGGTTAGATTGAACCTTTGTGCAGCAAGAGATTATTTTGAGGCTTTATTCTGCTTGACTTTCAATTCCAGTGACGTCAGCCCGCACCGTGTGCTCGGAAATTAATAATGATGCTTTTCAGAAGCTTAAACGAATGCATTTTAAATGGCAAACAAGCAATCAATTCGTTCAGAAATGATTCCTAAGACTGTTCCTAAGTTCCTATTCAACAATTAATCGATATATCGTATATATCAATGTTTTTTTTTTGTCACTATCGATAGTTTAAACACACCCTAAACGGCTAATGTCGCACTCACACTGAAGCCGCTAAAACTCGCAAACAGTGAATTGCAAAAATGGATGACAAAAATATTTATAACAATCTCTTTATAATGCAGCTTCAACAATTTTCGAAAGCCATTGATAGTATAGCCAACGATGCTGATGAACTTGCAGAAGTGTGTCTCTTGCATAGTTCCAAAATTCGTCGATGCTGTTTCGACATTTGCTTTTTCGCCAAATCTGCCAAGAAATATATGATGAAAATAAGTGGATTAGTTACAGAATTATGAATATACTAGGTGGCTCCGCCCCTATTCTTCTTTTCCCGTTTCCGATTCCCTTCCTTCCTTCTTCGTCCCATTCGTCTTCCACTGCCTCTTTCTCCTCTTCCTCTTCTTCTTCTTCTACTTTTACTTCTTCTTATTCTTCTTCTACTTCTTCTTCTACTTCTTCTTCTACTTCATCTTCTACTTCATCTTCTACTTCTTCTTCTACTTCTTCTTCTTCTTCTTTTTCTTCCATTTTCTGTTCTTCTTCCTCTTCTTCTTCCTCTTCCTTTTCTTCTTCTTCTTCCTCTTCCTCTTCCTTTTCTTCTTCTTCTTCCCCTTCCTTTTCTTTTTCTTCCTCTTCCTTTTCTTCTTCTACTTCTTCTACTTCTTCTACTTCTTCTTCTTCTTCTTCTTCTTCTTCCTTTTCTTCTTCTTCTTCCTCTTCTCAGTCCTTTTCTACTTTCTTTTCCTCTTCCCGTTACTTTTCTACTTTCTTTTCCTCTTCCCGTTACTTTTCTACTTTCTTTTCCTCTTCTATTCTTTTTCCCGTTCTCGATTCCCTTCCTTCTTCTCTGCTTCCCTTCTTTTTCTTAGTCCTCTTCCTCTTTCTCTGAGGTTGTGGAGGGAACGCTGCTCTGCCATGCTATCGGGTGATGATGTGGATAATGAGTTAACTTCTCGACATCCCCAGCAAAAAGTCAACAAATATCATTACGCAAGCATTTAATTCGCCTGATTTGGCTTCGTATGTCTTCTGGTTATACAAAAAACTCAAGAGACCGCTCCGGGAACACCGTTTAGACTCGTTTGGGCAGATAAAAACCGAAACGCAGAAGGCTCTGCAGGCCATTCCGAAGCATGACTTTGCCAAGTGTTATGATGACGAATGGAAAATTCGTTGGCATAAGTGTATCGCAGCGGAAGGGTATTACTTTGAAGTGTATGAAATAGTTTTGAACGAATAAATAAAGAAGTTTAAAATATAAGAAAATTCAACTTTCAATATGATCACAGTAGTACTATGCTTTTGGTTTCAGAAGAGTCGATCGATCGAATCGATGATACTTCTCAATTTGTTCGCCAAAAATTTCACTGATTAAGCTTCGTGTGACTTCTGGCTATGTCGCTTCGGGGACATCGTGAATCGCCAAGCGCTTTGAATGCACTTCCGGAAAAATTAGCTTTTGATTGGACAAAAGAAGGCTTAAGTGCATTGCAACGAAGTGGGTTTGTTTCGAAGAGCATGAACTTGATTTAGATGATAAAGCAAAGTTTTTCACCAGACTTTTTGAACACATTAGTAAGAGCACTTTAACATGATTCCGCACGTGTAACTCGTAATTGCAATTCTCACTAAAAAGTAATTGAAACATGGTTCAGTTCAATTTCAATTGTTGTCAACGTTGTTGCCAGATTTTTCAACAATTTCAATGGAATAGACGTTTGGCGAGAAACTGCAGCTACCAATTAGTAGTTTGACAATTAGTAATGGTGTCAAATGACAAAATTTTAATTGGACAATCAACGTTTGTACCGTTAAATTCCGAATTCATGATGGCTACTTACCCCTTACAACTAGATGCCGTGATGCTAGATAGAAGTGCGTAGTTATGTAATAACTTACTGTTTCATTAGATTGGTTCGTGGGCAAACATTGGTGGCTTTATTATTATGCGTTATTTGACGCAACATCTTTTGCCAACTCTTTTATAAGTTTTGTAAGTTTTGTTTAGTAAAGTGATGTTTTTGTTGTTGTTTGTGGTGTTAATTGTTAAACAAACAGGATGTAGACGGCACAAGACATGCAAGAACAATATAAAAAAAAAAAACAAAAAACGATATAACAATAACAAATTGATGTAATTATATACATAGAGAGTGTTTATACTGTGAGTGCTTGCAATGATATTAATTAAATGGTAATGAAATTGTTTACAAGTTGTGCAAGTGAGAAAGCGAGAGCGACAGAGCGAGAGAAAAGGCACAACACGAATGTCACAAAAGCGACGGTGGCAACCCTGTGCGTCATGCAATAAAACCATTATGCGATAGTTATATAACTTTTTATAGTATAGAACGGAGTGTAGTCTTTGTAAGGCGTAAGTTGTTATTGTTGCGTGCAAGTGCACCAAAGCGGCATGGAACAGTGTGTTAGTGTGTGTTAGTTTGTGTGCATGGAACGACGGTGTTGAAACACTAACGTTTAACGGTAAACGGAAATATTGCTTTACGGCGCATAACATTCACTTACTGTTTTCTCAGACACATCATGGGGCAAATATTATTCGCTTTGACATTATGCGTTATTTTTCGTATGCCATCTAACCAGATCTATAAAGAGCGTAAGAGCGTACAATCAAATAATGACGAATAGCTATAGTTAATGTTAATGTGTGTGTGGCGTTTAAACTGTACTTCTGCAAATACTTTTCCCAAAATTATCCGAGTTTTTTTTTTCACTCTCAACTTACCTTGGCTGTTGCCGCATCCGGGCAAATAACATGATGATATGTTATATTGATATAATCCGTATTCGAGCATATGGTCAAAGAACGTTTGTCCAATTCAACTAAATTCGTTCCATTCTTCTTGGTTACCTTATCGAGTATCTTCGGATCCTGCAAAATAATACAACATAATGCAAATATTATTAAATTTAATTGTGCATAAGTAGCAAAGATCCTAATATGGCATTTCTACTATTTTACCTAATAGCTTTGCTATTTTCATAAGGATTAGTTTTTGAATTCCAACGCCTAATGCCGAGGAACCAATGCTACGATCAGGAGTGTCGCGAAGTCATTGCAGTAAAGAACGCCGCCTATAGAACGACCCTGAAGTCGGCTGCTACGCGATCTAATGCATTTAACACCACTTGATCGTAGAGCTCAAAATGAAAGCAAATTTACTAAGGATGTCAATGGAAAAGACAATTACGCTGTTCTCACAACCCAGGCACGGAATGGCTACCACTTCAAACGGAGCTTCAACACCATCATAACCAACTACTAGTCGGGACCGCAGATTCATCTGTCTGCATCCATGGGCATTTATACCAGCACCTGGACAGGAATTACCAGAATGGGGAAATAGCGATACTATCAGATAGCCAGGCCTCTATAAAAGCGTCTCAAACTGGTTTGGGAAGTTCGAGTCAAACGACGAAACAAAAACAACGTAAACTAAAGAGCTCCTAAACCTTAAGAAAATATCACAACTAGGCAAGAATTCTGTGTGTAGGCTAAAGGGACACTCGAACAAGCTGGGCATCTTCGTCTCCAATATCAGCAACTTCTGGAAACTTAAGGAGGAAACCTAGCTAAGTGTGATGCCCTGGATGCCCAAGAAAGATGTACCTACTCCCAGATATGAATAAGAAGTTCAACTATCCGAATTTGATTGCATAGTAAAATTTCAGCGCGAAAACGTCAGAGCTGCGAGAGTTCCAATACATCAAAAGAACTTTCAATACGTTATGCCTGTGAACTTACTGTACTTTTCAAAATAAAGTGGATGATGGCAGAGCATTTCTTATGATTGTTGTGTATAATTCACCAATGGTTTTAGAAAACAATTTTGACAAACTACCGATGATGTTCGCTGGAGGTTTGAATGTTGTTTTTGCAATAAGCGAGACAATTATTTTGAACAGATTTATTGAAACTGAACTAAACCAACAACTAGATGTGGAATGACTATCGAAGCTCTATTTCCAAGTGAAGAAGGCAGTTTGATAAGTCAGCGACTTTTGCATTATCTTGATACATTTGGTCCAGCGTTTTTCCAATTGTTGTCTCCCATTCAAATTATGGGGTTTCTCAAGGTGCTCAAAATGGTTGTTTTATTTCAGTAATGACCTTCGCATTCGATCCAAGTCTTCTACCCTTGTGCCATTTCTTCAGGTATGGAAACGGTGTTTCTATATATCGGGCTACAACATTGCATTTAGAGAAAGATTGAATGAACCGCCAACTAAAAAGCCAGTACAAACGAATCATTGGATCAGCGATTTAAAAAGGAGCAATATTGGGCCGTTGGAGAGGACTGCAAGAACTTAATTTGACTGTATAGGTCACATACGCTCCTTTAGTAGAGAGAAAGACTTTTAGATTGCTGTTAAAACAGCACTTATGATGTTGTCAAGGATTTCGTCACATGCCGTCACAGAGAATACCAATACTTTGCCAATCGATATGCTACTTTGGCCGCAGTAGACAAATGTATAGTAGAGACCAAGACGAAATATCTTCTGGTAGAAAAATCTTCAATGCGGCCGTTGAAGAAAGGTTATGTGGTCTTAGGTAGGTATGGAAAAACCAGTTACAGGATGCACTAACTGCCTTAGGTATCCCGAAGTGGAGAAGATGTGCGCGAAGCAGAGGCGCCTGGGGAAGTAGTCCTATCATTATGGCCAGAAAAGAAGAAAAAAAAAATGGTAAAAAGTGAATGCCTAAAACCTCGCCAACCCAAATACACAAACATTTGCATTAAGTTATTCTTACTTTTTACTTTTCCGCAAAAAAGTAGTGGGATTGGCCAAAAATCTAAAATCTCGAATTTTATGTTTTGCGACGATTTAAGCACTCTGGCAACTTTTGCCGCGATTTTGAGATGTTTTTGTATTGGGCATATCTTCAAAGGGTTTCCTATTGAATTTGAGCACTCTAGTCGCTATAGTTGGGTCGTCAGAAGAATAATAAGAGTAAATAATTTTCGAACTTTTTTTTTCATTTTTTTGTTGTTTAAATTTCTCCTAGCTAATTTCGGTTGTTTTGATAAACGTGCAGAAAAGCCTGAGTTGGCTACCAACTGTTTATTTTATTTATTGTTTAATAAGTTACTACTTATTTAGAAAAGCGATATTTTCAATGAGTTTATTACTAAACGAATTGAAATGAAACATATTGTTTTTGTTGAACATTGCTGTTATTGCACAGTATTACGCATACGCCGCGTAAACGCTTGTAAAGTCATTGTGAAGGTGAATTGGCCAAATAGCAAAATATCTAGTATAAGAGAACTATAAACAATTGCAGCTATTGTATGAGCTATGCAATTCGCTTGTGCATGTGAAATCAAGTCAGAACATTAATCTTCGATCGAGTCATTAATCAGAACGAAACTGACAGCTGAGAAAATGAGGCGTGGCAGTATGTTAGTTGGTGGGGGTGTTAAGTAAGCACCTCAACTGCCATAAACATTTATCAACTTTTGAACGTTGAATTAAAAGCAAATAAATCTTTTTGTGGCTGAATTCCAATGAAATAACATTTTAATTTCATGTTTGACCTTGTCTCTTTGTGTGTCCTTACACCCACTCACACTCACACGCTCTTCTCACTCTCTACGTGTTTTTTGGTAACATTTCGAATAGTTAACATAACGTAGCATTGGCTGCTCAGCCAATTTGGTCAAAAGTCTTGGCAAAATGTTGAAGTAAACTTGAAAATTGTCAATTTGCGGTCTAACGTGGCCTAAAAGGGCTGAGAAGAACTGCAAGTTGATGAACTTTTAGTTGGTAGTTAGTTTATTTGCGGCACCAAACGAGAAAGCTCTTTGATTGAGTTATCAGCTTTTTGAATGCACGTCGAATACTCGAAACTAATTCAATTAAAATGCAAAATAAAGCTCATAAAACATATAATACATAAGAGCAAGAACTTTAGAAGCACCAAAAACCAGCTATATATACATTTTTGGCTTGACTTAAGAGTGTGCCAAAGGAACAAAGTCAATGAGCGACAGTAAGAGAGTGTGAGTGAGTAAGTGTGAGTGAGTGTGAGTGAGTGAGTGAGTGTGAGTGTGAGTGAGTGTGAGTGAGTGTGAGTGAGTGTGAGTGAGTGTGAGTGAGTGTGAGTGAGTGTGAGTGAGTGTGAGTGAGTGTGAGTGAGTGTGAGTGAGTGTGAGTGAGTGTGAGTGAGTGTGAGTGAGTGTGAGTGAGTGTGAGTGAGTGAGTGTGAGTGTGAGTGTGAGTGAGAGTGAGTGAGTGAGTGTGAGTGAGTGAGTGAGTGAGTGAGTGAGTGAGTGAGAGTGAGTGTGAGTGAGTGAGTGAGTGAGTGAGTGAGTGAGTGAGTGAGTGTGAGAGTGAGTGAGTGTGAGAGTGAGTGAGTGAGTGTGAGTGTGAGTGTGAGTGTGAGAGTGAGTGAGTGAGTGAGTGTGAGTGTGAGTGTGAGTGTGAGTGTGAGTGTGAGTGTGAGTGTAAGTGTGAGTGTGAGTGTGAGTGAGTGAGTGAGTGAGTGAGTGTGAGTGAGTGTGAGTGAGTGTGTGTGAGAGAGGTATTTTTTGGTACCTACAAAATGTAATGCAAAAGTTTTGTGCACCACAAAATTTTGACCAAAACAAAATGAAAAACGAAAAACTTTTCATTGGCCATCCGCAAAGGAGCAGCACCCACACACACATACTCACACATGCACGTCCTGTATATGTGTCCTGTGTGGTGGCATCACTTGAAATGGTTGGTCATCAATATTAAATCAGTGAGCAGACACACACACACACACACACACACATATGCACACATGAAGCGAGAAGGCAACAATCGAGAGCAAGATAGATAGCTTCTAAGTGGCAGCCGCATACAATCAAAAAACATTACACACAATGAACCATTAAAAGTTGCTTCGTTTTCCCTTTTTCCTGACAATTTGTGGCACCAAATATTGAAAACGTACAACAAAAACAACTACCAAACCAACACGCAGTAACCGAGAGAGCGAGAGGGAGAGCACGGAGAAAAGCTTACTTCAGCAAGACGAACAGTATATACACTTGGAAAACTTTTAACAGTCTATTATTAATCAAGTTAACTTTACTTTTGCGAAATAACCGTAACTGCGTACATGCCGTGATGCTACCACAGCAATCAGCTTGACTAGAAGCACGCTAGATGGCGCCACATTATGACAACTAACGACTAACGTGTGGTGAGCTGGTTAGAGAATACCACCTTAGCAGGTCAAAGTTTGTCGTATGAGACGACTTACAATCCCACTGGGTTCTTTCGAGACCAGTAAGCCACCACAGGCTTTAAAAGGGTTGTGCGTGAGGTTTGGGACCCATCACGTAAAACCACAATTCCTGTTAAAGAATGTATGTACATCAGGCCATAACCCGATAACGGGTTGTTATGGCCCGTTCAGAAGAAGAAGAACGACTAACGTACTCGTATTTCTCTGAAAGTCTTAAACAAGAGATAGAGAGAGAGCATGACGACACGATACTTCAAATAGGCCTGTTAACCTTTTTTTCATTGCCACATTAGACACTAAAACACGTCTGTTTCAATAGGCGACCGAGTAAAAACTCTACTTCTGTTGTGCGCTTGTAAAAATAGAACACGAGATAAAGCTTTGGCTTCAAAACCCTATTACTGTGTAACTCTGTCTCATTATTTGAATTATATTACTTTACTTTTGGGCACCGCCAAGGTCTCTAACTCCACTCGCCCAGAAATAAATGGTTTATCCGTCTTTTTTTAGTCACACAATGGCAATCCTTGATAAACCTGCGAAAGTAAAAACATAGTCCGAAAAAACTTTTTACTTCAGTAGATCGGAACATTTTTGATTGCCTCATCACTTGTTATAGTCTAGCCTAAATATTTCACCTTCCTTTGAAGAAACTCACACTTATCAGGTCTTAACTCTAGCTTGTTCCCTACGAACTTGTAAAAACTATCTTTAGAATCTGAAAATGTTTATTAATGTCCTTTGTGGTTATCATTATGCCATTCAAATAAAAATAAATAGACCGATTTTGATAAAACTTAGCACAAATATGTAGACTAGTAAAAAACTGGGCAGACATAAATTTAAGCTTTGATCTTTAAAAAAATAAAAAAGGTTTTCAAAATTCTATCAATCAAACACTCAATCAATCATTAACCATAACCATTTTTTAAAGCAAAGAACAATTTTTAATGCAAAAAACAATTTTCCATGGCAACTAGCCATTTTGTAATGCCAATAACCTTTTTTTCAGTAGAAATATAAATATTTTGTAATGCAAATGACCAATTTTTAGTGCAAATAACCATTTTTGTAATGGAAAGAACCAGTTTTTAGTGTAAATAATATATACAATAACCAGCGATCTTTCGATTTAGTACACCAGGCTCACGTGGTTACAAAAGTTTAGCATAATGTAATGCAAATAACTTAATTTTTTTTTTTGGATCAAAAATTAGTTTTTTAGTGCAAATAACATTGTTTTAAGTAAAAAAAATATTTTTTTAATGCAAATAACCATTATTTAAGGCAAATAATACATACATAGAATAACCAACCATTTTGATGTTTCACATCTACCAGATGTGGGTTCTAGTGGGTGAAAGCTTATGAACGCCGTTCACTAAGGGAATGACCAGGGTGATACCTGGTGCCCCCTGTATAGCTGCTCTAATTGCTACCCGGTGATAGATTAGTGAGCTAATGAGCGCAGCGAAGCCCTCTCTGGGCTCTAAATGGGTTGTGCATAGGGTCTGACATAGCCAAGCGATTTAAAATCCAGCGGCTTGGGAAATCAAGTTGTGCGTATGGATGAATAAGCTACTGCGAGAAAGGTGACGAAGGGCAGACCATGTCTTCGTTGGAAGAACCGGGTAGAGGGTACACTAGCTAACTTTGGTTTAACCAATTGGAGAAGGTGCGTGCAAAGTAGAGACTCCTGGAGGTGAGCTTTACGTCAGGCCGTAACCCAGTAAAAGTTTGTTAAGGCCTGTTAAACTAAACTCAACATCTGCCATGCTGCCATGGTAACAAAACTTTCGCATTTTTAACGCGAATAAATTTTTGTAGTGCAAGTCATCGTTTTTATTGCAAATAACAATTTTTTTCACGAATAACCATTTTATATAGCAAATAACCCATTTTTAAAAGCCGTATATCGCCGGGAAACAAAAAAAAGCAAGGGTTTTCTGAGAAAGAAAAGGAATTTAAAAACTACTTAGAATTGTTCTGCATTCTTTAAGAGTGAGTAGTTGCTAACAGCGACGTATGTTTTTCTTCAGTTGGGAGTTATCCAATACGTTGCGTTTATCAAATATGCTCGATTGCAGAGTATTCAAGAAAACGGGCGAAAAATATCGAGCTTGGTTGCAATTTTTGCCTGCTTTGTCTTTACTTGCTTTTATTTTTGGGCTGCTTTTCAATAATGCACGAAGAGCATGGAGCGTGGAGCATTGATGACGACGACAAGGGCGCCTCGATACCGATGCCCCTGCCCCTATAGATGCCACAATGCCTCGATACCTCGATGCCGATGCTGATGAGCATGTCGCATTCAATTGAAGCGGCAGGCAACAATAACAACTTAAACAACAACAACCAAAAGGTAATGGAAGGCAAATTGCAAACAAAAAAAAACTTTTTTATAACATTTGCTTTTCACTTAAGTTCAAAAAGTGTGTGTGAGTGAGTGTGTGTGTGTGAGTGTGTGTGTGTGTGTGAGTGTGTGTGTGAGTGTGTGTGTGTGAGAGTGTATTTTGTTGTGTTTCGCCCTTAAGTAGGCAACACTTATTGGCAAAACTTGTGGGTCGTTTTTTTAGATTTGAAATATTAAATCATATATTGTTGCAAGAAATTAGTTACAAAACTCTCAAATTCTAGGAAAAATGGAGCCAAAACCTCTGTATTACTGATTTTTAAAACTAAGATTCGATTTTTGGTAGGTGAGACGCCTAAACCTGGTAGGCCTGGGTTCTGTTCGGCTCCCTAATCTCTACTAGATGTCAGGGCAGTGACCTAATGTGCGCATCAAAGCCTGCCCAGGACTTTAACAGAGCTGTGCGTAGGGTTTGGGACCCAATTCGTTAAACCCCCCTCCCAATTGTAGGTGTATGAGTTGCCTGGAGAAGTGCCCTGCATTAGGCCGTAACCCGTCACCGGGTTGTTAGGGCCAGTAACTAAGAAGAGGACGCCTCATCGCAGAAACTTGACACATGCCCGATAGAGGAAGTTAGAAGAATGAGAGAACAGTAGAAAGCAATAAAGGACTAAGGAAGTAAAGTAGACTGATGGCACATTTCCACGACAATACTGTATCAACGATTCCCGTAAGAAGTCGTGGATCCAGCGCTAAGTAAAAGTACCTCGTTGTAAAATGATGGTGCATTATTGTCCTTGCAAAGGCCGGAAAGTGCTTTCTTGGGTCGTTCTCATCGAGACAGGTCGTGCAAATTGAGTCGTCCATAAGGCCCAGGTTCTGCATAAATTTATGAAGACCCCCCCATCTTTCTTCTTCTGATATCTGAAGGCCTGAGCGTTGGGTTCCTTTACAAAGTGTTTAGTCACACGAAGTCTAGTCGAGAATTTTGTCTGTCTGGATCGGTATGCATGCAACCTTTTCAGCCGCGCTGACACACAGGATCGGTTTTTTTGCCATTATATTACCTCGGATTCCTCTGGTTCGAGGAACTCTGCATAGACTAGCTCTGTTACAACGTGAAATCATATTGAGCTTTGCATTAGATTCTCATAGATCCAGCTTGCAGCATTCAGAATTGCGAAGAGAACAAGTTACGAACCAGCATTCTTCGTTTCGGAACTCTCTGTATAGATGACTTAGGTGGTCCCCCTCTATTTGAGACCTGTATCGCTCTAGCTTTATCGTAGGGGCAAATGCCACACTTTACTGGAGACAGAGGTAGTGCTCATGTTTTCTGTGATCCCTGAGCGGGCATGGCGTGAGACGCTGCGGTTAGACTCTCATAATTATGTTGAAACCTTTGAAGTTGTCAAGGATGTCAAGATAGAGATTAAGCGGAGAGTCACTATTACCAATAGATGTTACTTTGGTCTCAATAGGCAAATGGATAGCAGAAAAAACTCTCGCCTAACACTCTATAAGACGCTCATGCTACCTCGATGGAAAGACGAACTCTATGAGCTATACGACGATATTGACATACATAGTCAAGCGAATTAACATCCAGCGGCTTCGCAAGCTTGGTCATGTTCTGGGTATGGATGAAGAAGCTGTCGCGGGAAAGGCATGCAATGCGGTTGTAGCAGGCAGGCGACGAAGGGGCAGACCGTGCCTCCGTTGGTAAGACCAGGTAGAGAGCACACTAACTACCTTTGGTATCAACGATTGGAGCAGGCGGGCGCGAAGCAGTGGCCTGGAGTAGTATTCTGCATAAGTAAGTAACCGCTCATGACCTCTATTAGTGCATTCGGATTCGAAAAAGTGCAGTTAAAAACTAGCGTAGAGCTTCATGGTTAAAAAACAGAAGAGAGAAATCACTGTTTCGTGTTGAGCTGAAATGTATTGAGCTTGCAATTTATTGTGATAAATGAGTCAGCTTGCTTGGCCAAGTTGAAGTTTGGCAACGTTGCCGGAAAACGCAACAGCAGAAAAATCACTCTTTTGCACGTGTCATCATCAATCCGTGCGCACAAGTCAAAAAGCCATTAAACTTGAACTGAAGATGACATCATTTTGAGATGCGTAGCAAGCTCCGCCCGTAGCATTCCGGCTGCTTGTTGCACTTACACGATAAGACCTGAGCTTTAGGGCTCGTTAAGATGACTGGGCTTGGTGGCTTTTGAAAGTTGAGCTCATGCAGCGCTCTTAAAGCACTTTTTAAGTTAGGCGACTTGTACTTGAAGTGTAATGACCATCGTCAGGTGCTGGCAAATCTTAATTAGGCTTGGTTAGATAAGTGGTGGGGTCAAGGGTCAGCTGATGATGATGATGATGATGACAATGACGATGATGATGATGATGCATGTAAGGAAAATGCAAGTTGGGTTGCCAGTTACCATTTGGTTGAGGCCATAAATTTAGCTTGGAACGACAAATATTCGCATGTCATGCACATGTGAGCAATAAATTCCAACCATGTCCATTGTTCCTAGTTCTTTGTCTGTGTGGGTGCGTGTCTCTAGCTCGTCTCTGTCTCTCTCTCTGTCACTGTCTCTCCCTCTATCTCTATCTCTGTCTCTTTCTGCGTCAGTGTGAGTGAGTCCAAAATGGCTGGGCTAAAACAATTGAGAGCAAAAGTGACATATTGACACATTAACTGACGCAATGAAACACGCCCAGTTGACATAACGCCCACCTTGGCCAAATTGTAGCATACTTTTATGCTCAGCAAACAGCACTACAGCATGTCACTCTTTGTGTGTGTGTGTGTGTGTGTGTGTGTGTGTGTGTGTGTGTGTGTGTGTGTGAATGTATGTATCTGTTCTGAAAGTTGTATACAAACATCAAACTGATTTCATAGCTTAACTTTTACAAATGTTTTCGTTATTGAAAAGTTGTTTCGGAAAACTGTAAGACAAGAAAAAGTATTGCATACTTTTGGCCACTTTTTGTTGCAACTCAACCGTGCTGTTTACTTGGTACGAAACAAGGCTGAAAACTTTTAATATTTCAAAAAGGAGCTGCCACCTCTCAAAAACTAAAAGCATTTCATTTAGTTCATCATATATATAGAAAAAAAAAAGTTTTAATAACAATTTTTTACCCAAGGTAACCTAAGAATCTAAGAATAACTCCTCTGCGGAAACCGATTTAAAACTTTTTCGTAGTGAATGCAATACATCTTTACCCGCGAATTGCGTGTAAAATCGGTAGGTAAGTCATGGGTGGTGTGATTTGGGTGGAAGAGTTAGTGATGCAAAACCAGACCAAAACATCAATGTTTACCATCGCAGAGTCCATCGACAATGGACATCGATGTAGGTCGATGCATCGGGATAAAAACATCGATACCTCGATGGTTATTCGATGTTTTTTATATTTAAAAAGTTTGCATTTTATTATAGAAGGAAACTTCGTTGTATAATACATAAAAAATTTGAAACTAGAGCTATGTTAACAAAATAAGACATTACTATATACCACAGATCAAATAGATCTACGCCTAAATTGTGTAAACTTCAAAGTTTTGATAAGCGTTCCGGCAGGGGTTTGCCGAATTTTCAGAATAACCTTTAACATTATATATAAAACTGAGAATAAGAACTACTTTGGCATAATCTTGAAATAATTTGACTTTAGATAATAAAAGGTCGGCAAACTCGGCGAAAGCATTGGTGAAATATTCGATGGTTTTAAAAACTGCGATGTACGAGAACATCGGAAAATTACAAATCACTAGTTAGGATCGTAAATTTTTTTGCGTATGCCAAGCGCTGATTGCTGGCATTTAGTTGCAACATTTTTCTGTAGAGTATTAGGAAGTTAACCGAATACCAATAAAATCTGCAGTCTCGAAAGAGTTGGTTAAACCACTAAACATATCGCTTCAGTTAAGCGCCAAGTTTCAGAGTTACTACCTACCTTAGGTGTGCCGCCTGCTCTTATATCGCTCACTTGGCACAATTCAATGACATCGCCATCCTAAAAAGAAAATTGTACGTTAAATACTTTTTTTTCACAACATTTTCAGCTGGTTTTGTTTAGTACTTACCCGGCCCTCACTTTTCCAGTATAAAAAGAAACCATACTCATCGACCTTGAACAATGCATCACGTTCAAAGTCATTTTCTTTGGTTTCCTTTTCATTCTCGAACCAGCGATCAAAGGTGGCACCGGTTGTTAGCTCCGGCGGAACCGGTATGATCCAATCGAACTCGTACTTCTTAGTCATTATTTACAAATATGGTTTTTCTTGTTGTAGTTGCGAATCATATATATAGGAAAGCCAGTTAAAGCTGGCTGAGTGGTTATTAATAGTATGTTTATATATATATTTTTTGTATATTATATACTTTATATTGTTGGGGTTAGGCCCTTGCTGGTTCAGTTAAGTGAGATGTATATATAATCTTTGTATATATTTGTTTATATTGTTTGCTTTTGAGTTGTTTGGTATTGGTATTTTATGGTTACTTGGCTTGGTGTTTGGCTTTTTAGACACATGTTACAGTTATTGGTGTTATTATATGGCATGTACTATGGTGTATATAGTTATATTTAGCTGTTATTGTAGTTCACATTGTTGAAATTAATATGGCTAGATAGTTTATAGATTAATTGAACTACTAAATTGTTGGTGTTGGTTTTAACTGAGCTTGTTGTTATACGCTATCTGAGTTTTATCTAGTTTTGGTGTTTGGTTACTTCCAGTTCAATTCAAGTCAAATTGATTTATAAGCGTATTTTGAATTGGTTTTCCTTCAAGTTAAGCTGCAAGAATAGAATAGAAAAGAAGTATTATATTAATGGTACAGTTGAAAATAAACACTAAATACAAGTTTTTCAAATTTCAAGTAGAAATAGCGAAAGCGATAAGTTCTGGTTTTAAGTAGAAATGACAAGAAATGCTTTTGAAGCGAAATCGATAAGTCCTGGTTTCAAGTAGAAATGACAAGAAATGCTGTTGAAGCGAAATCTATAAGTATTGATTCAAGTAGAAATGGCAAGAAATGTTGAAGCGAAATCTATAAGTATTGATTCAAGTAGAAATGGCAAGAAATGTTGAAGTGAAATCGATAATTCCTGGATTCAAGTAGAAATGACAAGAAATGCTGTTGAAGCGAAATCGATGTCTTGAATATAAGTAGAAAAGGCAAGAAATGTTGAAGCGAAATCGTGTTATATTAATGGTACAGTTGAAAACAAACACTAAATACAAGTTTTTCAAATTTCAAGTAGAAATAGCGAAAGCGATAAGTTCTGGTTTTAAGTAGAAATGACAAGAAATGATTTTGAAGCGAAATCGATAAGACCTGGATTCAAGTAGCCAACTTTCATTTGAGACTTGAAATTGAATTGTCTTTCGAAACACATAAAATATAGCACTATAATTTAAAAATCTGGGTGTTAAAGTTAAAAAAAATATTTTTTTTTTGGAAAACTTCGGAAAAGCTAGTCTTTACGCTTTTCAGAACTTTTAACACAAACTTCAGATTTTAAAGGAGTTTTTTTTTGCGATCTACTGAACTGAACTGGAGCTACTACTTAGAATATGTTAGTCCTGTAAAGTTAGCAGAAGAATGTGTAAAAAAGTAAAAGAAATTTGCGGGTTCTGAATAGCAGACAGAGAGTTTTAGATTTCCTGATACTTAATTTAAATAGTTCTGGCAAATTTAATGACTAATTTGAAAAAAAAAAATTTTTTGTTACCTTCACAAAGCACTGAATTTTTTCATTAATTCAAAGCTTTCGAAGTAAGAAAAAAAGAAGAGTTCTGAAAATTTTTAGAACTACATTTTTATCTTCGACGAACAATAACTAGACGTTATTCAAAATTTTAAGGTTCCAGAAAAACAGGTTTAGAAAAACCGTTTTATATCTCTACAATGCATCAAAATAATGGTATATGAGTTCTGAAAATAGTTTTGTCAGTTTTCTATAGAAGAATTTGGTTAGTATAATACTGTATAAATTTTACATTTTAGTTTTATCTATTTATGAAATATTCGAAATGTAATCTTCAGAAGCTGGTTCAGGAACCCCAAGTCAAATTAGACCTTCAGGGACGACGGAACAAACTATAAATATGATTGGTTCTTGGACACATCAAACACACCAAGAGTAGAGAATAGATTGAGAGGAGCCACCAATGAGAACTGTGCTCAAGTCTTCCACCAGTTCCTCGGCTTCTATAATTTAAATAGAGGAAAGAACTCTTTTGGAATTCTATCTGATCTGCTCACTTGACATTGTTGGATGCTGTAAGGAGATTTGAGTAATCTTTTTTGTGAATGTGAAATTGAGTCCAATGCGCTGGCGAGAAGAAGAATGTCACTCTTACAGAATCTCGGTGGCCAATGAAGCCGCTTGAAGCTATCACAGTTAACACTATACAACAAAAAAAGGCTTATGATTAAACGAAACCTTTTCCTTTTACATTCTAGATAATTCAAAACGTTTTCCGGATTCGAAATCACTTGAATTTACCGGAAAATTTATGTTCTAGCCGTGAGTTGTTTTTTGTTTTTTTTTTTTTAAAGAAAATTCAATAAAATAGTCTTTTGTTGCATTTTTGGGATATTTCCTAATAACTTCGTCGTTTTGCTAACGATTTTGCTCAAATTAATGTTGCAATGTTCGCAAAGAATCAATATATCAAATACATAAGAAACACTTGACAAACTTTGATTCAATTAATTGGAATGGAATAACAAAAAAAAAAAAAAATGAAGAAGAATTTACGAATTTCGAAAAATATGTTGAGTTTGTTGTCCTGTAGCTGAAATCCCAATCGAAATAGGGCGAAACCGTTTGCAGACAATAAATTGATATTTTAATAATTTCAAATCGACATACAGTTCATCTCGATCGGTGGAAAGGTTCCCAAGTAATATGAGATTTGCTGACTTTGCAACTCTCGAAATCTTGAATAAATAGCGATATTTCGAAAACCTAAACGAAAAGCTTTGCGGATTCGAAATCAGCGTTCCAAAACTGAACGAAAAAGGCATGCTTAGACATATGCCTCTCATTGAGCTCAAATTAGTTGCATAGTGTAATTAGAGTTGTCACAGAGAGTTGCTCAGAAACGCGTTGCACTACTTAACAAACACATTACACTGTGCGACAGTGAAAATACACCCGACAAATCATATAGTGTAGGTTGTAGATCTGTCAGAGTAGAACTCAAAATATTTTACTTTTTTTCTGGGGAACCCACCAATTTTTTTATTGACAAATAACGGTTTTTTTTTACTTTACACATGAATCTATTTGTTTATGCGCCATTTTTCACCCAATTTTCCTCATTTAGAATGTTTTAGAAAGGGCAAAGACGTAGCTTTCTAAATCTATATAGAGTAAGGCTGGTTTCGTGTAACTTAAACGAATTTTTTCAATCTAATCTAAACTTTTTAAAGAAAAACTAACTTTTCGACATTTAACCGAACATTGTATACATTAATACCTAATTTTGAAAGCACATTTAAATCAGAGTCAAATGAGTGTTAACATGTGAAAATCGATCAAGAATTAACCGAGTTATGAGTTAAAATAAAAAATACTAAAAATATCACAGCGCCTGAAAAGTAACCTGTCCGACACTTAAGAGGTATCACAAACTCAAAGCCCATATTATTTTTAGATTTTACCAACCTGCATATGATAACTCTAAAAATTTCATGACAATCGGAACATTAGTTTTCAAGCTTAAAAATTCCCATTATTTTTTCATTTCTCTGGTACATTACATTTTAATCCATAAGTTGGTCAAATTTTGATCAAATTTCATAAGGAATGTCTCGTTTGCTCTGATTTCAAAATCTGCTGCAAATAGCAAAGTTAGAAAAACGTGTAATACTTGGAAAATTCTCAGTTTAAATTGAAAAATTCAGTACTTAGTTTCAGAAAACCATTCTTACTTCATTTAGATTGGGAAAGATACATGTTTTCCGTTTCTAAAACATAATATATTACGGGAATCGGTAGAAAAATGGGGGCGTAATAAATAGATTCATGTGTAAAGAAAAAAAAAACACGTTATTTGTCTATAAAACAAAATTGGAGGGTTCCTCAGAAAAAAAGTAAATTGTTTTAAGTTCTATTCGAACAGATCTACAATCTGCATTATATTGTTTTCCGGTGTATTTCGTTTTAGTGTTATTCTAAATTCCCTATAGTATCTAGCTAGATGTGTTGACTAAGCGTAACTAGTTTAACTGTCGCTTTATACGATGTCCAACTGTAAAAGCTGTAAAACTGTTGTTCTAGAAAACTGAAATTCCAGCATATGTACGTTGTAACTTTACTGGTAAACCACAAAAACACATAAAATCCAGTAATGTTGAGTGTAAGTGGGTCAAGCATTCAAAAAATAACAAAAAAAAAAAAAACAAAAAAAAAATTGAGAAAAATACACAAAAAAAAAAAACATGCGAAACAGGAAAATCAAACAAGACGAGCGAAAGCACGCTTCAAGTGCGCCAGGAATTGAACGGAGTTCATGTGTGCGTGCATGAACGTGTGCATGCATGTTCGTTCATGTTTGAAATGATTGACGAAAAAGTATTGAAGAAGAGACAATATAAAAACCAAGTGCCACCGGGTTTATCACGAAATCCAATCTAAAACGTTACTCTTTATTTATTTATTTACTTATTTTTTATTTATTTACTTATTTTTTATTTATTATTTTTTACAGTTGCACTCACTAGTCACTTCTAGACGCAATCGCTGCTAAACGAAACTGAATGCATGGAATTTTGTAGCATGCCACAAAGCGTCACACTCTTGGGGCATGTTGGTAATTGCCAAAAGCAAAGCAAAGCTAAACAAAGTAAAGCAAAGCAAATTAAATAAAAATAATTTCCGCTTGCATCACAAGTTCCGTAAGCGGACACACACACCGTACACCTACCTGACACCCGCCCACCGGCCCCGCCCCTCGCCCCCCATAGCCCTGCCGCCTTTGTACAACAATAATGCTATTAGGCATTTGGCCAAGCATACTTTACGGGCTTCCTAGGTGACCAAGAGCCAGCGACATGGACCTTGGCAGAACGACGGACACGGCAAAGACCCAGACACTGAACGCACAAACAACAGCAAAATGAAGCAGTAGAAAAGGCCGGCAAAGCTTGTCTCAAATAAACTTGCTAACAAACATCTATGCACTGCGAGAAATAATTATGACTTATGGCGATATTTGCAAAGTTCTACGCCAATGGCATCTCAATCTATGTGAAACTGTGAGCAGTCCGATTTAGGGATTCGGTATAGAGGCTTCGTCTAGCTGTCAAGATGCACAGGCAGAAAAACCCACACAGATACGCCAATGCAGCCCAGTTAGAGAAAAAAATTTGATACAGACAATCGGCAGGGTGCCCGACAGTGGAATACCCTGTACAAATTTTTTCCATGAAAATCAAATTTCACGCAACTTTTTGTATCGATGCGTTGAAGGGTATGGGCGTAATAACGGTAACTGTACTACGGGCGAACGGGAGATGGTGCGGAAAAAGGTCAAAATTGTTTGGTTTATAAGCCTAACGTACCACATTTGGTAAACATAAATGTTAACTTTAACATTTCTGTAAAAAGTGAAATTCTCTTACAGTTCATAGGAGAGGGGGCATAAAATTGGCACATTATTAGCTATATCTTCTAAAGTTTTTACCCGATATGAATCATTTTTACACTACACATGCACAGTAACTGTGCCAAGTTTCAATTGGTTAGCTTTTATGGTGTGGGTTAAAACCGCGAAAATCTGTCAGGGGGGAAGGGGGTGAGCGCGGGACGAACTCTCCACGCTGCCAACCGCTGCATAATGCCACCAACCAACTTTACATATATATCGAAAATCGTTTTTAGCAATATCTCCGGAACCCCGAAGTCGATTTTGTTCAAACTTTGATAAGAACACTCTCCAACATTATGGAAAGCTATCCTCAAAATTTCATCAAAATCTGTCCAGTAGTTTTTGAGTAGAAGAGTCACAAAGAATTGACAGTCATTTTTATATATATAGATATAGATTTCAATGCCGATTCAATCTTTTTCACAGTACAGTCATTTCGAACAGTCGTAATTCGAATCAAAATTCGGCACAGAACTCATTAACTAAAAAAGTAAAAGGATTTACAACACTTTATTCAAGTTTTTGTGTAGTTTTCATTTTACTTTTGCTATGTAAAAAGCTCGCTTTTCGTTTGCGAGCTACCAAGCTGCTTGGAGACATTGCTTTTGAAAGAATTTCTACTCATCATAGAGCTTGGGAAAGCGCTATGCAACGCGAGCTCCAACGTGTTGTCAGTTTGAAAGTATGAGCTTTTTCTTTCAGTGCATATCTTTCGTTGGGTTTTGTGTATTTAGTTGGCTTTTCAATTTGTTGCCAAAAACTGCTGAACCTGCCCAACCTGCCCAATTAATACATACATATGTATATATTTCTTACGTGCCTTTTTGGACAGACATTGGCGCTTGCCATAAGCCACTGCTGCAACGTGTGTGTGTGAGTGTGTGTGTGTGTGAGTGTGTGTGTGTGTGTGGCTCTAAGTACTTGTGTGTGTGTGTGCTGTGTTTGCTTTGCATTGAAAAATGAAAAGTCGCTTGTGACATTTATGCGACAATTGCCATATAGACGACCTCTATACACCTACACACACACACACATACACACACACACACACAGAGAGACACACACACAGAGAGACACACACACACACACAGACACACAGACACACACACACACACACACAGACACAGCTGACTGATTGCTTTTAACGGTGCTCGTAGCTCGAGCGTTTTTGGCAGCATTATGTGTGTGTGTGTGTGTGTGTGTGTGTGTGTGTGTGTGTGTGTGTGTGTGTGTGTGTGTGTGTGTGTGTGTGTGTGTGTGTGTGTGTGTGTGTGTGTGTGTGTGTGTGTGTGTATTTGTGCTGCTTACACATGACTTCAAATTCAATGAGCTGTAAAATTTTGGCTCATTGTTAAACTTAAAGCTCGTTAGCGGGCAACAAGCAGGCAAACAACAACAACAATTTCATTGTCGTCTTCATACAAACACTACATTATGTGTAGGTGTGTGTGTGTGTGAGTGTGTGTGTGAGTGTGTGTGTGTGTGTGTGTGTGTGTGTGTGTGTGTGTGTGTGTGTGCCATAAGTGTGCTTATTTGTTAAAAGGTTTAATAAATTTACGCTCTTTGCGTTTTGAACTTTTCGCGGCAAGTCAATGCGTCGTATACTTAATGTGGCATTAGAAGCTTAAGCGCGACAAGCTGCTTTTCGATTTTATATCGTAGTGAGTGAAAGAGCGACTCTAACCGTGCTTGGCAATAGATAGCTTTCACAGTCCAGAGCAGTTATGTCCTCCTGTTGCTGCCGTCACAGCGTAGTTAGTCTTGGTACATTTTAGAGAGCTAAAAACCAGAAAGGTTCCAGAAGAATATAGTCTATACAATGGAACACTCAAAGCAATGCCAAAGCATTGCTGTTTTTGGCCTTGTTTTCAAAGTTCTGTGTTAAGATTGAGACATGTAGGAACTGCGAGCATCTGTATGATCCATAAAACTGAACTCATACCGGCCACATAAGTTTGCTGCCTACGATGGCCAAGCTCTTTGCTTGGCATTAAGCATAAAATAACTTCTCTTCAATTTGGTTTTCGCACAACCCATGGCAGCAAATTTTATCCATGACAGCTTCCAGGCCAAGAAGTACATGGTGACAACTGACTTGAACATTAAACAAGCCGTTGACAGAGCTTGGCACAATTGTCTGCTCTGCAAAGTTAAGTCTTTGTTACCGGATGCAAAAGCGGCTTAGCGGAGCCTCAGAACCTGCTTATCGTTACTTGTACTGACGACCCGGCCATCCTGGCCAGAAACAATGTGTCTACGAAGCAAAGAATGCTCTATAGCAGTACTTGCAAAGCTTTGAAATTTAGGCTAAGCTCTGGATTATAGGCATAAATGCAAGCAAGTGCGCCAATGTGACTTACGCACTGCGTAAGGATCGCTGCCCTGGTGTCTTCTGCAGGACCAACTGCTGGAGTATCCCAGCAGTTACAAGCACTTGGGTGTGCACTTGGACAGGCGCCTGACCTTCGGCGGACAGAATTAGCATGCTCAGGTGGCTCCTAACCAGCGAAAAACAATCCCTTAAAAATAAGTTGACCATTTACAAGTAGCGCATAGCTCCTGGCTGGCGATATGGATATATAATATGGAAGTCCCACCGAACCCTGCAGGCAAAATCTCTTCACATGCTAACTGGGAACCCCTGGATTATGCGAACTGCAAGGCGCCTTCTCAAGCGACGCAAAAACGAAGGCCATATAGCAAGAAGAAGGTTAAGGAAGTTACATCCGATCCACCTCGCCAATAGATTTTGTTTTGTATATACTTAAATATATAAACTTTTTCTTCTTAACTGGTCATAACAACCCGTTATCGGGTTACAGCCTGATGTAAATACATTCTTTTATTGGAATTGTGGTTTTATGTGGTGGGTTCCTAAAAAACCCTACGTACAACCCTTTTAAGGCCTACTGGTCTCGAAAGAACCCAGTGTCATTGTTAGTCGCCTCATACGACAAGCTTTGACCTGCTGAGTTGGTATTCTCTAACCCGCTTACCAAACGGGCAAACACGTAGACTAAATGTCTACTAATACTGGTGACGTCGTCGTCGAGTGAATCTTCAAAAATTTTTCTGAGATTCTAAAAATAGGGAAACAGAGTGAAAAATTAAGAAGCTGCGCTGCTTACGTCGCAGCGTTGAAAGTACCCAATTGAGTATTCATTGCGTAGACTTATGTTAGGCTTATAAAACAAACAATGTTGAGCCTTCAGTCCGCCTAACCCCGTAGCACAGTTACCGTAAGTTACGCCCATAACCCTCAAAACATCAATATAAAAATATGCAGAGAAATGCGATTTTCACAGTTGATACTAAGTGTCCAGTATATAACTCTCATATACGGTTAATTTCAAAGGGATTTGAGATACTTTCTTTTCGGCGCTTGCTCAAATATTTATACTCTTCTTACTGTCCTCTTTACAGCTGTTATGCTTTTGTACCTGCACGCTGCCCTTGCTCTTCTTCTTCTTCTTAACTGGTCATAACAACCCGTTATCGGGTTACGGCCTGATGTAAATACATTCTTTTATTGGAATTGTGGTTTTACGTGGTGGATTCCTAAAAAACCCTACGCACAACCCTTTTAGGGCCTACTGGTCTCGAAAGAACCCAGTGTCATTGTTAGTCGCCTCATACGACAAGCTTTGACCTGCTGAGGTGGTATTCTCTAGCCCGCTCACCACACGGGGGCGCTGCCCTTGCTCACTGTGCATTAATTAGCCGAGCGCCCAAATGTATGCAATGCTTGGGAGCAAGTTTTAAATCAAAGTCACCAATGGTGACCATGGTGACCCAGCTTGTTGTTGCTGTCCACATCAGATGTGTGCGAGAGTGCGAGCGAGAGACCGGCGCCAGCCGTAAAGTATGCAATAATAAATTGAGCAATTGTCGTTGGGCATTATTTATGTGCACCTAAAGGAGGCGTAGAGCACGGGGTTTGGGCGTGTTAAGTTTGCGAAAGGGGTTTTTGACGCCTCGAAATAAATTGGCGTACATGTAATGAACATATTTGTAGCATACTTTTGTGCGTTGTACGTGCGTATGTGCGCAACACTATCTCATCTATGTGTGTGTGTGTGAATATGTACGTGTGCACGATTCCTTTGAGGCAAAGTTTAAGCAAAAGTTTCTTTTCCCTGGAATTGGGATTATATTGACACAGGTGTTGATGCAGCAATTGAGCTGTACGCTTCAGGGTACCACCCCATACACACACACACCTAAGGGGCAACTCAATCTGCCAAGTTCTACGGAATAGTAGCTGTTTCTGGTTTTTGTGGGCGTACAAGCTTTAGCAAAGTTTTTTACGCGTTGTCATTGAACATTACTTTTGAACAACTCTTTTCTAAGAAGTTGCAATAAGTTGATTTGATGCTATGGATATGAAAGCAATAACTTGACTTTACATTGAATTTGAGAAGACTCTTTTAATCTAGCTGAAACTCAATGAAAATAAATATTAGCATAAGTCGGCACGTATTGCTTGACAGTGTCATACCCTGCACCAATTTTCAACAATATAAGGCAAATATCTATGATTTGCTACATTGCTACCTTAAGGAATTATGAGCATAAGCCTTGAAAAATGTCAACAATGTTTTGTTTACATGGCTCACATGAGCTAACATACCAAATGTTACTACTAGTGTTCGCCTCGTCGTCGACACCCGACGACTTAATACACGCTCTCATAACAGCTAATTACGAAGCAGAGAAAAATTAAACACGAAATAACAACGTTTGTGTGTACAATGTATTTGTTGTTTTTTTTTACTTCAAATCAATTTTTAGCAGTCTTAAACGTTACGTATTCAGTTGAAACGTATATTCTGCAAACAGTAAGCATTTTAGCTTTCGAATGGTATAATTTACATCAGAAAAAGTTGCGTTATTGCGAAGTAATCGGTACCACACTGAGTTTTCGCTTAGCGTATTTATAATATAAGATACATTACATTTTCAAGATCTACTTTATAGAAGACTTCCGAAAAACTTCGTTTTGCCCAAAATAGATTTTTTGTTAAATTTATTCACGATTCCACTCAAATTTTTTTTCTTAAATCGGAAATTAGCGATCTCTAATCTATTCGCATCTGTAATACGTTGTTGTTCACCTCATATTCTTTTCCCATGCAAGTTTTGAGCTCGTTAAGCAGAAGTTTGAACAGTCTTGTAAACGTTTGTAAATACCTTGTAAACGTTGTTCTGGTATTGAATTATCTCGAACCACTATCTCGTCGAGCGGCTCGAGTACTTTTGTAAATTTTTCCTCTTCGGGACCGCCACCTAATCCAATTTTAGAGTGAAATGTTTACTTAATCACATTAAGCCTACTAAATAAGTGTAAATAATATTAATTTATTATGTCACTTAAGATTATTGTTGATTCTGTCCACCTACCGGACATAAATTGGAAAGAAACCTTCCTGCAGACAAAACGAATATATGGTCCAAATATGAAGTCATTTGGTTCAGTGATTCTCGAGTTTTATTAACGCTTACTCTACACGAACGATTTTATATATTAAGAAGATGTTGTCTGAAATTACTGCATTGTTGTCTATATGTATTTAAGTTTCCATGCGATCTGAATGATTTTAGCAACACACACAATCTTCGGCTGCAAAGCTTTAAGATTGTATTTTTTGGGCATGGAGTAATTAAGCGACTCTGAGCCAGGCTGACAGATTGTGTCAAGCTACGCATACACCTCTCCGAAGGCGCTGCACTCTTCTGCGACTTCCTTAACTTTGTGATGAAGCGTGTGTTGCGAAAGGCCGAAGTACATTGGAGCGGGACTATATATAAGAGTGTCCAGCCTATGCAGCTGATTGAAATATCACCTGCCAGAGTGGGTCTGCCTGCAAATAAGAAGAAGACAAAGCCTATGTTTTCTTCGATTAAAGAAACACGGAAGCCACTATACTTTTGATATTGTCAAGGATTTCGTCTACCGGCATCATCACAACGAAGAACGACGTGAGCTTGGCGATCAAAAGGAGTATT
This sequence comes from Chymomyza caudatula, assembly GCA_035041775.1. Lineage (NCBI taxonomy): Eukaryota > Metazoa > Arthropoda > Insecta > Diptera > Drosophilidae > Chymomyza > Chymomyza caudatula. The sequence goes on from JAWNKW010000150.1 coordinate 322,363, forward strand.
ACTCTTGGTCTCAGTAAGAAATTGTGTATTAGCACCCACTCTCGCCAACACACTTCAAGACGCGCATTCTTCCCATTGTGAATCAATCTCATGCAGTTGTCCTTGGTGTGTTTTGAGCGGACAGTTCTCCGTAAGATCTTTGTGGCTTTACCGCATTCGCTGGAACGACAAGCTCCATGAGCTGTAGAATGACATTGGCTTACATAGTCAAGCGAATTAACATACAGCGGTTACATCAGGATTCTCCTGCCAGAAAGCGACTGTTGAAGGAAGCCGACGAAGGCACTGGTCTTGTCTTCGTTGAAAGGACCTTTGATATCGCCGTTTGGTACAAGGCGTAACCCGTAACCCGGTAACGGCTTGTTATAGCCAGTCAATAAGAAGCAAAGGAGACAGGCTTCTGCAAAATATGCTCTATGTTATAAGCCGATAACAACGACTTTGGTATGTATTATAATTCCAGTTAGTGAAGGGTCTCACCTACAATACGCCTGTTAGTAAGAAAAACAGCATTCATGGACCGAATCTTAACCAGTCTTTGGCGAATAATCGTTAACATCGTCGACATCTATTGTCACTTTTTAGACTATTCATGAAAGGCAAAGTGTTGTCATTATGTTAGGCTGCATTGCTCATTCATCTGACTTTTACAAACTTGCTTCAGTTTTTGAGGAGTTTTTGTTGGTTAGCTGATTTGGCCTCAAGTTTTCGCCACCGAAACGTTTCTGGCTTAAATGAAATGTAATTATATTACCTATCAAAATGATGCTACAACGTACAGTTGCCAAGGAAACCCGCCCAAAAGAGTAAAAGTGTAAGTGAAAGTGTGCACTTAGCTTCCTTTTCACTTGCTCTGGGTGTGTGTTTGGCAGTGTACATGTGAGTGTGTGTGTGTGTCTGTGTGTGTGTGTGTGTCGTGTGTGTGTGTGTGTGTGTGTGTGTGTGTGTGTGTGTGTGTGTGTGTCGAGCGCTCCTGTGCGTGCTTCACTTTTCTCTGCTTCATTATTATTACATTTGCTCGCTCATTGCGCTCGTTGTTGTTCTTGTTGTTTTGGCAAAGAAAGCTGAATTTGCGCTGTTACACTTACGAAATTGAATTTTTGGCAACGTTTTGCCTCTTCACTTCACTCTCTCACTTTTCACTGGGCATTAGCGTCTGGTTCGGCCATATTTGTGAAATTGGCATTTAAATATTTGATGAGCGCCCAACAAGGGGCCAGCAGAGCAAGCCAGCGTCGTCTTTGCTCTGAATTCATGTTGATATAAAACGGCGTTCTATGCTTCTATATGTTGACTGTACACTGATTGTCCTAGTGAAATATTGAATGCATGCGTAAGCTAAGCGGCTTAAAATCAAAACGCTTTCGCCTTTGCTTTTCATTGCAACACATTGCATTTAACCTTTAAGTGCGTACCGGTTATCTACAGTGGTCGGCATATGTATATATTTTTTGACGAAAACAAAATGATGCAATTTTTGTATTTCACTTTTAGTTGGGAAATGACCCTTAGCTGTCCAACAACTAAACCATGTTGACCTTAATGCTTAATGCTATTTCAAATAGCCAAAACTTTGTGACAAAAAAAATCGTTATTATTTTCTTGAACTCTTAACTGAAAGGGTAAGAGTGGTACTAAATGATGTAACTGGAGAGACAGACCACACCCTGTACATAGCCTTAAAAGTAGGAAAAAAAACTGAATTTTTCGGGTACATAACCTCAAATATATCAAAGTCCTGATGTTATAGTCTGACCATTCTGACTCCAGATTTGGATTCTACGCACAAAAATTATTTCGAAAATTCGAGCTTTCCAACAACTGACGTGACATCGGTATTTGTAGACCTCTGTAACTTTTTGATGAGTCCACTAAACTATGAGGATTTCTAACGATATCTCGTTCCAAATGAAAGTAAGCTCAGAAATTGTCTGTTCACGGGTTTTATTCAAAGAAGCAATTCTTTTACGTTTTATAAGAGAGCACACGTTTTCGATAGCATTTAAGTCTTGAGCCAGTCAAGTGTAGTAACACCAACACCTTTCCAAAATTTTGGTTATCATCTTGCTTTTGTGTGGCAGGGGGCATTATCGTCATTACTACAACGTCATTATTTTTAAATTTGTTTATTTGATAGTGTACTGTTTGGCATGACAAATTAAATTTGTTTAAAATGTGTTTTACTTCAGCTTTAGCCTTAAACTTATCCACTATTGAAGCTCTATAAACGCAGCTTAACTGAGACGTTTTTTTATAGTTTCCAATAATCTTCATTTAGTATTTTATTTTAGTATCAGCGGTAGCTCCCAGGTGTGACGTAAAGCGCGCTACAAAGCCGTGCTGCAGCTCACAATTATATAATTACGCAAACTTTTGCACTTTTAGCTGGAGCCTCCGATCTAGTCGAGCCCTTGTAAAGGTATTAATGCGTAGATTAACCTTTTCATCGACGGTTTTCTGATTTGGCTATTAGTTTGGAAGATATACGGGTTTGAAAAAAATGTTTCTTAGCTGTAGCGGGGTTACGGAAAGACAGAGCCTCAATAAATGCAGATATATAATCTGAGTGTGAATACAAGTCCAACAAGAGTAAAATGAAGTAAATCGTATATGTTGATCAGAATTTAGAGCCGTTTAAAAATTTTGTCGAAATCTGAAATTCCAAAAAATATTTGTCTGTTTGTTGTGATCTTTTTTTAACGTATCGTTCTGAAATTTTGTATCCATATATCACATTTAAAATTAAGAAATTTTCATATATAGTTTTCCCCAAAAAACCCTCAAAATGCGTATGCCACAAAAAAAAATTCTTACCAGTCGAAAGAGCATGCAAAATTTGATCAGCATAATATTTCGCATACGTATTGCTGTAAATACGCTCTTTCTTTTGGACTCATTTTAGCACCTATATTTGACAGTTCTTATCAGAGGAAGGCACAATATTGCCGATGTTCGATGCCGACCACTGTATAAGCTCACAGGTAGCGCATTTGACCTGCATTTGCGCCAAGTCGCTACGCTTTTATCTGCTAAGCTCAGTTACAATCAATCAAATTGAAAGCAATTAAAAGTGACAGCGCCGACAATGCGTGCAGCTACTAAACAATCAATCAAGCATTCAATCCTCTGCCCAGTCGCTTTATCTGCTGTATCCCAGGCACTTATACTCGTCAATATACACAATGAGTCAATCAAGTCGTCTAGCATGATGCATCATAACAGCTTCATAAAGCAGCACATCACGTCACATCAATCAATAGATGCAAGGCGTCAAGCTTAAGCAAGCACGACCCAGAGCAGCTTAAGGTCACAAAGGGCAAAAGCATAAAAGGGGCAAAGAGCGTACATAATGACCATGGCCTAGTAATTATGTGTAATGAAAAGTTTATGTACAGAAATGAAAAACTAATTGTTAAACATGGAAAATGCGCACACACACAGACAAAGCTCATATGCAAAATGGCTGTAAGCTATAAATTTTCAAACGCATTTTCCTGTCAAATGAACGCAAATATGTCAAATGTGTCGCTGCCGCTCCGCCGCTCTGCCACAATCTCACGCCTCGTGTCAGTTTGCCGTCAGCTTGCAGCTTCTAAGCAGCGCTGTCGCACAGTGGATCCAACTGACTTATTTTTCGGTGAAAATCTGAACTTTTGAGGAAGCAAAGATATTTTCAAAATTTAAAATGCTTGTAATAGAGAATTCCTTAAGCTTCTGCGATACACTGCGATAAATATGCTGTGAACAGTTCGATATTATAGACTGCAAATGTCTTATCCTTGCAAGCAAATCGTCCTTTTGTTTGTCTATCTGAGATCAAAATAGACTACAAACATCTTGCCAACAGATTTTATAAGTGCCAGGATAAGACTTTTGGTGTGTATTATGTCGAACTTTACTAGCGTTATTTGAAGCTCCCTCTCTTCACAGCATATTTATCGTTATATGCATTTTAAATTTTGATAACATCTTTACTTCCCCAAAAGTTATGATTTTCGCCGAAAAAGAAGTCAGTTGGATCCACTGTGCGCCGTCGGCTGTGTAGGGCGTGTGGCAGGCGCCTTTGTATGCTGCTTTGTATGTCAAAGCTCTCGGAAATCGTTGCATACTTTCAGGATTGAAAATGCATTTCGTTTTTTTTTTCTTTTTAATTAAACTAAGCACACATGTATGCAAATATCATCGCTCACTATCACTCGCTCTCTGAGCACATGTGTGCGATGATGTAAGCGCCTTAAATATTTCATAAGTCAAACTAACTAGCATTCGCAGCAAGTTCTATAATGATGTGACTAGATTTGCGAATGCAATTCATTGTGTAGCTTATGTGTGACCCGTGTGTAACCCGTGTGTAACCCGTGTGTATCCCGTGTGCATCCCATGTGATTTGCATTTTAGTTTCTCTGTGAATTCCCATTGTGAGCTACTAACACAATCAAAAATCGCTTGGCAGGGTTCTGGCCAAAACCACAGCCTTTACCACAACTGTTGGCAGCTGTCAAAATAAAGTTAAACGAGACGCAAAAAAAAAGAATGCGCTCACACAATATGTCAAAGACGACATGTGCGATACTCTATTCCGAAAACGTAAGCGAAATCCGAAAAAACTGAAACGGCATTCAAGTAAAATGCCTTGATGCTAAGCATCGCGATAAGGCAGTACGGAACGCAATGCATAACGTAGGCTCAAGAAACACCGTGTGGTGAGCGGAGTAGAGAATACCAACACAGCAGGTCAAAGCATGTCGTAGAACCATGCTAGGCCTAAAAGTGTTGTGCGTAGGGTTTGGGAGCCTCCAAATGAAAAGCTGTAAAAAAGCCTCGGAAAAGTATACCGCGAAAGTTCAAAAGGCTGGAAGAAAGCGCACCTTTGGTACTACGGTCGCACAATTAAGGCGTCACGTGACCACCTCGAACAACGGTCTAAGGTTAACATAACTTACTTCGCCGCAGCGCGAAACATGGTAGTCCGTAGTGCCAGATTTCGGTATACCTATATCCACAAGGCTACAGGGCTGTCTTCTGATCAATCTACAAGCCATCAGATTGATCATGTTGTGATTGATGGAAGGCATGCACTCAGCGTGCTTGACTTTCGTACGTTCAGAGGAATCCACATCGACTCTGATCATTAGCTTGTTGCAGCCAATGTTCACTTGGAACGTGCGTTCCAGCGTGCTGCGAAAGCATCACAAAACTGCAACCACAGCAGACTACCAAAGCCTTTTCCGCTCAACTCTCTGAGCAGCTCACTCAACCTCCCGCAGAATCTGATAAGTCGTCTGCTGCGCGATCTGAGCGAGATTACTATCGGGAGATGGTGAGGCGCCTTTTCAGACGTAAAAAACGCGAGCAGGAATAATATAATAGTCAATCGACCATTCACAAGCACCATTTCTTTAACTGACTTGACCTGATGTTCATCAGTCGATGTTTTTTGGCCGATTTGACAACACATTCTTCTTAACACTATCGTGGCCAGACTTGAACTCGTTATACCACTTGTAAACATTCTTTGAAGATAGAGTCTGATCCTCAAAGGCCGAAATTTAATGCAACTTCTTTGTTCAGACATATTAAAAATCGCAGAAAAGCAGCTCAAAAAACGAAGCGTATCTCGAACACTAATGAATATTGTCAGTGACAGTGCTACCAACTTAAATTTAAATGAAATGAATTCACCATTCAATTTGATCACAGAGTATTACTCCATTGCTAGCGCAGAGACTTTAGACTAAATCGATTTTTTTGGCTCTCATTCATCGCCCCTTGACAAATGTTGCACATATCTATCTCTATATACAAATACGCCTAGCAAAAATTCAGTGTGGTACCGATTGCTTCTCAATAAAGTAACGTTTTCAGGTGAAACCTATACCATTTGAAATCTAAAATGATTGCGGTTTGCCGAATATACGTTTCAACTGGATACGCTGCCTTTTAGATAGGTAAAAATTGACTTGAAGTAAAAAAAAAAACAACAACAAACCACATTGCACACACAAAAGTTGTTATTTCGTGTTTTTTGCTCTACTCTTCGTAATGAGCTGTTATGAGAGCGTGTTTGAAGTCGACAACAAGGCGTATACTACTATATGATATTATGTTGCATTAACCTAAGATGCCTCTTACCCGTAGAATGCAGTGTATAATCAAGCACACACAGACACACACGCAACCTAAACTCAAGCTGTGTGCCAGCGACCTGCCTTCAAAACATTAACATAAGGGACTGAGTCATGGCTCTCAACTTGGTTTTGCAGTTGTTGGCTCGAAAGTTGTTTTTCTTTTTGGGTTTTCGGCATGGAATACTACGCGACAACTTTGTTGTGATTTCTCCCTTTTTTTCTTCTTTGGATTTTTCTTGTTTTCGCGCTACCCACTAAACATGGCACGTAGCAGGCGATTTATTTTTAGCGACGCTTTTCCCGAATCTCAATGAAAACAATACATCATCGCTGACTGAGCTGAAAACGCAGAGTCAGCCCTGCAGCTGGGCGAAGGAGCGCGGTCATGGGCGTGTCCTGGCGTTTTTGTATTGGTAAAAAGTTTATGCCACTTTTGTTGTTTTTGTGAAATTGTGCATATTAAATATACGAGTATGACAATAAGAGCCGTGCTTCAATGCGTAAAGAAAAAAGTTCCGCCGGCATTTTTGGTGTAACTTTGAACAACAAACAACAAAGCAGCGTGTTTTCTTTGGATTTCTCTACATTTGGGTGTTATTCTCTCGGGTTTGACAAGTGGTTCGTTTGGGTTTGCATTGGGTTAGCTGGCGGAAGATAGCAAAACATAAAGCATTTATACTAATTTGTCGATAATTTTGTTTTGATCGTAAAATTTACGTTTATGGTTAGCATAAAGCGGAAATTGGCCAGCCATTGATATGTGACATGAGTGGCGGGTGTGAGGACTATGAATTTTACGGGACTCTGTATGTGTGTCTGTGTGTATATAGAGTTGTGACAGTTTCAAACAACTCTAATACTAGAGCCTATATTGATTTTATCTAGATGCATAAAGAGAGAGATTGAAATGTTTAGATATATGAAATGATAACGAAAACGTGAGAGGGGAGAGAGATAGATAAGAATCGAAACTGCGCTGATGGGTTATAATCCGACTATGATTTACCAAGAGTTCTTCTTATTAACTGGCCATAACAACCCGTTATCGGGTTACGGCCTGATGTAAAAACATTCCTTCATTGGAAACGTGGTGGGTTCCAAACCCTACGCACAACCCTTTAAAGGCCTGAGGTCTCGAAAGAACCCACTGTCATTGTTAGTTGACTCATACGTCAAGCTTTGACCTGATTCTCTAACCCGCTCACCACACGGGGGAAACGCTCTTGACAATAGATGTTACGTAGTAGAGACCACTCCCGCCGGACGAAACTAACACTACTAGACGCTCATCCTTCCCATTTTCTGTATGGTGCAGAAACATGGGTGATGACGCGGTCTTATGAAAATGCACTCGGAGTGTTTGAGCGGAAAGTATTATAAAGCGTTGGCAACGACTACCGCATACGATGGAACGACGAACTCTATGAGCTCTACTACGACATTGACATTGACATAGTCAAGCGAATTAAGATACAGCTGCTCCGCTGGCTAGCTCATGTTGTGCTCATGGATATAGAAGATCCTGCGAGAAAGGTCTTCAATGCAAGTTTCGAAGGGAGGCGACGAAAGGGCAGACCATGCGTCCGCTGGAATGACCAGATAGTGAGCTACCTTTGGTATCAACGATTGGATGGCTATATGCATGAATTTTGTGTGTGCGCTAGGCAAGGCTGAAATCTAGCTGATAAGCGATTCGAAAAGGGTGCTACAGCCGCCTAGAGATAATCAAAACTAAAATGTTGCTCTTTTTTCAGTTTACAAATGTCTACATAACGAAATGGGGCACTGTTAGTATTTGAAAAAAAATTTGTCTTTTGTTGTTAAGCATTTTTTACATTTATGACTATCGAACGTGACCGTTATACACTTTGAAAGTGGGATAAAAGGGTAACGTTCATGGCAGACAAAAAAAAAAAATTTATTCGAACGTGACCAAATATGAAACTAATTTTCGCCATCAATAGTAACGCAAAAGTTATCACGCTGATAGCACAATACTTCGTGGTAAAGTTGTAGGCAGACATAATTCTGGCAAAAAAAAGCTGATTCGAACGTGATAGAAACACAGAAGTAAACGAAAGCTGTAAACATTTTTCATATTTTTAACCATAGATTCAAAAGTCAAATCGTAACCGTAACCATTATCCAAAGCAACCGAGTGAATTTTGAAACCGTAACCGTAACTAAGAAAGATAATGAACCCAGAAATTATGTAGAATTGTGCTCGAAGCATTTATTTATATAGATTCGCAGTGATTTTTACCATCCAAACGCTTTAGCTTGCAAATACGTGCAAGTCGAGCGTTCTATTCAGTACTTACGCGTCTTACTTTCATTTTTTTAGCCATTAGCTAAAAAATCAACTGCCAGACATAGAATCTAGCCGTATATTATATATGCATACCTTTAGAATTACATTCTAATTGAGCTCACATTTAGAATCCACAAGCTCTGTGCGTACTTCAGTGTCAAGTGGCAACTTGTCACTGTGTCATTGGAAGGCATTGCTACCAACAGCTAACAGGCAACAAACCTTGCACAATCCCAAGCCCAAGCCCTTATGCCTTCGTGTCAAGAGTCCAGCTCAGTTTCACTACAATGAGCTTACCAGCTTACGCTTATCTGTAGACTATGAACCCCCTTCCGGGCGGACAGGCAACGGAGGCAACCGCAACAACAAGAATAACAACGACGGATACGTTGACAATAAGCGCATAAATGAAATAAACTGTAATACATTTTTGCACTTTAATACAATAGAGTTTTTATTGTATGCATCTCCCAGTAGATTCGCCAGATATTAACAGCTCTATGGGGGGATTCGCCACTGACAATGAAGCATAAAAGCGAACACAAGCAGGCACATATAGTAATATTACGTATACAACATGACGATACCTTTACTTTAAACGTCTGTCGTTCCGTCGGTCAGCTTGGTCAATACATATTCATGTTCATGTCATGTTATTGCCGTGCATTATTCAATTAAATGCTGAGCTGCTGCACAGACACCGACCTCCACAACGACATCGACGCCAAAGCAGCACATAAGCGGGGCCTAAGGGGGGCGCTTAGTCGACGACGAGGAGTCCCTTGTTGCAGAAATGCCAACGTCAAGCATGAAATTGCTCAATGTTCTACAGCAGCAGCTTGCTATACGTAATTAATGCGCTTAAAGTGAAAAAAAAAATGTTTGATGCAAACAGTCGGGACGGTGCCCGACAGTGGAATACCCTGTACCCTTTTTCTTTAGAAACACCAAATACGGTAAAATGGGAACGGAAGTATCAACTTTTATGCATCTTTTCATAAGATCGATATGCCTGGAAACATTTTCCTATTGGCAAGTTCCAATTGAAATGTTGTTGGCTATTATGGGGCAAAAATTAATTTTATGCCCATAACTCCAGTATTCTTGGAAATTCTATTATTCTATTGGAAAAAATTGAATACAGTTTTATTGATTTGGCTCACACGAGTCTCCACACCAAATTTTGCAACCCAAGCTCACATATATCCATATCTACAGGTATTTGAATTTTGGGGCAGTTTTTAGGCAAGGGGCTCGAAATCAACACATTTTTGACTTTAACTTTTGATGTATTTATCCGATTTCAATAATTTTTATAACATAGATGCACATAAATACGACTCAAACCTCTGTCGAGTTTCGAGTTGATGTGTTCAACGGCTGTAAGCCGCGAAAGTCTGTCACGGGGGAAGGGGGTGAGATATCGACATGAATCGATAAACTTGCACTTTTCCGGGAAAATGTGCATCTTTTGGTACAATTTTTTTTGCTCTAACTCTGATAGTCTCTGAGAAACACGTTACAACACGCACAGACGGACGGACGGACATGGCTATATCGACTCGATTATTGCTCCTGATCATTTTCGTCCATGAAACTTATGGTCTGCCACGCCTCCTTCTGCCTGTTACATACATTGCACAAATCTATAATACCCTTTTATACTTCGTGTGTAGGGTATAATTAAGTTGGCGGGGAGACACGTCGCGACTTGTTGGTTGGTTGGTTGGTTGGTTGGTTGGTTGGTGACTGACAACAACAACAACAATCTGCAATGCAGAGCGCCGAATTCCGCATACGTATGGCATATAAAAAGCGCAGCGGGAGGAGTAATTTTTTGGGGTTTGAAAGTGTTGCTGCGCAACGGGTTCCTGGTATCGCGCTGTGCTGGCTTATTTTGGAGGCGGAATTTGTTTTGGGTTTGCATCAAAATATTGAAAAAAGAAAACGAAATATATATTCTAATGAACAGAGAGAGAGATAATTAGATGTTGCTTTGACTGAATGCAATTTTTGGCATTCAGTTCAGAGAACTGAAAAGTTTCTGTTTCTATTAGTTTCAGCATCTTTTTCGCTTATTTCTCTAACTCTTATGCTTTAATTGGCTGTTATGCACTACTTAAGGTGCTTTAAAAGGAGGAATGGATTCCACACAGCCAAGTGGAAAAGAGATCTCTGTTCAGATTGAGGGCCTCTCAAGCACAGAACCGTACCGGCCGAGCAAATCGTGATGCCCGAAGTGGTAGCCGAAGGCTTGACTAGATGCTGGTGAGAGACATGTTCAAGTAATTCACACAACAATTTTCGATTAGATCGAAAGACACAACAAAAGGTGAATTGTGTCTGAGAACATGTGGGGAAAAGTGAGCAATCGCTCGGTATTAACTGTAAACTTAGTATCAGTGATCTTATCATCTGCGATTTTAGTATCTTTGATACGATGCGATGTGGATGCGATGACTCATCAGAGAAGATTGACCTATTCCTAGCACTTAGGCAGCCTTGCCCATTGTGCCATACCGGATAGAGAAAGTTAAAAGAAAGAAAGGACAATTAAAATGAGAGATAGCGGTCGATAACAGATTGGGCTTGCATAGATTTTTCCCTATTGACACAATTTTCGCGACTCCCGTAAGAAGTCGTAATAACTGCTTAAGGGTAAGGTATACAACCCGCTCGTGTTGAGAGTATAACTTTCTAAAATGAGCATTCGTGGCCCAGTAGAGCTACAAAAGCATCGATAGTACTATCGATATATTTTTTCCTATCGATGTTTTTGTTTCACTATCGATAGTTTAAAGCTACATGCCGACGGCGTCATTTCATGACAAAGTGCTTTATTAAGCGGCATACAGTGGTGGATTTCCAGTGTTCCTTGCAGATTTGACACGTTTGCACCGCAATCCAACCAATTCTGCCGCGCTGACAGGAATGATTGGTTTAGACTCCGCGCATCTTATCATTTTATCATCTTATTATCTTATCATCTTAGTATCTCAGTATTTTAGTATCTTAATACCATAGTATCTTAGTTTATTCGTAATTTAGTACCCTATCTTAGTTTATAAGTAATTTAGTACCCTAATACATTAGAACCTTAGTATCTTTGTATCTTATCAATCTTAAACCTTAGTATCTTATCAATCTTATTATATAAGTATCTTTATATCTTAGCATTTGTGATTTTAGTATCTGTGTGCTTTATATCTTAGGATCGTTTTACTTGCGATCTTGATATCTTCTTATCTGCGATCTTAGTCAATCTTATTATCTTGTCAATCTTATTATCTTGTCAATCTTATTATCTGAGTATTTTAATATAATTTAGGACCTTAAAACCTAAGTGTCTTATCATCTTAACACCAAAGTATCATTATCTTAGTATCTTAGCATCTTGGTATAAACGTATCTGTGATTTTAGTATCTTAGCATCTGAGTATCTGTGATCTTAGTTTCTTCTCAATCTTATCTTCTTAGTTCCTTATTATCTTAATACCTTAGTATATTGGTTTATTAGTACCTTATAATCTTATCATCTTAGCACCTAAGTATCGTATTATCTCATTATCTTATTATTTGAGTATCTTTTCCTATTGCAGCTGTCATTTGCTTATGCCATTTTACTGTTTTTTCTCTGTAAAACAAGACACATTTTTACACAGACGGTTTTTTTCCTCTACAAACCCACTTTAGAAAAGTGTTTTCAACGTTTAAAACCATAAAGTTTAAATTTCCAAATTGACAACTTTTATGTATTCATTTCCGCTAAATCTACGTCTACTTAAAAGATTTGTGAATTGTGCATGTGGAACACAGGTGTATGCCGTGATGGTAAAACTGCATAGCAACAACTACAGCTGTTTGAAACGCATACAAAAAAAAGAAGAAGAAATCTGGCATACATAAAGCTTTTAATTGGTTGTGTAGAAACAATTGCATCAAAACGCTGCAATAAATATAAATGCAGTTTTTATCACAAAAATTGCATTGATTAACGAGGCCACCGAATGGCGGTGGCTTTGAAATGGCAGCAGTAAAAACTTAAGTTACGCAATCGCGCATCCATATGCGATGGACATCTATCGACGGATAGATGGATAACCTTCACCTGTCTGACGCCACGAGAGCAGCTACACAATCACATATAGATGGACATACAGATACAATACACTAGACACCTGACCCCAGAGCTCTGCTGGCAAATGCATATAATTGAGCAACCCTTGGGCCGTGCGCACATTTGATTACCGCTGTTAAGTGCAGGTGTGTGCAATAACTCTTTCGCTCTATCTCTCTCTATGACACTACCTGCTTCTTTTGGCAATTTCAGGGCTGCATTAGCTCATGGCCAGCGATTAGCTCACATTCGACCATTTGACATTTACAGTTGCTATGCTGCTATATATTGGCGTCCTTCTGAATCAGTATCTATAGCTCTGCGTATTGAGTGTTTGTGTGTGTGATTGCATTACACGCACGTAATCAGCTTAGTTACTGTCATTATAGCCTGTACACAAAGTGAAAAAGTGTATTATAGGCTTGTGCGATGTATGTAACAGGCAGAAGGAGGCGTGGCAGACCATATGCTCCATGGTCGAGTCGATATAGACATGTCCGTCTGTCCGTCCTTCCGTATGAACGTCTAGATATCAGACACCATAAGAGGTAGAGGCACAAAAATTTACCAAAAGATGCGCATTATCACCGAAAAGATAAAGTTTGTCGAATCACGTCGATATCTTTCCCCCTTCCCTTGTGACATATTTTTGCGGTTTACAGACGATTCGTTCAATTTATCATCTTCAAACTCGACAAAGCTGTGCGTCGAGTTTATGTGCATCTACGTTTCAAAAATTATCGAAATCGGATAAATACATCAGAAGTTATAGTCAAAAATATTCAAATTTCACACGCCCCCTCGTCAATAAACTGTGCCAAAATTGCACTGCATGTAGATATGGATACGTGTGAGCTAGAGTTACAAAATTTGGTGTGGAAACTCGTGTGACCCTAATCGTTAAAACTGCATCCACCTTGTTTCAATAAAAACCCCCCCTTTCCCCGCATTCGATTTTCCTTAATTACTGCCACACGCCCCCATATATTGATTTGAAAATTGCCACAGACATTTGTAAATGTATTTTTGATCAATGTTACAAAATTCAACGACATTGGCCGAAAAATACTGGAGTTATGGGCGTAAAAGTAATTTTTGCCCCCAGTTCCCAATACGAAAACTTGTCAATTGGAACTTCCCAATAGGAAAATGCTTATAAATCTTATTATTTAACTCTAAAAAAGAGACATAAAAGAAAATAGTTTCGTTCCCATTATACCGTATGCTGGATTTAGTGCTTATGGGGGAAAAAAGGGTACAGGGTATTCCACTGTCGGGCACCGTCCCGACTATCTGCATCAAATTTTTTTAATCAAATAGTCATGGCCCACTCTTAGGCAAGTAAAGCGCACATCTAACTGTCAATTAGCTGTTGGCAGTTTTTTTTTAAGTTGCGTGCATGTTAGCTATCAGCTAACTCTCAGCTGCTCCCTCTTTCTATCTCTCTCACACTCTCTCTCTCTCTCTCTCTCTCTTAGTCTTGTTTCATGACTAATTATCTAATTGCAACGCAAGTGAAGCAATTAAACCCGCCCAAGGCTATGCAACAAAATTTAATGTTGCTTGCTGAGATTTTGTCTTTCGTGGTATAGAAGCTTCTAAGGCGAGTACTGCATGCTATACAGATAAATTATATGACAAGTTTTGGCATATTATGGCATATTTGACTTAAGGGCAACACGCTTTGTATCATTTAATATCGCTATGAAGGTTTTGTAACCTGTACAGAAGTTCGAGTTATTCATTCTTGGCATTTATGAAATTTACGTGAGAGGATACTGGAGAACACATCCTTTTCAAACCTGCAAAACGGAATGGGGTTTGTGAAGCATATCACAGTAGTTCTACATTTTATATTAGAAATATTAGGAAAGCCAAGCGACGAAAAACTTCTGGTAAAAGCGACAGTTCCCCCGTGGGGTGAGCGGGTTAAAGAATACCACCTCAGCAGGTCAAAGCTTGCCGTATGAGGCGACTAACAATGACACTGGGTTCTTTTCGAGACCAGTAGAGCCACCCCCGGCCCAGGGTTGTGCGTAGGGTTTGGGACCCACAACGTAAAACCACGATTCTAAGGAAAGAATGTATTTACATCAGGACGTTACCCGATAACGGGTTGTTATGCCAATTAAGAAGAAGAAAAGCGACAGTTGGAGGAAACTTCTCACTAAAGAAAAGTTACAACACTTTTACAACTAGTGTAGAAGACAAACTAAAGCTACTGACGGACATGCACTTCCCCGCTAGAGAAACCGTAGGAGTGTCTACCAACAGGAAACCAGATAGGGAGGATTGGGGAAACGCCAAGCTTATTGTAACGAAGGAACGACTGGAATAGGACCTGGCCACATTGCAGCCTTTAAAATATACAGGAACAGGTTGAATCAACATCAACATCATTGCTGCAGAATGGCAGAAATCTTTTGACAATGTTTAGCAGCCTGGCTATAGGATACGTAACTGAGCCGTAGAACAAAGCGAATGCCGGAAGGGAGCACATCACCTACCTAAAATCCTTTAGAGCTATCAGCGTAACATCGTTTTTGCTGAAAACGCTAGAGAGTTTGGTAGACAATCACATAAATAATACGCTGCTGAAACAGAACCAACTGTAGTTTACCCAGCATTAGTATAGAACAGGAAGATCTACTTATACGGCTTTATACCAACTGAAGGATGTCCTCAGAGGACAGCTCTGTTACTGTTATCACAACCCATGGCTGCACTCAAGGAGGAGTACTATTTTAACTTTTATGGAGTCTCCTAAGAAGACTCGAAGATGAGGAAATACAGTGTCAGGAATACGCAGATGACATTGTCCTCATCGCACGTAAGATGGCTGTACCTGATGGTAATAATCTAATCTATCTACTCCTCGGCTCCTGCATTTTACATAGGTTTAAGAAAATATCACAACTAGGAAACAATTCTGTAAGCATTCTGACAGGTCTGCTTACTGGACACTGTAAAAGGAAACTTGAACAAGTTGAGTATCACCAGCTGCAGTACCTGCAGGTTCTGTAAACTTGCGTAGGAATCCTCGCAGCATATACTAGCTGGAGGAGAAGCATGTTCCTGCTGGGGGGATACATAGTCTTGATGACTGAAGTAGCTCGACAAGAATCATTCCAGATAGTTTAATTTATTGCAGAGATATGGTTGGCGGAGAGCTGTTAGCTCATTAGGGGGTACAATAGATCTTTTAAGTCGCGATGCATTGCTGCCCAATAACATTATTATTATTATTACGTGAGAGAAAGAAATGATGTCCAAAACGAACCCAGGAATGGATGCAGCCCGGAACAAATTCAACACCGGGTATCATTTGAAACCAACAACAAGGTGGCTACTAAGATAACATGTGGGCACAACATTTGGAAAATGCTTTTCGCCCAAAACAGTAGGCATTCGATATATATATCATAAAACTTTAGCCCTATATCTTAAAACACAATATAATTAAATAAAAAACAAAAATTACTAAATTCTAAATTCTCAAATCACCAGAGCCATGACTGACCACAACGAGAACCTCGATGCTTCAACCTCTAGCAAGCAAGACTATATCGATGTCACTAATGAAATCCATATGGCAACGCCGGCCAACGTGCCACAAACATTATCAGCAATACGTTTATTGAGTCAGTCAGTTTCTGAAACAGCAACGACCACTAATTCCTTGTGGGAACAAAGCAGAGAGAGCCAATTAATGTTGGCCCAGCTGAGAAAACGACTCGATCAATTGCGAGATGATTGTGCATTGGCGAAATCATTGATGGCAGAAGCGAATCAGCGCCTCGATCAGCAATTGGAAACATGGAAAATAAAGGAGAAACAAGATCAGAATGTACAATTTACTAGTCAAGAAATGAAGGTAAAGCAGGAGGAGCAAGAGCAAAAATATGGTCACATAGCGAATCAGCGCCTCGCTCAGCAATTGGAAACATGGAAAACAAAGGAGAGACAAAACCAGGATGTACAATTTTCTGAGGACAAGCACGAAAAGGAAGAGGAAAAATATAGAGAATAAGAGGAAAAGAAGAAATTCGGCAAAGTAGGCTGCTAAGAAGTAGAACAAAACACTGTCGAGTTCGAGAAAATTTAACTAAAGAATGAATCTTTAGCATCAAAAACATTTGCAGAAAACATAGTTACAAAACTTACCAAGGAATTATTAGCAAAGATTGTTTGTTAATTACCATCCATTCATATTAAATATACGAAGACTTTTCCAGTGTAACTCTTAAGAGTTACACCAACAAAATTTAATAATAAATTCCATCGATATTATCAACTAAAACCAAACTTGAAGGGATCTTAAGTAGCTGTTTTCAAAATGGCGTCACCTGTGAGAAAGTAGGGAATTTCCTCTTATTCTTCTCAGCTCATCAAATCGTGACGAAAAAGTGACGTCACAATAAGAAAGTCAGAAACTGCAACTAAAAATACCTTTTGTTTTCCTTTTTTTTTTTGCGTTCGAGGTCTTCAAACTGTGACGATATATGACTATGGTGGAGCGGGGTTGGAAATTGAAAAAATCATGGTGTGGTCATTTATGAACAGACCCACCGTGTCAGTTCTCTCTCCAATATAGTGGTGAGCGGGTTAGAGAATACCACCTCTGCAGGTCAAAGCTTGTCGTATGAGGCGACTAACAATGACACTAAGTTCTTTCGAGACCAGTAGAGCCACCCCAGGCCTTGAAAGGGTTGTGCGTAGGGTTTGGGACACACTAATTCCAATGAAAGAATGTATTTACATTAGGCCGTAACCCGATAACGGGTTGTTATGGCCAGCTTAGAAGAAGAATATAGTGGTATACCTTAATGTCGTATCCCTTCCGTATGCGGTGTGCCAGAACCCATTGAAGCTATTTCTAGCTAACAACGGTTTGGACACAGTACTGTGCCAGTTCCAGCAACAACTTCTTGTACATTCGTGCTTGGTGATGCCCGCGTTTGACACTTCCATTGGATCCGCAACTATTGGCGTCGGTTCGGTCAACAATAGTCACTTAGAGGAGCGCATGCGAGAAAGAGAAAGCTCCTGAAGAGCACTCATTACCAGAAGGTGTTTGCCAAAACCCTATAACCACGCTTGCCTTGCAAAGGACAAACGGCCGTTCTAACTTAACTAAAGTTTAAACATAAAACAAATATAACTCGAACCACGGTATAGAAAACGAATCACATAAGACGTAAACAAGTCCCCGTTATACACTAAACAACACGCATAACAATAACAAAGCACAAAAAGAAACACAAACAAACCAACAACAGACCACAGTAGTGATTGGCTATCAACACCGAAGCCAGCACTATAAAAGTCGGACCAGTGCTCATACATTTGGGTGCTCTTCAACCCATCTTCCACATGGTCTTGGTGGTCGACTCGCTTAGAGAAGCATCCAAGTAACATGTGCTCTTCCACCCAATCTTGATGTCGGCTCACTTAGAGAAGCGTCATGATTTGGGTGCTCCTCAGCCCATCTTCCACATGGTCTTAGTGGTCGGCTCGCTTAGAGAAGCATCCAAGTAGCATGTGCTCCTCTACCCAATCTTGATGTCGGCTCGCTTAGAGCGTTTAGGTGTTATAAAACCGTGACGTCACAATCAAAATTCAAAAATTAAAATCTTAACTTTTAATTTCCTATGCATACATTGATCAAAGATCTTGCATTAAATTCTAATTGTTTGACTCTGCAAATCCTATCTGCAATAAATCAGTTGACAGTTCTATGATAGCTACCTAAGAAATATGCAATTAGCTACCAACATGATAGTTATTGCCAGCAAACCAGGAGACATCGCGTGAAGGCCACTGAGTAGTTCGAAGGGCACTACAAGACGGGTTCTCATGTCGCTGTGTATTGCTCAGAATTGCTTGATACGCACGACCTATCAGGGAACTTGGAATGACTAACATCAACGAATTGTCATAGTTGCAAATCACATCATTAAAGATTACAATGTGCTTCAAAAAGGAATCCTACGCTATATGTTTACCCGAGCAACTCAAGCGATTTGTCGCTCTTTTACGAAACAAGCAACAGCCGCCATCCGGCTCGAAAACTTGTAAGTAAAGCTAAAATTAGATTGCGCATACGCCGTGTATGACCATTGCTATTTCAACATTTGAATCAAGGTTGAATCCTACGCTATTTGTTTACCCGAGCAACTCAAGCGATTTGTAGCTCTATTGAGAAATGAGGAAACACCCACAATCCGGTTCGAAAACTTGTAAGTAAAGCTAAAGTTAGATTGCGCATACGCCGTGTATGACCATTGCAATTTCAACATTTGAATCAAGGTTGAATCCTACGCTATATGTTTACCCGAGCAACTCGTGCGATTTGTAGCTCTATTGAGAAATGAGCAACACCCACAAAGCGTTTGGAAAACTTCTAGCAAAGTCCACAGTATAGCTGTAACTTTCCGCCTTTTTAAAGCTACATTGCGCATACGCCGTGTATGACCATTGCAATATCAACATTTGCCTTTACGCTCTTTGAACTGGAAAAATTGGAGTCAAAAAAGAATCCTACGCTATATGTTTTGCACAAGCAACTCGTGGGAGTTTAGAGTGAGAAATGCGCAACAGCCGTAAAGCGTTTCGATAACTTCTAAGCAAGGCCCCCAGTGTAGCTGTAACTTTGAGCCTTTTAAGGCTAGATGACGCATACGCCATGTATGCCCATTGCGATTTAGCAATTTGAGCATTTACGTTTACGCACTGGCACGCCTACTGTGCCCAGAATTCCATATGATTTGTTCCAAGAATTGAGACTAGTCTTTTTATAGCTGTCATTCATTCATATGGCATTCGAGCTTCATTCCAGCTCCCTTGTCCACTTCCAGCGCCCAAAAGCACAGCTATTGAAAATCGTAAACAAATTTTTAGTTAAACGCGCGGACAGTTTGTTTTTTTGTTTTTCGCATTCAATTTGGTATTGTTTTTGTTTAGTTAGTTTGCCAATTACATAATGATTTATTTTTGTGCAACAAATTTGTATCTATTTTTGATTTATTTATTTTGTAGCTGATTTATTGCTTGCAACACCCACCAGCTGTCTGTGTGTGTGTGTGTGTGTGCGATGGTGTGATGGTGCGATGGTGTGATGGTGCGATGGTGTGTGTGCCCCTTAGCTTATATTTGATCAATTTTTAACTTATTTTGTTGCTTTTTACTTAAGCTTCAGACACGCTCGTTAATATATCAAGTATACGCATAAAATGTGCTTTTAATTAATTTTTTGCTTTTTTTTTAAATTTTATTTATTTTGTTATTGTTTCAATTAGCAAAGCAGAAAAAAGGGCAAAAATAAAACGAATCTCAGTGATGTATTTATTAGCTGTCTATTATTTGTTTATAAACAATAAATGCCCAAAGAATGCGCATTTGAGGTTTATTAATATTTCAAGCACTCTACAAATTTTATACTTATGGCACATATTTATTTAAAAGCTTTTTAGGCGCAAAAAAAATTCAAGTCGAGGTCATTAAATTTTAAATCATTTAAAACGAAGTAGCGTATCGTATTGCTTATTAGCACTAATGTGTTACACGAAATTCTTGGAATATAACTCCATCATTAGGTAACATTAAAAGGTTAGAAAAACGTGCCGATTTAAACGATACTTGGCTGATTGATTATGTTCATTAGTTTGGCATACACTGTAAACATGAAAAGTGTATTGATTCCATGGAAATTTGTGACACATAGATAGTGAAAATTGTAAGTATAAGTACAACAAACTGGAAAGAAACGCTGCTGCAAAGATCTTCATAGCGTTGGAGTTATGTGGCAATTAGGGCGGTCGAAAAGTTGACGCCAAATAGTTTGTCAGCTTCAACAAAATCTGGCAATTGGCCCAAAACTCCGTTAAAATAACTCTAACTGTAGATCGAACCAGAGCAGCACGCACCTGTAGAGTGCAATGCCCGGCAAGAAGAAGATTATGCTGCTTAGGCGGCTACAGAATCTCGATATCCAATGCAGCCTGAATCTTGACATATCTTCACCTTAGCTATAGAAATGGCTGCGTAGCTACAAATTCTTAGAATTCAATCATGGCTGCTGTTCATCGACGAATTACAAGAACGTTTGTTTTTACCAGTTACCAAGATTGTCATGTAACATACCATTGTGTAGCTCGTAATTTCAAGATCGGTCAAAAGAGAATCGCGTCGATTGGTGCAAAGAAATGCTTGAAAAGGACCTTATAGGATCGAAGCGGGCGAACCAGACAGCAACCGACTCAATGAATCTATGAAGATTAGCTAAATCCAACAAAAGTTGTTCGCGGAGAATACTACGTCATGTAGAGAAACGTAAGACCGTCTATTCTGAATGGCATACAACCATTTGTTGGTCACAAGTTTTCATAGAATTAAGATAAACCAACGAACAGAAATGGATCATCAGCATCAACAAACCATATCAAACAAGAGGCATCTTAAGCACTCAAACCGTAATTTTAATGCATCATTCGGCGCATTGTACCGATTTGCCATCCAATGAGATATTTCTAAAGAAACAGTTTATGTGATTAAGACACAATGTTTTTGGAGCGGTAACAGCATTTCGAAAATTGTTTGAAGCGTTATCGATTTCCGTGAAAATATTAAGAAAAACAAAAAAATATCTAGACAGTTCGCTTATTTTTTGTTTGAAAACTTTGAAAAAAAAACAATGTGTAGGCCAAAAACTTTATTTCTAACACTTTAAAAGATATTTCTTACAAATCGATAAATTCGTGGTACTTTAAAACTGTTGTGAGAGTAATGACAAACGATATCAGAAGGCGATTGGAAAATCGCGATAATACAAAAAATGTAAAGGCTTTTCATAAGATAATCTACGTAAGACTAGATTTGTACTCATTTATTTTAAGGATATTGCTTCATATCAGAATGCATTCTAATATTGAGCGAGATTTTGTGAGATATTTTCTTAAACTTGTGCTCGTGATGACGTGAAGATGATGAATAAGATGTAAATGCTGAAGATGATGGATATGATGAGAATGATGAAGACAATGAATGTGAAGATGAAAATGGTGATTAAGTTGATGGAAATAATAAAGTTGATGATAATAAATATGATGAATATATTTCACTTTATAGTAAAAACAAATGTCTGCTTGAGTGCCCTCTTCTATTTTTCATTGTTGGAGGTTTTCACGCGGCGGGTCCCAAACCATACGCACAACCCATTTAGAGCCCAGAAAGGGCTTTAACTCACTACTCTAGCACTAGGTGGCAATTAGAGCAGCTATCCAGGAGGCACCACGTGGAGTTTGTGCATCAACTTGATTAAGGTAGAGACAGGCTTTCATCTCTTCCAGCCCAGTAAGTAAACTTGAGTACCCTCTATAAGCGTTTCCTATATGCGAATCTTAAAACATTCTTTGGCTATCTTTCAAGTCTGTCTCACTCGCGGCCATGCTAGTAATCTATAGAAGGTTTATGCTTGATTACGTTTTGTAATCTAATTCTCTAAAAGCATACATAATAGATTTCACATATTCTCAAATAGTCTTCTGGTAAAGTTCTCTTGAAAAAGATATTTGGCTGTCTGACGAATTGATGAGTGAAGTTAAAACTCGTTCGAAGGCGAATTCCGGCATACCGCTGACTTTGTCTATACAAAGATAAATAAACAATTCGAATATCATATCGAAATGGCAACAAAATCACAAAAACTTTAAGAGTTCTAATTTTGCGATTGCTGTTGTATTTACACTTTCCTCTAACAGTTTTCTTGCATTTAAGCAAATCCAGTTTAACTTGTCTTTTTTTCAAAGAATTTAAGAAAACTTCAAGGAAAACTTATTGCAGTGCATTTAATAGTCGCACATTGAACTTTTCAAGAAATCACATTGTACTAGCTTTACCGTTTGTTTTTGTTTTTCTTTTCATTTTGCTTTTCTGCTCTTTCATTTTACTCTGTTCCTGGCAGATTCATTAGGAAATCAAATTATGTTAAGGTATCAAATTATGGGGCAGTCAAGGGGGGCAGCAAGGCGGCGGGGCAAAAGCTATTCGGTCAATGTGGCGTATGCGCAATTTGCTGTTGTTGCTGGTCACCCGCTGTGTATATTGCGTGAATTTAATTGCAAATCAAAACAGGAAAAAATCAACCAAAATGAGCAAAAAAAAAAAAAAAAACTCACAACAGCAAAGAAACAGAAAAGAAAAAACTCGCCACATTTAACAATTCAAATGAGAGAAAAGTAGATCCTTATGACGCACTTAAGAGTTCCCAGTTTAAGGCAGGACACCAACAACAACAACAATAGTAGGAAAATTTCAAATGCAGACAGTCTGGACGGTGCCCGACAGTGGAATACCCTGTACCCTTTTTCTTTATAAACACTAAATACCAGGGACCGCAAATAAGAGTTATGAAGTTCAAAAAAAATCATAGCGAAAAAAGTGACCTAGATGAATTTGAAAACACTCATAATCTTATTTTTGAATGGGCTATCCATAAAAAGGATAAATTTTTATTAGTAATTTATTTGAAATAAATTGAATGTTAAGACTTATTTGCTGACGTAAAAATAAAAATTTTAGAAATAACTCTTATTTGGCAATTTTTAAATAAAAATTGAAAATAAAAGTAATTTTTCAATTTTTATTTTTTAAATTGAAAATAAAAATTGAATTCAAATATCTTTTGAACCAAGCTATGTATTACAAAAGTTGGCACATATATATGAACTCGGCTTCAATATCTTTGTACTGATATACAGTATGTCCTTAAAGGATAAGTAAAAGGATCAAAAAAAATTGTTTATTTTTAATGCGATGTTTGTAATTTTCAATATATAGATCGTACTTTTATGTATCTAAATAACATACATATATACATATTATATAGATATGCATATAAATCTAAATATATAAACGTTGAGACAGAATGCTGTATTTGTGCACAGTGCACAGTGGTCAAAATGCCAAATACGGTAAATACGGTACAATGTGTACGGAAGTATCCACTTTTATATCTCCTTTCATAATATGCCTGTAAACATTTTCCTATTTGGAAGTTCCAATTGACAAGTTTTTCTATTGGGAACTTGGCTATTATGGGGCAAAAATTACTTTTATGCCCATAACTCCAGTATTCTTGGGTCAATATTGTTGAATTTTGTAACATAGATCAAAACTACAGTTATAATGTGGCAGTGTTTCCATTCAAAAAAGGGGGATGCAGTTTTAACACAGTTTATAGGCGAAGGGGGGGTTTTATATAACTTTTGACGTATTTATCCGATCTCGATCATTATTGGAACATAGATGCACATTAACACGATGCACATCTCTGTGGAGTTTCAAGTTGATAGACTCAATGGAGCGGGGGAAGGGGGTAAGATATCGACTTGATTCGTCAAACTACATTTTTTCTTAGATTCCGCGCATCTTTTGGTAAAATTTTGTGTCTCCAGCTTTTACGGTCTCGGAGATCTATCGCTTTATACGGACAGAAGGACATGGTCCAATCGCTACCCGAGTCAATGATAAGACTTTTTGCGCTTGGAACTTATGGTGTGCCACGCCTACTTCTGCCTGTTACATACATTGAACAAATCTATAATACACTATTGTGTACAGGGTATAATCATGAAGCAAAAGCGTAAAACAATTTTTAAGTAAATATAATCAAATTTAGACGTGCTAAAAGTTAATGGACGTCCCGGATACGATTTTCAACGCCATGAAATGAACCCCGCCAAACGCCTAACTAAGCACAACAACAACAACAACTCGAATAACTGTAAAACGCGTGAATGTTTTTCTCTTTCGCACTTTTTTTTTCACTCTCCTCTTTATGTTTGTCTTTTATTTTTTTTGTTGTCTCGCATATTTCGTGCTTTATTTTTGCTAGTTTGTTTTGCTTCCGTTCATATTTTCATTGCCACAAACTTGTTGTTGTTGTTGTTTTTGTTCTTGTTGCTTTGGTTGTTTTCGCTTCTGGATTTCATCAGTACAACGAACTTCCTTCCGTTGCGTGTTGCATTACAATTGCTTAACGCTGCCAAATGAAGTGAAACTGTCAAGTTTTCCAGTGGTTTGGCGTAGGTCAAAAACAAGTATTTGCAAAGTATCAACTTTAAATTTTAGTTGTTTAACTCGAGAACTAAAGCAAAGTTTATTCAAGTATGGAATTTGACATATGAGAGTACGATCCAAAACGCATACTCATGGAGTATGACAGGTTGTTCCACAACAAAGAAAACGATTAGCTTGGTATCTTGATGTCGCAACAAACCGCATCAAGGCAAAGTTTTTCAACAACAGCTTGATTTCTGCTCAACTTTCTAAGCAGCTCAATCAATCTGCTTTAGAATTTGATAGGATTGAGGGACTTTGGAAGCTATACCCCTTTGGAACGCAAGGTCCACCGCGGAGAACGACTGCAACACCCACTGTCGAGGAACCAATGGTACGATCAGGAGTGTCGCAAAGGAACAGAAGGAACGGTCAATGATGAGGATAATGCCGTTTGAGGTCGTTATAAGCAAGCAGTTACCGGAGCCCTTGCGGCTATTGAAAGATAATCTGCCGAAATGGATCTGGTTGTAAATGAGAGCAAGTCGAAGTATATGCTTTCTTCGAGTAGAGAGTGTTCTGAAAGGCCGACGTACATCTGAACGAGACTGTATATTTATAATATTTATAATGGTGTCCAGTTGCTTGCATACATGAATGATATAGATATCGTAGCCTTTGCGGCTATTGAAAGAGAATCTGAGAGGGTGGGTCTGGTGGTAAATTTGGACCTTTGGATTGATGTTGGAAACTATACTTTTGATGTTGTCAAGGAGTTCGTCTACTTTGGCACCAGCGTCACTATGAAGAAATATGTCAGCATGGAGATCAACCGGAGCATCACTATTGCCAGCAATCACCGGAAAACTGGCTCTTCTGTAAGAAGTTGAAAATGGAGCTGAAAAAAACACCGTTTTGATGACACCATTTGCGAAAGCTTTCGACAAAGAACAAGCTATTTTTGCCCATTTAATATAGAGATTCCGGCAGATTTTAGTTGCAAAACTGAAAGAAATAAAACAGGCTCTTCTGTAAGAATATGAAAACGGAAATGAAAATTAGTTGATTTGACTACTTGATAAATCCTTGATCAAATTTGGCTCTTCTGTAGATAGATGAAAACTGAGTTGAAAAAATAAAGATGATAACATTTAAGCTTAACTGATAATTCGTTGATAGAACTGTTTTTCTTTTTTGTTAGGATATTGAATGCTAAGATGCAAGCAATAGGCGATTTATGCCTTATCTTTAATGGCTTCATAATCAGTTAGTAATTAAAGATTAAAGATTTTCATAGATTTTGTTGCGCAGTTTTCTCGGTTTCTTCTCAAGCATTAAGTAGAACAAGGTTAAATAGCATTTAAATATTTAGCCAAAGTTATTTTCACACACAAATATAGGCCTATTCACATTGTTACCAACACACATTGCTAATGTAGAACCCTACAGGACATCAACCAATGACAAATAATTAATTGCGCACATTTTAAGCATGTCCATTCACGTTCAAACACTGAGGCGGCACATGAGCCATGTAACGTATCTATAAATGACATATGGAAACACACAAACACACGCACACTCTCCCAATCACATAGAAAGATACTTATGTGTGCAACTGTGTTCCTTTATCAGTGTGTGAGTGTGTGTGTGTGTGTGTGTGTGTGTGTGTGTGTGTGTGTGTGTGTGTGTGTGTGTGTGTGTGTGTGTGTGTGTGTGTGTGTGTGTGTGTGTGTGTGTGTGTGTGTGTGTGTGTGTGTGTGGCGTAGGCAAAGGACCTTAGCCGCTTGACTGTTTGGCTTGAGCTGTCCATTACAATTGCTTTTGGGTTCTTGGTGTGATGATGATGTTGGCCAACGGTACGTATGAGTGACATGCCGCAAACAAACACACACACACTCACACATACGCACACTGGGACACAAACACACACACACACTGGGACACACACACACACACACACACTGGGACACACACTACAAGCCAAAGCAATTAACTTGGGCGAAACGTGTTAATAATGTGATACACACACTCATACATGCCTGCGTAAATGTATACATTTACATGTACACAGTAAGAAAAGTTCGAGTTAAAGTTAAAGTATTCAAATTTTAAACCTTTTCTTTGCGTAAAAAAAGCACCTTCTCAATTGGACAAGGCCCCTAACGTGGTGGCAGACAAGCCCTATGCAGAATGCTGTTTCGAGTTCTGGAAAGAATTTGCTATAACGGAAGACGGTAAACAGAGCGAATAACCGTAAAAGCAGAAATAGCTTTGTTCCAAAGCGAATGTCAGTCAAAAGCTTTAACCTGTTCGAATAGAAACAAACACCAAATCGATTATTATAATCGCTTTGTCGTTTATAAAGCCGCTTTCGTTGAACAGTGACAATATTGCGCATACGCCGCATTGTCTGAGTCGGTTGCAAGGTTTCAGCTTTTTAGCAGAGCGAGCTTCAAAAAGATCGAAAATGTTGACATCGCCCAAGGTGACAGACAGCAGGAAGACTCCTGCTCCTGCGACTAATTCTACTTTTTGATGCAGAGTATGACCGTGGTATATGGGAATGACCCCTATTGAAATACAATATTCTACGTGGTGACCCCGGTTTTAGGGCTCATGTGCGTAGGGTTTTGACTCTTAGCCTAAAACTCCCGCTTCCGATGAATTATGCTATGAGTCGTCTGAAGGAGTGCAGAAGATGACTCTTGACAAATGATGCTGCTTTGATCTCAGCAAGCAATTGAGTAGTTTTGAGTAGAGATAGACTCATTCTTTCGCACAGCCTGATGCATATTCTACTTTATTAGATTAGTAAGCCCTTAAAGAGGGCACAAAGTGTATCTCATTCGCTGGCGCGATAAAGTAAAACTAAGTATGAGGCAGCAAGAGAAGAGGCTCCGTTTGTGCCTTCTTTGAAAGCATCAGGTACAAGGTATCGCGTATCGAATGAACGCGTGACGCAGTAGAACAGCCTGAAGGTATGCCTTTTATCAGGCGATAACCTCTTGAATTGAATGCCGCAAAAGTTAAGTCTTACGGTTTGAAGTAACTCGCTAAGAAGCCTTGGTTTGCTCTAACAGCGTTTTGAGCGGACAAGTTGCTTAATGCGACAACCACTTGTGAATTATAAGAGATTTGAAGTAAATAAGCTTTAGCTTTCTTTTGAAGAAGCATATAGCTTTTATTTGTATTTAATGGGTTAATTTTCTCAGTGTTTTCACATGTGTGTGTCTGTGTGTGTGTGTGTGTGTGTGTGTGTGTGTGTGTGTGTGTAGGTGTTTGTGTGTGTGTAGGTGTTTGTGTGTGTGTAGGTGTTTGAGCGTGTGGGTGTTTGCGCTTAGATTGGCATTGACAATACGCATCAATGCGATATGATTTGATTAGATCCGATATGTTTCTAATTGAGTTTGCTTAGTGCGCACAAAAAAATGGAGGTAATCATGAAGGGCATATTGAAGATGACGATAACGATGACGATGACGATGACAACGGCAACATTGACGATGATGATGTTAATGACAAGCTTTTTGACATTCATCTAGAAGCGTCGATTAGCAGCCATGCTTGCTCTTTAATTGGCATCAGATCGAGATTAAAACAACAACAACTGCTGGCAACATAAAAAAAAAGTATCTTTCGAGCAATATCTTGATGCTGGGCTAATGTAAGCAGTTCAAAATGACTAAAAATACAATGGCTGCGATATAACAAAGAGCAAAGCTCAGCCATTCGCTTGCTCCAGCGACAACTCAGCAACTCGTCCTTTTTCTCTCCCCCGTATCTGTCTCTCTCTCTAGCTTTTACTGTGTGGCAGCAAACAACGCACACAGCAGGATATTTTGTAAATCATTAGTCAAGAAAATGTTTTGTATGCGACAACGAACCGTTATCGTCATTGTCGTTCAACGTCGTCGTCACCCAAAGTCGTAGTCGTAGTTCTCGTCATCAAAACTTACTCAACTTTCCGTCAGTCAGTCCGTCTGTCACAGTCTGTGTGCGAGTGGGTTTTTGCCGTATTGCAATATGCTGCGTTTGTCATTAACAACAATTTTAGCCATGTCGGATCAACGCCATCATCATCTTTGTGTGCTACATTTACAGCATCATCTGCATCATCTGCGTCATCTGCGTCATCTGCATCATCAACCATATTTGAGTTTTGAAAACAAACTGGTAATTGGTTTGTTTTAGTGCAAGTGCATTGAAAACTTATGTTAATGTATAGACAGCAACGAGATTAATCTGAAAGTTAATCGATGAAGTAAGCGTACACTTAATCGAAGCAGCTTTCGCAGAGTTAATCGAGTTGTTCACTCAAGGACCAATTAAGCAGCGCTATGCATCACAGGTTTGAACCTATGTATGTGCCTGTTTAAGTTCAGGTTTTAGATTTGAACAGTTTCTAACTTTCTAAATGTGACTATACGTCCCCAATAGTCTCAGTTCCTCACAATCTTTTTCAGAGCATATGAATCTATGATGTGAGAGTACCTGCTTATGTATAAGTTACTCTGAATTATCTACATGATTTTGTTAGTTTAGTCTTTTACTAGACACACACATTTGACCATCACGGCATATAGGACGGTTTTACACCCAAGGCGCGTTTTTAGATGATTTTCTTTTTTCTGAGCAAAAAACAAATGTAGTGCATAAAGGTATCGAATCAACTTGGAAACTACATAGATTTGCTTTCATATTCACAAGTTCTATTAGAGTTGGCGCTTTTGATACTCTTTTCGGTATACAAAGTCACAAGTGTCTAGAATTGCAGCTTTTGCTTATTTGTAGCATTGATTTTCGTTGAAAATCTCTAGAATATTAGTAGATTATCCAAATGTTTTTTTCAAACGAACTTTACATGCATGCAAGACTCTACTGGAGGTACTTTTTCCACAACGGTATTTGCTCTTTCAGAGTAAAATATATAGCCGACATATGAGAGAATGACTGCGCATTTGCTAAGGATGTGGGGCGTGGGGGGGGGGAGGGGGGGGCAACACAAAGACCATGAAAGCGAGACAATTGCGCCTATTAAACAAAGGTTGGCAAGGTGCTCTTTGCTTTTTGCTTATGTAACACGCTTTTCCTATGCTTTATGTGAGTCTTAGTCTTATGGTAGCATCATTAGCCGCACACCCGCACAAGCATTTTACACCGACCTCGACAACGTCCTTATGCTCATCCTCATCCTGGTCCTTTTACTAATCCATAACCAAGGCTTTAACTCACCTTGCCACTTGGCTCTTTGCTGCACCATTTTGTTTTTAAACATTTTAAGAGCCCGCTTATCTCACATGCTTGCTCCCTTGCTCGCTTTCGCCATCTATATAAATCTGTCTCTCTCTCTCTCTTTCTCTCTCTTTCTCCCCCTCTTCCTCACTTCCTTTCTCTATATACATATCTGTATGTTTCGCTTATTTTACAGCTTTATTCATGCACTCAAGTGCCTGACTATGGTTAGCACTTTTTCCTCTTCCTTGTTGTTGCCACTCCCTCATTCTCACACTCTTCATCCTTTTACTCTTTGCCTTGCTTTTGCTGCAGTTAATTTCAAGTTGCTTTTTACGTTTATTCTTTTTAATCTGCCTGCCACACAGACCGACAGACAGACCGACAGACAGACAGACGGACCGACAGTCTGCCTGAAAGCAGGCTTTTAAAAAATATGGTTTTTAACAATATGCGCGTGTTGTTCTTATCCTGCTCCGCCCACGCCCACCGCCCACCGCCCCTTTGTTCAGCTTATGCTACAACAACAACAACAACAGCATAGAAAGAGAACTTGAATAACTTGCACTAGGAAATCCCAACCGATTGCGCTTCAAGCGTTTCGCAAACAGCAAAGTTTTCACTTAACACAACTGTTACTGGCAGAAAATCGATTGAAATGGCGATTTATCGAAAAAATTAAGCTGTTTTAGAGAAACCAAAAACCGACTTTCAACTTTTTCAATTCACGTCGTGCCGAACTGTCTAACTTTTTCTTCACTTATGGCGTTACAAGTGTAACCGAAACCGACCTTCTAATAGAATTTGGATGACCAAGTTGTGTGGTGAGCGGGTTAAAGAATACCACCTCAGCAGGTAAAAGCTTGTCGTATGAGGCGACTAACAATGACACTGGGTTATTTCGAGACCCACCACATAAAACCACAATTCCCATGAAAGAATGTGTTTACATCAGGCCGTAACTCGATAACGGGTTGTTATGGCTAGTTAAGAAGAAGAAGAAGTTGTAGGGTTTAGCGGTTCGGCAAATGTGGAAAACTTTAAGCTTTCGACTATTGTGCAAATCTAGTGAAATAGCTCTCAGTATTCGCTGAATAATTTGTTAAAATACAAATATATATAGTTAGCGCCAGCATAAGCAGTGTATAGGGTCCAGAGCCTTCACAAGTGTCGTCATTTAGGCCAGGAAATGATTGTTTTGCAAAAAGGATCATAAAAGTTAAAGCAGAACTTTTATTGCAAAAGTGAAATTCTCCTTAAATGTGATTCGATTTCTTACAGTTTTAGTTCAATTTTGACGCGTTTTGTAACATGAATGAAATATGATTACCCTAGGCATGCCGCACATATCGGATATCCAATCTGGCGACCTTTTTGTATTACTCATAATTACTTCCTTAGCAAGTAGCAGAAGTCCTTAACTTATCGAATATGACAATGCTTAATGACGGTTTTGCTTAATACCACATTGCTCATAGCTCTTTTACCCACATTGAGCTACTATTTCTAATAGATCATGGCTACCCAAGTTGACGCACAGCTTCCACTGGTGTCCCCTGGTTAGCTTGTCTAATCACCACCAGTTATTGAGCTTATATGCACAGCGAAGTCTCCCCAGAATTTTACCTGGGTTGTGCGTAAGCCTTGGGACCTGACTCCACTCTCAATAAAAGCAGCTATGAGGCACCAGGAGGCTACATCAGGCCGTAGCGCGGTGAGGGTTTGACGGAAGAATAAGTTACCAAGAAAAGGCGCAAGAAAGGTCACAACGCGTAAGAGCACACTTACAACAACTTTCCCATTGGTGACGGCATTCGTGACAAAACGCTCCTTTCGAGTTGGATTTACAAAACACACTTTCCCAGCATTATATACTCCACAATGGCATTCCACAGGGATCGCGTCTATCGGTAGTTTTGTTTATAAGCGATTTCCAAATGCAGACTAAAATTTATTGAAAAAACACATTCAAAGTGATTCTGGACATGGTTAAAAATTGCGCAAAAATCCTCCAATCCAAAAAGGGGAAACTGTATTTACCCTATGTATACATTGCACAACAGTGCGTGCAATTTGCTTTCAAATTCTTGGCTTTAAGCCTTCGAGAAACGTGTTCCAACTATATTGAGTACTATCCTCAACCTACTCTGTTTTCGTATACTTGTTCTCATTTCAACTCTTAACTGCTTTCACGCTCTCTGAACTTGCTCTACCGGGCATCGCACAAAGGGGCAAGGTTTCCCGAGTTCATGAATCTAATCTAATAAGCTAGTTGTACCTTCTAGTTGTAATGTACCCCTTTTTCTTGTAGTGTATGATAAAAGATGTTGCACTTTACTATACACTTACCGTAAGTACAGTCTTTTTGTTTTGAAGCACTTTTTATTCTCCCCAAAATTTAGCTAAAATATTTAGATATTTCTTTGTCCTGCTGCTTCTTATATTCTCGCTCTATATGCGTGCATGTGAATGTGAATGTGTGTGTGTGTGTGTGTGTGTGTGTGTGTGTGTGTGTGTGTGTGTGTGTGTGTGTGTGTGAGTGTGTGTGTGTGTGTGTGTGTGTGTGTGTGTGTGTGTGTGTGTGTGTGTGTGTGAGTGTGTGCCATTAAGAAAAAAGTTAATTTTCTTTCTTCGTTTTTTTTGTGGCATACTTTTAGGCGCTGTCACATGCAATTTCATCTCGTTGTTACTGCTTTTTGTTCGTCGTTTTGCTGGCGTTTTTGCTCATTTTTGAAATAGAGCGAGTTTTTATTTTATATATATTATTATTTTATTACAGCTACACGCACAGGCATGTGTATGCGTGTGTCAGATACCCTACAGTTCTGCAAAGGCCTGTATCAGGCCTGAATCAGGCCTGAAAATTCAGCCCTGCCTGCTAGAACTGAAGGATATTTTATGCTTTGTCGCATTAACGACTGTATGAGACAGTTACAAGGCAAGAACATTAAACGTTTATGTGTGTGTGTGTGTGTGTGTGTGTGTGTGTGTGTGTGTGTGTGTGTGTGTGTGTGTGTGTATCTGTGTGTGCGTTTGCATCACTGTATTGGTGCGTGTGCGTGTGAAAACTTTCTAAAGTTTTGTATGTTTGGGTTTCGCTTTGAAGCAAGCCGCACGCCTCAAATGTATGCAACACACTTGTGGCTCATGTTGTATTAATATAATCACTTTGGGGATTTTGCGGGGCCAACAGGAACAACAACAATGGACGACTAACCAGTGCCCAGAAACTCCCCCTGTCCCCCCCACAACTGTTAGCTTCCCCCAGACTAATAAAACGGAGACAAAGACTACGGCACTGACATGTTAAATAGATATTAAACTATACCTCAGATGTCGTGCACATACAAATGAATGTTTGTTTGTATGCGTGTGGGTGTGTTCGCCTATTTGTGTTAGTCTTTTGTATGTGTGTCAGTGGTGTGTGTGTGTGTGGGTGTATATGTGTGTGTGTGTGTGGTCATGATTATGACAATAACATGTCGTATTT
The DNA here is from genome assembly GCA_035041775.1 of Chymomyza caudatula. Lineage (NCBI taxonomy): Eukaryota > Metazoa > Arthropoda > Insecta > Diptera > Drosophilidae > Chymomyza > Chymomyza caudatula. The sequence continues at coordinate 355,701 of JAWNKW010000150.1, forward strand.
TGAATACACCATTAAACTTCTTCATGCGTAACATATAAGCAGAATATCCCAAAATGTAAAAGTTGTTACTACTCTTAGGCGCTTGTGACACGAAGCGCGATTTTCAAGCGAGAAAGGAAAAAAATCTTTCACAAAACCTCGCTCGGTATTAGAATGCATTCTAATATGAAGCAAGTCGCATAGGGATGCAGACAACTTACAGGCGATATTACCGGACCTACAAACGGTGCGAGATACAAATCACACGGCCTCGCTTGAAAACCTCGTTTCCTGCAACAGGCGCCTTAGCAAATACATCAAAAAATTCAATTTTGTTGTTATGTGAAACATTGGATTCCAACTCGTATGCCATGTACATTACGTGATGTCACTTACATGCCGTGATTTCGCGCACAGGCCGCGATGTCACGTTCATGCCATGACGCCACCTATGTACATGTCGCGTACAGGTCGTGATTTCACGTACATGCCGTGATGCCACGTATATAACGTGATTGCGCGTACATGCCGCAATGCCACGTACACGCCGTGATGTTTACGCAATTCGCTGATCCACTATCCATTTAAATTTTTCTAAACATTTTAAACACTATTATTGTTATTACTATTTTTAAAGATCAATTTACAAGTTTCAATGCTGCCGGAACGTGCGGCAAAGAGTTTCTATCTACAAATTGTATGCGTAAGTATTTTGCAAAATATAACACCTCTTGAAAGTTGCCTTCTGATTCAAACTCGTATGTCATGTGCATGCCGTAATGCCATGCACATGCCGTGTTGCCACATTATGCCAACTCATGATGCATCTATAAAAATTTACGCTGCTCCACTATCCATTTTAATTTTCTAAACGTATTTATAGTTTATGTTTTTATTATTACTATTATTAAGAATCAATTTTCAAGTTTCAAAGCTGCCGGACCGTGATGGCAAAAGTTTTGTATCTAAAAAATTTGTGAGTATGTGTTTTGTAAAATAAAATACCGCTAGAAAGTTGTCTTTTGATTCCAACTCGTATGCCATGTACATGACGTGATTTCTCGTACATGCCATGATGACATGTACATGTCGAGATGAGCAAAAAGGGCAAACAAGACATTGGCTCAAAAGCAAGATCTGCAAATACCAATACCAGTATACGTAAATCGAATGAGAAAGCAACTCAGTTGGAATAGGAAACCATCGTCAAATCACAAGGCTTATGCACTTCGCGTTTGAAAACCCAAAGAACAAAGTCGTACGGAATGGATTTACAAGTTACTCACATACACGGCATCACTGTTGCCCACACCAATCTATAGTTTTTTCGGTATACCAAGTCATCGATAGCATTTATTTATACAGGTATGCACTTTTCCTATAATGACTGCATAACGCGAAGTTGTTTATTGTGATTTGCTCTTACGCATAATCAATGTAGCAACATTCTTACACACACACACACACACACAGTTTGTTCATGAAGCCCATTCCTGATTGCCACATGATTGCTGGCGGCCAACTTTTTAAAGTTTTCTTTGGTCCATTGTTGTATTTGTTGCGATTCTTTAAGTATGCTATTGTTTATATGTATAAGTGTTCCAAAATAAGTTTTAAAAAAAGAAGAGAGATTGAAATCGGAATGCCAATTTCGGTAAGACGACATTTACATAGTCTTGCAGTTCAATTTTAACAGCTACGCAGCGAATTAAAGCAACCATTTATGCGTAAGGCTCACTATAAGTAGAAAGTACTACTCCGAAAATTCGAGCTTTTGGATTTCTCAGAAAGTTTCAACCATAATAATATACAGTTAAACTTGCCTATTACGAAGTTGCCGCTATTACAGTTTTACTCCTGGTATAATTCGAACCGCTTATAAGGAATTTGTCTATAAAGCCTAGTACGCAGTTACGCAAAATTTTTTGAAACGTAATCTGCAATATAATGAAATCAACATAAAGCAGATCACCGAAAAACTGAGATCTGTTATGTTTGCTGTCATGAAAAAGTGACCCTGAACTCTTACAGAGCAATCAGTTTGCCGACCACGGAGTCCAAGCTCTTTGAACGCTTGTTATCCATTAAAAAGACTCCACCGAAGCAACTGACTAGTGAAGCAAATTGTATCCTTTAGGGTTTTGAGGCCAAGGGGTACATGGTGGCGGCATTCTTGGGGAAGTGTTTTGTGGCACTTTACAAGACCCACAGAACGCTTATGCTGACGGAAGAACGCACTCAAAGCTTTAATTCTGATATATCGATGCATTTTTTTTGAGTTAAAATTCGGAAACTATGTGATCATTGATGAATGCTCGACTTTCTGATCAAACCATGACGTTCTTTTCCAATCTACGTCTTTTCACTCATAGAATTTCAATAGAGTGATGAGCGAAGTCGCTTTTACCGCACGCATTCGATATAATTACTAATTCTTCAGTTTAATTTCAAAAACTTGTATGTAAGGATTTCTTATAAATACATCATGGTACAGTTTCCAATGTTTTCAATTCATTCAGCTAAAAAATCTAAATCTATTACAAAGTGTTTTTGTTACTTACAACTTGGCCCAAAGAAGTGAAGCTCAGCATACACATAGGTCTGAGGAGCGCTTTAACTGTAAAAGAAACAACAAAAAATTGCAATAAGTAAAGAGACAGTTTTAAAATTACAACTATCACTAATGAAACAGAAAAGTTTTCATGCGTGCGATAAAAAAAAAGTAAAACAAGTCACTTTCCAAGTCGATTTCCAAGCAATAGGCATATTCTACAGATGTCGTATTCGCCAATTATGTGGGAAAACATTTTTCTGACGAAGATAAGACCATGATTAACGAAAACACTATGCAACAAATTTGACCTCAATGACAGGCCTATGACTAAAAATTAGCTTTTCCGGTAAACTTTGGGTTGCTGATTTCGAATTCGGAAAACATTTTTGATTTTGTTGCACGGTTTTCGAATTATCGCTATTCCAAAAAAATCGAGATTTCGAAAGTTGCAAAGTCTCATATATCTTGGGAACCTTACTACCGATCGTGATGAATTCCGACTTGAATTGAAGATAATTTAATATCAAAGCAATGTCCCAGACAGTTTTGAGCGCACTTTATTCGCTTGCAGGGCAATGAACACAAAATTCTTTTTTTTTCCTCCAAATGAATTAAATTAAAAAATAAAAAAAAAATAATGCTTTATTTTTTAATTCGATTAATTGATTCGTTGCGAACATTTCAACAACAATTTGAGCAAAATCGGTAGCGAAATGGAAAAAGGCCACGATTGATCATTTAAAAAAAATTATAATAATATAAAAAACCTGGAGTAAAATATACCTTTTCCGCTAAATTTGGGCTCGCTAAACCGTTTTGAATTACCTAGAATGGTTTTCGAAATATCGCAATTTGAAAATTCAAACTCAATTCAAACAGATTTTGAAAATGGCAATGTTAGCAAATCTCATATGTCTCGAGAGTCTTACTCCAGGTGCACCAAAACTAGCTCTAACACATTTAATCAATAGTCAATTACCTTCAATTCAAATTATAGTTCACCTAAAGTCAGTTTTCTGAGATATGTGAGATAAGCTGACTTGGCAACTATCGAATTTTTTTAAATAGCGATAATTCAAAAACGCTGCTAGAAAATGCAAAATAATTTCTGGATTCGAAATCAGCAATCTAACATTTACCGGAAAAGGTATGTTTTAGTCATAGGCTTTTTATACACTGTACACAAAGTGTAAAAGGGTATTATAGATTTGTGCAATGTATGTAACAGGCAGAAGGAGGCGTGGTAGACTATATGTTCCATGGGGAAAAATGGTCAGGAGCAAAAGTCGAGTCGATATAGACAAGTCCGTCTGTCCGTGTTGTCGCACCGTTTTCGGAGACTATAACAGCTAGAGCAAAAATTTTTTTACCAAGAGATGCGCATATGCAGGGAAAAATACGAGTTTGTCGAATTATGTCGATATCTTACCCCCTTCCCCCGTGACAGATTTTCGCAGTTTTAACCAACACCATAAAAGCTATGCCAATACACTTTTTCAGAAATGTTAAATTTAACATTTATGTTAACCAAATATGGTACGTTATGTACGTTAAAGCAACCAATATTGACCTCTTTCCGCATCATCCTCCCTACCCCCTTTACCGTTATTACGCCCATACCCTTCAACGCATCGTAACAAAAATTTGCATGAAATTTAATTTTCATGGAAAAAATGGGTACAGGGTATCCCACTGTCGGGCACCGTCCCGACTGTCTGCATCAAATATTTTTTATGTTACGTAGTGTAATTTCTATGGGCACAAATTTATAGATTATTAAATAACTAAACTGGACTTAAATATGGGCATTCTTTCAACAAACAGCAACATCGTCAGGCATGCCGTGACGCGCAAAGATTTTGTTTTATTTTTTATGATATATTTCGAATTTCGAAGTCTGCAATTTCGAAAGTGCAAGTTTCTTTCGTAACAAAAGTAAAACAAAATGAAAATACTTTTATAAACTTTTACGTATAAAAAGTAAATATGCCATATAATTATGTATGTATGTTGGTAACTATGTATGTATGTATATACATATGTATATACATATGTATATACATATGCACTACTTGGTGCGTTACTCTTTTTAACTGGTTACAAATGAGCGCGCCCCAAAAAGTAGGCAATGAAAACAAAAATTTAATAAAACGCCTCAAGTACAACTCGAGAGTGTCAATTTTTACAGTTTGCGCTGTGTGTGTGTGAGTTGTAACTGTATATGTGTGTGAGAGAGAGAGAGAGTTGTCGTTGCTGTAACTGTATATGTGTGAGAGAGAGAGCGTGTGTGTTGTTGTGTGTTGTGTTTTTTTTTTGTGCGACGCTGCTCAAGCAGCACGCCCTTAATTTTCAAATCAAACAATGTTATGTTGTGGAAAGGCAATAAAATGTGAAGCGAGGCAAGCAAGCAGCTCGAAGAGATTGAGCATAATGGCTGGGCAGAGAGAGCGAAAGAGCAGGAGAAGGAGTAGTCGAGAGGTGAAGAAAGCAGCAGCAAAGAGAAGGCATATAAAATACATAAGAAAAAAAAAAGAAACGATGTGATACAGACAGCCGGAACGTTGCACGACACTGGGATACACTGCATCCATTTTTCAACCAAAAAATATCAGAGGGTATAGCCGGTTAAGGTACCAAAAAGTGCCCCCAGCGATTTTTAAAATCTAATGATGCAGATCGATTTGTAGTTGAAAATAAAAATCTACAAATTTCAGATCGAAAAATTAACGAGTTACCAGTTTATTTAAAAAACGTGTTTTTTACTTTTTGAAATTTCGCGACTAAACTACAAAATATTTTTGAGCCAAAATTTGCACGATAATACACAATCTCGATTTTGTTTCACAAAATTCCTTTTATACTCTTCTATATACAGTAAAAATTTGAACCAAATCGGTTTGGTGGAACAATGTTACAAAAAAATTCAATTTTTAAGATTTTTTCCCCATTTTAGATAAAAAAAAAGACTTCAATAATTATGCTATAATTTTCTAAAATTATGTTATAATTTTCTAAAATTATGTTATAATTTTCTAAAATATTTGTTATAATTTTCTAAAATTATAAGGACTTTGTAGTTAGTGATCATATAACGAAAAAAAATTTCATCTTCACTAGCTTTATTCGAGTATAAAAATTATGAATTTTTATTAACTTCTATACATATAAAAATAACTGTCAATTCTTTGTGACTCTTCTCCTCAAAAACTACTGGACAAATAGTGATGAAATTTTGAGGATAGCTTCCCATTATGTTGGAGAGTGTTTTTATATAAGTTTGAACAAAAAAAGGTGTTCCGGAGATATTGCTAAAAACGATTTTCCATATAAAGCAACTAAATGTCTTTCTTCTTATATAGTAGGTATTAAATTTTAATAGGTAAAGAATTCTTTTGAATTGAGGTAGAGGTGGAGGTAAAGTTAGAGGTAGAGGATATAAAGATATTGGTAGCAAAATCCACAGCTTGACTTAGTATGAAGAAAAGAGAGAAAAAGAGAAGGAAGAGGAACGGGAAGTGGTATGGTTAGGGGAAGAATTAATTTTAATAATGAATTAATTGACGGCTTTATCAATGGACAGCGGAGCGCGAGGATCAGCTAGTATATTTATATATTGTCGATTAAAATATATCGATTGAGCTTAAACATAAGTTAAGAATCGAAAATAACATATAAAAATCGTAATGCGTACGTGTACCAACATAATAAGCCAAAAATATCGACACAGATCGAGAAGTTTTCAAGTTGTTTCGAGTTTAAAAGTTTTAGTGTTTTCGAATTTCAAAAGTTTCCGCTAATAATTGCCGCCCCAACCAACATTGCCTACCAGGTAAATTCAGGCCTGTCTAACTTTAGTGGTCTCCGCGATCTAGGTTCATACGAACGAGCAGACGGATATGGAGCTCATGTTGCCGAAATGTCGGATGAAGAGCATGCGATGCATCAAAAGAAACTGTTCTGCTGTCGGAAAATTTGTTGTCCGACATTCTGGATGCAACTCAAGCAACAGTCCAAGCTTCCCAAACCACGCCTAACAAAAAGCCGTACAAAGTTGTGCGTACTATATTTTCTATGTGAAGTACAAGAAGTGTGTAATGAATCTCGGAATCGTTACGTATAGTGATGAAAAAAGTTTAATTGGGATGAACTTTACATTTTTTTTATGAGATATACTTGACAGATTTTAAAAAGAAAGAAAAACAAAACCATAGGGGAAAATCGAACACTGTTTGCATTTATTGCTTTGTCCAAATTCCTAGTAAGCTTTTTGCTTTTAATTTGGATGAAAAAAGTTTTATGTGGTTGGGCCAGATGGCAATATCCTTGAGAGGCAAACCATGCTGCAAACATTCACGTTATATGTGCGTTGACCTAACGAAGTTGACAAACATATTTAGCAGTCAGGGAGATACAATCTGATGAACGACACTTAAACGTTTTGACTCCGAAAAAACTTGATGGGACTCAATGAAATATCTTCTTAAAGGTTTATATGGTCGTTAAAACACCAAGAAATGTGTATCGCAAACGAGGGTTGCCTTTTATATTTCGGAAATGAGCAATTGTAATCGTGGCCAATGTTCGCTCACCGACAAATTTCGGAAGGGTTGTCGAAAAACCAGCCAGAAACTATAGATGCTAGGCATGAACTGATTGTTCAGGATTTTCGTGTGACATACTACAAGACTAAGTCAATGATAACAATGGTATAATAATTACAAGGTAAGAGTCGTCTACTCTTACACTGTTTGTGTGTTTACATTTCATTCTGCAGATGAATCTAACCTTGTTATTATTATACCATGCAAGCGTACACACGCTTATAGTTCATTTTGCTGCTAATTCAGCTCGCTTCTTGGCTTGTCCATTGCTTCTGCAGTATCTGCTTTTTCGTCACTGAAATATTTGTGTTGAAATGCGAGCGAACAACATTTTTTATATGCTTGTGCAGCTCTCTAGTGGCTACCATAGCATTAGAGAAAAGTAAGAAAATCTACTCTGAATGGCATACAACTATTTGTGGGCTACAAGTTTTCGGGGAATTAAGGTAAACCAACAAACCGAAATAGATCATTATGAATCACGACAATGCGTGTGCTCACACATTGTCTCACATAAGAGGCTTTTCGATAACCCAAAACATCCCATTAATGGCTCATCTGAGCCTTCGACATCTTAAGAAGCGGTGCATGCTTTCAAAACACATTTTTTGGAGTTACCTCATTCGGAGTGGCGAAAGTGTTTCAAAAATTGGTTTAATTTATTTAGTCGCTTTAATTCTTAAATTCCTTCTTCAAGCAACGTCTTTTAATTCCTTTACTATTAGGCGCTTAGGTATCACGTATGAGAATCGAGGAGTATAGTAAATGTCCAAAATAAATTATGTATTGAGAACAACTTTTTTATATAATAGCGAGAGACTCATTTTACTTTGGAAAGCGTTAAACTTAGCATGAACTTTTTTTGAAGACAATTTTGTTCTAAAACACACAAATATTATAGGTTTTTCTTACCGAGAAAACAGCTAAATAAGAAGCAGAAGACCAGGTCGCAAACTGTATATATTATAAGTATTTCCTAAAATTACGTATATTCTCAAAAACGTTAGCTTCTTAATTTTATGAGTAAATCTGTCAATTAAAATTAGAAAAAAGTGTCTTTCATAGAAAAACCTTTCTAAGATTTGGGAAACGATTTTCTTAAATTTAGAAATTCAAATTTCTTAAAATGGCATAGGTTCATCTTGAACTTACAAAGTAAGCTCACTTATATGTGGAAATCAAAATTCTTGAAGCATTTGAAAAAATACTTTTGTAAACACGTTTAAACTTATCGGCTGTATAGTTTTTTTAGATTTTTAATGGATGTGCCCATTTAGTATAGGTCTATGATTTGGGCATCCTTAATACGGAAGTTGCCTCTGCACAATTGGCTTCAACTTAAGCCTGATCTGCACACCCTGACGGACTGCAAAGAAGGTGTAATCAAAGATACGTTCCATGCAGGACTAGAACTCGTCAATGACAGTTTCCATGCCGTTAACTTTGGCGAATGGGATTTTAAAGGTATGATCTGTTAGGACGAAGAAGCTCCTGCGAGAAATGTCTTCAAATAAGCGTCGAAGGGAGGCAACGAACAGGCAGACCATGTCTACGTTGGAAGGATCATGTAGAGTGTACACTAGCTAACTGGTTTAACCAATTGGAGAAGGCGCGCACAAAGCAGAGACGCCTGGAGGAGAGCTTTACATCAGGCCGTAACCCGGTAAGTAAATAAGATCTGTTACCATTATTCATGAGACTAACTCAAATTGACCTCACCGCGCCGTAAGACATGATCGTTTGAATTACCGCACCGGAATATGCACAAGAACACATGGTTGTTCGCAACCAGATTAATCATGCCGTGACCGATTGAAGAAACCAACAGCTACATGGACTACCAACCTCCAAAATCGTCAAAAGGCATCATCGGACTTGATTTTTTTTGAAAATGAAAACGGAAACGTGATATTTAGTCGCCTCATACGACAAGCTTTTACCTGCTGAGGTGGTATTCTCTAACCCGCTCACAACACGGGGCGGTTTTTGTAGACTAGTGTAGTTTTTTTTTTGGTTGATCTTTATATATCCGAATTTTTAAAAAATAACTTAGTCAGGGACTAGTATTCCTAATCAATGTATTTCTAATATGCTTGAGAATATCAGTGTGACGTAAGTTTGGTATGTATTATGTGCAATTGCAAACGCTGCCCGTTCCTTTGGCAGGCTACAACCCAAAGATACTAAGCTTAGACCTGCTAGGAAAGAAGCCAGCCAGAATTTTCTCATCCTGACTTTGGCCACCAATCCGGCAATGTGTTGCGCAAATATAGGCCCATTGACGTACACAGCTATTGCAGAGTTATTACAATGCTGTCTCTGAGGAAGACTATGCCTTAAAGTATAGCATACATTTATGCACTTTACGTCATTAATCTTAATGTTCCAGCGCATTCTCTAATTCTCAAGACTAACTGAAGCTTCGCAGCAGTAATCGCTTCATCCGGAGAGCAACCACAAAAAACCATATCATCAGCATAGATACAAATGATAGTAGTAGTACAGCCAATCAAGACCTCATACATCAGTTGTATAACGGGTGAATTGGATCAGAAACAGCAATTTTAGACTTAACCCCGAAACTACTGTCCTTAAGATATGACTACAGAAGCGGGTATTCATCGTAGGGAAGGAATTGCTTCACCAAAGGCTGCCTCCACATCAAACGCTGATCTGAAGCTAATTGGTTGAGGCGTTTCTTTTAAAGCGTTACAGCCACATTCCACAATCTATAATGCTCTGCGTATAGAGTATAAAACGAATTAATCTCCAATTCTCAAGACTAACTGAAGCTTCGCAGTAGTAATCGCTTCATCCGGAGAGCAACCACAAAAAACCATATCATCAGCATAGATACAAATGATAGTAGTAGTACAGCCAGTCAAGACCTCATACATCAGTTGCATAACGGGTGTATTGGATCATAAACAGCAATTTTAGACTTAACCCCGAAACTACTGTCCTTAAGATATGACTACAAAAGCGGGTATTCATCGTAGGGAAGGAAGTGCTTCACCAAAGGCTGCCTCCACATCAAACGCTGATCTGAAGCTAATTGGTTGCGGCGTTTCTTTTAAAGCGTTACAGCCACATTCCACAATCTATAATGCTCTGCGTATAGAGTATAAAACGAAAGAAAAAAACAAAATAGCAAAAAAAAAAAAAAAAAAAAAAATGGCTTGGGTGAAGCCGACGACCAAAGACTTTTTATGCGCTGCGCAGACATCATGCTCCTTGTAAGTGTGTGTGAGTGTGAAGGTCGTCCGTGTGGCAAGGCTTAAGGCTGGCGTTGCACTCAAAATGTTGCCAGTTTTCACTTACACTCACACATACAAACACATCGCTTGTGTGTCTAATGAACTAAATTTCCATTCCTTTGCCTTTTGCAGCGCAGCTGCTGCTGTTTTTGCTCCGCGTTTGTTTGTGTTTGTCAGTGTACATGTGAGTGTGAGTGAGTGTGTGTGTGTGAGTGTGTATGTGTGTGTGTATGTGTGTGTGTGAGTGTGTGTGTGTGTGTGTGTGTGTGAGTGTGTGTGTGAGTGTGTGTGAGTGTGTGTGTGTGAGTGTGTGTGTGTGAGTGTGTGTGTGTGAGTGTGTGTGTGTGAGTGTGTGTGTGTGTGAGTGTGTGTGTGTGAGTGTGTATGTGTGTGTGTATGTGTGTGTGTGTGTGAGTGTGTGTGTTGTATTTGCTTTTGCTGCTGCCATGTTTTCTGCTTCAGCTGCTTTACAGTGTAAAGCTGCTGCTTTCTGCCCGCCTGCAGCATTTTGTTGCTGCTCTCTGACCGTCCGTCCGGTCTTCACGCTGCCCTTGCAACACGGTACGTTTCTCAACCGCAAATGAATGCGGCTCAACTCTTTGCAAACGGAAATGCAAATAAAATATAAATATTGCAAAGTTAAGAAACCAGGTAAGTAGCATCAGCCAGAGCCGAGCAGTGAGTTGTTTTTAAATAAGGACGTTAACAACGGATGGTATACTTCCTCTAGAGCTGGATTATAACGGACATTTGGTGGAATTTTAAATTTATGAAACGTACATACGGCAATCGTTTTCATTAAACTCAGAAAAAGGCGCAAATGCAGTGTTTGGTTTTAGGTGTTCTTTAAAATCGTACAAGACTTCCAAGACAGAGCTGACACATACAACTGCTCTGTTTTGTGCCAAATATATTTGCTCCTGACATTCGGACATGTGCCCAGCATCTGCAGCACAAAGGGCTAAGCCTATTGCATTCCACAGTTAGTTACAGAAGCGGCAACCGTGCTCTTTAACTGCAGCTCGGAGTATCAATGCCGAACCAATGCATATCAATGTATTCATAGCAAGGATCTGTGTGATGGCTTTAAAGACTGCGCACTGACGAGAGCAGTGATGCTCATGGACCAAGTGCTTTGCTTGGCAGTTCCATTGCCTATTGCTCGGCTGGCTTGGATCAGTTGAATTGCGGGCAGCAAATTTATACAGTTGATCTGGCTTAATGATGGTGTAGTAGACTGTCCTCGGGCATGTTCTTTGGCACCAAGTGTCCGGAGTTTGAGTTTGCGATAGTGGACGTTGCCGGCAACATTGGGGCCTTCCAGGAAGGAGGGGCATTTTGTTTGGCACCAATTGTCCGGAGTTTGATTGTGGTAATGGACGTTGCCGGCAACAATCCACTACATGGCTGGAAGGAATCAATAGTATGTCTTATCTAAGGCAAGAGGATTGTGATACCAGCACATCATCAACCCAACTTACAATTCTATAATAAACCTGATTTCCAAGTAGAGGGAAAATGCAATCATTTGCTGGTTATGTTACACGAAAAGCAGTGGATTACTCACAAAACTTTGATTGAGTATTTTGTGTAATTTAAAACTGCTGCATAACTTGTACCCTTTGGTATGCAAGCTTTAGCCATATCCCACAAGGTCTGATCACGGACTGAACGTCGAGTACTGCCTGTGTTAACTATTCGGAACGCTTAAAATTTTTTTTCAAAATTTCACTAGTTATAAACTTTGACCTTAGTTTGCTAAGCAACGCAGCTGCAAGTCATAGTTGGAATAGCTTTTGTGGCTGCAACGGCTTTCCAAAGCAAAGTGTGGCACGTAAGTCATAGTGTGGTTTGAATGCATCATGAAAAGCCCGTTAACAACAAAAACCATCTCGAAAACGGTTTTCGATTGTGGCCAAAATGACCCAGCAACAGCCAAAACAAACATTGCTGCAAACAAAGGCCGCAACTAGTGTAAAAAGCGTTTTAGAGGCAGTTGAGTCCGAAATCCCATTATAGCTTTGAACTGGACTACAATGGGGTTTTAGTTGATGGTCCGATACGGGCTTGGCCAGCATTGAGTCCTGGTTTGCATATTGCGCCGCCGTGACGCACAAGTGATGCTTTTGGCTTGGGATTCATGAGCTTTAGGGAAATGTTTTTCAGCTAACAGTTTGACTGTCACAAAACCAAGCCGCTAAATCTTATAGTCTCAGCGAGCTAGGAGTCAAATATGGTACAGGCTAAAAGTATAAACTTCTGCTAAACTCTGAATGTAGTATGCACCTAGTTACTCGTCTTTTGCACAGTCGAATCACATATCTAAAAATCTTACAATTCCTCAACAAACAAAAAGTACATCACATTAGTTTCAATTGCTCGAGATACTTATGTAAATGGGATTCTTTTGATGGCTGAAATCGTAGAAAATCGAATTTAAAAACAGGAAGATATGTAAACAAACCCATACACACGCAGAGCCCTAGACATTTTTACACACATACAAGCATACATGACTAGACTTCAGCATCATGAACAATTTTATTAAATTTGTTGTTGGCATTAAAAGCCCCCAATAAGAAAAAAAAAAAGGTTAACATGCGGACTGAGAATGATATTGACAATGAAAAAGACTGCCATTGAATTTAGTCGTCAAATTTCATAGCATACTTTTGAGTAAGACCGTGTGCATGGCTGCTTTAGAGTTACTCGTCTTAAACGTAGACAATGTACTTTCCGTTTTGCACTTAATATTCAATCAAAAATGACAACCAATAGGCTTTTCAGTTCTTCTTAACTGGCCATAACAACTCGTTACCGGGTTACGGCCTGATGCAAATCTCTCCTCCACGCGCCTTCTGCAAACGATGATACCAAAGGTAGCTAGTGTGCTCACTACCTGGATGCATGGTCTGCCCTTTCATCGCCTCCCTTCGACCTTCGCATTGAAGACCATTCCAGCAGGAGCTTCTTCATCCATACGCACAATATGACCTAGCCAGCGGACCCGCTTGATCTTCAACCGCCTGACTATGTCAATGTCGTCGTAGAGCTCATAGAGTTCATCGTTCCATAGTATGCGGTAGTCGTTGCCAACGACAACTTTCCGCTCAAATAATCCAAGTTAATTTTCATCAGACCGCGTCACCACCCATGCTTCAGCGCCACGGGAAGGATGAGCGTCTTGTAGTGTGTAAGTTTCGTCTGGCGGGAGTGGTCTTTACTACCCATTTGCCTACTAAGACCAAAGTAACGTCTATTGCTCAGCTTAATCTCCATGCTGGCATCGTTTTTCATCATGACGGTGGTGCCAAGGTAGACGAAATCCTTGACAACATCGGAAGCATAGTTTTCAACATCAATCTGAGTTTCCAAACGCTGTGTCTCTCTACTCGAAGAAAACATAGATAGACAAAGCTGCTCTTGCTCTCATTAACAACCAAACTCATCCGGGCATATTCTCTTTCAAAAGCCGTAAGCCTCCAGTAACTGCTTTCTTACTTTACTCTTACTTTCCGTTGTGCTTTAAGGCGCTGAAGCATTGGTGATGACGTAGATGCGCTTGGAGTATTTGAGCGATCCGTAAGATCTTTGGCAGCCTTTACCGCAACCGATGGAACGACAAACTCTATGAGCTCTACGTCGACATTGACATAGTGAAGCGAATAAACGTCCAGCGGCTTCGTTGACTCGGTCCTATTGTGCGTATGACAGGTCTTTAATGCAGCTGTTGAAGGCATTAACTGCCTTTGGTAGCAGAGGCCGTGACTAGGAATGTTGATATTTTAAATTATATCGTATTTCGATATATCGAAATTGTTCTATTTACAATATCGCCGTATCGATAATATCAATTTTCAAATATCGATTTATCGCCAAAAATTTTAAAAATATTACTTAAGTCCAATATTTTTTAGGAACACGAAATTTTTAACATTTTCATGTAAGGGCTTACTTTTGTTCTCTACAAAAAATAATACGCAGTAGACGCCACCCTTTCTGACGATGCAGACTGGTGGTGTCAAAAATTTAAGGCAAGCTTTGAAATATGATTTTCAATCCTCTCAGACATCCAATTAGCTATTGGACATGCCCCTTTCCCTAAGCAGTTGCACGCCGCTTTGCTCCATTATATTTCTGTTTTGGATCATGTGATTATGACCATCCCGAAATCTCCCGCTTGACGAATCTACACTGGTTTTCATAATTTTGTGACACAGTATTTTCATGTATCCAAATAAAGTACACCTTTCAATTTTTACGGCACGCTTTTGCGTCGATATCGATATGTGATGGTATCGTCCACGAAAAAATTGCTCCGATATTATCGTATCAAAAATTAAAAATATCGAGCATATCGATATAATATCAACAATCCTAGCCGTAACCTAATAACGGCTTGTTATGGTCAGTCAAGAAGAAACCACAATGAAGTTCGGATTACTATCAAACTCAACAGCAGCCGTTGCCTACGGCCTGACAGCAGAGTTTTTCCAAGATTGGGTAAATTCCTCTTGGCTAGCTTCGAAACGAATTATCATAGCAGCAAGGGGCATCACTCTTTACAATCGATGCAACTTTAAGTCGTAGACTTTTGTATTTTCAAGACGCTTATACTCGCTAAAGCATAGGTGAAGGCCCAATCGGTTGCAACTGCTTCTGATATGCTTGCGAGCAAAGTATTCCCTTGTGACGATTACCACATCTCATGGAATGAAGTTAACTAAAACCTCTACGTATATCGTCGAAAAATGTCAAGCAGCTCCATTGGCTGTGTTATGTGATGCGTATGGGCGTAAATCCTGCCAGAGGATGCGCCAGCTACCTTTTGTATCCCACAAAGCGAAGCAGAGGCTACCTTTGGTATCCCACAAAGCGAAACAGAGGCTACCTTTGTTACACTTTTTCACTTGTGACTGTTACTAAATAAACGTTTTAACAGGTTGCTTTATAATTCTGAATCCAACATGAACAAACTTCCACTTTTGTACGAATTTGTTTGCGAGTAACAAACATTAATTTTGTATATTTACACACTAACCATAACATTTAGAGCTCTTCATACATGCATATATAGCCTTAATATTGAAGTTAAAGTAAATAATGTTGGGCATTCATTGTACCAATTATTGTATGTCCACTGTTGCCTCTCTATATATAGATTTAATATTGCAGTTAAAGTCCATAAGTTACGGAAACGCATGCTACACCTTCAAATAGCTAAAAATATACCGTTTAATAAAGTTGCTACCGTATAATTGCTCGCCGCCCAAACAACAATCACCAACAATCTATAGCAATACCAAGTCCGCCCCATCCAGATGAAGGCCCAGGCCGTATGCCACAACCCAATCTCTATCCTTATCAGCGGCAAGCAAATGTTAGCTGCTGTCAACGCCATCGCCTCTAACGGTTTATTTGTAAAACGCTCAAACTGTCAAAATGGCAGCACACCGCACGCCAAAAACAACAACAACAACAACAACAAAGACAGCAAAAATAGCTACAACAATGTCAGTAAGTCAATAATGTAATTTTCCCTTTTGATATTTTCATTTTAATTTTTCCTATGTGTGGGTGTGTGTGTGTGTGTGTGTGGGTGTGTGTGTGGGTGTGTGTGTGTGCTTGTGTTTTCTAGCGTGTCCGCGAACTTTGCGTTATGTTCTGACAGGGCCAGAATACAACCACACACACACACACACCTTCACAGATATGTAAGTACAGGCGAACCTTGACAAAGACGCTTTTTTGTTGTTCTGCTCAAAGCCCGGACATGTAGCTACTACCATTACCGTTAGAGAAATGTTAGCGGTTGATGCGAAAACACAAATTTTTGAAGGTACCTCATTCGTATCGTATGCAAAAGTGTATCGATTTTCCTGGAATATATATTGAAGGACTTTAATAGGGATTGGGAACCCAAGCGTAAAACCACCCTTGCAATGGAAAATGGTATGAGCTGAAGAGATAACGTAACGGTAACGTAGTTGAGAAGGGAGAAGAGATATCTTCAAAGTCGATATACCATTACCGTATTAGCATATACCAGAGGTAGAGGTAGAGGAAGAGGTAGAGCTAAAGCTAGAGCTAAAGCTAGAGCTAGAGCTAGAGCTAGAGCTAGAGCTAGAGCTACAGCTACAGCTACAGCTACAGCTACAGCTACAGCTACAGCTACAGCTACAGCTACAGCTACAGCTACAGCTACAGCTACAGCTACAGCTACAGCTACAGCTACAGCTACAGCTACAGCTACAGCTACAGCTACAGCTACAGCTACAGCTACAGCTACAGCTACAGCTACAGCTACAGCTACAGCTACAGCTACAGCTACAGCTACAGCTACAGCTACAGCTACAGCTACAGCTACAGCTACAGCTACAGCTACAGCTACAGCTACAGCTACAGCTACAGCTACAGCTACAGCTACAGCTACAGCTACAGCTACAGCTACAGCTACAGCTACAGCTACAGCTACAGCTACAGCTACAGCTACAGCTACAGCTACAGCTACAGCTACAGCTACAGCTACAGCTACAGCTACAGCTACAGCTACAGCTACAGCTACAGCTACAGCTACAGCTACAGCTACAGCTACAGCTACAGCTACAGCTACAGCTACAGCTACAGCTACAGCTACAGCTACAGCTACAGCTACAGCTACAGCTACAGCTACAGCTACAGCTACAGCTACAGCTACAGCTACAGCTACAGCTACAGCTACAGCTACAGCTACAGCTACAGCTACAGCTACAGCTACAGCTACAGCTACAGCTACAGCTACAGCTACAGCTACAGCTACAGCTACAGCTACAGCTACAGCTACAGCTACAGCTACAGCTACAGCTACAGCTAGAAACAGCGGTTTTTGTGTCATTCAAGTGCCGACTGTACATAAACACACACTCACGCTTTTGGGGCCACTTTTGATAGAAGTTATATATTTGATGTGCTCTGTTTTGGACGTAAATTCCTTTACTAGAAAGCAACTATGCCAAGGATGAACAGAGCATGCTTTGCATTATAACCGGTACAGTGCTCTATTTTGAAAGCAAAATCTATACCTAGAATGCAGAGCTCTTTAAACGAGGCCCCCCAATATTTTTTAGTCAAAATTTAAGTTTAGTTCAAACAAAAACAAAAAAAATTTTTTATTTATTTGGTTGCTAGAAAGTAGAAGTATCGATTGCCTGCAGACAATGGAACTTGCCGGAGAATATAACTTGCTTGTTAAAGCGCTGAATGAACCCACCAACTATGAAAAGTCTATGTTGGTGCGTTTTAATGTAGCCTATCCGGAAGAGCACATTCCGATTGCGGTTTTGAATGAATGCCCAAACAAGCTGGAAACTGAGCAAATCAAGCGCAAAAAAGTGAATTCGAAGACGGCTTTCATGGTGCTAAAGTTCATCAATCGATTACTAAATAATTTGCATAGACGTAGACAAGAGGAGATTTGTACCTTGCAGGAATTGCTTAGAACAAGCGATGACAAGGTAAGTAACAGATTCTGGGTAAGATTAGGTGGATTAACAGGTTGTGCCACAGCTTGCTCAGAACGAAGTGCAGATAGTCTTGCTTAAAGAGCGAATAACTGTCATACAGAAATGCGGCTCGATGCACATTAAAGAGCTGGGCATGGGCATTGCCAATGAACAAATTAAAGTCTGTTTGCATGGCAAGGAGCTGGCACACTGGGCATTACGGAATGTTCAGATGGAAATGCAGTCGGAGATTAAGCAGCACCAAGAGTTGTTGCCAGAAAATGATGTGCCAAATTCCGATATGAACAGAAAAAACAAAAGTGAAGAACTCGCACAAAAGCAGCGCGAATTTAAGAAATTGGAGCTGTTTAATGCGCAACTCGAGGATCAGGTAAGTGCAACTAAATCAGACATAATGACTGTAACTCGCAAATGAAACTACAATATTGCAGCTATTTGATTTCAGGGACCAATTTAGGGAGCAGCAGATCAGCATAAATATGGCATTAAGCCAAAAACAGCAGCAGATCAAATTGGAGCAAGAAATTTATCGCAAAATGCAAAATGAAATTTTTGCACTGCAAGGGTAAGGGTTAATACCCATGAAAACTCATGATTGCTCATTAGACCCTTTTAATGAAGTCAGTTTTTGAAATAAGTCATACAGAGCCGTAACTTTTAGCGCACTAAAGTTCATGATTGAACATAAGACCCTCTTAATGAAGTACGCTTTTTGAACACGTTTAAAAATTACGCTCTTTATAGAGTTAGCTAATGACCATTAAGACTAGCTTGTGGCTTGAAAGAAGCAAAAACTTGCAATAAGTTGCTACATTCATTAAGTGGGCCTAATGTTCAACTTTGACATTGTGCTGCCTAAACGTAGCATTTATGTCTAGTTATTCAATATATATTGTAGCTAATCATAATACTGTTATATCTTCCTCTTAGAGAATATTATCGATTACGGCAATGGAAGGAAAACGATTTGGCTTTGAAAGAAGCATTAACAGAAATGTATGGTAGCAAAAATACGTGGCACAAACTCTATCCATATTTGTCCAGCTTAAAGAACTTCACTATTGAGATCTTACGTAACAACTCCAGCTATGCGTATGCTGGCTTTGGCCTCGTAGGTGCTCTCTTGGTGCAGTTACAATAATTGAGAAAGCAATTCAACTTTATAAAAGTTTCATAGGCAAAATTAACAGAAACTTCTAATTTTGTAATAAAACAGCTTTGAGTTATCTAAATAAGGTCAATTAAGTACGTTATCCGAATGCCTTAAGTAAGACCGGAATGATGGATTCTGCTTCCGACCGGCGCATCCTTCAACATGAGACCATCCAAAATCAACTTAGTCAAAGGCAAGAAGCCGCAATACCCAACTCCAAGTGCAGATCTTGATGATTTCACTAACATTCTACTACTGAATACACTCGCCCGTTAAAACGTAAAACTTTTTGACTTCCTAAAGTAAAACTGTACACCAATAACACCGTGCGACAAAATAAAAAAATTCATATTTTAAAGCTTACAAAAGCATCTAAAACTAAAACGACTTTAACTGGAAAGCTAATGATCGCATTGTCATGAAATTTTAAGATTTATCATTTGGAGGTTGGTATAATCTTAAAATAATATGGGTCGGACAGGGAACTTTTTAGGCGATGTCATATTTTAAGTGCGTAGGGTTTGGAACCCCAATCCCAATGAAAGAAATACATCAAGCCGTAACCCGGTAACGGGTTGTTATGGCCAGTTAAGAAGACGAAGATATTTTTAGTATTTCTTATTTTAACTCATAACTCGGTTAATTCTAGATCGATTTTCATATGTAAACACTCGTTTGACACTGATTTAAATGTACTTTCGAAATTAATATATAACATATTGTCATGAAAAAATGCGGTTAATGCCGGGCAAAGTTCGAAAAATTCGTTGTTTTTTTTTAAGTTTAGATTAGATTGAAAAGCCTCACTCTATGTGGAATTAGAAAGGTACGATTTTGCCCTTTCTAAAGTGTTTCAAATGAGGAAAATAGTTGGAATTGCTTAAAAAAAGTAAAGATCAGATATACAACCTACACTATATGATTTGTCGGGTTTATTTTCACTTTCGCACAGTGTAATGTGCATACTCTAATACTCCTATTCAGTGTAGCGATGAATGGTAACTTGTCTGTCCAGAATCCCATGGGCGCCATATGCTTCTTGAAGCACAGCTCAAAGCTAGATGGTCAATTCGTTGCTGGAGCGTTTTCAGAACGGCTCACCATAAAGTAGGTTTTCAAGTCTTAGGGATTCTTGCAACAGTATTTGTGTGTGAGCAGAGGAAAATTGTATACAAACATTTTCAGCTCGTAAATTCGACACCAGTCAGATGTTATTAGACTGTTATGGGTGCCGAAACACTGTGACATTGAAAGCAACCGCCAAATTCAAGCAAAACAGTGTTGCAGGCTTTTTGTTCATAAACGCCTCTTTGGATAGTACACTCAGAGAAAAAATCAAAAAAGCACAAGCGGTGACGCTAGTACGTTGAGCATCGTTTTACTGAAATCAAGCACGGACTTCTGGTTCCAAGAATTTTTTATTAAGAACGAAAATTCTTACTTTGGGGTAGACTAGAGGTTTAGGCACTTACCCAAGGATCTGGAGGACCGTGGTTCAATCTCCAGACGAGACAATGGACAAAAATTGTATACGCATTATTTATTATTGATATACACAGAATTATATTACACTTTTATTTATTATATTTTCTGTATGTGTATTTCGTTTACTATGTTTTTTCTATAAATCAAATCAAAATGAATTGAGAAAAGTATTGAAAGGAAACATTTTCTACCAGGATTAAGACAAGTCTGCAGCAGGAATCGAACTTATAACCTCGTGTCTTGGGAATTAAACACACCACTATTTTCATTGTGATTAAAAAGAAGAGGAAGGAGAAAAGATTTGAGAGGGCTCTCTCTCTCATTATTTGCTCAAATTCAAGTCCATTTTACTTATTTCAAGTATTTCGGGACTAAACATCAAAATCGTTCTGTTTTAGTATAAGAAATGTTGTACTAGATTAAGTACATTTATGACTTATTACAAGTTTTTAACTCTTAATTCAAGATTTGTATACTAATTTTAAGCATACTTTAGATTTATTCATACTTAATTCAAGTATTAGCAAGGACGAATCGTGCTTAGGTTTTTAAGTATAAAATGGTAGGAATACAATTCTTACTTTACGCACGTCATTTTTCTATCAGTGTATGTCGTATCTCGTAGCTGTTCACAATTAGTTCCAAACAGACTTCATTTCCACATCTGCACATGAGTGCTTCTTAGCGGGAAAGGTACTTTGCATTCTGTGGCATGTATGTATGTCAAGCTAACTAGATGATAGCTATTCTTTGCTAGCCAAATTAATATTCATAAAACTTTTGAAAATTATAATACAAAGATTAGCTTTTTGATTGTTCTCTGCGCATCACTGTAATACACATTAGTTATAACAATTCAGTGGCTGTCCAAATGTCAAACTGCATTTGCATGCTCATGTCCACTGTCACTTTTCATTTATTAAACAAAAGTACATTTTGCGGTTATAATCCGCTAATAAAATTATTACGCATACGCCATGTTGTATGATGCAAATTAAATAATGCTCGAAATGGCAATAGCAACAACAATGATGGCAAAAGTAATACATAATAATACGAGAAGCAATAATTACACTGTGCGACAAAATAAAGAAACGAAATACACCCGACAAATTATATAGTGTAGGTTGTAGGTCTAGTCGAGTAGAACTCAAAACAATTTACTTTTTTTCTGGGCAACCCTCCAATTTTTTTTGGATTTACACATGAATCTATTTATTACTCCGCCATTTTTCTATCGATTCTCTTAATATAATACGTTTAAGAAAGGAGAAAAATGTATCTTTCCAAATCTTTATAGAGTAACGCTGGTTTTTTGAAACCATGTAGGGATGTTTTCAATTTAATCTGAAAATTTCCCAAGTATTACACATTTTTCTAACTTTGGCAGCTATTTGCAGCAGATTTTGATATCAAATGGTTATGTTTTTTATATCTTATTTCTAAAGTAAATTCAATTCCGAGTCAAACGAACCTTTTTTAATGAAAATCGTTCCAAAATCCAAAATCTTATGAATATATAAAGTACCAGTGCAACACCTCGCCTGTTAAATGCAAAAAAAATGAAAAAATAATAGGAAGTTTATATTTAAAAGATAACAAAAGCTGGTAAAACTAAAACGACTGTAACTTGAAAACTAATGATCGGATTTTCATGAAATTTTTACAGTTATTATTTGGAGTTTGGTAAAATCTAGAAATAATATGGGTTTTGAGTTTGTGACATGTGTTATGTGTCGAACAGGCAAATTTTCAGGCGATGTTCCATTTTTAGTATATTTTATTTTAGCTCATAACTCGGGTAATTCTTTATCGATTTTCATATCTGAACCCTCGTTTGACTCTAATTTAAATGTATTTTTGAAATAAGGTATTAAAAATAACATTTTCTCATGAAAAATGCGGTAAATGTCGGTCAAAGTTTGAAAAATTTGTATTTTTTGCAAAATGTTAGATTTGATTGAAAAAATCCCTACTTAGTTTCGATAATCTATTCTTACTCTATGTAGATTTAGAAAGGTACAACTTTCCACTTTCTAAAACAGACTAAATAAGAAATGACGGAGAAACAAATATATTCATGTGCAAAGCCATGAATGAACCAAAATTAATGGTTTTGAGTTCTACTCGACCAGATCTACAACCTACACTACATTACTTGTCGGGTGTATTTTCACTGTCGCACAGTGTTATCATAGTTATTATGAGCGATAGAGGCAGCCCGAGTGCGAGAGACAAAGGCGGTCGCAGTAAACCACTTTTGACATTTGCACACGGCAGAAAAACGACAAAAAAAAAAGTCGAGCAGCGCGCTCTCATTAAACTAATACATGTGTGAGATAGTTGCAGGCCGCAACTTTAATTAAACAAAATAATTTGTAATTAGTTGTTGTCAATAGCGATGACAATGGCAAGGCGGCAATTGTGACACGGCAACGACACGACGCGTTGGTATCGACGGCAGCAGCGACGCTGACGTTGGCAGCGTCATCAAATAAAACCGTAATTCAATATGCATGTGCGTAGTCTGTCAGTCCGTCAGTCCGTCGGTCCGTCGGTCTTTGTGTGTGTGTGTATGCCTATGGAAAACAAAACTGTCACCAAACACCTGTCGGGTATTTGCACTATAAATATATATATATGTGTGTACAGTGAAACCTGCAAAGTTGGCCACCCTCATAAGTTGCCAACCTGCATAAGTTCACCAAAAATTCTTCAACCGTGAGTGGCCATCTTAAGCAGGTTTGACTGTACAAACCACACACACGTACTCTTCACTGAACCAGCAGACAGTCGCCGGCATGAGTATTTTGACAAAGTGTACTCTTAACGGTTTTGCTCGCTCTATACGCCAGATTCATATTACTAAACTTTATTTATGTTCTTTTCCTTACGCCAACGGCAAAACTATGTTCTTAATTGCTTCATGCCTTTTCAATCTATAAAGAGAAGTGCAGCTTGAAAGCGAATACGTATAACGAACTAAGTATTATGAACCCAAATAATAGAAAACATTATCAAAAGCAACAAACTACATGACTTTAGCAGTAACTTTATTTTAACAAAATATATCTAGCTTTCCCCCGTGTGGGGAGCGGGCTAGAGAAAACCACCTCTGAAGGTCAAAGCTTGTCGTATGAGGCGACTAACAATGACACTAGGTTCTTTCGAGACCATTAGAGCCACCCCAGGCTTTGAAGGGGTTGTGCGTTGGAGTGGAGGGTAGCGTAGGGTAAAGAAATACATGAGGCCGTAACTCGGTGTCGCGTTGTTATGGCCAGTTAAGAAGAAGATATCTAGCTTGGTATTTCCATAGGTAATGTCTCTAAGGATTATAATTCACTAATACAACAAATAAATATAACAAAAAAAATGTTTCTTCTACATATCAAATTTAGTAGCTCTAGCATGTGTATTCAAATATCTGCAATATGTTTTATTTATTGCATATTATAGAAGTTCTGAAATTGTTTTTGAAGTTTTAATCCGAAAATATGCAGAGTTTGCGACCTGATCTTATTTAGCTGTTTTTCCGGCGCAAGGTCCAACAAAGTAGTTAAAACTTCCGACTTTTTTTAATGTTTGATGTTAATTTACTCTCCAATCTTGCTAATTTAGTTTTAATCTCTTATATATTTAATGTCTTATATATTGTGTCTGTGGTTAAACCGCCGAATTATCCTATGGAGAACAACATAATTCGACAAACTTCAACTGGCAAAATTTGGTGTACCTAGCTCGTATGGCCTTCGAGATCTACATGTTCAAACGCCACTTCCTCCTTGTGACATACACATATTACACAAATCTATAATGACCTTGAGGCCTAAGGTATGAAGTGAACCTAGATTCCGAAACTTATTTCGTAGTAGATAGGTAGTACCGCTACTCCTGATCCGCTAAACGGTTTTATTTCGTTTTTCTTTTTTCAATAATATCCGTTTCGATTCGATTCAGCGATATTTATTTCGGTTTACCGATTATGCCGGTACCTATAGAAAAACCAAAAGAAGCAATCCTGGACCGTAAAAAAATTCAAACTAGGCACATATATGCACTGTCTCGGGAATGTTCGCTTTATAGCAAGTCGGCTCAATGAAACGGCCAAGGAAACAACTCTATTACATTCATGCATTGAAAACTGTCAATAGAGTGCTACAACAAAAAAAAAAGGAAAAGTGGAAGCGAGAAACAGATTGTGTTGTCTAGTGTTGCACTTTTTATGGCAACAGCAGCGTAATTATGCGATCCATACACACAGCAATCGCAGTGTTTCACAGAAGCTTAAGGAATTCTATGTTTTAACTGGATTTTAAATTTTGAGAATATCTTTACTTCTCAAAAGTTATGAATGTTGCCGATAAGAAGTCAGATGGCCCACCTGTGCGACGTAGACGATAATGCTTCACAGAAGGACGGAAATGTAAAGCACAACATGAAAAATTATTTAAGCTTTGCAAAGAAAAAAACCAAAATCGTACAGGTAAAAATATATCGGTTTTAATGCGATTATTTCGGAAAAGCTATAACAGTTAACGGTTATCGGTTTTTATAAACAAAATTTATTTCGGTTACGTAACGGTTTCAAAATTATATCGGTTGTTTTGGTTAATGGTTACGGTTACGATAACGGTTTGAATCCCTGGTTGAAAGACATCCCAACAATATTTGCCATTGTCTAAAAGTTTAATCATAGTCTTAACGCTAGAAAGTCAACCTTTTTTTCAGTAGTAGTCGTAGTCATTTTGACGAAAAATGAATGTCTAGCGTTAAACATAAACATGTCAAAATACTTATGCTATACATTGTAAATAAAAATTGCATAACTTTGATGCATTTTTGAAATGAAATATTAAGTATTTTTTTATGTCAAAATACATATGGCTACCAGTGTAGTTTTACGCTCCAAGTGCGTGCGTGTGTGCATAGTTTTTGTTTTGTTTATCGCGCGCCTTTGGCTGTTGTTGACACTTAATGCGAACGAACGCCACTAACCGACCACGAAAGCTCTATTAGCTCTATTAGATCTATTATTATTATTATTAATATTAATTTTGTGTGTTATAAGCGCGGTGTGAATTCGTTTAATTGTGTGAGGTTTATCTGGCAATTGCTTAAGTTACTTAATTAGAGCACAGTTGACGCCGCTGCCGCTGCCACTGTCGCTGCCGCTGCCACTGTCGCTGCCGGCAGCGCAGTTTGGCAATTGCTGACTGCATACAGTTTGGCATGCCTTAAGCCTGGTTTGCATTGACTAGCACTTCCCCCCGCGCTCCCTTGCCAACCGCCTACAAGCACGTAAGTAACAGCTTACTCTTTGCTCTCTTTGCTCTCTTACGCTTCTTGCTCTCTTTTCATTTTTTGCGACTCTTTGCGACTCTTTGCTCCTCTCTTACGCCACCGACACCTGCTTTTTGATTGTTGTTGTTGCTTTAGTTGCTGTGGCAACAGCCGCCAGCAGCAGCTAATTTGTTGCACTTGCACTTACTCACAAAAGAAAAACTGAATTTAAGAGACACAAACACTGAGCCAATCATCAAATTCAGGCCATAAAAATGAATTTAACTTTCTTGAATATTATTTTGTTTGCACTTTTCAGTGCCCGAAACGCACAGCAATTGAAACACGTTGCTGTTTGCGTGCTCCTCTCGGCGCCAACTAATTGCGAGTGTGAGTGCGCGCCGCGATTATGAAAAAGAGACTCTCAAACACACATAACGGGAAGAGTTCTGCTCTAGCTGGCAGCGATTGCATGAGCGGTGCACAGTGGATCCAACTGACTTATTTTTCGGCAAAAATTATAACTTTTGAGGAAGTAAAGATATTACTTTTCCCAAAAAACTAAAATCTCTAATTTTATGTTTTTCGATCATTTAAGCACTCGGACAACTTTTACGGCGATTTGTAGATGTTTTTGTGTCCGTGCGTTGTCCTTGTCGATGTAGTGTGTTAGTCAAATAACTTCAGTAATTTCGGCTTTACCAAGCTAAATGTTTTTCTATCTTGGGCATGTCTTCAAAGAGTTGCCTATTGAATTTGAGCAGTCTAGTCGCTATAGTTGGGTCGCCAGAGGAATAATAAGAGTAAATAATTTTCGAATTTGTTTTTCATTTTTTTATTGTTTAAATTTCTCCTAGCTAATTTCGGTTAATTTGATAAACGTGCGGAAAAGCCGGAGTTGGTTACCAACTGTTTATTTTCAAAATTTAAAATGCGTGTACAGTAAATATATATATGCAATTAATGCTTATATGAAAAAAAATGGGTCTTCAAGCATTTTGTTTGAAATTTTCAAACAAAAATAGTCGTTTATATGAAAATTCGCTTATAAGCAATTATTTATTAAAATACGATCTCCTGTTCCATCGATACATTTTTGGTAAAAATATGATCGGTTATATGCAAACTTTCCAACCCTGTCGAATTATTGTAAATTTGCAACAATTGCTTTTTATTTAACAGATTGTAATTGTTTGCCTTGCCCATATAAACCAATAACAACTAAAATATTTTGCATATATCCGATTGTTGCTGGTATATAATTATCGCTTACGCGCAAAATAAAAGCGCTGAATTTTCGGTATTTTGTATAAACGATATCGATTTTCGCTTATTTAAAATATTATTTACATGAAATAATCGCTTAAATGCAATAAAAGAGCTGAATTTTTACCATTGCATATAAGCGATATCTACTGTTACAGAGAATTTCTTAAGCTTCTGCGATACTCTGCGATAAATATGCTGTGAAAAGAGGGAGCTTCAAAAAAAACTTTAGTAAAGTTTGATATTGTATACACCTAACGTCTTATCCTTGCACCTATAAAATGTGCTTATTTATTTATTATAAAAAGATACAACAACAAAAACCTTGTTGTATTAATATGTAATATAATATTAAAAAAAGATATAAAAAGGAGGAGAAAAGGAAAAGAAAATAGATAGATATATCTAATCCGTTGAGTGAACTTTTTAAAGATATGCACCAACTCACATCAGAAAGTGATCAGAGGCTCAACATTTACAACATAAAAGAAAAAGAAAATAAAGTAAAATAAAACAAAAAAACAAAATCAAATCAGCATCAAAGGCAAGTTGGGTGAATTTTTTAACGATGTGCACCGACTCACATCAAGGATGGAGCCAAAGATGCACGATTGGGAGGGTCAAGGAAAGTCAAGATAGAATAAGACGTAGAACAGAGTGACTTAAAAGAAAAATTTATTCTATTTTGATCTTAGTGTACACACGTTCGCCAGTTAGACAAACTTTCGACGAGGACGATTTATTGAAAAATAAGCACAATTTAGAACTTTAGTGCAGTTTTTTGAAGCTCCATCTATACACAGCTTATCTATAGCTTAACCGTTTCGGGACGGAGTGCCTTTTCATCTTTTCCATCGAACATAGAGGACACATTGTTATTGTCATCAGTCTCTGATGCAGAGTCGGTTTCATTAGAGCTCTCCATAGATTCAGTTTGAGAATCATCAAAATCGACATCCGAGTCATCTTCGCATACGATGCGCTCAAGATCGTCAAGTGTTAGTTTCCTCTTTGACATCTGAACATTAATTGAGATAATTTAAGCCTCGTAAAAACGTATCGGAACTATAAGTCCAAAAATTGATTTGGGACAAAGGGTTTGGCACTATATGACCCAGAGTAAGAAAATCAATTATAACTTATATTGCTCAAGGCACTAACAAACAAATTGCATTATCAAAATCAAAACTTTTTATTAACAAAAAAAATCGAATATAGGCAAAAAAAATATGATTGTGCGACTGCAGCATGGCAAATTCTAACCAAGAATGGCAAAAACCCTGCGTAGTTGTGAAATTAATGTACAACTGCCGCCTGAACGGCAACATTAACCGTTATGTTTTTGTTTACATTTCAAAGTAGACAGTCAAACTTGTGTTTGGGAGTATATACATGAGCAATTGCATTGAAAATAAATAAATTAAGCGATTTTAAAAAGTTAGTCCCGAAAGGGTTAAGGAATTCTCTGTTCTATGCGTTTTAAATTTTGAAAATATCTTTACTCGCTCAAAAGTTATGATTTTTGCCGAAAAAGAAGTCAGTTGGATCCACTGTGCGGCGGTTAGGCGGGAGCGCGCGCACGCATTGCAATCGTTTATCAAAGAATGGCAAAAGCAAATGCCAAAACGAAAGCCGAAAGCTAAAAGCAAAGAGCAAAGAGAGAGCATTTGTTTAGCCGTCATTGTTGTTGCGTGGGTGCCGCGATCACGAGCGAATAAGAGAGCACGCACAGTGTGCAAGAGAGCGCTTTTCTTTGCCAATTTGATTATTATTGTTGCTCGCTGCCATTGAAATGTACATGTGCATGTGTGCGAGCGAGTACGAGCGAGTGCGAGTGAGCTGGAGGATGAGCCACTGTAACGGCAGCAATTGTTTGTTATTGTATGTAGTTTTATTGCACAACAGAACACAGTGTTCTGCCAAGCAAACAAACAAACAAACAAACAAAACAAAAAAACCAAAAACAACAACAGCATCAATAACAATAAGTCGGGACGGTGGAATACCCTGTACCCTTTTTTTACCCCCATAAGCACTAAATCCAGCATACGGTAAAATGGGAACAAAAGTACAGTGGAGTCGCGATAGAATGAACAGTCGTTTATGTGAACACTCGTAAGAGTGAACAAATTATTTTTTATTTTTAACCTATTTTGTAACCAAAAACAGACCAAAATCTCAGCATTCTTTAAAAAACTTTAAACTTTATGCATTTTTTTTTTCATTTATTGAATTTTATGTTATGCTTTTCAATCAAAATTAATTTTTTGTACTAAATTAGTTAACTTATGCGATGATATGTGATGAAATATGACCCATGAAGGCTGTTTTATGATTAAATTTGAAATTAATTGTTTTTTTTTTTTTTTTTTAAATAAATAAAAGGATATTCTAGATATCCGACTAGATTTGTGCATAATGTTATTTAAACACATCATAAAATGTTCGAATCGATAGAGTGAACAAATTTGGTATTGTGAACAACCTTGGTTTTAATTAGTTCACTGCACTGCACTGTATTTTATTTTATGTCTCTTTTTACAAGTTTAATATGACTGTAAGCATTTTCCTATTGAGAAGTTTTAATTGACAAGTGTTCCTATTGGGAAGTTTTATGCCAATAACTCCAGTATTCTTGGGCCACTGTCGTTGAATTTTGTGGCATAGATCAAAAATGCCCTTATAAATGTCAGTGTCAATTTTCAAATCAATATATTGGGGGGGTGTGGCAGTAATTAAGGTAAATCGATTGCGGGGGACGGGTTCCATCGAAATACGGTGACTGCAGTTTTAACGATTAGTCACGAGTCTCCACAAGAGTCTCCACACGAGTCTCCACACCAAATTTTGTAACTCTAGCTCACACGTAGCCATATCTAAATGCAGTGCAATTTTGGCGCACTTTATAGGCGAGGGGGGGGTAGTGAAATTTGCATATTTTTCAGTATAACTTCTCATGCATTTATTCGATTTCGATAATTTTTGAAACGTAGATGCACATAAGCTCGACGCACACCTCTGTCAAGTTTTAAGACGATATAGATGGCTGTAAACTGCAAAAATATGGGGAGATGTTGACGTGATTGGACAAACTTCATCTTTTCGGTGTATATGCGCATCTTTTCGTAAATTTTTGTGCCTCTACCCTTTTTGATGTCTGAAATCTAGACGTTCATACGGAAGGACGGACAGACGGACATGTCTATATCGACTTGACTATTGCTCCTGACCATATTTGACCATGAAACATATGGTCTGCCACGCCTCCTTCTCCCTGTTACATACATTGCACAAACCTATAATACCCTTTTACTTTTTGTGTAAAGGGTATAAAAAGCTGGTGCAAATACAAAATCAAATCAACTTAAAGTACAGAAGAAAAAAAACAAACAATATTTTTTTTTCTGTTTAATGTTGAGCGCGGCAAGTGAATTGTACGCGGCCGTTGCACAGTGGGCAGCGTTCTAATTTAATTTTTTTTTGCAATTGGTAACTTATACGACGGTGAGCTTGCTTTGCACAGCTGCCACTTTTCAAACAGAACATATGTATCACAATATTTTGTCGCCTTCATGAGCAGCGCGCATTGTTTTAGCCATAAAATAGCAATTTGTTCAAGTTTTTATAAATTTGCTCTTTCAATTTATGTACAGAGGTGCGTATTACATAAAAATGAAATGCGTATGATCTATACTTGTGCGTTATTATCATCAAAGTAAGGTAAAAAGTAAGTCTTTTAATAAGCTGCCTTTTGTAATCTATTGTGGCGTATAAACCAATGAAATTCACGCTGTATTCCCTCATATCTCCAAAAAGCCAAAGTTGTACTGCTAATATCTGCTACACTTGAATGCAAAGCAATACGTTATAACGCAGTTTCAACGAAATTGCATAGAATTTTTGTTTTTAAATTTATGTTCTTTTCAAAATTAAGGAAAGGTTTTTAAGTTCTTTAAATACGATTTGGAATCGAGTGAACCTGCTTCATATTTCTGTTGATAATAATTATGATAGAAATCATAATTTAACAAATACAAAAAACACAAATTGATTGACAAATTTAAAACTTTAATTGTTTGGATTTATGGTAGCTATGTGATAAAGTTATGGTATAGTCTTATTTGGTATCGTAACATTAAGGCAAAAATTAAAAAGTTTTTATTAATCTTCAAAATCTGAAATTTTGATCATTTGATTTTATTGAAGAAGTTTAGATTAGGTTAAGGCTGAAGGTATACTGCCTAACAAACTTAGGCCATGATACGGCCCATTGTGATACTGTAAAAGCCTAGAGAGCACTCTCTCCCTGTTCAAACGCAGGCAGAATCAGAACGGAGACCAACCGGATGCATATATAAAATCCGCAATTCGCCTAGGTCTAGTTGTGGACAGATCTGAGATACTGTTCAGAAAGTAACTGCCCAGGCGCTTGAGCCTTCGTCTACAGAAAGCTGAGCATGAACAAAATAGGTGCTAAACCGTTTCTACCTCTTCCTCATCCACACAGCTCCTGCAAAAATTGTTGAACGGGGCATAAAGCCTAGCCGCATGGACACCAATTAACCAATGTCCCTTTATGGCAAGCAAGACCCCAGCGCACCTCTCCCGATTTAGGGAACAGAGCTCCGCTGTGCGTTTTTGGCTGATTTCGATCCAAGTTTGTTTTGCAATGCGACTGTTTGTCACACTTAACCATTTCTGTCTAGCTTCTAGTTCATAGTGTAGTTTTATACGAAGAAGAAATTATAATTTAAAATTTCCAGAAAGTCTACCGTACCAACATTATGACTAAAAACAAAAAGATTTTGCTTACGATTGATCGGTAGTATACAATGGTTCATATTTTGAAAAACATGTTATGCAAAAGACTAAAAATAATATAAACAGTTGGTAACGAACTTAGGCTTTTTCGCACGTTTATCAAAAGAACCGAAATTAACGTGGACAAATTAAAAACAAAACTTATTTACTTCAATTATTCTACCCCAAAACGACCCAATTATAGCGCATAGAGTGCTCAAATTCAATAGGAAACCTTTTGAAGATACAACATGACAGAAAAGATAGATATATAGGATGTTATTGGAATAACACACTACATCAACAACGACAACGCACGAATACAAAAAGATTGCCAAATAGCCGGAAAATTTGTCAGATGTGCTTGAATCGTTGAAAAACATAAAATTTTTGGACAATCGCAATACTTTTTTGCGGAAAAGTAAAAAAGTTTTTCTAACTAAAACTTTAATTTTGATCATTTA
Source organism: Chymomyza caudatula (assembly GCA_035041775.1). NCBI lineage: Eukaryota > Metazoa > Arthropoda > Insecta > Diptera > Drosophilidae > Chymomyza > Chymomyza caudatula. The sequence goes on from JAWNKW010000150.1 coordinate 388,042, forward strand.
TATCAAGAGTACCATTTTAAATTGCCCAAAACTAATATCTATTTCATATAATTATAATATTGCTCAAATTTGCATCAAGAATGTGTCTTTAACTTAGAGTCTAGAGCACCTAACTGTATGGCAGAATCTTTAAATTTCTTCTACTTTATACATTTAATTCCGCAAAATCTGACCTTTTGCCCACTGTGCGCGTGGGCGTTGGGTCTCGGTAGGCGTTACTTTTGCAATGTGACATAAGGTGGGCGGTGGTCAAATGTCAAAGACAGAAATCAAGTGGCTGTAGTTTGCACGTCTACACGTGCTACTCAAACTGTGAGTATGCTACCAAAACTGTAATAAGCTGCATGTCTTAGAATTAAATCTGTGGTCATATGGTCTCAAAGAAGAAAGGTCTAAGTTTTAAAAAAGAAACGGTGACTTATGACCCGTATAAAGTTCCAGAACGCAATAACTCAATATTCTCTCTATTGTCGACTTAAGCTACTCTTCCATATGACCACAGAAATGTATGTACAGTCAAAGCTGCAAAGTTGGCCACCCTCAGAAGTTGGCCACCTCCTTAAGTTGGACACTTTTCAGCGAAACCAAATACTTGCACCTGCATATCTTGTAAGTTGGCCACATTTTGAGCGATTTTGGAATTTTGTCAATGCAATTGAACCTGGCAAAGTTGGCCACCTTAAAACCATAGCAATGTATGACAATACGAAGGATGCATTTTCGAATCATAAAAAAAATTTACAACTGAACGAAATTGGTTGCAGTAAACTCGCTGCTTATAGAAATTTGAATGAAATCCTTCCAGATGGAACAATTCATTTGTTGAAAAAAAAAAGTCAAAAACTTATAAAAAAGCAAATTTAAAAGATTCTGTTAAGTTACATTAGATTTTAAGTGCAATTTTGAATTTTATAAAATTTACAGTACTCTTGAAACAAACTTCGACTGCTTTGCAACTATGATTTTAAACTTTAATTTTTTGTGTGTACATATTATGATATGTGGAGTTTAGGGTCAAAGTACATAAACATACACAATTAAAAAAATTTGTATGTTAAAAACAATCATAATCCATAATATAAATTTGATGTAGACAGTCGGGACGGTGCCAGACATTGGAATACCCTGTACCCTTTTTCTTTATAAACACTAAATACGGTAAAATGGGTACGAAAGTATCCACTTTTATATATCCTTTCATAAGATCGAGATGCCTGTAAACCTTTTCTTATTAGGAAGTCCCAATTGACAAGTTTTCCTATTATGGTGGTAAGAATTACTTTTATGCCAATAACTCCAGTATTCTTGGGTCAATGTCGTTGAGTTTTGTAACATAGATCAAAAATACATTTATAAATGTCTGTGGCAATTTTCAAATCAATATATAGGGGGATGTGGCAGTAATTAAGGTAAATCGATTGCGGGGGAAGGGGGGTTTCATTGAAAAAATGGGGATGCAGTTTTAACGATTACTTTGATTTGTAACTCTAGCTCACATGTCTTCAAATCTACACGTAGTGGAATTTTGGCACAGCTTGTGGGCGAGGGCGTCTGAAATTAGCATATTTTTGACTATAACTTTTCATGTATTTATCCGATCTCGATCATTTTTGGAACATGGAACATGGATGCACATCCCTGTGGAGTTTCAAGTTGATAGACTCAATGGAACGGAATCTGTCACGGGGTAAGGGGATTCGACAGACTTCATCTTTCCTTATATTACGCGCATCTTTTGGCAAAATTTTGTGTCTCTAGCTTTCATGGTCTCGGAGATCTATTCCGACGGAAAGACGGAACAACAATGCAACGCTGGCATTAGAAAGTTAGAGAGAGAGAGAGAGAGAGAGAGAGAGCGAGAGAGAACTTGCAACTAACTGTAATGTAAAGCTTAAAAGAACCGTAAGAGAACACAAACACACATGGCTTTCATTTTCTTGTATTTTAATGGCCTGCCTTTTTGCACAATTTATAAACTTTTTCATTGTGTGTGTGTGTGTGTGTGTGTATCTGTGTGTGTGTCTTTCTTGTGTGCGCAAGTAAATTTCTTATAATTTAATATTTTGTTTACATTATTTATTAATTTACTGATTTGGATTTTGGCCCAACATTTGGCTTTGTGAGCACCAACACGACGCACGCACACGCTCTCATTGGTGGCTAATGTGTCTGTGTGTGCGGACCGCGACTACTGAAGATGATGACCACCAGTTCCCAGACCTCTACATTCCGCATGGTTGCGACGCCGCCGATCTTGCCCGTTGTTCCTCGGAGAGTACGGATATTAGAGCACACGTTACGGCCAGAACTGTTTGCTATGAAGAAAGCACTACATCATTGTTACAGCTGCAAGTTCAAGAATTTCGCTAGGGGTTCCATCAGCATAGCGCAACAATTGTCCCATCTAAACCGTATACAGTTTGTAACTGGCTGCCAGAACAGAAATTTGAGCTGATTCAACAATATAGCGATAGACACAGTGACACAGATGTCGTATATGTTATAAAACTGCCTAGGTAGGACGCAAATGTATCTTGCAAAGAAGGAAAAATTCCAAAGCAGCGTAACAACGGTTATCAAAAGGGTTAGACAAGGTGCGCAACTTGGGAATAGCGCCTCTGCCAGCGAACTTTGCTTGCATACCGAACCAGACAGCATTAAGGTCTCGTAGTTGAGCAGCAGAAAAAGTGGGATAATGACGGCTTTCCTGATCATGTTGTTGTATAGTCCTTAGAATTTATTATTCGAATTTTTTATATTTATGCCGAATTAGTATGTGAGTGACGAAATTTTTGTTTATTATGAGATGTGAACGAAAATGCTTGTACAACAAAGTCAAGGCATGTTTTCGAGAGACCCGTATTATGAAATTTGAAATTAAATGATTAAACTGGCAAGGGCTACTCATATGCTGTGCCCCGGACCAAGTTAGCACCGAAGTTAGGCATTATGTGCCGTGCACACAGTACAGTGCACTCGCGCAAACGTGAACAACTTTTCATGAAAATCGGGCTTTTATTCACTTTATGCTAGCAAATGCATTTGCATTACTTCCTAATACTAGGAAGCGAAAAACAACGCTGCGAATATGTTTTATATCTGATTGATATAGAACACGAAGAGAGAATGTGGTATAGAATCTGTATGAATGAGAGAAAGCAAGTACTCACATTATCTGGAAGACATTTTGAAGTTTTTCGTTTCAAATATTAGTACATACTAGATCGCTCCAAAGTTAATGCAACATAATTTAGTTTTAATTTTTAACTGCACAGTTATCAGTTGTTGTGTCTGAAGTTAGAAGATAGACTCCGCAGCGGTTTCTATCTCGTTTCTCTTTCAACCAAATTTCAATCCAGTTGCAATTTGTCGGTATGCCAGATATCAATTTATACCAGAAATATCTTGCATGGCATGGGAAATCGAACAAAAAGGCAACTGGTCGAAAGACTTTTATAGGGAATTTACAATAAAATTTAAACAAAACCATCTAGAGGTTTCCAGCACACCCGTGACTATACATAGCTATAAATAAAAGAAAAATTGGTTTGACGTACTCAATATCTTTTGACCATTTAAACGCACAAAGATGCCAATAAGACAGAAATATATATACCTTATCAAAAGTTATATTTATAATAAAATCCTGGCAAATTGTCTTATTTCGAGATAAGTTGTTTTGTCAAATGTCCACAGATATAATAAGCATATCACAATGTTCATGCTGTGACGAAAGCAAAGAGACTCTGACGAAGTGCTGTAGCTCACTAGCTATAAATTACAGGTAGCTTTGAACTTTTGACTGGAGCGCCTAGTCCCCTCGAGCCGTATACCGTTGTAAAGGTATTAAAGAGTAGATTAATTCTTATAGACGGTTTTTTGATTTGGTTATTGGTTTGGAAGTTATAGTGGCTTTAATGAAAATGTTCTCTAGGTTCCGTTGGCAACTGATTACAAGAAGCGAGATTTTCAAGTGAGTCCGTGTGATTTGTTACTCGCACTGTTTGTAAAATTTTCGCAAAATTTGCTAAAAATATAGTCTGTATTTCGGCAAGCTGCGTGGTCTCGTTGGACGCCCTAAAAACTTTTGACAATTTGAGGAAATGCTGCCTATTTTTTTATCAAATAAATACTTAGTTTTCAAGCAAATTTCATTATCAATGAAAAATTGCGCTAAATACAGTGCATTCTGTCTCGTCCCATAGATGACATCATATATGTATATTATGATTTGCATGCAAGTACCTACGATTTCGTCACATGTTTTATACATCAAAGATGTTTTTTTTAATATTGAAAATTAAGTCAAAAATTTACTAATTTAGCACAAATTTATCCATAAGCTGAATCTAAAGTTAAAAGTTTATTGGAACGTCATACTTAGGTTTTATCTTTTTGTATTTAAGATAATAATTACACAAAAAAAAACGAAATACACCCCACAAATTATATAGTGTAGGTTGTAGATCTGTTTAAGTAGAACTCAAATCAATTTACTTTTTCCTGGGGAACCCTCCAATTTTACGTTTTTTTTACTTTACACATGAATCTATTTATTACTCTCCCATTTTTCTATCGATTCTCTTAATATAAAACGAGAAAAATGTATCGTTCCCAATCTATATAGAGTAATGCTGGTTTTTTGAAACTAAGTAGGGATTTGGCAATTTAATCTGAAAATTTCCCAAGTATTAAACATTTTTCTAGCTTTGCAGCAGATTTTGAAATAAGAGGATTATGTTTTTATAATTTCAAAAGTAAATTCAATTCCGAGTCAAATGAGAGTTTTCTTATGAAAATCGGTCAAAAATAGACCAGCTTATGAGTTAAAATATAAAGTACCAGAGCAACACATCGCCTGTTAAATGCAAAAAAAAAATGACAAAATAATAGGAAATTCATATTTAAAAACTAACAAAAGCAGCTAAAACTAAAACGACTGTAACTTGAAAACTAATGATCGGATTGTCATGAAATTTGTAGAGTTATTATTTGGAGGTTGGTTTAATCTTAAAATAATATAATAATTCGTTTGCGACACCTGTTATGTGTTTTTCAAACGATGCGATATTGAAAGTATTTTTTATTTTAATTCATAATTCGGTTAATTGTTGATCTATTTTCATAAATGAACCCTTTATTGACGCTGATTTAAATGTACTTTCGAAAATTTTTGTTATTAAAATATGCGCTAAATGTCGTTCAAAGTTCGAAAAATTAGTATTTTTTGCAAAATGTTAGTTTAGATTAAAAAAATCCCTACTTGGTCTAAAACATACTAAATAAGGAAAATCGGTTGAAAAATGGCGGAGTAACAAATTGATTTATGTGTAAAGCCCAAAAAAAACCGTTATTTGTCAATAAAAAAAAGTTGGAGGTTGCCCAGAAGAAAAAAAAAAGTACAGCTTTGAGCTCTAACTCGATCTAATCTACACGATAATGTCGCACAGTGTTATGAATGGGATTGCATTTTGGCAAGTTTTGTGGTTTAACATAATATCCTACAAACTTTTCACAAACTAATTAGAAAATTTGTCGTGTGAAAAGCCAACGCAAGCCGTAGAACCTACCGCAACTGATGTCTATTTCGCCCGTAATTGGCAATTGAAAACTGATCGTTAGATTTGCATAAAAAGAGAGATATATTTATATGCTTTTGTTTGTCTTTACTTTTTTAAATGGTGCAGATATTATTGAACACGTAAAAAGCGGACCTTTTTTCGTCTTCTTGGAAAGAGTGCGCATAATATGTTTACTATAAAACAAAAAGTGCATCAATAACAAATATTTTTTTTTATAAACCGGAAAATGACAAACAATAATACCATTAAAACTGGCCCAAAAATATAAATACGAGAGAATACGAGTACAAAGCTGGGCTCTTAATTGGATTAATAAGAGCGTGAAACTGAATTAAATGCTAATGATGGATGGCTGCAGGGCTGCAGGCTACGCAGCAAATTCAGCTGAATGTAATTAGTTTTGGGTGCGACTTTTCCGCTGAATTTTTGCCACAAGAAAACGTAAACAACTCAAATGGCCATTTAATTAGTTCGCGATAAAGCGAGTGCACTGTACTTAAATATAACAAAAATAAGAAGGAAACCGAGTGATGCAGCTGTCAGCTTGTGTAGGCGTGCCCATGGCCAAGGACGCCTGGTAATGACAGCAAAAGCCGAGCGAGCACAAGCAACTGGCTCAGTGGCTGTGGTTATTTTAATTATATGCCACACAATTTGTTTGGGTTACAACAGAATTTACCATGAATTTTCATGCCCCAAAAGCAGGCAACAAAAACTTTAATTCACACACAGACAGACACACAGACATATAGCCAAGAGTCAAACACACACGCTAATTGGAAATTTGTATCTTGTTACTTGTTTTTTTTGTTGTTGTTGTTGTTTTTTGTTTGATGCTTACACAGCGACTTCTCCACAAGGTGCTCCTCTTCTCGGATTTGTTTTTGTTTATAATATCTGTTGTTGTTGTTGTTTTGGCGCTGCACATTAATTTGCACTTTGCATGTTGTTAAACTTGTTATTGTTGCTGTATGACAGAAAAACACATGGAAAAAATTTGCAAAAAAAAAATATGACAGGAATTTGAGAATTTAGCTTGGTTTTGATTTACACGCGCCACGCGAGAAAGCTGAAATTACTCCTTTTTTTTTTTTTGTTTTTTGTTGATGTTGCAACTTAGCAAATAGCAACAACAACAAGCTTGTTTAGGTCTGCTTGTTGTTGCTGTTTTGTGTGAGTAGTTTCAGGCCTTAAAGGACCAAATCCAATGTTTTGTTTTTACTGATTTGTTGTTCTTAATTTGTTTTTTTTTTTTTTTTTTTTTACTTTAGCTACCAACTTTTTTTTTTTTTTTGCTCAAAGAAGTTTTGTTTTTGGCGTAGCGTTGCGCAGCGTCCGCGTGGCAACCGCCTCGAGTGAATGTCGTTGGTGAACTGAACTTGGCTAGCGCCGCGCAGCTGTAAGCAAAACACATGCAATTACCGCTGCTTGCCATGAGGCGCAGAGAAAGAGAGAGTGCGAGAGAGTGACAGCAGCAGAAGCGAAAGAGGAGGCGCCGTGGTCGATATACCACAGTGGTTGAGGTGGGCAAAAATTTGTACAAAATATGTTAGCTTAAATAATTTAGTTTAGTCATTTTAACATTGTTTAGTTGTTGTTAAGCCGTTGCTCATGCACTTTTTGACTTTGTCATACAGTGTCATAGTCGCGATACAGTGTACTAATTAAAACCAAGGTTGTTCACAATTTATGATGTGCTTAAATAACACTATGCACAAATCTAGTAGGGATATCCTTTTATTTATTTAAAAAACAACAAAAAAAAACAATTAATTTCTAATTTGAACATAAAACAGCCTTTATGGATCATATTTCATCACATATCATTGCATAAGTTAACTAATTTAGTGTAGAAAATGAATTTTTATTGCAAAGCATAACATAAAATTCAATAAATGAAAAAGATAATGCATAAAGTTTAAAGTTTTTTAAAGAATGCTCAGATTTTGGTCTGTTTTTGGTTAAAAGCTAGGTTTTTAGACTCTTTAGAGTGTTCATTCGCCACTTCACTGTTGTTCCGTCAATATTCCGAAAACAACATTTCCTCTCCCCCCCTCACTCATCCAAAGTTAACGTCATTTATAAACAAACAAACTACTTGGGTTTGTTCACTGTATGTTTCATTGGTCAATCTCTATTGGGAACTGTCTGTTTACAATGCCATATCAACGTGTGAGCTTTTTTTTCTATTAAACATAAAAAGCTTAATATTTGTCAAGCAAACTTTGCCGCTAAGCCCACAGTGCAACGACGTTTGTCGTTAACGTTCTTGCTGTTGTGTGGAGCAAAGCTTTTGCGTCAGACCGACTCTGTGTTTATGTGTAGAGCCTGCCGCTCCATGCCGCCGTGTAGCGGCCATCGATGCCGCAGCCACCAAATGGAATGCTTGTTTGGCTTCCAGCTACCCCACGCAAAGCTTGCAAACACAAACAAGCACACGCACACAGCGACATACAACAGAGAAGGCAATGTGCATTCAAGGTGTGCAAATATGTTGTACTTGAAAAGCGTGCAAGAAGGCGTGCTTTTTATGTGCTTTAGTGTTGGATAACGTGCGAATGCATGCCTTTTAGTTACTGCATGTAACGGTAAACGTATGGCAATTAGCATTTACAGCTGCTTAGCGGCTTTGTTGAGTATTATTTTGGTGTTTTTTTCTATTTTTCATGACGATGGGCAAAAATAGCTTTAAGAAACAAATTGGAAACATTACCCCGCAAGCAGGTACAACAGCAGCAAAAAAGCCGCTAATTGCCACTGTTGTTGTTGGTGGTGTGGCTGCCGTTCGTTCACATTGACCTTACCTTCAGTTGCTAGTACTAGCCCTACCCCAACCCGCCCCGACTATAACATGTGTAAGCTTTCTGCCAATTGGCGTCATTGTTTGAGGTTATGTGCGCGCCTCGTTGCCGAAGTGTGTGTATCGTTGCGCACCCGCATCCGTGTCCGTATACGACGAGTCTTGCTGTGACCCTGACAATGAGCGATTTAGTGGGGCTGTGCAATATTACTTGGTTTCATTTAATTTAATTTGTTGCAGCTTAAGCTACTTAACGTCCAGGGGCAAAATACAAACTCACACACAACGGAAACGGAAGGCAGCCCCACCCATTATCAGTCAAGCTAGCCGACTGGCGGAAATCCAGTTATTTGCTATTTGATGATGTGTACAAGCAGCGTGACTTGGTTTTGTCTAGTCAGCGGCTAAGAAAAACAACAACAACAAGAGCAACAACGGCGGCATCAAGCCGTAAGCCTCAATCAAGGGCACAATGCCAAAACATGTGAAAATGTGTAGCATTTTCTAGTTGTTGTTTGTCTTCATAAGCATTTAAGAATTTACGTTTGAAGTGGATTTAGTTGTAATTTTTAAGGCTCACTGACAACTTATGTCATGCTGCTATTTACCTAAAGACTTGCCCTTGACTTTTTTTTTTCTAATTGCACTTTTCTTACTCACTAATAATATAATTATATTCAACTAGCAGCAAATGACTGTTTAATAACAATAAAACTTTAAATTAATATGAGAACTGCTATAAAGTAAATAAAACAGTTTCCGAATGCCAAGAGTAAATTTGAATTTAAGCAAGCGCGCCAAGTGGCAACGCGTTTCAAGACAGCTGTGCGCCTGAACAAAACAGCAGCTTGCACTTAAAAAAAAATATATTTAATATAATTTAATATTGAGTTAATATAAATGTGCACAAAACGTTTGAATTTTGCTGTTTTATTAAGCGGGTCAGTGCAATTTATAACCAATTTGAATTTAAGCAAACGCGCCAAGTGGCAACGCTTTTCAACACTGCTGTGCGCCTGTGTAAAACCGCAGTTTTGCACTTGAAACAAAACAAAAATTTACTATAAAATTTTAATAGCTCCTTTTAATTATTAAATATAACATAAATTTGTACAAAATGTTTGAATGTTGCTGTTTTACTAAGCGGCTCAGTTCAAATTACAAGTAATTTGAATTTAAGCAACCGCGCCAAGTGGCCACACTAACCAACGCTATACAACACTGCTACGCGCCGCCACATGTCAGCTGTTTTGCACTTGCACAACATAAGCGCATAATAATTTTTTCTATATTTTATAATATTTGTGAAACAAAATGCGTTTAACAAATGTACTATTCAAAAAAGTAAAGAGCAAGTAAGTTGTTTCGATATAATTCACGACAAATTACTAAAAAAAAAACATTATTGTTAACAGACGAATAATGGTTGTACTGGAGAGCGTTGTCAGTGGCCACCAATTCAATGCGTTCCGCGAACGTCTGGCAGACAAAATTGAAACCATACGCTTTGATCCCTACAGTAAGTAATTAAATACTTAAATATTTAATGTTATCTATAACACCTTTAATTCTGCAGTTCAAAAGGAGAGCCTATACCGCGAGCGCAAGCGAATTCGCAGCGCCTAGAATAAAAAAAGAATTTGATGCAGGCAGTCGTGCCGGTGCCCAACAGTTGAATACCCTGTACCTTGTTTATAAACACTAAATACAGTAAAATGAGAACGGAAGTATCCAGTTTTATAACTCTTTTCATAAAATCGATATGCCTGTAAAGATTTTCCTATTGGGAAGTTCCAATTGACAAGGTTTTCTATTGGGAAGTTGGCTATTATGCTGGCAAAACTTACTTTTATACACACAACTCCAGTATTCTTAGGCCAATGTCGTTGAATTTTGTAACATAGATCAAGAATACATTTATAAATGTCTGACAATTTTCAAATCAATATATTGGGTGTGCGGTAGTAATTAAGGTAAATACCAAGTTTTGTAACTTTAGCTCACATGTATCCATATCTACAGGTATTGGAATTTTGAAGCAGTTTATAGGCGAAGGGGCGTGTTATTAGTCAATCATTTTTATAACATAGATGCACATAAACACGACGCACACCTCTTTCTCAGTTGATATATTCAACGGAGCGGCTGTAAACCGCGAAAGTCTGTCACTGGGGAAGGGGGTAAGATGTCGACATGAATGCGCATCTTTTGGTAAATTTTTTTTTTGCTTTAACTCTTATAGTCTCTGAGAAACACAATACAACATGGACAGACAGACGGACGAGGCTATATCGACTCGACTCGACGATTGCTCCTGATCATTTTTGCCCATGGAACATATGATCTGCCACGCCTCCTTCTGTTCTCCTTCCTGTTACATACATTGCACAAATCTATAATACCCTTTTACACTTTGTGTACAGCGCATAAAACTACTCAAAGTTTGTTTATATCAAGTGCACCAAATACATTCATTTATGTTCTAAATCAAGTGATTTTTACCGTTTAATTACAAAATAAGAGAGTTACAAAAAAACATTCTTTTAATTTAATGCACTGCGCGTATAAATGCATATAAATGCGTATAAATTAAGAAACTTAACTATTAGCACGGTTTTCTTTTTGTTTGTTGTAAGGCTGCGCGGCAGTGCTTCAAGCAAGTACGCTGAGCCCCCGCCTTTTACTTAAATGCTGGCCATCATCTTTAATTGGGGCTTCACAAGCTTCGGCGTGGTATCTTCCTTTAACTGACATTGGACATGGTTTAGCTGCAGCCGTTGCGGCTGCAACGCTTAGTGGCAACAGCTCTGCGCTGTGACGAACAGACTGGCGTGCTACTACATAAAGAGCTGCCACTGGAGCTATTAGCGCTGCTGTTGGACTCCATGCTCGTGTTGTTGCTGCCACTGGAACTGCTGTTGGACTCCATGCTGGTGTTGTTGCTGCCACTGGCGCTGCTGTTGGACTCCATGCTTGTGTTGTTGCTGCCACTGGCGCTGCTGTTGGACTCCATGCTCGTGTTGTTGCTGCCACTGGAACTGCTATTGGATCCTTGGCTTGTGTTGTTGCTGCCACTGGCGCTGCTGTTGGACTCCATGCTCGTGTTGTAGCTGCCACTGGAACTGCTATTGGATCCTTGGCTTGTGTTGACGCTACTGTTAAGCGAACCACTCTCGCTATCCCCTTCGCTATCGCTGTCTTCCTCATCATCACTATCGTCGTCTGTATCATCGCTATCTTCGCTTTCTGGCTCAGCATTCTTCAAAAAGGCCTTCTTCTTGGTCTTTTTCTCTTTATTTTCTATATTAGTCGAAAGGTCAAATGTACAAATTCCAGAATCTCTCATTTTTTCCGTGTTCTTTTCCGAGCCACCACAGCCATTTTTGCATGCGGCTGCCGTACGCGAGCCGATAGCACCGTTACCTTTTTTGCGTCCATTTGCACTGAAGCCTTTGTAAGAAGCAAATGCGTATTTATCTTGTGACATGGCTCTTCTCAATTTTAAAACTTGAAACTGAAAGACGCACAAAATCCTTTTTCCAATTTAAGTATTTATCAATTGGAAATTAAATGAAATAAATAAAAAAAACAAAAGAAATGCACTGCAGCTCAAGCAATAGATGCGTTCGGTAATGACGTTGCCAGATTGTTATCTATCGCCGCAAATCCTAACGACTGCAAAGATCAATAATTTAAAGGATCTGGGCTCTCCATGTCAGATTCCGGCCACCTCAGATCATAGTACAGTCAAATCTGTCTAAGTTGAACGCGCAATGTTTGAAACCATTTTGGTCAACTTATTCAGAGGCTCACAAAATTTCTCTATTTCTCTTTCTTTTTGACTAAAAGAAACACATTTATTTGCTATTTTAAGCATGATTACACTATGCAATAAAAAAAGCCTATGTCTAAAACATACCTTTTCCGGTCAATTTTGGGTCACTGATTTCGAATCCGGAAACCATTTTGAATTTCCTGGCACCGTTTCGGAATTATCGCTATTTCAAAAATTTCGAGATTTCGAAAGTTGCGAATTCAGCAATTCTCATATATCTTGGGAACCTTACTACCGATCGAAATGAATTTTAGCTCGAATTGAAGATAATTTAATAACAAATCAATGTTTTTTTCAGAAGGTTTTGGTCTAACTTGATTCGATTGCAAGTTACAGGGCATTGAACTCAATTTTTTTTTCGAAAATTCCAATTTTATTTTTTTAGTACAAATGAATTAAATCAAAAACTAAAAAAAAAATTGCATTTGGCTATTTTTGGATTCGATAAATTGATTCTTTGCGAACATTTCAACACCGATTTGAACAAAATCAGTAGCGAAATGAAGAAGTTATTAAGGAATATCGAAAAAATGCCACGATAGACCATTTTTTTGAATTTCCGTACAACAACAAAAATTTATAAAAACCGTGGAGTAAAACATACCTTTTCTGGTAAATTTGGAGTCGCTGATTTCAAATCTAGAAACCGTTTGAAGGTATCTAGAACGGTTTTTGAATTATCGCTGTTTAAAAATTCGACTGTTTGAAAGTTGCAGTCAGCTAATCTCACATATCTCGGAAACTTCACCACCGATCGAGATGAACTATAAATTGAATTGAAGGTAATTGACTGTTGATTAAATCCGTTTCAGAAAGTTTTGGTGTACCTGGATTCCATTACGAGTTACAAGGCAATAAATTAAAAATATTTTGGAAATTAAAATTTGTTTTGGTTTTTACTTTTCCGACAAAAAAGTATTGCGATTGCCCAAAAAACTAAAATCTATAATTATATGTTTTTCGACGATTTAAGTACTCTGGCAACTTTTCCGGTGATTGGATATGTTTTTGTGTTGGGCATGTCTTCAAAGAGTTTCCTATTGAATTTGAGCACTCTCGTCGCTATAAGTGAGTCGCTTGAGGAAATTAGCATATTTTTGACTATAACTTTTCATGTATTTATCCGATTTCTATAACTTTTGAAACCTCTCTGAGGAGTTTCAAGTTGATAGATTCAACGGAGCGTTTGTAAACCGCGTAAATCTGTGAAACTCCCTCAGCCTTGAGAAAATGCGCATCTTTTGATAACATTTTTTTGCTCTAACTTTTATAGTGTCGGAGAAAGCTGGCCCAACACGGAAAGACGGACTTGTCTATATCGACTCGACTATTGCTCCTCATCATTTTTGCCCATGGAACATACGGTCTGCCACGACTCCTTCTGCCTGTTACATAAATTTCATAAATCTATAATACCCTATTACACTTTGTGTACAGGGTATACAAATAAACGCCAAACCGTTGTGGTAGCCACATAACCAAGAGCACAAGAGCATTTGCAGCGCCTAGAACAAAGAAATCTTTCAAGTTTGTTTATATCAAGTGCATGCATATACATATACGTAAGTTCTAAATCAACTAATTTTATTAGGACTTCAATGCAAAGTTAAACAAACATTTTTCATTTTTAGGCGCCGTGTGCCTTCATATCTAAACATTTTGTGATTGAAGTCGTAGGCGCATAAATTACAATTAGAATTATGTATTTTTCGTAAGGCGATGGCAAAGCTTGCAAGCAGGACTGCCCTGTGCCTGCACTTTATTCAAATGGCTTCTCAGTCATAAGCAGTCCACGTACCCACAGGGCAGTGGCCACTTCAACTTTTCTCTCTACGCTGCGCAGCGGCAACTGTGATATAGCTATATAAGACGGATAGGCATGGATCAGCTTTTCCACGGCTACTGCATCCGAGGGCTCAATCTCCATGAAATTGGCATCGTACTGACAATACTGAAGACCGTTGTCCACATAGTAATAAACGCGCAGTTTATGGTCCTCGGCCACCAGACGCAAGATATTCGCACGCAGCAGACGCACCGAAGTGCGCTCGGTTAGCTCATAATCACCAAACCAGCCATGTGCATCTGTGTCACTGCGTGAGCCAAAAACCGTGCGTTTTTTCTCCTCGGGTTGAATAATTGGTGGGAAAGCTTCTTGCTGGAAGCGCTTGGCCAGCTGATCGACGGCTGCATCTATTTCTTTAGCGTCGGGATGAAGACAATCAGACACCAACTTCTGTGTTTTGCGCAACAACTGGACACGCTCTTTGGTATGACTAACGCCATGTGCCAGACCGACATGCTGCCAGATGTTCAGCGGCAAGCCACGACGCAAGTCTAGATGGTTCTTGATGACGTGCTTCAAAACCGTAGGCATGAGAATCTCCACCAAATCGGCATATGATTGCTTCTGATAAACGCTGAGCGTTATATGTAGTGAGTGATGCTTTTTATCGGTAGTGGCCTGGTGGACAGTACCGCGCGGAAAATATAATACATCGCCGGGCTCGAGCACCTGTAAAATTCCGATGTTAAGAAACTAAGTTATATAAGAGAATTTAAGGCTTCGCCTACCTCATCGAAAATGGGACAGCCCAGGTGACGCTGCTGAAAGTTTTCAGACGACTCGCGTGCCAGCACATGCTTCGAACTTGGCGGCATGTAGAGACGCCAGCGCTTGCGTCCTTCGACTTGCAGCACAAATGCTTCAATGTCGTCATAGTGTGGCGCAAATCCCTGACTATTCGGCGGTGTTAGATAGACATTGGCACCCACCAAACAATGAAAGAACTCTTGCATTGTGCTGCACACATTGCGCAGCCCAGGCAAATAACTGGAAGGATTCAAAATGCGTATGCTGCAACCGTCATTGTAATAGCCCCAAACTGTGGGCGCCACGGCGCGCCCCTCTGGGTTATGAGTTTCGGGGACGTCATTCACATAGGAAGTAACATCTATATTGGTTGTAAATTCCAAATGATTATCTACAAGCATCTCATCGATTAGATTTAACGAAATCAAATCAGCAAAATAATTGGGATTTCCGCGGGCCACCAGACAGGCATTTCGCTCCCAATAATCCGTAAAGAATACATCTGGTGAAACAGGATTTAGTATCCAGTACAAAATACGCTTGCCTTCATGAATGCTGTTTTGATTGTGCACATTGGGCCGCTCCTTAAAAGCAGCCAGTTGCTGCATGAACTCGTCTGAAGTGCCGGCTTCAGAGCTAGCAGCTGTACTAGATTCGGTCTTGATCTTTGGCGGCAAGGGGCTGGACTTGGTGTTTGATATGGGCTTTATAGGCTGAGACGCTATGGCGTTCTGTTTTGTTTTAATTGAGTTTGAACGTGGCTTAGATTCAGAAGGCAGCGACTTACGCATCAACGGGCAGAAGGGCACTTTGATTTCAGTGCCGTCTTCATCATCGCTTTTAGATTTGGCAAATATGTAATTTGTTTTAGCTGTAGCGGGCAATTGCGATTTACGCACCCGTGGGCAGGAAGGCGCTTTGGGAATATCGCTTTCAGATTTGTTGTACAGCTTGGTTTTAGCTGCATCCGCCAATGGCGATTTACGCACCCAGACGCAGGAAAGCGCTTTAGGAGCATTGTTGTCTGCACCACTTTCAGATTTGGTGTACAGCTTGGTTTTAGCTGCACCCGCCACTGGTGATTTACGTACCCAGGGGCAGGAAGGCGCTTTGAGAACATTGTTGTCTTCCAATTTGGACTTTTTGGGGTGGTTGTTACTGAATTCGCTGGAATCAATGTTGCTGCGACGCTTAGAGCCAGCAGCTGTGCGCTGTGACGGACCGGCTGGTGTGCTATTACCCAAAGAGCTGGCACTGGAGCTATTGGCGCAGCTGTTGGACTCCATGCTTGTGTTGTTGTTGCCATTGGCGCTGTTGTTGGATTCCATGCTGCTATTGGACCCTTGACATGTGTTGTCGCTGCTGTTGAGAGTATACTCGGTGTACGAGCCACTCTCGCTGGCTCCTTCGCTATCGCTATCCCCGTCGCTTTCGCTTTCCTCTTCGCTATCGCTATCCCCGTCGCTATCGCTATCCCCTTCGCTATCGCTGTCTTCATCACTGTTCATTTCATCATCACTATCGTCGTCTTCATCATCGCTCTCTTGCTCAGGATGCTCCATTTTCGCGTTCAAAAAGGCCTGTAATTTTTGTTTCTTTTTTGGCTTTTTCTCTTTATTCTCTACATCAGTCGAAAGGTCAAAGGCATAGAAACCTGAATCTCCCATTTTGCGTGTGTTGCTTTTTGACGGGCGGCCGCCATTTTTGCTTGCGGCTGCCGTACGAGAGCCCATAGCACCGTTATCTTTTTTGCGCTGCTTTGCAGCGCCGCCTTTGTTAGCAGAAAATGCTGGTATATCTTGAGACATGACTATTTACAATTATAAAACTTTAAAACTGGAAAACTCACAAATTACTTTTTTCAATTTAAGTATTTATTAATTGAAAATTAAATGAAACAAATAATAAACAAAAAATGCACTGCAGCACACGCAATAGATGCGTTCGGTAATGACGTTGCCAGATTGTAATCTATCGCCGCAAATCCTAACGATTGCAAAGATCAATAATTTAAAGGATCTGGGTCCTCCATGTCCGATTCTGGTCACCCTAGACCACCTCATATATTTAACCCTTTCGGGACCGAAGGGTGATAAATGCTTATTAATATTAATTGAAATAAATTTCAAAGTCCTAGGTATCCTGGCTCGTCCTAAATAGCATACGAAATATTTTTAAACTAGGGATACCGCCTGCAACATAGGCGCATATAGGCAAGATTTACTTTGAAAAATTCTTTAGGAACAGCTTAACATCAGCTTTTCGATCATAAATTTCCATTTTAACTTGTAACTTTTTTGAACATTTGGTAATAGGAAAATTTATTTTTCAAACGCAACAAAAGAAAATTATCGCCCAAACTTTTCAAAAGTTAATACATTGTAAATACATAAGAATGCACAAAAATGAACAAACAATCAGACAAAATCAAAATAAATTCAAAAAAGATCTACGTATCGGTTTTTTCGACATTGGAAGGCAATGTTGCCCATAGGGAACTGCAAGGATTAAGAAAACAATTTCATAATCGAGAAAGTTTGGTTGTAATTTTTTGAACCGTCACTAATAAAAGTTGAAGAACAACACTTATTTTCTTCACGATTTGTTGATTAAAGCCACAATTTTCCTACATAGTTTTTAGCACGTTGAGCCGTTACAAAAATACTTTTGCCAACATCTTTTTATATCATTAGACCAATTTATTAAGAAAAAATCAGATTGAAAATGAAGAAGTTATAATGGTTTAAACGGAAAAATTAAAAAATCTGTCGTGGTAGTCACAAAACCAAATTTTTTCTGTGGTCTTTTTTTCATAAGATGTGATGTGGCCTTTACTCGGGTCTATCACAAGTTCTGTCTGACAAACTCCATGCATTGATCCTTACAGTAATTAAGTATTTAAACTAATATATAAAATTCATTTTATAACACTAATGAGGGTATATAGCGCGACAGAAAGGAAATTGCAGCGGCTAGAAACAAAAAATTCCAAATTTGTTTATATCAAGTGCACCAAATACAGTCATTAATGTCCTAACTCAAGAGTTTAATTGCGACTTAATTACAAAGTTACAGAGTTACAAACAAACATTTTTTTATTTTTATGCGCCGAGCCGTGGTAGACGCATAAATTACAATATGTAAAAACTTAACTACTTACATGGTTTTCATTGTTTATTTTTTATTTTCGTAAGACTACGGCAATGCTTGCAAGCAAGTACGCCAAGCTCCTGCACTTTATTTAAATGGCTCCTTAGTCATAAGCAGTCCACGTTCCCACAGGGCAGTGGCCACTTCAACTTTTCTCTCTACGCTGCGCAGCGGCAACTGTGATATGGGTATATAAGCCGGATAGGCAAGGATCAGCTTTTCCACGGCTGCTGCCTCCGTGTGCTCTATTTCCATGAAATTAGCATCGTACTGGCAATACTGAAGACCATTGTCCACATAGTAATAAACGCGCAGTTTATTGTCCTCGTTCACCAGTCGTAAGATATTCGCGCGCAGCAGACGCACTGAAGTGCGCTCGGTTAGCTCATAATCACATAAGCACCTGCCATGTGCATCTACGTCGCTGCGTGAGCCAAAGACCGTGCGTTTTTTCTCCTCGGGCAAAATAATTGGTGGCAAAGCTTCGTGTTGGAAGCGCTTGGCCAGCTGATCGATGGCTGCATCTATTTGCTTAGCGTCGGGATGAAGACAATCAGACACCAACTTCTGTATGTTGCGCACCAAATGGGCACGCTCTTCGCTATGAATAGCGCCATGTGTCTGACCGCCGTGCTGCCAGGTGCTCAGCGGCAAGCCACGACGCAAGTCTAGATGGTTCTTGATGGCGCGCTTCAGTACCATAGGCATAAGAGTCTCCATCAAATCTGCATATGACTGTTTTTGATAAACGCTGAGCGTTATATGTAGTGAGTGATAATTTTCCTCGGTAATGGCCTGGTGAACGGTGCCGCGGGGAAAGTACAACACATCGCCGGGCTTGAGCACCTGTAAAACGCAGACGTTAAGAAACTAAGTAATATAAAATAATTTAAAGCTTCACATACCTCATCGAAAAAGGCTTCACCCAGCTGCTGCTGCTGATAGTTTCCAGAGGACTCTCGTGCCAGCACATCATTTGGATTTGGCGGCATATAAAGACGCCAGCGCTTGCGTCCTTCGACTTGCAGCACAAATGCTTCAATGTCGTCAAAATGTGGCGCAAATCCCTGACTATTCGGCGGTGTTAGATAGACATTAGCACCCACCAGACAATGAAAGAACTCTTGCATTGTGCTGCACACATTGCGCAGCCCAGGCAAATAACTGGAAGGATTCAAAATGCGGATGCTGCAACCGTCACCATAAAAGCCCCAGACTGTGGGCGCCATGGCGCGCCCCTCTGGGTTGTGAGTCTCGCGCACGCCGTTCACATAGGAAGTAATGTCTATATTGGTTGTAAATTCTAAATGATTAAGTACAAGCATCTCATCGATTAGCTTGAACGAAATCAAATCAGCAAAATAATGGGGATTTCCGCGGGCCACCAGACAGGCATTTCGCTCCCAATAATCCGTAAAGAATACATCTGGTAAAACAGGATTTAGTATCCAGTGCAAGAGACGCTTGCCTTCATGAATGCTGTTTTGTTTGTGCACCTCGGGCCGTTCATTAAATGTAGCTAGCTGCTGCATGGGCTCAGCTGAGGTGACTGAAGTGCCTGAATTACAGCTTGCAGTAGCCTTTATTGCGGTTTGAGATTTTGGCGGCAAGGGGCTGTTTGATTTCGGCTTGATTGGCTGATTAGCTTTGACGTTCTGTTTTGTTTTAACCATTGGACGTGGTTTAGCTGCAGCAGGCGGCGTCTTACGCTTCGGCGGACAGGTGGGCGCTTTGGTATTACTGCACTTTTTATGCGCATTGTTATTTAAATCTTTGGATGCAATGCAGCTAGGACGTTTAATGGCAATTTTGGGTGCAGCTGCGGCACCCGAGTGCACAGCACCGTTAGTTTTTTTGTGTCCTTTCGTAGCGCCGCCTTTGTAGGCAGCAAATGCTGATACTTCTTGAGACATTGCTGTTCACAATTAAAAAACTCTAAGCTTGATAACTTACAAGTTGCTTGTTTTAATTAAAGAATTTATAAAATGGTTTGAGTAATAAAGATAAATACACTGCACCACACGTGCTAGTTGCTTTCGATAACAACGTTGCCAGATTATAGCCTATCGCCGCAGAGGCTATCGATAGTTATCAGGCAACAGCTGATGCTTATTTATCGCCGGCATTTGTTATTTGTTTCTGGCAAAATAAAAATTGCATATTTTTGACTATAACTTTTGATGTATTTATTCGATTTCGATCGTCTTTGAAACATAGACGCACACATGACGCACCTCTCTGAGGAGTTTCAAGTTGATAGATACAGACGGAATTGTCTACATCGACTCGACTATTGCTCCTGATAATTGTTGCCCATGGAACATATGGTCTGCCACGACTCCTTCTGCCTGTTACATACATTGCATAAATCTATAATACCCTATTACACTTTGTGTACTTACGTACTAAATCAGTAATTTTATTAGGACTTCAATACAAAGTTAAACAAACATTTTTCATTCTTATGCGCCGTGTGCCTTCACATCTAAACGTTTTGTAATTGAAGTCGTAGGCGCATAAATTACAATTAGAATTATGTATTTTTCGTAAGGCGATGGCAATGCTTGCAAGCAGGACTGCCCTGTGCCTGCACTTTATTCAAATGGCTTCTCAGTCATAAGCAGTCCACGTACCCACAGGGCAGTGGCCACTTCAACTTTTCTCTCTACGCTGCGCAGCGGCAACTGTGATATAGCTATATAAGACGGATAGGCATGGATCAGCTTTTCCACGGCTACTGCATCCGAGGGCTCAATCTCCATGAAATTGGCATCGTACTGACAATACTGAAGACCGTTGTCCACATAGTAATAAACGCGCAGTTTATGGTCCTCGGCCACCAGACGCAAGATATTCGCACGCAGCAGACGCACCGAAGTGCGCTCGGTTAGCTCATAATCACCAAACCATCCATGTGCATCTGTTTCACTGCGTGAGCCAAAAACCGTGCGTTTTTTCTCCTCGGGTTGAATAATTGGTGGCAAAGCTTCGTGCTGGAAGCGCTTGGCCAGCTGATCGACGGCTGCATCTATTTCTTTAGCTTCGGGATGAAGACAATCAGACAACAACTTCTGTGTTTTGCGCAACAACTGGGCACGCTCTTTGGTATGACTAACGCCATGTGCCAGACCGACATGCTGCCAGGTGTTCAGCGGCAAGCCACGACGCAAGTCTAGATGGTTCTTGATGGCGTGCTTCAAAACCGTAGGCATGAGAATCTCCACCAAATCGGCATATGATTGCTTCTGATAAACGCTGAGCGTTATATGTAGTGAGTGATGATTTTTATCGGTAGTGGCCTGGTGGACAGTACCGCGCGGAAAATATAATACATCGCCGGGCTCGAGCACCTGTAAAATTCCGATGTTAAGAAACTATGTTATATAAGAGAATTTAAGGCTTCACCTACCTCATCGAAAATGGGACAGCCCAGGTGACACTGCTGAATGTTTTCAGACGACTCGCGTGCCAGCACATGCTTCGAACTTGGCGGCATGTAAAGACGCCAGCGCTTGCGTCCTTCGACTTGCAGCACAAATGCTTCAATGTCGTCATAGTGTGGCGCAAATCCCTGACTATTCGGCGGTGTTAGATAGACATTGGCATCCACCAAACAATGAAAGAACTCTTGCATCGTGCTGCACACATTGCGCAGCCCAGGCAAATAACTGGAAGGATTCAAAATGCGTATGCTGCAACCGTCATTGTAACAGCCCCAAACTATGGGCGCCACGGCGCGCCCCTCTGGGTTATGAGTTTCGGGGACGCCATTCACATAGGAAGTAACATCTATATTGTAGGTAAATTCCAAATGATTATCTACAAGCATCTCATCGATTAGATTTAACGAAATCAAATCAGCAAAATAATGGGGAATTTCGCGGGCTACTAGACAGGGTTGTTGCTCCCAATAATCCATAAAGAACACATCTGGTGAAACAGGATTTAGTATCCAGTACAAAATACGCTTGCCTTCATGAATGCTGTCTTGATTGTGCACATTGGGGCGCTCCTTAAAGGCAGCCAGTTGCTGCATGAACTCGTCTGAAGTGCCGGCTTTATAGCTAGCAGCTGTACTAGATTGTTTTTCTATTGTCCGTTTTGTTTTAACTGAGTTTGAACGTGGCTTAGATTCAGAAGGCAGCGACTTACGCATCAACGGGCAGACGGGCACTTTGATTGCAGTGCTGTCATCATCGCTTTTAGATTTGGTAAAGATGTACTTTGTTTTAGCTGTAGCGGGCAACTGCGATCTACGCACCCGTGGGCAGGAAGGCGCTTTGGGAATATCGCTTTCAGATTTGTTGTACAGCTTGGTTTTAGCTGCCTCCGCCAATGGCGATTTACGCACCCAGACACAGGAAAGCGCTTTAGGAGCATTTTTGTCTGTAGCACTTTCAGATTTGGTGTACAGCTTGGTTTTAGCTGCACCCGCCAATGGCAATTTACGCACCCAGATGCAGGAAAGCGCTTTAGGAGCATTGTTGTCTGCACCACTTTCAGATTTGGTTTTAGCTGCATCCGCCAATGGCGATTTACGCACCCAGACGCAGGAAAGTGCTTTAGGAGCATTGTTGTCTGTACCACTTTCAGAATTGGTGTACAGCTTGGTTTTAGCGGCATCCGCCAATGGAGATTTACGCACCCAGGCGCAAGGAAGCGCTTTAGGAGCATTGTTGTCTGCACCACTTTCAGATTTGGTGTACAGCTTGGTTTTAGCTGCATCCGCCAATGGAGATTTACGCACCCAGGCGCAGGAAAGAGCTTTAGGAGCATTGTTGTCTGTACCACTTTCAGATTTGGTGTACAGATTGGTTTTAGCTGCACCCGTTAATGGCGATTTACGCACCCAGGCGCAGGGAAGCGCTTTAGGAGCATTGTTGTCTGCACCACTTTCAGATTTGGTGTACAGCTTGGTTTTAGCTGCATCCGCCAATGGAGATTTACGCACCCAGGCGCAGGAAAGAGCTTTAGGAGCATTGTTGTCTGCACCACTTTCAGATTTGGTGTACAGCTTGGTTTTAGCTGCACCCGCCACTGGTGATTTACGTACCCAGGGGCAGGAAGGCGCTTTGAGAACATTGTTGTCTTCCAGTTTGGACTTTTTAGGGTGGTTGTTACTGAATTCGCTGGAATCAATGTTGCTGCGACGCTTAGAGCCAGCAGCTGTGCGCTGTGACGGACCGGCTGGTGTGCTATTACCCAAAGAGCTGGCACTGGAGCTATTGGCGCAGCTGTTGGACTCCATGCTTGTGTTGTTGGTGCCATTGGCACTGTTGTTGGATTCCATGCCTTGACATGTGTTGTCGCTGTTGTTGAGAGTATACTCGGTGTACGAGCCACTCTCGCTGGCTCCTTCGCTATCGCTATCCCCGTCGCTTTCGCTTTCCTCTTCGCTATCGCTATCCCCGTCGCTATCGCTATCCCCTTCGCTATCGCTGTCTTCATCACTGTTCATTTCATCATCACTATCGTCGTCTTCATCATCGCTCTCTTGCTCAGGATGCTCCATTTTCGCGTTCAAAAAGGCCTGTAATTTTTGTTTCTTTTTTGGCTTTTTCTCTTTATTCTCTACATCAGTCGAAAGGTCAAAGGTATAGAAACCTGAATCTCCCATTTTGCGTGTGTTGCTTTTTGACGGGCGGCCGCCATTTTTGCTTGCGGCTGCCGTACGAGAGCCCATAGCACCGTTATCTTTTTTGCGCTGCTTTGCAGCGCCGCCTTTGTTAGCAGAAAATGCTGGTATATCTTGAGACATGACCATTTACAATTATAAAACTTTAAAACTGGAAAACTCACAAATTACTTTTTTCAATTTAAGTATTTATTAATTGAAAATTAAATGAAACAAATAATAAACAAAAAATGCACTGCAGCACACGCAATAAATGCGTTCGGTAATGACGTTGCCAGATTGTAATCTATCGCCGCAAATCCTAACGATTGCAAAGATCAATAATTTAAAGGATCTGGGTCCTCCATGTCCGATTCTGGTCACCCTAGACCACCTCATATATTTAACCCTTTCGGGACCGAAGGGTGATAAATGCTTATTAATATTAATTGAAATAAATTTCAAAGTCCTAGGTATCCTGGTTCGTCCTATATAGCATACGAATTTTTTTTAAACTAAGGATACCGCCTGCAACATAGGCGCATATAGGCAAGATTTACTTTGAAAAATTCTTTAGGAACAGCTTAACATCAGCTTTTCGATCATAAATTTCCATTTTGACTAGTAACTTTTTTGAACAGTTGGTAATCGGCAAATTTATTTTTTAAAACGCAACAAAAGAAAATTATTGCCGAAACTTTTCAAAAGTGAATACATTGTGAATACATAAGAATACACGAAAATGAACAATCAGACAAAATCAAAATAAAGTCAAAAAAAGATCTACGTATCGGTTTTTTCGACATTGGAAGGCAATGTTGCCTATAGGGAACTGCAAGGGTTAAGAAAACAATTTTATAATCGAGAAAGTTTGGTTGTAATTTTTTTGAACCGTCACTAATAAAAGTTGAAGAACAACACTTATTTTCTTCACGATTTGTTGATTACAGCCACAATTTTCCTACATAGTTTTTAGCAAAAAAAAAGGCTTACCTTAGCACGTTGAGCCGTTACAAAAATACTTTTGCCAACATCTTTTTATATCATTAGACCAATTTATTAAGAGAAAATCAAATTGAAAATGAAGAAGTTATAATGGTTTAAACGGAAAAATTAAAAAATCTGTCGTGTCACAAAACCAAACTTTTTCTGTGGTCTTTTTTTCATAAGATGTGATGTGGCCTTTACTCGGGTCTATCACAAGTTCTGTCTGACAGACTCCATGCATTGATCCTTACAGTAAGAAAGTATTTAAACTTATATATAACATTCATTTTATAACACTAATGAGGGTATATAGCGCGACAGAAAGGAAATTGCAGCGGCTAGAACAAAAAAATTGCAAATTTGTTTATATCAAGTGCACCAAATACAGTCATTTATATCCTAACTCAAGAGTTTAATTGCGACTTAATTACAAAGTTACAGAGTTACAAACAAACATTTTTTTATTTTTATGCGCCGAGCCGTGGTAGACGCATAAATTACAATATGTAAAAACTTAACTACTTACATGGTTTTCATTGTTTATTTTTTATTTTCGTAAGACTACGGCAATGCTTGCAAGCAAGTACGCCAAGCTCCTGCACTTTATTTAAATGGCTCCTTAGTCATAAGCAGTCCACGTTCCCACAGGGCAGTGGCCACTTCAACTTTTCTCTCTACGCTGCGCAGCGGCAACTGTGATATGGGTATGTAAGCCGGATAGGCAAGGATCAGCTTTTCCACGGCTGCTGCCTCCGTGTGCTCTATTTCCATGAAATTAGCATCGTACTGGCAATACTGAAGACCATTGTCCACATAGTAATAAACGCGCAGTTTATTGTCCTCGTTCACCAGTCGTAAGATATTCGCGCGCAGCAGACGCACTGAAGTGCGCTCGGTTAGCTCATAATCACACAAGCACCTGCCATGTGCATCTACGTCGCTGCGTGAGCCAAAGACCGTGCTTTTTTTCTCCTCGGGCAAAATAATTGGTGGCAAAGCTTCGTGTTGGAAGCGCTTGGTCAGCTGATCGATGGCTGCATCTATTTGCTTAGCGTCGGGATGAAGACAATCAGACACCAACTTCTGTATGTTGCGCACCAAATGGGCACGCTCTTCGCTATGAATAGCGCCATGTGTCTGACCGCCGTGCTGCCAGGTGCCCAGCGGTAGATGGTTCTTGATGGCGCGCTTCAGTACCATAGGCATAAGAGTCTCCATCAAATCTGCATATGACTGTTTTTGATAAACGCTGAGCGTTATATGTAGTGAGTGATAATTTTCCTCGGTAATGGCCTGGTGAACGGTGCCGCGGAGAAAGTACAACACATCGCCGGGCTTGAGCACCTGTAAAACGCAGACGTTAAGAAACTAAGTAATATAAAATAATTTAAAGCTTCACATACCTCATCGAAAAAGGCTTCACCCAGCTGCTGCTGCTGATAGTTTCCAGAGGACTCTCGTGCCAGCACATCATTTGGATTTGGCGGCATATAAAGACGCCAGCGCTTGCGTCGTTCGACTTGCAGCACAAATGCTTCAATGTCGTCATAATGTGGCACAAATCCCTGACTGTTCGGCGGTGTTAGATAGACATTGTCACCCACCAGACAATGAAAGAACTCTTGCATTGTGCTGCACACATTGCGCAGCCCAGGCCAGTAACTGCAACCGTCACCGTAAATCCCCAGGCTATAGGCGCCATGGCGCGCCCCTCTGAGTTGTGAGTTGTAAATTCCATATGATTAAGTACAAGCATCTCATCAAAATAATGGGGATGCCCGCGGGCCACCAGACAGGCATTTCGCTCCCAATAATTCGTAAAGAATACATCTGGTGAAACAGGATTTAGTATCCAGTGCTTTCCCTCATGTGTTTTGTTTGTGCACCTCGGGCCGTTCCTTAAATGTAGCTAGCTGCTGCATGGGCTCAGTTGAGGTGACTGAATTGCCTGAATTACAGCTTGCAGTAGCCTTTATTGCGGTTTGAGATTTTGGCGGCAAGGGGCTGTTTGATTTCGGCTTGATTGGCTGAGTAGCTTTGACGTTCTGTTTTGTTTTAACCAATATTGGACGTGGTTTAGCTGCAGCAGGCGGCGTCTTACGCTTCGGCGGACAGGTGGGCGCTTTGGTATTACTGCACTTTTTATGCGCATTGTTATTTAAATCTTTGGATGCAATGCAGCTAGGACGTTTAATGGCAATTTTGGGTGCAGCTGCGGCTCCAGAGTGGAGAGCACCGCTAGTTTTTTTGTGTTCTTTCGTAGCGCCGCCTTTGTAGGCAGCAAATGCT
Organism: Chymomyza caudatula; assembly: GCA_035041775.1. Classification (NCBI taxonomy): domain Eukaryota; kingdom Metazoa; phylum Arthropoda; class Insecta; order Diptera; family Drosophilidae; genus Chymomyza; species Chymomyza caudatula. The sequence goes on from JAWNKW010000150.1 coordinate 414,892, forward strand.
GATACTTCTTGAGACATTGCTGTTTACAATTAAAAAACTCTAAGCTTGATAACTTACAAGTTAAAATTTATTAAATGGTTTGAGTAATAAAGATAAATACACGGCACCACACATGATAGTTGCTTTCAATGACGACGTTGCCAGATTATAGCCTATCGCCGCAGAGGGTATCGATAGTTATCGGATATGATAGTATCAGGCATCAGCTGATGCTTATTTATCGCCGGCATTTGTTATTTGTTTCTGGCAAAATTAAAATTGCATATTTATTGAAATTTTGCAATGGCCGAAGCTCTAGCAGAGCAGGTAGAAATACCGAAAGATGAAAATGCACAAAAAAGCAGCCTAGAAGAGGAGCAACGAAGACTTGCCCAAGAGGATGAGGATTTGGCTAACATAGTAACCGCAGAGGAGTATCTCATGCGCAAAGATGTTGTGCTGCTGGATTATGAGAAGCAAATGTTTCTGGATCTGGTGCATGTCGATGGTTTACTGGTTTGCGCCAAGTTAGTAGAGCTTCAGTCAAGTCAATATAATTTTAAACGTTGATTTAATACATGACAGAGGACTGAGCTATGAACGCGTGCTGCTCAATGTATTAAAAGTCAATTGCGATGCCGGAAACTTAATGTTGGTCATCAATAGCTCCGACTGGGAGGAGCAATACTTCAGTTCCAAGTTGGATAGAAAATATGTGCATCAGGTAGCTAATACAGCCACGGAACGGTAGGTTTCAGTACATTTATGCATATTAGCGTATTATGAACAATTCTCTATTTTACTGCCAAATATAGTGAGCGCATCTACCTGGAAGGCGGCATACAGTTCATTAGCACACGTATTTTGGTAGTGGACCTATTGAAGCAACGCATACCCATTGAGCTTATTACCGGCATTATTGTATTGCGCGCCCATACCATTATAGAGAGTTGCCAGGAAGCCTTTGCCTTGCGTCTCTATCGTCAGCGCAACAAAACAGGCTTCATCAAGGGCTTCTCAAGCAGCGCTGAGGCATTTACCATTGGCTATGCCCACATCGAGCGCACTATGCGTAATCTGTTTGTTAAACATCTCTTCATCTGGCCGCGTTTTCATGCCACAGTACGTGCCAGCTTGCAACCTTGGCAGTCACAGACCATAGAGCTGCACGTGCCGTTGACCCCAAAGGTGACATCTATTCAAACGCACATACTCGATATTATGAACTATTTGGTTCGCGAAATTAAACGCATAAATCGCACTGTGGATATGGAAGCTGTCACCGTAGAGAATTGCATCACCAAGAAATTTCATAAGATTCTGCAAGCGCAGCTCGACTGCATTTGGCATCAGCTCAACTCACAGACTAAACTTATTGTGGCCGATTTGAAGATCTTGCGCAGCTTGATGATGTAAGTGGATCTTTTCATATTACTCCATAGACAGGAAATAGCATTCTGAGCATTTATCTATTTCGGGAAATGATAATAGTGAAAAATATACAAAACTAAATATTCCAAAATCATAATCGAAAGACTAACTTAAAATTTCTCATCTTGCAGTTCAACCATATATCACGATTCGGTTAGCGCCTATGCACTGATGAAACGTTACCGCAGCAAGGAGTATGCCTTGAGCAATTCAGGTTGGACGCTGCTAGACGCAGCCGAGCAAATTTTTTTGGTATCCAAAAGTCGCGTCTATAATGGCCAGCAAGGTAAGCAGATTTAGAAGAGAAAGAACACGATATTATTAATCAATTTTGTACAGAGTTTGAACCAGAATCCTGTCTCAAATGGGCAGCGCTTACCGAGCTGTTTACTGAGGACATACCCAGTGATATGAAGCGACGTTTTGGCGCGCAACACACAGAACAGCCCAAGGTACTTGTGCTCTGTCAGGATGCGCGCACCTGCTACCAGATTCAGCAGTATTTGACAGGGGGCGGCGCGCGCTTCCTTTTTCAGCAGGCGCTGCGTCATGAGGTGCCTGTGGGCAAGCTAAGTGCGAACTATGCGCGCGAGACACAGGACTTGCCAGCAGCGAAACAGCCAGCTAAGAGTGCCAACGCACAAAGAGTATCGAACGCTGTAGAAACACTGCCAGTAGATGATCTTACACAGCTGTTGAGTGTTGCAGATTCGGCCGATGTGGCGGGAGAGGTGCAGCTTTTCAAGGAGAGCTACATGCTGACTATGACTCAAACACAGCCTGCTGTAGCAGCCGCAGCTACTTCAACGGATGACTCAATTTTTGAGGCATTTCCCGAGCTGGAGCAGTTAGATGTTACAGCCGCCTTGGCAGCCCATAATCAGCCCTTTATATGCATACAAACATTTAAGACGGAACATGAGGGTGCCATGGCAGTGGAGCACATGCTCGAGCAGCTGCAGCCTCATTATGTTGTTATGTACAATTCGAATATAACTACCATACGCCAGCTGGAGATCTATGAGGCGCGTTGTCGGCGTTTGCCCATTGAACGCATGAAGGTTTTCGTTTTATTACACTCACGCACGGTCGAGGAGCAGTCCTATTTAACCAGTCTGCGACGAGAAAAGGCAGCATTCGAATTGATCATTGACACCAAAAGCGTAAGTTGATATCTATTACATGCATATTAAAACCATGACATTTATATTGTGACACCTTTGACAGAAAATGGTCATACCCGAGTATCAGGATGGCAAAACCGACGAGGCTTTTATGATCTACAAAAGTTACGACGACGAGGATACCAAGATAAGCAACGAACAGAGTCGAAAGGCTGGTGGACAGGTATCCAGCAGCTCACAAATAACTCCTAAGGTTATTGTTGACATGCGCGAGTTCCGTTCGGATTTGCCCTGCCTGATACATAAACGTGGTTTGGAGGTGCTACCAGTTACCATTACAATAGGCGACTATATACTCACGCCCGAAGTATGCGTAGAGCGCAAGTCCATTTCCGATCTGATTGGTTCCCTCAACTCGGGACGCCTCTATAATCAATGCGTGCAAATGCAGCGTTACTATGCAAAGCCGATACTGCTGCATAGAGTTCGATCAGAACAAACCCTTTCACTTGCAGGGCAAGTACATGCTCTCACAGCAGACCACGGCCACCAATGCGGATATTGTGCAGAAGCTGCAGCTGCTCACCTTGCACTTTCCCAAGCTACGTCTCATCTGGTCACCCAGTCCCTATGCTACGGCCCAGCTCTTTGAGGAACTTAAGCTGGGAAAGCCCGAGCCTGATCCACAGCAGGCTGCCGCAGTGGGCAGTGACGAGGCTGCAGGCGGCGCCGGTGAGCATCTCAACTATAACACGCCCATTTTCGATTTTCTATTGCGTCTGCCGGGTATAGATACGCGCAACATACATAAACTGGTCCGGCAAGGCGGCAACTTACGTCAGCTGCTTCAGCGCAGCCAAGACGAGCTTTCAGATTTGCTGCAGTCACAGCAGAACGGCAAACTGCTCTGGGACATACTGCATGTAACACATTTGCCAGAAAAGGATGAAGTGGCTGGAGCCACAGCACTGCTGGCAGCCGGCAAGCAATTCGCCAGTGGATCCCATAATCGCTTTCGAAAAGCAGCGGCTGCAAACCGTGGAGCTGCGCAATCTGCCAAACGCGGTAGGCGCTAAGCATAAAAGCTTGGAAGTTGAAGATCCGATGCGTCAAATTAAAAGTTACCGAAAATTTATATTTAAACGTATTTTTTAATTTTCTCGTACAAGACAACGTTTATAGATGCACAAAGCTCAAAATCCCAAACACATAGTCTACTTTTTCTTCTTCTTTGCCGACTGGCAAACAAAATGTACTTATATAAAATGCCAGGCATTTCGGAAATTTAGAGCCAAAGTGTTGCATAAAAGCTCGTTCCAGGAAGAGCAAAAACTTACTGGCAACCCATATTGATATTGCATACATTCAGAGTGATATTTTTTAATTAATAATAATGCCTTCAGAAGTCTTAATACCGTAACTCAATCCAGCCAAATATATACTATATGTATTTAAATTCAACAAAGTGTAGTTATGTTTTTAGTACAAAAATGTGTTTGTGTGTTGCAGGATACTTGTCCAGTAGCATTTGATTCTGTGTGTTTTGGGATCTTCGTCGTTGTCGCTTTTGTAAAGTATAAATGCCTCATCGCATTTGTCATCATGATACTAAGGTATTGCAGAGAATATAAAGATTACGATCTTAATATGTATCATTGATATCAACTCACTTAAGGCTGCCTTTTCTCGCCGCAGACGGGTTAAATAGGACTGCGACTCGATTGTACGTGAGTGTAATAAAACGAAAACCTACATGCGTTCATTAAGCCAACGCGGTTCAAAGGTTTCCAGCCGGCGTATGGGAATTATATTCGAATTGTATATGAAAACATAATGGGGCTGCAGCTTCTCCAGCATGTGCGCCAGTGCCATGACATCCTGAAAAATTGATTCATTGTAGTAACTGCGGCCGCTGTGTTTGTGTCATGGTCAACAAGTAGCTTTTCTTAAAAAACTGCAGAAATGCAGTGTTTTTCTAAGGCATTATTTGGCGCTCCTTCGCTGACACGTTTAGCTGGTTGTTTCACAGCGGGTAAATCATGGCGCGCGTCGCCATGTTAAATACTGTTGGTAGCTGGTGCGTATGCATAAAAACATTGGGCTGTTCCATGTGTTGTATGCCAAAACATCTCTTCATATCACTGTGTTTGTACTGGGTAAACATTGCTGATCGTTGCTTATTTGAGACTGGGCTCTAGTCCAAATTCTGCACACAATTAGATAATTTGGTGAATATATTGGAATGTTATTTTACTTAAACTGCTTACCTTGCTGGCCGTTAAAGACGCGACTTGTGGTTACCAACAAAATCCGCTCGACTGCTACTACTTATATAATGAGCAATTTGTAGAGACTTAGTTGCATCATCAAACTGCGCAAGCTCTTCAAATCCACCGCCATAAGCTTGGTCTGTGAGTTGATGCTAAATGCAGTCCAATTGCGCTCTCAGAATTTTATGAACCTTCTTAGATGTCATATATTTGGGATCAATGGCACGTGCATCTGTGATGTTGCAAGCTGGCACGCACTGTAGCATGACAACTAGGTGATAAACAGATTACGCATAGTGTGTGGGCATAGCCAATGGTAAATGTGTCGTTGTGGCGTTGCAGGACAAGCCCTTGATGAAGCCTGTTTTGCTGTGCTGCCGATAGAGACACAAGGCAAAGGCTTCTCTCTATAATGGTATGGGCGCGCAATATGATAATGCCGGTAATAAACTCAATGGGTATGCGTTGCTTCAATAGGTCCACTACCAAAATGCGTGTGCTAATGAACTGTATGCCGCCCTCCAGGTAGATGCGCTCACTATATTTGGCAGTAAAATAGAGAATTGTTCATAATACGCTAATATGCATAAATGTACTGAAACTTACCGTTCCGTGGCTGTATTAGCTACCTGATGCACATATTTGCTATCCAACTTGGAACTGAAGTATTGTTCCTCCCAGTCGTAGCTATTGATGACCAACATTAAGTTTCCGGCATCGCAATTGACTTTTCATGTTGAGCAGCACGCGTTCCTAGCTCAGTCCTCTGTCATATATTAAATCAACGTTTAAAATTACATTGACTTGACTTTAGCTCTACTTACTTGGCGCAAGCCAGTAAGCCATCGACATGCACCAGATCCAGAAACATTTGCTTCTCATAATCCAGCAGCATAACATCTCTGCGCTACTTCTTAACGGTTACCTTTAAATTAAATTCTCTTCCTTTTGCGCCAGACTTTGTTGCTACTCATCTAACGTACTTTCTTGTGCATTATCAAAAACAATAATGGAATAATTCGATTTCGTTCTCGTAGTAAACAAATATCAAACAGCGATAAGAACTGAACAGCTGTTGCTGAAACTATCGATAGTCAAGAAGCTGCTTACAAGTGGGAAAAATGCACTATCGATATTGTTATCAAATTTGAAAAGACAAAGGCAATTTGGGAATGCCAGCATTCGCAGTTTAACTTTTTTATAAAAATTATATTTAAAACTTTAAATTTATGCATTGCTTTTAAATGAATAAATTAATTAAAAGGACAATGCCCAAAAAACAATAATAATCTTGTTAATTGACATCTAAAAAAATTTTTTTTTTGTCTTATTTTGTATAAATCTTGCAACAAAACACTTTAAAGACAGTCTGGGTGTGTCTCGGACACCCAAAGATGCGAATGTGTATGTTGGTGCATCTTATGCTGTACCTCTTCATTTTCAGTCGGACCAATTTTTCTTAAATCACCCAGGCCATATTTCTTTTGATATAAAACTTTCATGAACATTTGTTTTTACAATCTTATCATAAACTATCTCTCTTAAATTTTAAATAAATGTTAAAATGATTCAAAAGAAGAAGTAGTGAATTCATGTATATCTCTAGAAGCTCTTAAGAAAACTAGTGGCAAGCCCTCAGCCGAATCCCGATTGAAAATTAAAATCCATAAAATTTTTTAATTGAAAATCATTTAGCATTTCTGATTCCTCTTACTCTTTATGATTTATGTGAGCTACTGCGCTGTTAGTCATAAATACATACAAAACAGTCATGTTTTTCCATAGTGCGCACGGACCGAAAACTTGTCGGCTATTTACACAGACACATCCGAAATGCAAGTTCAGGTCGTAATGTCCATAGCAACAAATTGGCAACTATTCAATTGTCTTTGCGCTAACAGAGAAAACGTTCGTAAACAGTTACCAAAACATGTAAAGACATCTTAACATGAATGTTTTTTATTAATTTTACCTATGATTCGGCAAAATATATGAATAAAACTTATATTCTGCACCTCTTATGAAAATACCCTACACAATGATATAAGTTTCACCCATATTTGTTTCCAAATAATTGGTAAGAAGGGGTCCAGAAATTTTCCTGAGCCTATTTATATAATAGATATGAATAAAACTTATATTCTGCACTTCTTATTAAAATTTCCTACATAATGATATAAGTTTCACCCATATTTGTTTCCATATATTTGGTGAAAAAGGGGTCAAAAAATATTCATTAGCCTACTTATACAAAAGATATACTGCACTTCTTATGAAAATTCCCTACACAATGATATAAGTTTCAGCTATATTAGTTTCATCATAGTTGGTGAAAAAGAGGTCCACAAAGTTTTATTTAGCCTATTTGTAATAGATTTTTTTCCCTGAATATAAAACAAAATTTGATGAAAACTGTGAAAATTATATTTAATAAATTGTGGTAAGCGTTCAAAGTATAGAAGGGGTATATAAAAGTCGGGATTTTATTTACACCCTATAGTTTACGTTATTATTATACAAAAATAGTTATTTTTTACGTTGATTAACTTAGATATATGCTTTACATCTGCGAGATTTGTGCTTTGTTCTTGATTATTAATGTTAAATTTACTTAAATGTAAGGAAAAGGGGCAAAAACCGCGATGTTGCCATAGAAGAATGAGCAATCAAAAATGGTTAAACAGACAATTCCAGTTCATGGTTGCCTCGTTGAGCTAATCCCGTCTAGACTCACACGCACACATCTGTGCGCAAAATTCTTGGCATAGTTTTTGGAGGCAAACTCAATTTGGGGCATAAAATGGGTTTTTGACAGTGTCAAAGCATATTTTGCATTTGGTTGCGTTTGTGCGCCAAAAATTGCATTACTAAATGCCAACTGGCAGCTGGAAAACATATACCCAAAGCTCGTGCATCCTATCCCATTAGCGTCGGCGCATTATCAACACCAAGACGCAATTCAGGCCAAAACCAAAACGGGCCAGCAATTAAAACCCCATTGAAGTATAGTTCAAAGCTATATTGTGATTTCTTTGGATTGTTTGGGCCTCAACTGCCATTCAAAGTACCACCCTCCACCAACGTTTTGTCCGTTTACCCCGGGCACCGCTGTTTGCACTAGTTGCGGCCTTTGGCCGCCATGCCATAGGCCTATTGAGTTGGGTCGTTTGCCTGTTTTTGGCTGTTGCCGGGTCATTTTGGCCACAACAAACGGCAATCGAAAACAGTTTTGGCGAAAGTCAAAAAGCTGTTTGTTTTTTGTGAAATTTGGTGTGGTCTCTCCTCCAAACATGTACTCTGTGTGTGAGTGTGTTGAAGACAGCAAAATCAAACAAAATCAATCCTGTGTTAGGCTTAAATAAGGTAACTTCGAAAACAGTGCGGATGTTATTGAACCAACTGAATACAAGGACTATGTGCTGTTTTTGGGCTCCGCCGGACAACTCCTTTGTGTGATACTGAAGGCAGTGCTATCAAGCTTACGCACAATACAAACTCTGATGAACGTCTTGTTTTAAACCATCAATCAACAGATCCAATCCAACACACCCTGTTTCCAATGAAGTCAATGATTTGAACATAGTACACAAGATTCTCCACCACTTGTGGCGTTTATTTCGCCTACTCACAATATACTACATATCTAAGCAATTAAACATTTAATTTTGTTATTACAGATTACAGAGATTTTGGAGCAGTGTCCTTGCATATTGACTGCGCTATGAACTCTATAAGAGTGCGGGTAGGCCGGCCAGCCATGCCACGCCGCAGATACTCAAAGTCAATACCATTAGTAACCATAACATTGCTGGCATCCTTAAAAAAACCAAAAAAAAAAAAGTTAATCAACAATGGGTTAAGGCTATCATGTTCCTTATACCACTTACCATATGCATCCATTGTCCACATGGCACGAACTCGCGCAAGAATGCCGCAGCCTTGCAAGGTCTGCCACCCCGCCCACCGCCATAATTTTGAACATCGCTGCGTTCACCAGAAGTCACGGCTTGGGTATAATAGTTCCAGAGTGGTAAACGCCAAACACGGTCACCCGTGTGCATGCTGGCATGCTTCATTTGTTGCCAAAGTATTTCAGAGTTTGTAAACACGCCAGTTGCAGCCTCATCCAGGGCTTCACGCATATAGCCGGAACACGTGCCAATATCGATGATACATTTTGGACAGAAGTTTTGGGCATATAGCAGCGCATCAGCCAAAACCAGCACATCCTCATGGTCAGTGCATTGAATCTCGATGGTTTTTCCATTCATGGACTTCACGATGTCCCCTGGACGAAACGAATTGCAGCCAATAACATTCTCGCACAGTGGTATCAGTCCACGTATATTAACCTGTATAAGGGAGCACGTATGAAAGACCAAATGCAAAGCCAATGATGCGGTTTACTTACCGGCAGACGCAGTCCAGCCACAGCACGGCAAGTGGCCACCACCACTGCTGCGCCAGTCATATCACCACGCATATGGAACAGCTCTTCTTTCTCTTTTAAGCAGAGTCCGCCTGCATCATAGGTAATGCCCTGTCCGACCAAGACAATGGGCCGCTCCTCAGCGCAAGTGCCATAATAACTTAGCTCCAGAAATATGGGCTGTTGGCAAGAAGCTTTAGCCACTGCTAGAAAAGCATGCATCGACTGAGATTCGGCCCAGCCCTCGACCTTGACCTCTACATTAACTCCAGATCTGCAAAGAATTTCCACCACATTCTGCGCAAATATTGTAGGCGTCAACAGATTAGAAGGTATCTCCTGAAGCTGCCGAGCGAGATTTTGTGCCGCAGCCTTTTGTAAACCAATACGCCAACCCTCAATATCACAAGCAACATCATCCTTGGTGGCATACAAATCAATAGCCGGCACGCTCAGGCGTGACTTTACATCACGCAGTTCTTGATAGGCCCAAATACCCAAGGCTGCGCCCTCTGCAGCCGATTCGGCATGTCCACAGTTATCCACATTAATGCGACCCGTATTCAGTGCGGCCAATTCCTTGCAAGCCTGTCCCACAGAGCGGCGTATAGCTTCTTTTTGCTCATCGAGCACTTCGTAGGGATTAAAGCCCAGGCACTCCTTCCCAAGACCCACAACAGCCACTGCCGAGTATTCTGGCAACTTGATGGGCTCCACGGCAAATAGTATGCGTGCCTCGCCGCGTTTGGGCACGGGTCCCGACATGCGTAGCACTTCCAAGAGGCGACCGTTTGTCTGCTCCGCGTTGTAACGCTCACCGGCCGGTGTTAATATACCGGTAGCATCTTTGTCCGCCTCATCTGAATAGACGCCAAGTACCAGACCACGTGAGGGAAAATCATTGCATGTCACTTCCATGGTTTGTAGTTGTAGCATGGCGGCCAATGCGCCCGAAGTATAGTTACGGCGACATAGCTGCTTCAGCAGTGTTCTGCGAAAAATTTTCAACATTATCGGGAATTTAATTTAAAAATCGGTTACAAAAGAAAAAAAAGGTATTATGCCAAAATAACGCTAAAAAGTTTTCTTTTTTTGCTAGACGACGAAAATTTGTATAACTTAAGATTTTATGTTTTTTTTGTGTTTGTTGTTTGGGAGGTCTACACTAACTGACTAGAAATACAACCATGTTCGGGTATCTAAACTTATAGGGAAATACGACCCAATTTCAAGGCTAACTAGATACTTACTTTGAGGCATAAAGAAAGGTTTTTTCTCATAAGGGAATCAACTGCTGCGAACCACAACCAAAGATGCCAAAGCGCTGTCACAACGTCAGGAGTGTTTCGCAGCAGCTGATTCAGCGCTTAAGAAGGCCTTAAGTTGTAACTATGTATATGACGGTTTTAAGGGTTGAACCAAAAACCTTAATCTGCCGGATGTCAAAATATGTGAAATTAGGCGAAAACCAAAAGAGTTTTGAGTTATGTTCAATCGATAAGCGATTTGGCATGACTGCTATTTTAACAAATCGCTAACTATATGCTAGCATCCATTTTGGTGCGCATTTTCCATCGGATCATTGTGAATGCGTACGGAACATATGTACATAGTTGGGCTTAAGCTAAATGGCGCTAAACACTTCCACGTAGACTGGAGGCGGCACTGGTATCAGTGGCGATGTGGAAGTCTTTTACTGCGGATAATCCAATTATCTGAAATTATGTAAATTTTGATGACGAACAACTCAAGGCCTACTTGGTGCTTGTAATTTGTAAAGAGAGCAGATATACCACGTAATATTCTAAAGACGTTAAAAATCCATTTAAATGACTATTTGAAAGAAACTTTTAAGCCATTTGCCCTGAAAACCCTTTGCGCATGCCATCTGTATGCGAAGACCGGTTCGGTATACAATCAGCAAGCAACCGTACGTCAAATGGTCCGTGAAAGTTGATCGAGGAGCTCAAAGTTGATGAACATAGACAATGCCGGTTGTTCGCTGACTGGGTTTCAGAGCGTTTTGAAGAGAATCCCAAAAAGTTACGGTTTGGTGCGGCTTTGGGGCCGACGGTATCATGCGTCCGTACTTTTTTGCAAACGACTTTGATGAGGCCATCACCGTCAACGGCGAGCGCTACAGAACGATGAAGTCTTCTTCTTTACTGGCCAAAACAACCTGTTACCGGGTTAGGGCCTGATGCTTTGACCGCGCCTTCTCCAACTGTTAAAGGTGGCTAAGGTGTAACGGAGGCATGGTCTGCGTACTTTCCGCTCAAACACTTCAAGGGCATTTTTAGCGCCATAAAGCGAAACGGGAAGGATTAGCATCTTATGGAGTGTTTTTTTCGTCTGGCGGGATTGGTCTCTACTACTCTGTAACTCAGTATCTGGCTGTCAAAAAGTAGCATGATTCTACAATTCTGACTCATACATTTTAGCTGCTTTTTCGGTTTACCAATCCATTGGTGCCTTGAGTATTAGCATTTATTTGCATAGATTTGCAGCGAAAACACTCTAATACGAATTAGTTAACAGTAGAATGACCATCTAAACTACTTATATTAAGAATAATTTAATTACATAAGAGCAAATCAAATAAATTCAAGCAAGATTCAAACAAATTGATGCAAGTATTTCAAGCACTTCGCCCAAGAAACATGTCGCAATTAATTAACAAAGGAACAACAACAACGAGAATGCCATTGCAAAGTTACAAGTTGTTTTAATTAGTGCATAAAAAGCAATTATTTTATTACACATGCTTACAATAAAGTTTTCATTAGTCAAAGTCAAATCCATTTGTTAAACATGAAATCGATTTGCGCTTCAATTCATTAAAGTAGCAAAATTACTTAACGATGTGACACATATTCAAGGATACGAGCAACTCAGACCCAACGTCATCAGGCGCCATGTCTCTCCCTCGCTCTCGGTCGCTCTTTCCCTCGCTGAATAAGCATCCATTTCATGCATAAATAATGCCTAGGCTGCAAGTACCATCAAATTATAATGCCCAGAAAGAAGCTGTGACAGCATTAACTTCAAAATTGTGTCCAAAGTATAGTGTACTGTTCCACAATGAGAACAATGTAGTTGCTGCTGGTCATATTAGTAGTCCCAGAGGCAATACGTGATGCAGCATGTGTGTAGTAGAGCCTTGCACGACAGGATTTGCACCGAGGAAGGTCTTCAATGCGGATATGGAGGGGAGGCCTTTTGATGGAGTATGTATTGCGAAAGGCCGAAGTACATCGGAACGGGGCTGTATTCTATAAGCGTGTCCAGATGATATCGATATCGTCGACCGTACTATGCGAGCAGTTACCGAAGTCTTTGCAGCTTTTAAAACAGCATCTGCTGGAGTGGAATTGGCTCTTCGAGTAGAGAGACACAACGGTTGGATTCTCAGATTGATGTTGACTTTTGATGTTGTCAAGGACCTTGGCACCACCGACACAATGAAGAACGATGTCAGCATGGAGAACAAGTGGAGTAACACTCTTGCCAATAGATGTTACTTTGGTCTCAGTAGGCAAATGACTCGCCAGACGAAACACTCTATAAGACGCTCATCCTTCCCGTTTTGCTGATGACACAGTCTGATGAGTCCGTAAGATCTTTGGCCCTCCACGCGCTGGCAACGACTACCGCACCCAATGGAACGATGAACTCTATGAGCTCTACGACGACACAGACACAGTCAAGCGAATTAAGATCTAGCTGCTCCGCTGGCTAGCTCATGTTGTGCGTATGGATGCAGAAGCTCCTGCGAGAAAGGTCTTCAATACTTATTTATTTACAAAAAGGCAGACCATGTCTGCGTTGGAAGGACCAGGTGGAGAGTACACTAGCTAGCTTTGGTATTACCGATGGGACGTGCGCAAAACAAAGACGCCTGGCGGAGAGCTTTACACCAAGTTATGTTATGGCTTGTTATATATTTCGTCTCATTTGTACCGGTTTCATTAGAACTCGCGTTCGCAAATACAGTTTCGTTCCTTTTTCGGTATACCAAGTACTTGTGGCCTAGAGCATTGATTTGTATAGCTGAGCAGCGCTTTTTTTTTGGTTTGAATCTGTAGAGAGTTGGGGAGCTATCTCCAGCTAACTCCGAGCTGGGAAACTAGTTACCTAGTACCTCTCATCAATAAATGTCACTATGAGCATGCCCCGCAATGTTGTATTTTAATCATTTTGTATTTTCAGCCTAAGCAATATAACTCTACCGTATGTGCGTGTGTGTGAGAGCAAAAAATTGCTTTAGTAAAAGTGTTTTGGCCTTTTGTTCCATTACTCCTAGACAGGGCTGGATAGCTCAGCAATTTCGTGGACGATTCGGCTTTGTAGTACATCTGACGATTTTTGGTTTGGTGTTAGGTTAAGTATACTAAAATAATAAAAAACACGATTTATGTATGCGAGCGGGCTGCGGAAAATCCGTCATCTTGAAAACAGGGCTGAAAGAGTTTTTCTCGATTTACAACGGAACCGTTAATTTTTTCGAAAATTTGAATCTACATTTGTTAGGAACAATGTTTTTTCATAACGTTAATAATTTGCGAGTTATTAAGAAAAAACTGCAATATATTTTTGTTATTTTTTGTTTAACTTTGAAATGACCTCAAGCAGCTGATGAACAGAAATTTTACACATATGCTTTTTTAAAGAGCACTTTCAGACCAACAAATATATATATAATTAAAGTAGTTAGGAGCATGCTTATCCATCTTGAAGCAATCGGAACTTGGCAAAGTCAAACGCGCTTTGGGTATACGCACTGAGTCTAAAACCAAGTTTCCGTATTCGTGAGATGGGGGAAGCTATCTTACACTGCACATTTGTGGTTAAGTTGGTTTTTAGTTATTGTCACTGATGTCATATTGTCCGCATGGATGAAGAAGCTACTGCGAGAGCAGCGGCAGGAAATATCTCCATTGGAAGGCGAAAGATTACATAAGTTACCTTTTGTATCAATGATTGGAGGAGGCGCACGCTAAGCAGATGCGCTTGTAGGAGTGTTCTACATCAGAATACTAGAAGTCATTATGGAACTAACGCCACTCCATATAATCATTTAACTACAAATGAAAGAGACACTGCTGAGAAGGGATTGGCAATGGCTCGAGACGGTGACAGACTGGGAACGACAATACTGCTGCTTCAACAACCCAGAGATTAATTGTCGACAGAATAACATTTCACGCGGAACGTTCGTACCATTATAAGTAACAAATAACAAATGACAAATTAGAGCTGATGCATCCTATGAAAAGGCATACCATAGTTAAGTATACGCATGGATCCCTGACAAATGAAGGCACTGGACTAGGTGTCGCAGGACCACGAACACGCATCTCTGAATCTATGGGCGCCATAGGCAGATGTGCAGACGTAAACCTGGAAAGAAACTCTCAACATATATAGCTATACTGTCGGACAGTGAAACCGCCATAAAGGCGTTTAGGGAAACCCGAGCCAAAACTGGATTTTCTGGGAAGGATGAACAAACTAACACTCCGGTGGGTACCCGGCCACAACAGCACAGGACGAACTAGCAAGAAATGGAGCCGCAAAAAAACCAGATGGGACCAGAGCCATGTTGTGGCATTGGAAGACACACGATTAAGAAACTATTATGAGAGCAGGAAAGAAGCAGGCGAACCGCTGACTGGACAGGGGCATCAGGCCTCAGACAGGATAAACAGCTACTTATCTCCTGTAACTGACAATAACTAATCTAAGAGTACTTACTGGACACTGCAGACTAAAGGGGCACTTAAGTGGAAGAGGAGTCGTCGCGGCACGCGACTTATTCCAGGGTTCTGCAAAAGTTTCGCTTAAATTTTGCGATTATTCGGAAAAATATTTACCTAAAACGTGCTTAGTTTGACTTTAACGGTTTCGATTCAAATACGATTTGCAGCCTTGTTTTAAAGCATCAAAACTTTGTTGCTTTCTTTGAAATTTGAACAAATTAAATGCAATTTAACCAAAACATAGCTAAAGGCGTTTTCTAGGACTTAAAGCCTTCGACTTACTTAGTTGCGCCTACGCTTATCATAAATGTCAGATCTTAAAGTCTTCAACAATAAAAACAACAACAACAAGCAGCTAAATAGGCCAACGGCCAAATGACTGCGAATGGCCCAAAATGTTGGAATCGGGTTGGGGGCGTGTTACCAAGTGTTGTTAGAGAAAACTTTTGCGGAAAGGGCAAAAAGAGCGCCCCCATTTAACTGCACTTGGTGTAAAAGTAAACGAAATTAACCAACAAACGCCATCTTGTGCGGGTGCTAGGGGCGTGAGGTGTTAGATAGGCGGTAACTTTGGGTGTTCCCTTCCCACACCAGATACTGAAACAAACGTACAAATAACAATAAACATAAACATTAGATGTTGGTCGCTTGTGGAGGAGAGTGCTCTTAATAGCGGACGTGTTTCGTGGGCACGAAAGGTGTATGTGTGTGTGTGCTGTGTGCGTTACTTGTGGACTGAGACGATTGAAATCAAAACATAATGAGGGCGGAATTCGGACGACAAGCGCTAGTTCTTGTTACACTATCCAACAAGAAGCGGTTGATGATTGGATCCAAAACAGGATCATCTAAAGGGCGCATTAGCTGCCTTTGGTATCACTTTGGCTACTAGATGGCAGGCCTCTAAACCTGTAACGAATGAAAGCTAATAATACGACTTTTCAGCGCATTTTGTGAAGTTTGATGTTCTTGTATGCAAAATTGAAGTTTGGATATAGTCGCTCATTCAAATCCTCGATATATGGCTGGTTTTACTTGCTTAGCTCAAAGGTACATTGGATCATTTAAACTGCGCCACTAAAAAGTTGATTGTTGCTTATGCTTCTGGGTCCCGAAGCTTCATGGAGCTTAACTGGTAGTATTCTGCAGAAATACCTAGCCTGACCAGAGGATTTTCTGGAACCACTGGTGCCTAGGATCACAGAGACGGACTTTCTCTCTGCCCTTGCGCTTGAATTTCTGGTACCACGGGCGATCATGAGCCCATAGAACTTGTTTCTGTCCTCACCTTGCGGTTGGCCTCCTAGTGGGAGTATCGTGGTGGCTGTGGTTTGACACCCAAAGGCGGGCAGAATCCTGTGTTCGGCGTGGAGTTGCGTTTTACAACCGGTAGCCGCGACCCAAAGACCAGCAGACGTTTGGATAGGCCTCGATCCATACCATGGAAGAATGAAGATATTTTTCGTAGGGACGCTGATTGACGATTTCATCCTGTGCTTGGCACCGGGAGATAGAGCCCGCAAGGCCGTTGCTCACGTTAAACACCAGTGACTTAATGACGTAATGTTGCTTATGCTCTTAGCATTTGTTGTTTGAAGGATCGCTCATCTAGTTGCTTTTACCATGGCAGCAGTGACGAATAAGGTGTTTTACTGAGGTTTGGTCGGCGCAAACCGGCAAAAGTCGAGATTTCGAGATCTGCGAAGTAAGCAAATCTCATGTTACCCATTAACTTTACTACCGATCGATATAAACTGTATGTCAAATTAATGAGATTGAATACCGGTTCGAGTTTCTCAGACAGTTTTGGTCTACTTTGATTTGATTGCCATTTACAGGCCAATGAACTCAACATTTTTTTTATTTTATTTTTTCTGTTATTTTTCTATGCGCTATATTGATTCTTTGCGAACAATTTCCACACCAATTTCGGCAATATCGGTAACGAAATGGCGAAGTTTTTAAGTAATATCGAGATGAACAGCAATTTGAATTAAAGGTACTTCAGTGTCGATTCAATGATACTCTGACAGTTTTGGTCTATCTTAAGTCGATTGTGGTTTACAAAGCACTGAACTAAAAAAAAAAAACAAAAGAAATGTTAATTTTCAAAATATTTTTTTAATTTATTAGCTTGTAACTCACAATCAGGTACACCAAAACTTTCTGCAACGAATTTCATCAATAGCTTAGAACCTTCAATTTAAAGTATAGTTCATCTTAATTGGTAGTAAGGCTCCCGTGATAAGTGAGCTAAGCTGACTTTGCAACTTTCGAAATCTGTAGCGTTCGTCTTAGCATATAACGACACGACCTCAAACCGTAGAACCTTTGGAATAAAACCAACACCCTGCTGTCGATCATCTTCGGTACCTCAATCTTATAAACGTTGTCAACCTTTATATCCATTGTTCTCAGTTGGAGGGTGTAATGCTTGCGTCGGCGTATTATAAAACACGTACGATCCCAGGATAAAGTTTGATTCGTAAGAATCGACGCAAAGCATTTCAGTGTGTGCAAGTAGCGGAGCGGGACCCTTTAAATGCGTTCTAGCTCTACGCGGCATGTGGGTGGGTTGTTGCTACTGCTTAACACTGGACTACATGAACTTTATTATAGAGTCCCTACAGACACTACATGTCTGAAAAATCAAACGAAAAGATATCAAACTACTTACTAACACAAGGATGTACTAGTAACTCAAACCAAATTATACGGGCAATACATAGAGGAATCTCCTACTTTTCAAGCTTATATGTGGGGATGACTTAGATGTTATTTGTCCCCCACGTTCTGCACCCACCCGACCATGGTCCTCAGTAACAACTAAAGAACCCCATAAACAATTACGACTACATTATCTTCTTACAGCATTACATCAGAGAGCATTAATAATTAATTAACCAAACATTTTCAAACGGAAATCAATTTCATATCTATTCGTATCATTATAATTCTATACATTTTACATTTTTTTTCTTCTGTAATATAACTACAATTTTTGTTCCATTCCTTAGATCTTGTAACTAAAAACCTAATCAAAACCTATCATATTAAAATCGATATAAATGAAGTCACTGAAAAACCAATAGTGATTAAATTAGCATGATAACTTATAATTAGGACTTATAAATAACGAACAATCTGTATACTAAGTTGAAATTGTTATATGTGCATTACTATTTACTGGGCCAAAATCGGCAATATTTTATATGTAAAACGGGAAAAAAGTTATTATTCAACACGGACAAAAAAAATATCTTCAAACTTTTGTTTAAATATTTCTCGCGGACTAAACCATTTTTTTGCTTATGATAAGCATAAGCAAAAGCTTTGTTCATCAATTTGGACAACCGAATTTAAAAGCATATTAGCTTATTATATATGCAATCAGATTCATACTTCAGACAAGCTTTACTTAAACACTTACAATACCATTGCTGCTCCCACGTCGAAAGATCTTTCGCTGTGTAGATGGCTTAAGCGGGGAAAGAGAGAAATTATTAAATTCCTACCTTTCCATGTTTTGTTTTAAATCAATTGATTTCTTTCTTCTCTAAATTTTCTCATTTTTTGATAGTTTAAAGTTAAAACTGCTCTTTATATGTTCTTCATTCTTTGCTGCTCTTCTTGTTTTCTTTTTTTTTTTTTTTTTTAAACAATAACAATATGTCGTTTATGTTTTTATAATGTTATTAGGCAGCTACCACTTTATGCACGTTATAACATAAACTAATTAATTAATTGAACTTGCGTGACTTCATATTTTCCTCTTCAAGTAACTATAATTTAACGATCAAGTCTCATTCTTGCAAATTAAACCTAATGATTTTTCTAACCAATAAACCTAATGATTTTTCTAACTCCTAGTAAAAGTGTAAACTCAGCAAAAAATATAATTAACACCAAAATAAACCCATTCGGTACGCAGGCAAAACCTTTATCCACGCCAATAATGCAGTCTGGGGACAGCTGATCTCAGGTTCCAACGACGAACGTAGCACAAGGCGTAGGCGGCGCTTAAAAAGCTCTGCGCTGGTGCGCAGCCGCGCTTACGTCTTAAGCGAGTACGAACGGTTGTATACTCTTTATTTCGGCAGCGAACACCAAAAATTCTATATACAGGGGAAACTATAATAAGATGGATGGGCTGGGAATCTTATACTTTTTGTAGCATTTAAGCTTACCCTTCTTGAACACAAAATGCAGCAGATATTTTCGACAGTAAATCAATCAGCATCAAAAAAAATTTAAATAACGCCGTGTGCAAAAAGTGTATCCAACCGTCTGTATGGAGATATCACTTAGAAACTGCCTATATATTCATATATATGAAAGTAAGAAACAGCACCTATGTTGATTTAGCCTGAATGGCTCCAATAATGCACTTACATGCAGAATTTCGTGTATTTCACAGGGAATGCATTTTAGTCTTTTCTTGATTTTATTTATATTTGTTTTTTCCAATGTTTTCACAGTATTTGTTAAATAGTTTTGTTAATTCTTTTTAAGAATAAGGTTAAGCACACAAAAAAAATCGAACTCCACTGCAGCTCTTGCTGAACTTCACTCGATGGTGTCCGCAAAGAAAAAGATCGCTGCCACGATGTGAATATAGCTTGGGAGTCTAATTCTAACCAATTTTGGGCAGACTTCCGTTTGTTTGACATTGACATCTAATTTTCTTTTTCGCAACAAAGCCTAATTAATAAACACTGGCATAGTGATGATTTGACATGCTTATCAAACTTTTATCAAACTATCCAAGCTTTCATCCGATAGATGGCTCTAGCAAAGTTACGATATTCACTATTTAGTTAAACGGCTTAGTGGAACAAAAAAATGAGTTTGCAATGTATCGCATAAAGGCGAACATTACAAATCTCGAATTTTTAAAGTAGCGAAAGAAGTTGAGTTCAGTGCCCTGTAACTTACAATCAAATCAAGTTGGACCTGGAATAAGCTCCAAATCGAGCTATAATTTCTGTCGATCGATAGTAAGGTTCCCGAGTAATATGAGATTTGCTGATCTCGCAACACTCGAAATCTCGAATAGTTAGAAAGCGGTGCTAGAAAATCCAAAATGGTTTCCGGTTTCGAAAGCAGCGAAATTTGACAGTAAAGGTAAGTTTAGACATAGGGAGATTGTGGATGGCTAATCGGGCAGCTGTTTAGCAATGATTTCGTTAACATTTTGAAATGGTCACGTATGCCCAACATATAGTAGATCCTTGAGTGCAGTTGAAATACATAGTATATTATGTGTGAAAACATTGATCATAGCTGGCAAGCGAGTGTTCTCTAGATTTGCAGTTCGCCTGGATTGGTTCAGAATCTTTAGCAGAAGTACAGTCGGCAAGTGCCTTTAGGGCGTTTGTCAAAGCGGAATGCTTAGTTAAGTTAACGCCGCAGAGTTAGCTGTATTTGACTGATGTCTTTCAACGTAAATATAATGTTTTGGCTACCAGAATGCATGAAAGTTTGGCAACTGGCTCATAATAATGCTTGATCCAATGCATAGCTTGCAGAACCTTTAAATAGCTTCTGGCTGATACGAGTAGGCCCTGCTGAACTAGTCTACAATAGATTCGTTTCAATCAGGTTCATTCAAAATCAAAAACAAAAAAACAATAAAAAATCCTTAGTTCCGTTTAGCTTGTATTGTTTTCGGTTTCAGACTTTTGGACCATTGAACTTTGTCAATCATGTCTAAATATAAGTATCTGGATCTTATAGCGAACGCATTCCACGCCTTCAAGTATCCTTTAAGTTTGACAGAAGTTTGTGAATACGTCTCCGAAATGACTAACATAGAACCTGAAGACCTAGAATTTGACATAGACCACACGTTGACAGCCGGCTGGACTCATGGCTTTCTGAAGATCACGAATGGCAAATACCTGTTAACACATAGAAATTGGAAATATGGTTTCTATTGAAAAATGGATCAAAAGCGAATATTCCAGATGTGGTATGAATTGGTATGGTGGTTGCACGAACTGAACAATTTGGCTGAATAAAGAAACATTGAGGAACAAATAGTGTGTATTTGTGTTCAGGGAACAGCTTTTAACTTAATTGGTGGGGACTAAGAAACTAAAGCAACTAAGCAAAGAAGTAATGTTAAAGAGTTTGGCATGCGGTTCTGCTAGGACAGCTTGAAGATCCCTGATTAGCTACTCTAATCATCACCCGGTGTGGTGAGCTGGTTAGAGAATACTACCTCAGCAGGTCAAAGCTTGTCATATGGGTTCTTTCGAGACCAGTAGAGGCAGCACAGGCCTTAAAAGGGTTGTGCGTTGGGTTTGGGACCCAACGCGTAAAACCATAATTCCAATGAAAAAATGTATTTACATCAGGCTGTAACCCAATAACGGGTTGTTATGGCCAGCAAAGAAGAAGAAGAAGGACAACGAAGTAATGTTTAAGAGGTTGGCATGCGGTTTTGCTAGGACAGCTTTAAGATTCCTGATTCGCTACTCTAATCATCACCCGGTGTTAGACCAGTGAGCTAATGAGTGTTAAGCGTAGAAGTGCCCTTAAAGGATCTGGAGGTTCTTTAATATATATTGCTTTGGCAGTCTCCGAGAGCTCCAACACCGTGTACTCGAGATTTCTTGGGTATCGTAGACAACGAGTGGCGATAAGTACTCAGTGCGGAAACAATAGGACATCCAATACATTGAAATATGCAAAACTATGAAATATTTTTGGTAACTGTACTGCCGCAAACTGTGGCATAAGAAGCAGCCGTCAAGAGAGAGAGAGAGGGAGAGAGAGAGAGAGAGAGAGGAGCGCATTGTTAACTGAAAGTTGTGCAAAACGTTCACAATCGATCAATGCTGTGCGTTATCGATACTTTGTTAAAAGCAGTGTAGTTAAAACTACTTTGTTTTCAGCTGCTTAAAATTAAATCGCTTTGCCTAAAGGTTAGTTGAAAAACACTCTCTCTCTCACTCTGTCACACGTTTAGTACTATCTATATCGCACTCTCTCCCCCAGGCAATCGCAACTGTTTGGCTTTATTGTCTGCTTCCTGTTGGCAACTTTTTCAGGCTTTCGCCATTTTGGAATTCCCCAATGTCACCAAGAAGCCAAGGAGATGGCATTGCGCTGATAAGTGCTCAGGCACACCTATTACTAGACAGCGTTGTTCTTGTTGTTGCAGGACTCCAAATTGGAAGCTGTCAGTGTGGCATGTTGCTGCCTGGCTGCGCTTACGTTTAAATAGGAACTGTGCCAACTTATGTAAGTATAACGCGCCACTTCCGCATCCGTAGCAAAAGAACGGACACACACAAGTCGACCGCCCCCAAAACGGGGGAAACCCCTCTGGTTCTTATCGCTGTTGTGCTTGGTAGCTCTGTGAAAAAGCAGCAGACAAAGCAAGAATATAGAAACTATTAAATCACATTTTACGAGCGTTAAGTGCACAATTAAAAGCATTTCGTTAATGTTGAAAATTTGGCTTTAGGTTTGCTTTGTTTGGCTTACTAGCCAAACTTCTTCTTCTTCTTGCCACCTGCCAGCTGCAAAGACCAAACCCATAGCCGCCTCCTGCAACCTGCCCAGAACAGCGTTGCGTAATTAAATTTTTAGACATTGCGTGCGCCTTGAAGGCGTTACGTTACAATTTTTGTGCACTCTGTTAGAGCTTGAGCACAGGCGTTAAGTGGTGCTCCAGTAGCTGGAACACTGGCACAGCCTAGGGGTTGTTCCCCTAAGTTACCCCAAAAACAAAACAACATCGATTATGTCATGATTGTCACATGGCAGGGCAAACTCTACGTGTCGACTCAGATTGGGTCCTAAGGCAGCTAAAAAAAATCAACTTTCTTCTAACTCTGCAAGTCGGTAATTTGGCTTTTATGGGTAGTGGCACGCCTCCTTTAGCCTATTATTATGGCATTTGTATTGTAAAACCTGTTAGCAAGAAATTGACTAAAAAGGGCTTTAGATATGCATAAATGCCGCTGTGCACAGAGTTTTGATGATTTAGCTTTATCACAAAAAGTTTTCTGGTGACATATAAAATTCGCACCTTTCTATCGAACTCTATGCAATAGATATAAATTCTCCACCTTTACCGGCCATAATAACCCATTACGTCGAGAGCAAATTGTGGCCGGGAGGTATTAATCTTTTAATTTCCACAAGAAAAGTTTATTTGTATTTATAAATGGTGCAAAACATATGGAAATCAAAGTCAAAATCTAAAACTCGCTTCATGGATATGTCTTCCATATCAGAAAATAGCCACAAGTATGCGAAGATTACGTTCAATTTACTAAAAGCTAAAAAACTTTACTTTGATTGAGTCGACTATTGCGAAAAAAGTATTTCTCTTGAAATCAGGGATTCAAACCGAAACTTATTTCGGATACGATAGAAATGGTATCCTGATCCAGTAAACGGTTTTATTTCGGTTTTCGATTCACCGATATTTATTTCGGTTAACTGGTATACCGGCTCCTATAAAAAAACCAAATTGTATGCGTGATGCTGCCTATGTTGCTTTGTCTGTTAGACCGACTAGGCACTGTCTTGGGAATGGTCGCTGTTCAGTAAAATTTTCATGGTCCAGGATTACCGAATAATGAAACGGCCAGGATTCCACTCTATTACTTTCATGGTCTGTGACAAAAACATAGCCAAAAGAGTACTACAAAAAAAAGGAGCTGGGAGCGAGAAACAGATTTTGTTGTCTAGAGTTTCACTTATTATGCCTGAAGGAAACCTTCTCTGTTACATGCATTTTAAATTATGTATCTTCACTCCCTCGAAAGTTATGAGTGTTACCGATAAGAAATCGGATGGCCCCACTGTACGACATAGATGAAAATGCTTCACAGAATGACAGAATAGAAAGCACAACATGAAAAAATATTTAAGCTTGTACCGGTTACGGTACAGTTACGGTTTCAAAATTCAATCGGCTACGATAACGGTTTGAATCCCTGCTTGAAATTGATTTCACCATCAGTGCAGTCTTCATCATAGATTTCATGTGTCAAGTCACCAATGTTCCTTTTCTCGACGAAGTGAAGTATTGATCAAAATGTCCCCAACGAGTTATCATTCATTCCGATTTCCACTTTTTCCGTTGTAGAAAAGTTGCTACTATTTTGAATGCCCGTCTGCAGAATATCTTCAGAAAACCTTGAATATTATCAAATTCAAATGATTACAATCAAATTTTTCATATGCATGTTTAACTTTTAATGGATTTCGATTGAAACCACAGACATGTAGAGCACTTCTTTTGGAGCATCTTCTTCGTGTGTTCTCTACCTGTTTCTTCCAACGGAGGCAATGTATTCATCTTCGTCGCTTACGTTCAACAGCCACATTGAAGACCTTTCTTCCAGGAGCTTCTTCATCAATATGCACCACATGATCAATCAATTCGCTTGACTATGCTAATGTTGCCGAAGAGCTCATAGAGTTCGTCGTTCTATCGCATGCGGTAGTCGTTGGAAACGCGTAATGAGCCAAAAATCTTACAGAGTAGTTTTCGTTCAAACACCGGGCAAAACGGGAAGGATGAGCGTCTTAAAGAGTGTTCAAGTTTCGCCTGTCGAGAGTGGTCTCTACTACTCATTTGTCTACTGAGACAAAAGTAACATTTATTGGCAAAAATAATTCTCCGCTTGACCTCCATGCTGACATCGTACCTTACTGTACATGTATGTTCAAAGCCCCGCGGTGCTATCGAATTCGGAGGGAGCATGATTTGAGACACTGCCTATCTCTGCCCCTCTCCCTTTCTCCTTTAAAGTGTATACAAAAATAGTGTCACTGTCGCAGACTTATGTTTTCTCTATTTCTGATTGTAGGGTAATTGGTGTTACTCTTGCAGACTTTTCCGTAGCTTTTTTCTCGCTCTCCCACCCTGTCGCACGCTCCGTCACTTGCCTTCTCCGCCCCGTCTTGGCAATTGTTCTGCTGCTCATCAACATCATTATTAAAGTGCAAATAAAGGTATAATAAAACGCAACTAAGTAAGTAATATGAACTTAGTAGGCGTGTAAAGTGCGCACTCAAAGTCCCACTGCCGTTAGCTGCAGTTGCATGCAGCTCGTGCCACTTGCTGCTCTACGGCCCTTGAGCCGGAACACAAGCTGGGCGAGCTTAAGTGCGGAAGCATGTTCAAGTGTGTTGAAAATTGAAACCAAAATGTGTCATACTTCTTTTTTCTATTGCGGGGGGGTTTCCTAAATGTAGTTATACGCATACAAAAGTCAAGGCGTAACCAAGCCGCTGGGCGTGTCCAGTGACTGATGCGGATCAGTCAGCGTGGCGCATCAGGTAAGCGCTACATAGTTTTGGCCCTGACGTTGACACTTGGCTGCGGATGTGTTGCAACAGCAACCGCGGCAAGTATTTCAAATCAGTCAACACTTCCGGCAGTTCCGGTTGTTTGTGATAGGTTTACGTTAACAAACCAAGAAATGTATGCTTTAAAAAGAAACAGTTTAGTTTGTTGAAAACATGATTGGACATGTTGCTGCTGTACGTGACATTTTGCGGAAATGAAGCAACTGTAAGCGTAACAGACACAGCGGACGGGGGCTGCTGACAGCTAGCTTTGTCTTGCTCTTAGTGATTTGCTTATACATGGAAGTACTATGTACAAGGAACTCGAACGATTGGTAAGTAATAGGTACAGTAGGCAACAAAATGCCATTAAGAAATGCCATTAAAGATTGCTTCCAACAAACACAACCTTAAAAGTGAAAGGCTACCGAGGGCTCCGGGCAAGTATGTTCCTTGAACTAATACCTATAAAATGCACATAGCATAACTAATGGGTATTATGGCAAGATTTTTCTTTTGCTTACTCTTTGCCTTTGTTTTTCTTTGCTTTGCTTTGTTTAGTTTCTCTTGCACTCTCTTGCTCTGTCTCGTTCTTACGCTGCACAGTGGATCCCAACTGACTTATTTTTCGGCGAAAATCATAACGTTTGAGGGAGTAAAGATATTTTCAAAATTTAAAATGCATAGAACAGAGAAGGGAGCAAGAGGGAGCTTCAAAAAACGGTAGTAAAGTTCGATATTATATACTGCAAATGTCTTATCCTTGCATGTCATGGAAAAATTCCATGTTCTAAATTGTGCTTATTTTTCAACAAATCGTCCTTGTCGAAAGTTTGTCTATCTAGCGAACGTGTGTACACTAAGATCAAAATAGACTGCAAACATGTTGCCAACAGATTTTCAAAATTTTAACGATTACTAAGCAATAAGCACACTCTCACAGGTGAGAGGATAATATGTTTGGTCTGTATAATATCGAGCTTTGCTGCCGTTTTTTGAAGCTCCCTCTCTTCAAATCATATTTATCGCCGTGTATTGCAGAAGCTTAAGGACTTCTCTGTTCTATGCATTTTAAATTTTGAAAAAATCTTGGCACCCTTTAAAGTTATGATTTTTGCCGAAAAAGAAGTCAGTTGGATCCACTGTGCGCGGCTTGTTTCATTGCAGTTCAATGTACGAGACGCATTGAAATTGTTTTTATTATTTCATTTCATTGGGTTTTTCTGCTTCTGTTTCTGCTCTTACAACTGTAAGTTATGACCATCTTTACCGTATGGATTAAGCACAGACCAGCTGAAAGTTAAGCGCCATTATTGGGTACTATGCCACGGCAAGCATACTCTTAAATCTCAGTAGCCACTCTCTTAACCCATAAAAAATCCATAAAACTAAAACAATTTACGTAATTTACGTAGACGTAAAACATAGTAAAGTTGACTGAATTTTACAGTATCTAGCAGTACATTTACTGTAGCTTAAAGTACTACCAGTAAAACTAGTAACTTTTACTGTGATCACAGTATATTTATTGTTACAATTTGGTTGGATTTACAGTCGACACAGTTGCACTGAATTGTGAGTATTTTGAAGCATTTCATATTGACTCTTTGGATTCCCTACAAAATGGCGATTATATTAAAACTAGCTCAATTTACTGTGAAAGCAGTATATACATGTGGCATATGTAGAAATTACACGAGTGGAAAAGCAACACAATACGCAAAATTCTACTTCTCTAAAGTTACTGTTGGCCCTGGTTAATTTAGTCGATCATATGTATTACTTGTAGGGATACTTAGCAGCAGGCTGCCTTTCTCCGCTTATGCTATGGGTATTTACTTGGAATCGAACGGGACCGTCGTACACGCTTAAAGTATAATAAACGACATTTTTCTTAAGTTACTTTATTTTATCAGCTACTAGCGCTACACATATTATCATAGGTTCCAACGAAAATTCAAAAAAATAAATTGATTCGAACGTGACCAACTAATTTTCGTGGCCATCTATAGAAACTCTTATGCAAGCTTGATAAAACCAGGCTATCATTGTGCGATCGTGCTTGCTATATGGGCATTTCCCTGGTGTCGAACGTGACCATCGTACACGCTTAAACTTTAATATATAACCTTTTTTTATGTTACTTCAATTAATAGCATTTTGGTAGAACTATGCATATTGGCAAAGGTTTCAAAGTTAAGGCGATAAAAAAAATTTATTCGAACGTGACCAACTGGTTTTCGTGCTCACGTAATTGCAAAAACCAGCCTACCTTTGTTCGATCGTGCTTGGAATATGGGCATCTCCCTGGTGTCAAACGTGACTGTCGTACACCTTTAAAGTTTAATAAACGACCTTTGCTTCTTATGTTCATTGGCAAAGGTTTCAATGTAAAGGCGAAAAAAAAATGTATTCGAACGTTACAGTAAGCTTGTGAAAAATCGCTAAAACTATTAAAAGTCGAAAAAATAGGTATTTGTCAAACAGAAAAATAGTAAGTACCGCGAAATTCAAAGTATAGCAGATTAATTTCCTGCGACGATGTGCAATCCATTTCATAAATCTAAATCTTTATACTTTGGAACTTGCAAAAGTGACAGATAAATCGATCAGTTTTATACAAAATTTCTTGGCTAAGGACAATTTGCACTCAAAAGTGTTAAAGGTGTGGAGATATTTGCGACTATGTTTGAGATAGCTAACATTTGAATCAATCAAAACATTCTACAAACTTTTCGAATATCGATTTTGTTTGTTTGATCAGATGAATACACTCTAGTTTTAAATACAATTTAAAGAATTTTGCAAATAGTAATAATGACATGCTCTTTAGGATGGAACATATAACGTCTAAAGAGAACTGTATGGAATTCAGGATTAAGTCGTATCACAAAAAGCTGTCTACGCCGCATAAGAGTGTACTTAAGGAATGTGCCGCTTAGTCATAGGGTACAAGGCATTTAATAACCTGCTAAAGTCAAGAACTCTATGCGTTTTGCTATTAAATAAATACAATTTGCTGTACTAAAAATAAAGCTAAAGGACGAAATGTAAAGGAAATTGCAAAACGCAGTAAAAACTTAACGAACTTCAAATAAAAATGCATAATTCATACTTAATGCAAACTGTACTAGTTCTTCGTGTGTGTGTGTGCGAGTGTGTGTGCGCTTAAATCAAATATTGGCAGGTGTACTACGTATATGTAAGCCGTGAATTATGCATGTGTGCGTGTGCAGTAGCAACACAGTAAATGGGACACGACTCGACTCCTCGCAAACAGCTAACTTATAACAGGAGCTGCTACTCTTCCTTTTCTCCCTTTCTTCCTCTCTCTGTCCCACTGTGCGTATGCCTGTTTGCAGGGCACATAAATAATATAATAGCATATGTCGCGGCGCATACCTTTAAAGAGCTTGTTATCCTGTATAGCTGCTCTTGGCATTCAAGCTTGATCGCTTTACAGCAAATCAGTAGCTAAGCAAACATCCTTAGCCTTCAGTTCAGAAAAGCTGGTAACAAAAAGATTGAGAAGGTTGCAGTTTCTGTGCGAATGTGTTCGAGTAGTACTTGTTATAACGTCATTTGTATGGGAAAACTTCTAAATGTCTTGCAATTAAAATAAACCCAAAAGGCAAGGCACTAAATCCAGCATAAGTTAAAATGGGAACGAAAGTATTTTCTTTTATGTGTCTTTTTACAAGTTTAATATGACTGTAAGCATTTTCCTATTGGGAAGTTCCAATTGACAAGTTTTCCTATTGGGAAGCGGGGGCAAAAATTACTTTTATGTCAATACCTCCAGTATTCTTGGGCCAATGTCGTTGAAATTTGTAACATAGATCAAAAATACATTTATAAATGTCGGTGGAAATTTTCAAATCAATATTGGGGGGGGGGGGGGGGGGGATTGTGCCAGTAATTAAGGTAAATCGACTGCGGGGGAAGCGGGGGTTTTTATAGAAAAAAGTTGATACAGTTTTAATGATTAGGGTCACACGAGTCTCCACACCAAATTTTATAAATCTAATTCACACGTATCCATATCTACAGTGTGTACAATTTAGGCACAGTTTATATGCGAGGAGAGGTGAAATTTGTATATTTTTGACAATAACTTTTGATGTATTTATCCGATTTCGATAATTTTTGAAACGTAGATGCACATAAGCTCGACGCACACCTCTGTCGAGATTCGAAATGATAGATTGGACGGAGCGGTTGTAAACCGCGCAAATCTGTCACTGGGAAGGGGGTAAGACATCGATATAATTCGACAAACTTCATCTTTTCAGTGTATATGCGCATCTTTTGGTAAATTTTTGTGCCTCTACCTCTTATGGTGTCTAATATCTAGACGTTCATACGGAAGGACGGACAGACAGACATGTCTATATCGACTCGACTATTGCTCCTGACCATTTTTGCCAATGGAACATATGGTCTGCCACACCTCCTTCTGCCTGTTACATACATTGCACAAACCTATAATAACCTTTTACCCTTTGTGTACAGGGTATAAATATGACTAGGTTGGTAGCCAACGACCTTGCCAACGGTTTACGTTGGGCATTCGGCCGGTCATTGACGGTGTTACTCGTCCATTACCGTGGTTATACGCAAATCTGATGAACTGTGCAGTTAGTAGACATAGTGCTCCATCACTTGGGTTAGCCCGAATAGTTAAACCATAAGTCCACATAGGCGCAAACTATATTCTTGTAAAGCAGCACCTTACGTTTTTTAAGGACTTCGGTGTTTTTTTAAGGGCCATTGACCTCAATATTTCATTCCCAAGAGCTATCCAAACACTCTTTTGCGTGACCGCCTTTGCTTCACCGGCACACATCGACATGGCAATGCCATCGGCATATGCGTGATACTGGATTTTTGCTCCAGGCCTCAGACTTGCAAAACAGCTGCTTGTCTTCTATATATCAAATAGGTTGAAGAGAGTCCTGCAAATGAGTAAAAACAAACCTACTGGACACTGTAGACTGATGGGATACTAGAGAATGCCGTCTCTCTCACTCTCTTGTAGCGTCTAACGTTTACGCATTCAATTCTCGAACGAAATGTTTAGTGAATTCAATTCGCTAAATCTTGCCGAAAGTGTTCAAAAAATGTAAATATTTCCGCAAATGTTTGTACGTTGCGGTATTTGCACGGAATCAAGGCAAATGGATTGCGAGTCTACATAACATCGCAAATCGCGAATCACAACTCTTAACCGCTCTTTTAATAACAGTGAATTATAGCACATATGCTGGCTGTTACGCCTTTTGTGTTTTTATTACGCATACGCCGTGTGTATGCTACTTTTTTGATAAACACGCTGTTGAACAACGGCGTACAGCTACCCCGGCCGTGTTTCATGGGCGCAAAGGAAACGCACCACGTGGCGTATGCGTTATGTGCAACAAGCGCTTGTTTTGCATAATAAATGGCAAGAATGTCAATGTGCAAAATGCATACACACATATATGAGAAAAGCGTAAAAGTAAAAATAAACAAATAAGAATAACGAATAAAAGCAAGAACGAAAATCCGCTTTAATAATATAGTAGTGTAAGGAGGGCGTAGAGGAGGTTGGCTATCTAGAGGTTTGTTGTGCTGCTATAAAATTGTTTCTGTGTGTAGCTGTATATACCCTGCAGGAGATTGGTCTACTGGTAACAGCTTTAACTAGTTGTAATTGTAGTTGTAGTCAAGTAGTAGCGAACTGGTTCAAAAAAGAGTTGTGGCGGGATATGAAAAAACAGTTACGAAGAGCGCGCTGTACTCGGCGCTCTCACTGTTTATTTGTATTCGCTCAATTTCTCTGAATGACTATCAGCGTTGTGTTTTTCAGCTATTTGCCCGTTTTTGTTGGTGAAAATTGAAGAAATTTGTGTACACACAAGAAAAATAACAAAAAGAATGCTGCGTCATTTGCCGTCAGTGCAAAGTGCGAAGTTGTACGAAATTGGTAAGTGCTGGAAGTATTTAGTGTTTTTAACTCAACATTAATTTATTATATAATTTACTAAAGCAATTTTATTTTATGCAGATGAATTTGGAATGCTGGAGTGTTTTCAGAGAATAAGGTAAGCCAAAAATACATACATATGTACATACTAAGTACATTAAAATTCTTTGTTATGCTGACTTCCATTTAGTAAGTAAATGGTGTCTAAAATTTATTCTTTTTTACAATACATTTGTATGTAAAAAAGTATATTTCAAATTGGCTTATTTTTTATTTTCAGTGCTTTAAGTCAAGGTTCTGAGAAAACCGTAAATTATAAGAAAATATATAAATTTTATAATAAAATTTTAAATAATTAAAGCATTAAATGATTATTAATAAAGACAAAATAAATGGATAAAATATAATTTTAATAGAACACTGTACTTGTTTTATTCACCGGCGGAATACACTGAATTCCTACCGATATGAAAGATACTAGGAGCATTCCACAAGTACCAGAAGTGGTTTGCTAAAATACACACCGAACTGGTATGTATCCATGAACCAATTACTAGTTATATGCCACTCGAAACCAGTTCCTATGACAGCTCTGTGTTAAACATACCACTTGGCTTCAAGCAAAAATACTAGTATTAAACCATATTTACATCCTCTTTTTCTGGTTTCGTACTAGTATGGTTTCATAGCGCAAATACACTCCAACTGGTAGTTTGCCATTGCCCATTTACGAGTTTCATACCACTCACAACCAGTTCCTATGACAGCTCCGTGTTAAATATACCACTTGACGTCAAACAAAAATACTAGTTATGGACCTTCAAATCATCCTTTTTTCTGGTTCAAAGGGGTCCCTAACTAGTATACTTTCCGGCAGGATATGTATGTGTGTGTGTGTGTGTGTGTAAGCTGCTTAAATAAGAATACAACAATGCGCCATGCATTCTATTTATTTGCATTCCGTTTTCTCACTCCCACCTCAAAACGATGCGCTTTGTGCGGAGCATATGAGATTTTATCGTAGTTGTATTTAAGAGAGCAAAGCGATAATAACAATAAACTACAATACATAATATATTCATTCTTCTCCTCGATGGACATAACATACCGTTATACGTGTTCCTTCGGAAAACTATGCAGCACGCAAGGCTTCTCCAAGCCGAGATTTCAAAGCCAAGTAGTTCGAACCTTCCAACAGACTTTGAAAAGGCCTTTGACCGAGTCAACCGTGAATGGCTATGGAAATCTTTGCATAGGAGAGTGATTCACACGAAGATTTTGATATTATAAAGTAGTCTTATACATGTTGCGACTTATTAACAGACAGATTTCGAAGTGCGACAGTGAAACAGGGATGTTCTATCGCCGAACCTCTTTTCACTGGTACATCTGAGAGACATGGCATCCAACGGAGTGGATTTGAGTGGCTAAGACCCAGGCACCTGACAAGTATCAACAACGTAGTGTGCCAAGTGAATAGTGAGATGGCTGGTCTTAGGATCAACTGCAACCACACCAAAATAATACAGCTCAGCACATCAGCGGATTATTCTGAGACAGACGGCCATTGAGACGGTCTAACGTTCTTACTATCAAGGCAGTTTTGTCTTGAATGTTAATAAAAAAATAAGTAAGGCCCGCAGCGCCTTTGAAATATTATCCTAAGTATAGAATTCTAGTCAAAATTCCCTACTTAGTTACGGCTCTTCGAATCCCATATCAAATCCCTACTGCTGTGTGCGTAAGAATCCTGGATAAGAAGAATGCAGGCAAACGTAAACCGCTGCCTGCGAAACATTCTTAGGTTCCGATAGCCGCAAATTATAAGGCACCAAGAAGTGTGGCATATATAGGATCAAAAACTATTGAATTGCAAAATGAGGCAGCGGATGTAGCACTGGATTGACTTCAATGTCGTCATAAGCTAGAATATTTGGGCGGTCTTTCGCAAACGATAATCGTACAGTCAATGATCTTACGGAGTACCGCGCCTTCATTCCGTAACGTCACTAGTGTGACCGTCTTGTCGAGTGTGTCCATAACATTTTTCAATCATTTACGCCCACATCCTCGATGATGCATTTTTGGGCTTGCAGTCAATCTGCTTCTACTGAGCTACACATATCTAAAACATATTACATTTTGATGCCTATCGAAGTAGGCTTCTAATTCTAGATACTGCCAAATTTACATATTTCCGTTCAGTCTACAACAAACACTCGAAATCACAAGTTCTGTCAAATTTTATTCTTTTCGTTATTTTTTATATTGTGGTGTTATTTTGCTGTAACTTTCTTTTTTTTGGTCTCTGGATATTTTTCGCAAGCAATAAACGCAAATTCCCAACAATGTTGCAAGTTTTGTGCAGAACTACCGTTGTCTGTATCGGGCGGAACCAGCTATGTAACCGTAACTTTGCTTCGGCGGCTCTGACCTCCATGATGCAACTGCAAACCATGGAAGAGACATGTCCTGATTTTCCCTCACGTGGTTTGGTAATAGGCGTCTATGCAGATGAGGAGGACAAAACTGGCGCCGGTATATTAACCCCGGCCGCTGCACGTTTCAACCTGGAGAAGACAAAAGGTCGCCTTTTGGATGTGCTACGCATGTCGGGACCCATGCCTAAACGCGGCGAGGCACGCATACTATTTGCCGTGGAACCTGTCAAATTGCCAGAATACTCGGCCGTGGCTGTTGTGGGTCTTGGGAACGAGTGCCTGGGCTTTAATCCCTACGAAGTGCTCGATGAGCAAAAAGAAGCTATACGCCGCTCTGTGGGACAGGCTTGCAAGGAATTGGCCGCACTGAATACGGGTCGCATTGATGTGGACAACTGTGGACATGCCGAATCGGCTGCAGAGGGCGCAGCCTTGGGTATTTGGGCCTATCAAGAACTGCGTGATGTAAAGTCACGCCTGAGCGTGCCGGCTATTGATTTGTACGCCACCAAGGATGATGTTGCTTGTGATATTGAGGGTTGGCGTATTGGTTTACAAAAGGCTGCGGCACAAAATCTCACTCGGCAGCTTCAAGAGATGCCTTCTAATCTATTGACGCCTACAATATTTGCGAAGAATGTGGTGGAAATTCTTTGCAGATCTGGAGTTAATGTAGAGGTCAAGGTCGAGGGCTGGGCCGAATCTCAGTCGATGCATGCTTTTCTAGCAGTGGCTAAAGCTTCTTGCCAACAGCCCATATTTCTGGAGCTAAGTTATTATGGCACTTGCGCTGAGGAGCGGCCCATTGTCTTGGTCGGACAGGGCATTACCTATGATGCAGGCGGACTCTGCTTAAAAGAGAAAGAAGAGCTGTTCCATATGCGTGGTGATATGACTGGCGCAGCAGTGGTAGTGGCCACTTGCCGTGCTGTGGCTGGACTGCGTCTGCCGGTAAGTAAACCGCATCATTGGCTTTGCATTTGGTCTTTCATACGTACTCCCTTATACAGGTTAATATACGTGGACTGATACCACTGTGCGAGAATGTTATTGGCTGCAATTCGTTTCGTCCCGGGGACATCGTGAAGTCCATGAATGGAAAAACCATCGAGATTCAATGCACTGACCATGAGGATGTGCTGGTTTTGGCTGATGCGCTGCTATATGCCCAAAACTTCTGTCCAAAATGTATCATCGATATTGGCACGTGTTCCGGCTATATGCGTGAAGCCCTGGATGAGGCTGCAACTGGCGTGTTTACAAACTCTGAAATACTTTGGCAACAAATGAAGCATGCCAGCATGCACACGGGTGACCGTGTTTGGCGTTTACCACTCTGGAACTATTATACCCAAGCCGTGACTTCTGGTGAACGCAGCGATGTTCAAAATTATGGCGGTGGGCGGGGAGGTAGACCTTGCAAGGCTGCGGCATTCTTGCGCGAGTTCGTGCCATGTGGACAGTGGATGCATATGGTAAGTGGTATAAGGAACATGATAGCCTTAACCCATTGATGGTTAATTTTTGTGTTGTTTTTTAGGATGCCACCAATGTTATGGTTAGTAATGGTATTGACTTTGAGTATCTGCGCCGCGGTATGTCTGGTCGACCTACCCGCACTCTTATAGAGTTCATAGCGCAGTCAATATGTAAGGACACTGCTCCCAAATCTCCTAAATCTTAATCATTGTTTGGGAAGTTGTACTGATTAAATCAAATGTGTGATTGCTTAGTTAAGTGATATACTGTGAGTAGGCGAAATAAACGCCATCAATGGTGGAGAGTATTTTGTACTATATTGAAAAGTTTGTATTTCACTGGGAGCACGGTGGATTGAGTCTCTTGATTTGAGTTGATTCTGCGCAAAAGGGTTTGGTTCACGCTTACTTAATAGGAATGAAAAGGCTAGTACCATACGGATACCTACTGCAAAACGCATCCAAATTATGTATTTTGTTCTGCAAAATGGCTGTTGTTTTTGCTAAAACGGCTTAAATTCGGGCACTAATAGTTCGTGAATATGTTTTACAATTTTACAGCTGAAAGAGAGCTAGGATTCTTATGCTCTTGTTTTATTATGTATGTAGTATGTTGCGATTGAGTTAAGAGAAAATTCTGTTGTTTTACATAAACACTTTACTTAAACGCTTAATCCAGGTTCACAGATAAGTCCATCATTCATATGCCAGAACGCATAGATTGAGGTTCAAGTAGATGTTCCAACAGCACAAACCGTCAGTTGGAATACGGTTTAGCTGCTTTTAAGCGCTCCATGCTTAGCTCTGAAGATTGAATAAGAGTTCCAAGATATGCTACAAAAAATTGGATTGGCGATGAACAGAAAATCGCCCCTTCTTTTATGCCTGCTCTCCTGGACATATAAGGAAAAGTGGCAAGCTAAAAGCTAAATGGCCGACATTTTCTCTTACTCGAAGAACTTTTAGGTCAATTTAAAGATGGAAATTTTACGTTTACTTCAGTGTTCGGCAGCGCTTAACCTTAACTTGATCTCAACCAAAACTAACGTGTTTTTAAATACACTCGTAAGAATAGGAAAAAATGGCCGTAGAGACAAAATCCGTAATGTTTATATACATTTTTAGGGTGCTCCGCACCCTGCTCCCTCCACTCACAAATCCACGTGCTATACTCGACAGATATAATATTCTTCTTTCCGTTCTCCTTTTCCTGCTCCCTTTTTTCTTTCTCATAAAAAGTCCAGCTGCGTATATTGGTGCCAACATCTTCCTATACTCTCCCTCTTCCGCTTACTAAGTCCTACTGCGTATATAGGTACCATTTGAGATAGGTGTCTCATCTGTGCACAGTTTTGGGAACAAAAATTATAGTAGGCTTTGAGATTTTGTTAAATTGTTTCTAGTTTAACAATTTTTTGTGCACCAAAATGAAACTTCCATCCTTATTCCAAGAGCTATAAAGTGGCTCAACCCGATTTACGTATCACTAAGCCGTTTGTCGTAACATTGGGGGACATACAAAATATTGGATTCATTGTTATACATGCATATAAATTGTGGGTTCTAACTGGTACGTCTTAATACCTTTTTCCAATCAACTCGCTAAATCGAGAATAGAACACCACGCATGTTCTTCTAACGCAAATGCACTGCATAAGAACACAACCTTCTGTTTGCCTACTGGAACTCAATCTGGTTCATAGATTTTTACAAACAGGGAAGCGTTTACAAAAAAAGATAATATATATGGAGCAAAGCCAGAACGAAGGTATACTTTGCCCAGCAAAGAGTTGACCTAAGATAACATCTAGAAACGCAAGTGAGTAACTCCTTAACACTGAAGGTGATACACTGCGCAGGCTGAGTACAAAACTCTTACTGTTGTGTCGTACCTTTGAAAAACGTCATACCTTTGAAGTAATATCGATTCAATCGACTTCGTTCCCCGTAACGGTTTCTTGCTCTTCATATTTACCAGCATACTAAAAATGTTGTCATACTTTTTAATACCGACTCTTGACACTTGTTATTTATTCAAGCAATTGGCCATGTCAACAGCCAATATGCATTGATAGGCGATAGACCAATAATGTCCAAAAGCAGAAGCAGCAAATAAATGTTGTTCAATGCGAGTGCGTAGAAGCGGTACAGCTAACAGGCAGCCATGGCACAGTGGTTAAAAAGTGCAGCTTTTTTTTTAGTTTTTTTTGTTTTGTAGCTGTTTCATCCATGAATAAGGCCTGCAAAAATCCTCAGACTGTTTTCTTATTATAATAAAACGGACAATTCGCAACGGCTTGTTAGACTGCATACCATCAAATCCCACGTGTAAATAGCGTGTAAAAGAGATTTCCAATATCAGAACTCGCATCTAATGTTGACACAGAGTACGGCGCTTTTCCTCGTTGCTTCCACAAAATGAGCGAGTTCTGAAAGTTAGTTTTAAAATGAATGCGGCAATTGTAATCGTTTGCGTTGCCCGTTGAGTCGGAAACAGCCAAAAAGTGCAGGTGGCTACGTAGCTATTGTACGGTCGTAGACAAACACAAACATATGGAAATAGTGAAAGTGGAGATAA
The DNA here is from genome assembly GCA_035041775.1 of Chymomyza caudatula. NCBI lineage: Eukaryota > Metazoa > Arthropoda > Insecta > Diptera > Drosophilidae > Chymomyza > Chymomyza caudatula. Next base: position 452,663 of record JAWNKW010000150.1, read on the forward strand.
TAGATTAGGTTATTCAAGGTATTTGCGGAAGTACTTGACATAGAAAGCATTTAGGTTCAGATCAAGCAAGCGAGCTATATCGGCGTGGTTCAAGTATGTTTCGAAAAACGATTGAAAAGTTGATCCGTATTGTGTGGGCCAATGTCATAGAGCGCACAGACATTCAAAGCTTTGGAGTTCAACCTGACCAGATAGCTGTTCAGGATTTCGGAGAATCCTAAGCGCAACTGCGCCAGGGTGCAACTCGTATGCCGTGGGGTACACTACTGGGGGTCTTTCACATTACTGCATTCGGTCTCGCGTGCGATGTCACGGTCTCCGTGTGAATATGAGTGCTTATCCCTCATTGGCGGAGAGTTCATGGCGGAAATCAAGACGATTGGGCCGTGATCTTGCCGATATAAGAATATCCAGCGCAGCATGATGTGAGGTGAGAGTGTTCTGTTTACTTGTGAAGAAACTACTAAGAGGGAGTCAGTGATCGTACTGACTTCATGGTGTAGATGCGTAATTGCATGACAACCAGATGTAACAGTGAAGGCAGTATTCTACAGTGTTTGGAGCAAGTATTACGTAAGTATTACTCAGTGAAGGAGATCAGGTGTAGCGTAGTCAAGGTCAAGGCGAGGGGCGACTAGTTGCTTTTTAGGTCGTTAATGTGGACTCCTTATTCTTGCCCCCGGTACTAGTGGCTAAGGCTTTTGGACTTTGTTTCTACCACGGACGCGTTTTACGACCTCTGGAATAGAAAGGTAAAAGTCTTTAATGAGCGTCTGACCGTTTCAATCATATTCATGCTGCACTGTAGTTTAAAACTATTTTATACTCCAAACGGGTATAATGGTTTTGATAAAAAGGTCTTTAATGCGGCTGTTGCAGAAAGGCGACGAAGGGGCAGGCCATGCCTCCGTTGGACGGAACAAATGGAGAGCACACCAACTACCTTTAATATCAATGATTGGAGAAGGCGTGCGCTAAGCAGGGGCGCCTGGAGGAGTGCTCTACATTAGGCCGTAAACAGGTAACGTGTTGTTATGGCAAGTTAAGAAAAAGGAGCAGCCTTTTATGCTGCCTATACTCTCTCTTACGAGCAATGAGAGCGCGCGATAACGGCAAAAGAAAAAAACGTAAATGAGTATGGCATCTGAGTGGGAAAGGGAAAGCGACACTGTTGGAAGAGTGGACTACTAAAAGTAGCTCGAAGCATTGATCACAACGATTTGTTTCTTGATTTGTGCCACTTTTAAGCTCATTTGGCCCACTGTTCTTGCTATACTAGCAATTGTATGCAACATTTTCAGTTTTGTTTATCTTGTGTTGTTTTTGTTGTTGCTCATTTACATTTTCCTATATTGCGCAAGTAAATGTTGTGCAAGCAATAAAAGTGAATGAGGGAAGAGAGCGCGTTGGAAAAATAACAACACAGACAATTTGCAGCGTAGCTAAATGTTTGTTAGAGACAGAATTCACAATATTTTTTTTTAATGCTATTTTAAATATTAGAAACGTGCAAGAAATACGACAAATACAGGGTTTATTGAACCCCATTGAGCAGCTGTAGCTATTTTTGATCTAGAACGTCATCACTACCAATGATGGTTCCCTGCCGGCTAGCATGCCTTTTAGCTTACGCATGAAGCACGCTCCCCCGTGTGGTGAGCGGGTTAGAGAATACCACCTCAGCAGGTCAAAGCTTGTCGCATGAGGCGACTAACAATGACACTGGGTTCTTTCGAGACCAGTAGAGCCACACCAGGCCTTAAAAGGGTTGCTTTGGGACCCACCACGTTAAACTACAATTCCAATGAAAGAATGTATTTACATCAGGCCGTAACCCGATAACGGGTTGTTATGGCCAGTTAAGAAGAGTATGAAGCACGTTGAAGATGCGCGACATCCTGGTAATGCTCCGTGAGCTTGTGTGCTTGCAACAACTTGGCCCTAAGATGTGTCAAGACGCGATCCTTGCCTTGCCAGACACACAGCAGTTTCTGAGTAGATTAGACCAGGAATTTGGCTAATTTGTTAACTGATTATTGTATTTGAATCGATTTTTTTTTGTGTGAAGCCAAGTTTACGCTTAATTAAAGTCTGATTAAAGTATGCAACGAGTTTTTGGGGGGCAAAAGTTTATACGCGTTTGTGGGGCAGCAACAGAGCAAGTTATTGCCACACAAATAAAAAAGTGAAAAAAAGTAAGGCGGAGCACTGCGAGTGAAAGAAATGAAATCAACAAACTTGGCAGCAAACGACAAGGACAACGCCGCTGCCAACCAAACTACTTAGCGTCATTGCCAGAGACCAACAAACACTGGACACGCTGGACAGCGCCCGTCGGGGGGCCCAAAGGGGGGTTCCTGCTCGCATAAATGTGATAAATGAAATGCCATTGCATGGCCTCCGGCGATTAGGGTGGCGCCAAAGGCAGCGACAACTAAATTAAATAGAATGGCGATTTTTGTGCGCCATTTTGTTTTAAATAAACAAAATATAAATATACAAAAAAATGAATGCATACTGAAGCTGGGCCAAATGTTTCGGCCATAAAATACTTAACGAACGCCAAAGACCAGAAACCGCACACTGCCAGCACTGTGTGCGTTAGTGTGTATATATGTGTCCGTATACGTCAGTTGTAAGCCGGAAGTTTGCGGTTAAGCAACAAACGCGTCGCCATATTGCAAATGGTTTAGGCAGCTTCGATGGATTTTGTTGTAGTTCGCCGCGTGTCTCTGACATTTTAATGCGCCCTCTCTTTTAATTTTCTCTTACGCGCCATATTAAAGCATTTCGCTAAAGCGATTTATTGAGTGGTTATTAAAGAGCAAATCCCCCATAGATACATGTCTAAATAAGATACAAAGAGCACTAAAGTTTAAGGCAAAGACGGTTGGCACGTTGTCCTACAGTAGGATACCCTGTAGGGGGAACCCATCCCCCCCGCCACTTACATATGATAAAATATGAACTTATAGTTCCATCTATGCCTTTAAGGCAATGTAAGCTATTCTAGAATAGAGTATGAACAGAATGCCATCATCATTTGTGAATATTTCAAGAACGGTTTTAATACCGAGCAAGACTTCATGCCCTCTACAGCAACCTCTTTAACATTGTGCTGGAAACATCGGAACGGGTTTGTACTATAAAAGTGTGTAGTCTCACCATCTTACATGGAGCGGCTCAGAAAACTGGAGCGCAGGATACTAAGAGCATGTACAGCTATGTATAGAACGAGTGAAAGTAACTTCACCAAATACTTCTCAAACCAAAAATTATACACCAAGGCTCAAATTTGTAGAATCGACATACATATAATTGACCTAATTAGGAAACATACAAGTCGCAGCACTGATACACATACAGGGAACAACCTAATTTTTGCTCCATTCTTTGGTAGTACGGGCTACTTTGAAAACGCCCTAACTAACGGTTTCACATCCCCTGAAACCTTTATTTATTTAGACAAAAATGGTTTCATTCAGGACAACGAGTGGATCCCAGTTATATACCATGCAGTTAGGAGGGCAAACACAAAGTCAATTGTCACAAAAAGCCTAACAGAGGTAAATAAAAGGTTCGACTGCACCATTTCAAAAAAAGATAGGCAACTTTCTGCTTCCACTTTCAAAATATGCTGGTGGCTAATACCAGAATAGTCTAGTTCTAAGTCTAGTTATAAGGTTTTATATTATTCTCGAAATTATTGAACAATAAAATAAACAAATCAACAAAAAAAAAAAAAAGTGTGTAGTTGCTTGTAAACGCTGATGATATTGTTATCATTGGTAGTATGGATGAATAACCTCCTAGGAGAAAAGTCTTTAATGCGGCTCTTGAAGGAAAACGAAAAAAAGTCTGCTTACCCATCGGCAGTTTGGGCACCTATAGCTGTCCGCTGCTTTGTGTCCGCAGAACAAACTCCGAGAATGCAGCTCTATTCCTCACAGACAATGCAACCTTGGACCTGCTAGCAGACGATCGATCAATTGTTCAAAAGCAGCATAGTTTTCTCTGGGTATATAAGCGTAAACCAGTTATGTTAGTAGAAGTACTTCTCAAGTATGAGGGTATTATTCCCGCTTTTATTGAACACAGCTGTCAAAAAACTACAATGCGACATAGAAGGAGGCGGCTGCTGGTTATCTGCCTAAGCGGACGATGGTAACAATCAGTTTCTCTTGTAAAATTGTCCAAAACTCTATGTAACCCCTCTGTGAAATAAGCACATTTTTAGACGGTCATCGTCCCGACTGTCTGCATCAAATTTTTAACTATTACTTTTGATCTATTTATCCGATTTCGATAGTTTTGATAACATAGATGCACATAAACACGACTCAAACCTACGTTAAGTTTCATAGATTTAACAGCGCGGCTGTTAACCGCGAAATCCTGCTGGAGAAAAAAAGGGGTCAGATATTAACCTAATGCGATAAACTTCATCTTACATGGAATTATGCGCATCTTTTGTTAATATTTGGTCTCCCTAGCTCTCATGGTTTCCCAGATCTAGCGACTCGTACAGGCAGACGGACATTTCTCAATTGCTACCTGAGGCAATGCTAAGCATATTCGCCCTTGGAACTTATGGTCTGCCACGCCTCCTTCTGCCTGTTACATACATTGCACAAATCTATAATACCCTTTTATAGTTTGTATACAGGGTATAAAAATCCGAAGTTTATTCCTCCAAAGTTGGCATATTTGAGCATGCGTTTCCAGCAGGGAAAATTAGCCAGGTTGGGATCCGGCAGCCGTTCTACAAGGGTAAGTTATCAAACATTTTGCAATAAATAGGAACCTTATATATGCAGCTTACTTTGTTTTAAGCATTTGCGAATTAAGTTCACGAGCTTAACGTCAAATGAACTCAATCCGCGAAATTGTGCCGGAATTTCCAATTGTTGGCTAGAGCTGCTCTTGTCTTGGAGTTGGTGTAGACCCGTAAGTTATTTGTGTTGTTGTGGTATTCAACGCGTTCCCAGTTCTGTCATACACATCATCATGTGAAAACCCCATTCTTTTTCATAGTACTCGGTAAAGAATGTTACTGAAACATAAACGCAGTTTTAACTACGGCAATTGCGATATAGTTTGCCAATCTACTATTAAAATTGCTAATAAATTGTTTTGGATCTAAACAGTGTGACCAGAGTTTTTTTTTTTTTTGTGAGATTTTGCTTATCGTTTTATAATAAAATAATTTAAGTACAAAACGAGTATGTATATACAATGCGACGTCTGAAGTTCCATTTAAACTTCAACCAGTGCTTAAGACAAAAACCACAACAAATTTCTGAGCAGAAATCTACTTGGTAATACATATGTGCAAACGCCACCAAGACAAAAGCTGTGTGCTATGATAGCTCTTTAAAAAAGCATTGCATACTTTCGGGCTTGACCTCCAATTTGCTTAGAGCCCACTTAATTTATAGCTGCGACTGGACACGCTCAGCAAATCCAGAAAGTCGGGACTGTGCCCGTTAGCGGTGACAACTGGTTGCCACCAGGGGTCTATCGGAGCGGTCTAAAATGGCTACACCTGTGGGAAAATTGTGCCACGGGAAAAGGGTTTGAAATATCTACACGATACGAAAAACTTTATTTGCGTAGGAAAAATGGACTCCAGTTGTTTATACGGACAGACCGAGTTAAAGCTGATCATATTTGAAAATTATGGCCTACTGCACCTTCTCCCAAGTATTACATACATTTCACAACCTTAAAAAACTCTGTTACACAACAGTCTAAAAATAGTTCTAAAAGCAGGCGCTGCCAAGAGTTATAGTTTGGCTTTTCAATCGGTCTGTGCAAAGTTCGTCTGCCTTCTCGTGAATCAAGAGCTCATAAAAAAAATATTTCTAAGCAAAAAAAAAAACTTCGAAAGTTTTTCACTAAAATACATATTCAATTTAGGCTACGCCTCATATGTCATTCATTTGAGAGCTCTAGAAGTATTAATATAAATCGTATTGAGGCTTGAAATTAAATTTTCGCAAAAAAAATTATATATTCATATATCGCGAAGAAGTAGAGGTAAAATGGCTCTTTATGACGTTAACCCTATTTACAAGTTGAGCCGCCTAAATCCGGCTGCAAAGATATTTGTCTACAAACCGACTGCTGCACAGGAGCAGCAGCAAGGTGAGTACCATCAAATACGCAGCTTTAAAAACTTGAACTGATAGGTAATGCGCAACTGGCAGGTTCTGGTGATGCCGCCGTTGAGGACATAACTGCAACCGAAGTCATGGCTGCCGAGGTAGGCGCTGCAGAGATAAAAGCTGCAGAGGTAGCCCCTGTACCGGTAGCAGCTGCAAAGATTACAGTAGGTAGCCAGACAGATCCAGACGATGCTTTAGAAGATGAGCGCCCATCCACTAGCGCCGAAGCACAGCGCTTGTTTGCCCAACGCATGCGCTTCAATGGCCAGCTGGAAATGGGCAACCAGCAAGCGCCAAACAGCATGCCGTATATGCCAGAGGTGGGCATGTTCATGGGCCGTGACGTAGGCAATGCATATTATGATGCAGAGCGTGCAGCCGAACTAAATGCACTGGCTTATCAGCGGGAACTGGACGATATGGCTCAGTATAATGGTGGATATGCTTATGGCGCTGGTGGTTATGGGAATGAGAGTGGAAATGCTTATGGTTATAACGACTATCAACCAGGAGTACATGAATATCCACTTATGGGCGATAGTCGCGTGCTACACATCATGGAGTGCATTTTTACTATTTTGGCTGGTCAAGGTCGATCCATGACCTATACGGAAATAGTTAACTATTTGGCTCAACGATTGGGCTGCCGCAAAGCCGATGCTAAATCATATGCTTCCACTGTCTTGTATCAGGCTGTAGCTGAAGGGCAGCTAACTAAGGTGGGAAATCGTTATATGCTCACCCAACATTATCCGTATTCAGGGTATGGGGTAGCAGCTCCACGTTTTTAGTTGATCTGTGTCTATTGTTATAGATATATAATTAATCAAATTGTTATAAATTAAAGTTAATTAAAGATGAGCATATAAGAAAACTTAACAATACATTGTTCATATTCAATGTAGCGAGCGATTGCTTCCTTTAGCTTAGTCAAGTTGACGCAGTTCCTTAGCTGAATGTTTTGAAAAGAAAAAAAGAGAACGTACAATGTGGCCATGGGTTCTGGTGGGAGAGTAAGTCTTCCTGTTAGCTGCTACCCTTGTTTAGCTGTTTCAATCACCGTCCGGTATTAACATGGTAGGGTTTCGGACCCAGCGCATAAAACTCCCCATAACATGTTAGATATGTCGCAGGTAAGGCAATTCCGAATGTTGACGTTCAAGGAACTATGATTTGAGCCTATGCACCTGGAATGTTCTTAATTGGGGTGTTGCCGCTAACAAACGGCCGTATGGTCTCCAGCTACGTAAAGCAGATATAACCGGTGTACAGTAGATGCGTTGGAGAGGCCAAGGATGTTGTGAGTTAGCAGAATGTAACACCTACGACAGCTGCCATGTAGAGAGGCACGAATTTGGGTGCGATCGCGTTGTTGGCAGGAGACAACGCGACCGCTCACGATGGAGGACAGGGACACAGTTGAGTTCTACGCTAGACTCGAGTCCGTCTATGACCGCTGCCCCGTTTATGATGTTAAATGGTCGTTGCTGGAATAGGAATTTGAATAAGAATATGAATAGAAATGGGAATTGGAATTTAAATAGGAATAGGGGAATAGGAATAGAAGGATAAAGAGAATGAGAAAGAGAGAGAGAGAGAGAGAGAAAAAAAGAGGAAGAGAAAGAGGAAACGGAATATGATCTACCTAGAGAGGGGCAAGGGGGTTGTGAGCTAAGCGCAAATTTGGCAGAGTGAAACGTTAATCGCATTATTTCATCTTAAAGCTGAGAATGGATGGAATGAGAATAAGGAAGAGGAAGAAGATAAAGGGGAAGGGAAACAGGCACAGGAAAATACTCTACCACGAGAGGGGCTGGTTGGTTGGTGAGCGGAGCAAGCAGCGGGCGGAGTACTCTAGTATGTAATATATATATACTAATCCTACCACGAGCTAGTCTGTCACACACGTTGCGCTAATAGCGTTTGTACGACAACTAACCCATCTTCAATCCACAGCCAATGCTTTGAACTCACATAATTTACATGGATATGTCATAGGGTTAATTACCTCCGCTGCCTTCAAATTGCAATAGTACTGCCTTAGTCATATTTCAAGACATAAAAAGGACTATAGTGTCATAGGTAAAGAGGAGAAAAGTTGCTGTTGCGTTCTACCGGCTTGCTACCATTTTGAACGAAGTGGAGCCTGGGGAGCAATATGCCCAGTACCTGGGACGCCATATACTACGTCATGGGCACATTTCACTGCAGTCAAACAGCGGCATAAAATTGTTTAATAAAAGAGTGAAATTCTATATAAGGCTATTATATAATGTCAAGTTTTCGACCCAAAGATCTTAGATCCAGAACTGCAAGCAGGACATTGGAATTGCTGTGTTTATACTTATAGCTCTCCGTAATATCTTTGCATGCAGCAGCAGGTGCTGCACATTGGGCAAAATACATGCCTCCAAAAAAAAAAAAGAAACAAAATAAAAATAGTTGTGTCTCTAGCCTAAAATTATGCAATGCTCGAGCTTTAAAGTAGATTACCCGAAATTTGCGCACCAGCACAAAAGCCCACGACGGGCATTAATCACGCTGCTGGCGCCAGCTGCCCCTGTTCCAGTCTTAGTATCAGTACCCCAATCCACCGCTTGCTGTTTTTGTGCATTGTATTTCTAAATAGCTTGCCACGCCCAGCAGCCCAGCAACGAGGCAAGTGGCAACTGGTGCACAGTGGGTCGTTGCAAGGCAGTCGAGTGGAGCGGAGTACCGTGCAAATAAATTGCCAACGTGCAAGAATGCACGGAAACCCTTTGGGTTTATGAGATTTTTCATATTGCCTTTGCTGCTGGAGCAACGGTGAACCGTGAGCTACGATTGGAGCAGAAGCTGGTCGTTGGTCGCCGGGTTTTAGATGCCAGCTAAGAATTAACATAATTTTTCAATTGTCTTTTCGCATGCCACGTAAAACAAAATGGCAGCTGGCAAATTTATATGTTTTAAATATTTAAGCGTAGCATAAAGCCGCCTCGACTTCCCCTGCCTATTGCCATTGCACTCTGACGTCAGAGGTACGCCTATGTCCATTTCAGTCTAACACAAGTTTAGTTTTTGCGCTAGTTTGACTTTTGCTCTTTGTTTTTAGACAATTTCAATAAAAAAAATTTGATGCAGACAGACGGGACGGTGTGCGCCGACAATCGGATACCCTGCACCGATTTTTCCCATCAAAATCAAATTTCTGTGCAAATTTTTGCGTCGAATCGTTGAAGGGTATAGGCGCTATTAAGGTTACTGTGCTACGTTGTTAGGGGGGATGATTCGGACAAAGGTCAAAATTGTTTGCTTTATAAGCCTAACATGAGCCTACGTACCACTTACTTAATGTTAAACTCAACATTTCTGTAAAAAGTTAAATTCTGTTGCACTTTATAGGAGTAGGCGTCTACAACTGGCATATTATTACCCATATCTTTTAAAGTTTATGACAGATCTTAATGATTTTTACAATACAAATGCACAGTTTGCATAACTGTACCAAGTTTCATTTGGGTAGCTTTTATGGCGTGTATGTAAAACGCGAGAGTCTGTCACGGGAGTATAGGTAAGTACATAATTCAACAAACTTCCTCAACCTAGGAAAATTCCACATCTTATGGAAGCATTTTTGTGGCTCTAATTCTTATAGTCTCTGAGAAACCTGTACCAACACGGACAGACGGGCATGGCTATATCGACTCGGCTGTCGCTCCTGATCATTTTCGGGCATGGAACTTAGGGTCTGCCACGCCTGCTTCTGTCTGTTACATATTCTCTTCTTAACTGGCCATAACAAACCGTTACCGGGTTACGGCCTGATTTAAAGCTCTCCTTCAATCGGTGATACTGTAAGGACCGATATGGTTGATCTTTCCAAGTAAAACACGGGTGTTCGTCAAGTTATATATAAATGCACAAGATGCTTTATTCAATGTACAGCGCGATGTAACACTAAGGATATATACACATTGGGAGTAGGGATGAATGACACTCACATATACTTAAAACTAAGAGAGTGCTTAGCACCCACATGCTCTTAAGGTATGCGTGCCATGTATACAGCCTGCTACAATACCAAAGGTAGCTAGTGTGCACACTAACTGGTCCTTCCAGCGGAGGCATAGTCTGCCCTTTCGTCGCTTCCCTTGAACAACCGCATTGAAGACTTTTCTCGCAGGAGCTTCTTCATCCATACTCACAACATGACCTAGCCAGCAGAGCATTTCTTAATTCGCTTGGCTATGTCAATGTCGTCGTAGTGCTCATAAGGTTTGTCGTTCCATAGGATGCGATAGTCGTTGCCAACGCATAACGGGTCAAAGATCTTACGAAAGTAGTGACGAAATCGATACGTTTGTAAACTTGTATGAAAAGAAACTGGAGAACTCGGACCAGTTGCAGAACGCAGCCTCACTTGTTCTCTGATCACTAAGCCTGCAGCATCAAGTAAGTAAGTGCCTCGTAGTAGTTGTAAGTAGCAGTGGTAGCCTCCCTTAGTCAGTAGTAGTGCCTACGAATCCTCCTTTCCCCCTCCACCCAATCTTTGGAGCGGTTCGCCTAGAGAAGCACCAAGAATTAGTTATTTCTTCTTTCTGGACGACTCGCTTAAAGAAGCATCCAAGTAACCATGGATTACCTCTGCCACAGAACGACTGACGCACTTCGGACTTTTTTATAACGAACATAAATTGTATAAGTAGCACCGTCGAAGACGCTCATGAGCGCTAAGTCTCGCTCTAGTATAGAGGTAAAGTCATCCGGAAAGGCGTGAATTTGGATGCCGATCGTATAAAAACTTTAAAAGATTTTGGCAATAAGGGCGCAAATTGAGCCACCTAGACTTAGAACAGTCTATTTGGTAATAGTAAATTAGTAGTTGAAAAATAGTCGTTGAAGTATCTACCACTTTGGTGGTAAAACTCACTCTTATGACATATATGTGCCGTGATGGTAGCACAGCTTCGCCTGAGCTTCACTCACGGCATTTTGCATAAATTAATGGTGAGTGGTGTCGCAGTGACGATGAGCAAGCTGAGACTTTGGTTGGGCATCTTGAGCGGAGGTTCAAGACCTTCAATTAGGCCTTTGATATGTTGCAGACGCTTGATGTTATTGGGCGGCCCAGCCCTCCTTGGATTCCTATTGCCTACTTGAGTTGAAGGCTACGATTAAAATCTTTAATAACAAAATCGCTACGGGTGTAGGCCGGCTTTGATCGTACGCTTAAAGCGTTGCCAGATAAAGCTTTGGCATTCGCCTTGTAGCTTTTGAATGCTAAATATTTGTTATCCTATCTCTCCAGTGCTTGCAAGTGTGCCGTAGTATCCATGATACTCAAGCCTGTTAAGCCGGGACATACATAAGTCTTCTGAGTTCGCTTACTAAAGTTTTGCGTTTGCGTATTTCAAGCGGTTGAAGACTTCGGAAAGACTATGGCGCTGTTTAATTGCTCAAACGACCCCGAGCTCTGAGGATGTGGTTGATGACTTAAGGTGCGGCACTAATACTAAAATAATTGTACACATTTTCGATTTTATTCACAAAAAGTATTTAATAATACAACTTAATTTTGTCTAAATATCTCACAAAATTATTCGTTTAACACATTTTTCGTATACCACATATTAATAATGGAATTAACTCTGGTGTTTTCGCTTCTTATAGTAATTTTTTGTTACTGGACGAACCCCACATATGCCAGCTCCGCGCCTTTTGAATCTACATTTTTCATAACAATATCGATGATGGTCATGCATAAGATATGTCGGAAGAAACTAGCCAAAACCGCCTTGACGTAGATTCTCCTGGTTGCTGCATACTGCATTTCTATGCAACTTATCATTACATATCCTCACGAAATGGTGGCCAATGCTTTGCAACGCACAATAGGTAGGTTGTATACGAGAAGATCCTGGATGATTTGCAACATTTTTTTTTTTTTGGCTGTGAGGAAGATCGTGTGTCGAAGAGTGTAGCTCAAATAATAGAGACTAGGAAGACCGAAGAAATAATAAAGTGCATGTCAGCAAAAGTTTAACTTGAGATGTCCATCTTTGGTGCGGATTCGGTTGTAACCAGAGTTGATGAAAGAGGCACGGCCAAAGGGTATTTGAGTCAGACCAAATAGGCAGTTTAAGAGCGAATTGTGCTGGGAGAAATGGTTAATAAAATGAAGAAAATTTAAGCAACTAATATGCATGTATATAGAGGCTTTGATTTACCATATAGGCCAGTGCCTATTGCGGCGAAAACGGGATCAAATTTTTGCGGTAACTTTTGAAATTTTTTTTGTCCGAGAAAAACTGTAACATTTAAATTTGAGCAAAATAACTTGAGTTCTATTTGACAGTAATGGCAATGTTTGCTTAAACTTCCGAAAAGCAACGAGCTCTACAAAGTTTTTCATAACGTTGATATAGCGTAGGGAATGCTCGTTTTCACACCCGTAGCAAATTATAGTGCTGAACTATAATATCAATAATTTTCTGTATCAGAGGATGGCTATATTGCGATCTTCCTCTTCTAAAACTATTTCAGGTGAAACCTGCAGAAGAATTTAACTTTTAATAAAAATGTTAATGTTATCACCCACCAAGTTAGTACCCATCAAATTTGGTAAGTAGACTCATAATGTCGATTACTACCACCGTAGTACAGTTAGCTTTACCCTTCAACGCATCGATACGAAAATTTGCACAGAAATTTGATTGTGACGGACAATATATCGGCTTTAGCAAGCTAAATGTTTTTCTGTCGAGTTGGGCATAACTTCAAAGAGTTTCCTATTGAATTTGAGCGCTCTAGTCGCTATTGTTGGGTCGCCAGAGGAATAATAAGAGTAAAGAATTTAAAAAGTTTGCTTTTCCAATAACTTTAGTAATTTACACTTTACCAAGCTAAATATTTTCTATCGTGTTGGGCACGTCTTCAAAGGGTTTCCTATTTCCAGAGGAATAATAAGAGTACATTATTTTCGAGTAAATTTTTTTTCTTGTTTTTGTTGTTTAAACAAAACCTATAAATAACCTTTCGTTTATTTTGATAAACGCACGGAAAAGCCTAAGTTGGTTACCAACTGTTTATTTTTATATTGTTAATCTTGAGTCTCTGACTACTCCATGATGTGCGTCGGTACATATCATTAACAGGTTCACCCAACGGGCACTCAGATAAGTTACATTTATATCAACTATTTGGCGTTTCTCTTTTGTTTTCAATGCGAGTTAGTAAGTTTTTAGGGTTGGACATAGAAGGAACATAGTCTAAACATGATCACCCGTCACAATTCTTGATTATTATCTAGTGTTGACCAATGCATATGCATTACAAGGTATGAGCCATCTGCCGGCTAAATATTTGCATTCACACAACATCTCTCATTGAAGTGTGCACCAGAATGAAAAATAGTGCCCTTAAAAATGAACGAGCGTCAGCAGCTGGCTCATACCTTGTTATAAGTATGCCTTGGTGTTGAACTTCAACGATTATTTGCAAAATTTTTTTTACAAATAGTAACGGCATGAATGCTGCTTGGCTGTAGAGCTGCAAAACTATAGATAGTACTTACGAGGTGTCGATTGTTTTTCTCTTTATGTCTGACTATCGATGTTTTTTTTTCATTATCGTTAAAGCGCTTGCTATACGAATAGTGATTTTCATGTGAGAAAGTGAAAAAATCGCTCAGCAAATTTGAGAGATGCAAATCACGGAAGGAAGGAAAAATAGCCAAAAGTGTCGAATCTTTTCGATACCAATGTTTTCTCTTGGCAAATACACAAAATACTTCAACGAAATGAATTCCGCTTGTGATGCCCAACACCATAGTGTTTCACTTGATTTTCGTTTCAGTCTTTGGGACAAAAAACTAGCAAAAGATCTTGCACTGGAGTACTTCTGGCCAAATGAAACAAACAGCCAATACTTACAGATGTACGTACATCAATACTCTACGGTAACTTTACTTTTAAGCATATCTTACGTATTGTCAACATTTTGATGCACTCTATTGCCTATTGGATAGATAGATAGATAGGGTATAAAAAATATGCTGCAGCGCGCTCAGATCCGTTACCCATTTAGTTTGGCATCTATTATTTCAAGCACTCAGTTGTACGGATGTTTTTGCTATGCCTTTTTCTATACCCTTACGACCCCGTCACGGCCGTCTTCAACTCCTTGACTCTTGGCTCAGCAAGCATTTTGCTGCAGCTGCTTTTACAACTCGCCAAATATTTTTCTTTGGCTCAAAGTGGAAAAACAAAATATATAACGAAATGTATAAAAAATACCAAAAAAAAAAACATATTGAGATATGGCAAAATATAAATCACGTTCGATATTTATGCTGGTTTTGCCTTTGCCTTTGCTTTTGCCGTTGCCCTGCGGTAAAATTATTTCATTTTCTGCATGCTGCTGGTTCAGGCCTGGCTGCGGTTCGGAACACATAACTGTTATTGGCATGCCAATGACATGACAACCCTATGCCAGGCAGCAGGAGGAGCAGCTAACGCTTCCATTCCTGCCTGTTGCTGTTGATTTGATTTTATTGCCGGATCGAAGCTGCAGGCGGAGGGCGTAGAGTACTCTGTCAAGTAAAAATATTTAATGGCAATATTGCATTTTCAATACGTGCATATTCGTTACGGCTCTTACTCGCTCTCCCACTCGCTGGTACATATGTGCATATAGTGTGTGCGTTTGGTAGCATCCTCCCCCCCCCAATCATATTAGATACTTCAGATAATCATGGTGACATTGCCGCTTGCCAAGCAACTGTACCATCCAAGTGCCTCTTCAGTCATTTATGGTAAAGCTGTGCTCCTACCTGCAACAAACCCCGCTCCATCGTCGGTCCTAATCCCATGCTTAACTTAAAGCATAGCAAAATAAATTACCTTGTGGTTGGCACTTACTGGCTTGCTAGCAAATTAGTAGCTGCCATTCAAGGAACACCCTTTGGTAGCCCCCAACTATGTGGCATAATTAGAAAAGCGCCTCGGGTCAACATCAGTACATACTTTGGCCTGGCCAATTTGAAAAGCGTCTAGGTACGCTTGTAATGGTAATTCCTACACTTGGCATTATTAAATTAGAGGCAGGCATGCAAGAAATTCCATTCCCTTGACTTCAAATTCCATTAGCGTCAAGAGAATGGCAAATCAATCACGAAATGGCTTTAGAGGGTTGTCTACAAAGAATGTTTATCCAATTAATTTGGTTTTGGGTTGCTGTGTTTTTTCCATTTGGCTATGTTAAATTTGTTAGTCAGTTGACGGAGATAGGGTTGCCATCTTACTTGTTAAATTCGCTGCTAGCAGATGGTTCACCCTCGGCGCGTGCTGAGATATGCTCATAGCAAGATCCCTACAGAACCTTTCAAAGTGAGGTGCGTTGCATTCGCGACTTGATGGTAGTCACAACGTAACAACTTGCCCTCGGTTTCATAGCAGTCAGCCTTATAATGGCCACAAGATATCAAACACTACGGCCTGCGTTTAACTCGCTCATTTAATCGTCCGCTTAAGTTGATAGAGCCGTTGGACTTTGGACGCATATTACCCACTACCAAACTCTTTGGTTTCCGTAGCTGCAGTTCTATCAGTCTGTCAGTCCTCTAAGGAGGATGAGCCCCGGTATGCGCCAACTAACATGGTTACAGTCTTTTTTATTCCACATTGAGGTCCTATCGAGCGTGTTGTGTCACTAAAGCCACTCGCAAAAGCACTGATCGGACCTTATCGTAAGTTCATAGACATACAAAATTGACACCCATCAATCTCTTCGTCGATGGTAAAGAAGCATTTAAAATCCTGTTGAGGGATCGCGTATATAGCGCTTTGTCCGCTGGCTCAGTCAAGCTACGCGTATGGATGAAGAAACTTTCGGGAAAAAAGATCTTCAATGCAGCTAATGAAAGACGGTGACGAAGGGATAGTTTGTGTCTTGTGAGTTACAGGTAGAGAGCGCTGTAACTAACTTGAATTCACGGATTGGAGAACGACCCCGCTGGCGCATTGGCGCTTGATGCGTTTGTTGGTGCAAGTATCTATTGTGGGTACCCGTAACCCTCAACTAAGCATCAAAGAAGACTTTTTTTTAATGAACGAATCTTATCCCTTTCGAGAAAACATAGTATTTACTTAAACTGTACAAAAACCCCCACTGATTGCTCCAAAAATAAAAAAACCAGCCTAATCAATAGGGGAGATTCGGGTGACGCCGTAAAAGCAACGTAAGTACTAATTGTAAGGCGACAGACTTGCTAGAAAAACTGAGTGGTTGTTATGCCCTCGGGCGTATATTTTTAATAGAACGGAAACGGAAGTCAAAAAATTTAACCACAGGGTGGCTGCTCCCTTTTTTTTTTAATTATTTCGTAAATTATTTTCTGGTTGACGCTGGAATTGGATTTTCCCCAGTTTACTAGATGCTCTTGTAAAGGCATTTCAATTAGCTAATCATTTTTTTTGTTTTGCACAAGCGACAAATCGTACATCAAGTTGGCTTCAATAAATCCGTGGACCAAGTTAACTTAACAGCAGCTGTATTTGATAGCTAGAGGTCTTCCATAGCATCTTGCGCTGTTTAGGTATTTGGCCCAAGGAGCGCCTTACGTATGTGAACGAGCTGCAGTTTCCGTTTGCGCAGCAACTTTCGAGCCACACATCATCTGCTATTGTCCGAGTTGTTAGATCTATGTCTAACGGTATGGTTGACAGCTAATAGTTAGACGACTCGACGGAACACTTTCTATGTCACTGTCCGCCCTTGGCAAGGACAGGAATGCGCATTTTGGGAAATGATATATTACACACACTCCCGTGTGGTGAGCGGGTTGGAGAATACCACTTGAGCAGGTCAAAGCTTGTCGTATGGGCTCTTCCGATACCAGTAGGGCCAACCCGGGCCTTGAAAGGGTTGTGCCTAGGGTTTGAAGCCCACCACGTAAAACCACAATTCCAATGGAAGAACATATTTACATCAGGCCGTAACACGATAATGGGTTGTTATGGGCAGTTAAGAAGAAGAATTTACACTCCAGATTATATTAGTGGCGGACTTCTATGCTAGCCCACTCTGCTTTCGTTCTCTTGTCCTCTCACTCTCTTAACTCCCTCTATCGGGGATGGTACAATGTGCAAGGCAGGCTGAGTGCCAGGGATGGGTCAATCTCCTTTGATTAGCCACTACACTCAATACAAATCTAATGTACTCTTGAAGAGATAAACTAGCATTAGAGAGTACTGCTGATTCCGTCAGTGTTTTACGAAAGAGACATTTTTCGGAAAGAGACAATTCAATAAGGGGTTGCACCTTTGTGCGCTTAACTCGTGGATGATCGCACTAAATCGGGATCCGGCGAGCGACACATCATCGTTACTCTTAGTCGCGACGTTGGCGCGCCTAAACGAGAAGCTACTGCAATCTCTCCAGTGACACTGACAAGGACGACAGTAAACCAAACTTAACTTAACTGCGTGAAGAAATACAATCAGTGATGCGAAAGTAAAACCTGCAGCACATTTCGATATTGCAAGGCCCCACGTTGGGCGCCTAGTGTAAGACAGGCAAATATTTGTCAGTAGCTGGCAATTGCGGGCATCAATGGAGCTGCAGCAAAACGTACGCCCACACGCCACGCCCCTGATTGCTTTTCGCATCATTACACACACGCACACACACACTTACACCATTATTTTACGCTTTTCACTCTATTTGGCGCCTTTTATTTGTTGCAAACTGATGCCAAGCGGGTCAAATACTGACACAAAAACATTCGCTGTGAATGCGTGTGTAACACACGTTCCGTGTGTTAACGAGCCGGAAAAATTATTATTACAATATTATTTTTGTCTGCAAGTAATTCAACAAGCTTTTCCAAGGGGAACAAGCAAAAGGCCACCGAGCCCACAATAACAATAAATTTCAATTTTTCACACACGCACACACACGGACGGACTCCACCCACGTAGCTGCACATTAACACGCTTGCATTCCGTATGCTCGCTTTTCACCCTTCTACAGCTTTCCCCTCTCCAGGCAAGAAGCTACCCTTAAGCAGCTTGCGCTCTGAAATTTATGCGCTTTACGCGCTTTTCCTAAATAAATTTATAATGCATACCAACAGCTACACACACATTTACAGTTGCATAGTGCCAAAAACTTTGGCAAGTTCTTCAGACCTTCTTGGTTTTGCTTCTTAACCAACACAAGCGCCACGCCCTCTACTACATGCCGCCCACGCCCTAACATCCAACTGCTTGCGGGCTTGCGCTGCTTTAGATACATTTGTATCTTCTAGTTTGCCTTGCATGTGGCTCGTGTGTGTGTGCGTAAATTACGAAAATTTTCTTGCAATTAAAATTTGTTGCTTTCTGGGTATCATAATTTTATAAGTTTCGGCTCGGAACCCGCAGACAACCGCAAGCAGGACGACAAGAACGATAAGCAGCATGAGGTGCTTCCAGGATATTACGTTTAACAAATTACAGTAAGCTTTGCGCATATGTTTATGCATATATATGGGCGGCTATTAGTGAAATACTATGCTTAAGTTTTCCAAATTGCCTTGGTCCCTGTGTGCGCTTTAAGCGGAACTTTGTCAAAAGCAATATTACTTAAAAGCCGCTTGGGAGTTCTTTAATTCGCTGTTGAAGGCGACCTTGAGATCATCTTATTTAGCTTTGAATTTTTAAGTTTCAGTCAGATCCCAAGCTGCACAGCTGCTTAATATCCCTTTAATGTGGTAAATTGCTAGCTTTTATACTAAGTTAAACGGGAACGTCGATTTGGTATGTTGAAATTGATGCGGGCAAGTAAACGTCATCCGTGACAGCTTTTTCAAACATACACAGAAGATGACATATTTGGCTTCAGGATTAGAAATGATGCCAACAAGTTTTCCAAAAAGTCAAGCGTCTTCATGGAAGCTGAAGCACAGGCTGCACTGAGGTTTCTCTGTTTTTAGGAATGATGCCGCATTTGGAGTTGGCTTCCCGACATCTACAATCACTGATTACGGCATGGACATACCGCCATCTAGTCATGGCAAAGATAGGGCTGCTATTCAGTGGCTCAAGAACAAAAAAGCTGCGGGTTTCTGACTGCAACGATGGTAGTTTGGAGAACCACTCTTGCCCATAGCTGCTACTGTTCGAGCGGAAAGTATACTGTAACATCAACGACTATCCCATTCGATGGAACGACGAACTCAACCAGCTCTATGACAACTT
Organism: Chymomyza caudatula; assembly: GCA_035041775.1. Classification (NCBI taxonomy): domain Eukaryota; kingdom Metazoa; phylum Arthropoda; class Insecta; order Diptera; family Drosophilidae; genus Chymomyza; species Chymomyza caudatula. The sequence continues at coordinate 472,047 of JAWNKW010000150.1, forward strand.
CATAGTACGGGAGCAGTTATGCACAAAGAAGCTCTTCCGAGAAAGTTCTTCTATGCGGCTGTTGACGCAAGGCGACGAAAGGGCCGTTGTAACGGCCAGTTAGAGAGTGCACTAGCTATATTTGGTAGCTGGACTTTTTAGAATAGGATGATATTTAAATTTATCATCTTATAACAGTAAAAGTACTTACCCAAAGACATGGTTCATCTTCTGAACACTTTTTGGTATATGCTTTCTTAATCTTCCAGTGGGAGGAGTGCTTCACGTGTTGGGTACCAAATCCTACGCACAATCCTGTTAAAGCCTGGGAGGGCTTCGCTCATTGCATTAACAGCGGGTGGCAATTAAACCTGCTAACTAGTCTACACCATGAGTGTTCTTTATCAGACTTGAACCCGATAAAGGATAGGTAGAGCCAGTTCCGAAACGATGGCTCCGCAGGAGATTCTGGTTGGGTCAGCCTATCTGAAAGATCCACAGTGCATAAAACTTTCTGCGCTAATGTTCAACCATAACAAGGACTAGTTCGTTGCTCTTAACGTTTTTGGAAATTCGAATTTGCCGCTGCATTTTGACGAGTTTCATATAATATGCCTGCATTTCGGCAATTTATATAGTCTATTTGGACTTCTTACGAAAGTAGTGTTTTTTGTTGAAGAATCGCCCAAATGATGGCTTTTAATTTTTTACAGATTCTGCTTACTGGTTTCAATCAGTAACATCTAAACCATAAAGTGAATCTTGTACTTTTCCAGAGAGGGAAATAAAACTTTTTCAATTTCAGTTTGAAACACAAGAGTAAACTTAACGTAAACGATTTTAGTGCATAAAGCTAAGATTTTAGTAGCGTTAGCACTTTAGCTATAAAATAATAACTAACATAATTGCGCATACGCCGCGTTGCACAATTAGCCATAAATACTAGTAGGAAAGGTAGTCAAGTCCAGTGCAGACGACAGCTTAAGGGTTTTACACACGTTGCCACAACACACCTGTGACACATAATTATTCAGCACTACATTAGGTTTAGCCTACACTGAGAGAAATGGGTAGTACTAGTAACAAGAGTGCAGTTCCGTAAGTCACTTTGCAGCAATTGCAATCGTGATCGGAGATAGTTGAGTTATTCTGCTCTAGGGAGTCAAGTTCCTGTGTTGCACACAGCTGCGGTTCAGGATGCCAGGATGCAAAAAGAAGGATCTGTAGCGACTAGTAAGAGTCAAGGTAATGATTGGATCTTAGTAAAGGACTACTACAAAAGGACTATTACAAATAAATGAGACCATGAAGCTACACAAAAAAACAGAAACTTTCCGATCCTCTGACTTCAGCATTCTCTGACCAACTTTAAAACATATGATAAGTCAACCGGTAGAAAATATTCGACTTCGTGGTGACGTCATTGATGTGCAGCCCCTATGGCGAATGTGACATAACATAGAAAATTGCTGAAATAATTCAGGCTGTCATATTTCGGGAAGAGAAGAAGAGGATGCGTAAGAGAAAGTCGCATGAAACACCAGAAGAATTACATAGGGTAGCAAATTTTATAATTGAGGCGAAGGAGATGTGGTGGCTGCATACTTAGACATTAAACAAGCCTTCGACAGAGTTTGACATAATGGTCTCCTTTGTAAAGTCAAGCCTTTGTTGGCGCCTCAACTTTTCTGGATAGTGAGTAGCTACTTGTCGGGTCAGTTACTTGCAAAGCTTTGAAATGTGGGCTGGAACATAGGAATGGAACAATCTGATTACGCACCAACTACTGTTCGTATCACTGATGGAAAAAAGCTGGACTGTGGGCTAAGCGCTGGAACATAGGCATAAATGCAATCAAGTGCTCCAATGTGACTTAAGCACTGCGTAAGGATCTCTGCCGTGGTGTCTGGCTGAGCAGCCATTTACAAAAAATCCAAATCCCCGACTCATGCGTACTGCAGACATAGAGAGTGACCTAGATGTGCCTAAAGTTGGAGATGTCCCAAACCGCGCAGTGCATGCTGCTCCTTCAAAACCACACAAACACCTTAGCGAGGCGGCCACACAATAAGAAGAAGCTTACGGAGGCTACATCCGGTCGACCTCGCCAATAGGTTTATGTAAATAAGTTTTTTTTTTTTTTTTTATTATTAATGACAATTAGCCTGCTAAAACTAAGGCTGTAATCCAATATGTATGTTCATTATTCTTAATCGCTACACACTAAGTGTTTAATAGTGTGATCTATGGCAGATTGTTAAATTTAAATTCTATTACTTAATTATTATTATAACTCTAATAGGATACAATATTTACATTACAATATTTAATATTAAGGAACATTTTCAATAATAACGAAAAAGAGGTAGGAAATTAAAAAGTGCCGACAATCCTCCCCAGACACCAATTCGGATTCCGCAAAACACACGGTATGTCCAAACAAGCGCACAGAGTTGTTCAGCGGCTTCTCGACTCTTTTGAACACCGGCAGTGTTGGATTGAATCGTTAAAACACGTCACGCGGGTGATTGGTCATGCCTGACACGAGAAAACCGCCTCTTCAAGGGCTCAACAAAGGAGGAGCCCTCCAAAAAGCTCTCAATCAAACCTGGACTCCCTCAAAGAGGCGCTCTTTCACCGTTCCTATATACACTACTCATAGTTGGTACGCACAAGTAATACTAGTCTTTTAACGGCCACCCATGACGACGGCGCTGCCATACTATCCTTAGCAACCTCCGTACATAATTAAATTTATAAAAAAAATCACAGCCTACTTTTGTGGGTCGCCTTGTTCGTGCATGGGAAAATGCATCTTTCCAAAATCGAATAAGTCGTTAGCCTGATGTAATGTTTTTTTGATTGGACTTCGGATTTGGTTGCAGCGATCCAAGAAACGTTTCATAAACATGGCATCTGATCCGAAATTCTGCCTTTTTTTTTTGAGGCTGTGTAATGCAAGTACAATGCTGTGCTCTTTTGCAGTCTCATCAATGATTGATTTCGTTTTGCTAAGCTTCAGGGAACTTTCGCTAGCTTTAAGGCTGTCAAGAAATTTGTGATTAGCTTAAGTTGCTCAGCTTTTTCGCTGCGTGTAGCATACAAAGTGTTAACCAAGTGTGCTTGTGTGTGTATTAGAGCGTATGTGACACTGTGTGTGTGTGTGCATGTTAATACCATAAATGCGCCTAAAATTATGTTAAGCAGTTGTGCCTAACACGCGCTCATACTCCAACTCCAGCTCCAGCTCCAGATCCAGATCCAATATGGCGGAGGCAAAATGGCGCTTTCAATGTTGATGTGCTTGAGCTCATTTATAAATCGACGACAGTAAATTATAAATGGAATTACTGTTACAACTGCTTGACGCTGGCGACAGCTTTGGCTATGTGTGTGTGTGTTGGTGTGTGTGTGTGTGTGTGTGTGTGTGTGTGTGTGTGTGTGTGTGTGTGTGTGTGTGTGTTAGTGCTGACATCAACGCCTTTGTAAAATTGAGCTGTCGTTTGTGCTGCACACACACACACACACACACACACACACACACACACACACACACACACACACACACACACACACACACACACACACACACGCACACATATGTAGAGCAAGAGCGAGCGAGAGAGAGAGAGAGTGGAAGAGAGAGACAGAGCGAGCCACAAATGCGCGTCTGAATGTTGCACTATATTAAAGTTCAAATGGCAACAGCAAACAGCAGCTTGAAATTGGATAGAGAACTCGGATCATAGACTGAGCAAGAGAGTGTAGGGAAAGGGTACTTTAGCTCTATGGAGAGCTACAGCCATGGAGCAGCTGTCGTTGCGTGGGCGTGTGGTGAAAGTTTAACATAGCCAAAAGCCTAAGAATGACAACCAAAAAAAGAACATCAGAAGGTCTTTAAAAAGAAAAATAACTTTTCGTTTGGCCTAGCTGAAATTTCAATACTCTTACCAGACATTTTGTTGTCAGACGTTTGTTTAGAGATTTATGTTTTTTGCCATAGGTTTCAGATATATGATAGATAGTTATGCATTTGAGCGGGGAGCAGGCATATGTGAACTTTCGTCGAAACGGTCGAAAAGACAGCCGAAGGCTTGATTCACTGCGTGTATGAGACAGCCGTACACCGGATTCATTTCGCTCAGAACACTAACACAGTCAATTCTTGAAACGCTCATATATTACAGTAATATGCAAAATGTTGTGGGAGTTGTCTTCGCTTTTATTGACAACGTTCTCTTTTTCATCTTCTTAACTGATCTGGCCTGATGTAGAAGACCCCTCTAAGCGCCTCTACTTTGCGCGCACCTTCTCCCACCGTTGATACCACATTTCAAAGTTTTGCAAGTACTGCTGTAGAACATCCGTTGCTTTATATACACAATTGTTTCTGGCCGGGATGGCCGTGTCCTAAGCATAAGTGGCGATGAGCAGGTTGTCGCTGTAAGCAGATTCCGGAGCCAGTGGGCATGTCGTTTGTAAAGAGGTTGTAAAGCGTGGACCCCAAAACACTTCCCTGTGGAACCCCAGCTAGTATCGCTCTAACTGTACACTCAACACCATCCAGCACCACCGAGAAGGAACGATCTGTCAAGTAACTACGACTACATCTGACTAGTAACTACACTATCCAGAGAAGTTGAGGCGGCAACAGAGGCTTAATATTACGGAGGAGATCTGTCCAAGTACACTGCCATCACGTACTCCTTCGCCTCGAAGCCCTCAAGTATGAAATTTGCTACCCTATGCAATTGTTCTGGTGTTCCATGAGACTTTCGGAAACCAAATTGAAAAGAGGAGATTTTTTCTTTAATGCTTTCTATGAACAACAAACGAGTCAGCGGGCAGCGTTCATATAGTTTGGCAACCGTGGGCAGCAAGCTTATTGGTCTGTATGAGGTAGGGATTTTTGCAGTTTTATGAATCATAAATATGCTCGCTTTCTTCCATGTGGTTGGGACTATTCTCAACACAGCACTAAACAGTTGGACCAAAAACAGCACTTCTTTGGCTGGCATTGCCTTGAGTGACCTGTTGTCTAGGCCATCTGCTCCTGTAGCCTTTCTGGTATTTAGCTCTTTAATGTGTCCTAAGACTTCCTCCCGTGGGCTCTCGAGTACGAGCTAGACCTTTCTTTTCCTGGCGGAGACATCGCCTTGTCTGAAGCTATGCTCGGTACCAGAAGGTTCTTTCCTACATTGACGGAGCTGCGTGTGTGTAAAGTCACAACAACTTTGCAGGCATACCGCAACATACGCGATCCCTCAACGGGCTATCAAATGCTGCTTTATAATGATAGTGGGTGCCGATTTGATATTCGTTGGTCTTTTCCACAATTTTGAGTTCCAATCAGTACTTTTGCGAATGGCTTTAGTCTTTCACACAATACGCTCGATATATATGCAATAGAAAGAAGACTGATAACACGGTAGTGAGTGGCTTCACCATTCTTGAGGACTGTGTAAGATATACCAAAATACTTTTTCAAGTACCTGAATGAAATTATTAAAAGTAATCAATGGTTTTTTTTTCTCCTCACCGAAATTTGGTTAATGTAATTGAAATTATCTATCTACGATCATATCGGTGACATCCAGTTTTACGCGTGTAATTTGGTGAGGTAGACTAAAACAGAGGGGGATTGAACTTGATGGGAAGAAACGTTCCCGTTGACACTTTTCAAATCCCAATATCTTGAATACATGGTAATAACGATAATTTGAAAACACTGCGGCAGATTTTTGTTTGTTACCTAGTATAGTCATCCCAACAGATTTTAAGAAGTGCTGTAATGAAATATGCCTGATCTTGAGCAATCGGAGAGTTAGTTTAGGTGTTAAACCAATACGAACAGTAGAAAAGCCTTGCCCATTGTGGTTAGATGGTTAGAGACACAGTACAGTTGAGTGGGAAAAATAATAAGAACTTTGTGAAGGACTATTTATTTGACAACAAACGAAGGCAAATATCATGAACAAGTTAATATGCACTATAAAAGTGCACTAAGACGACGGGTAAGCCCAAAAACCCGAATATCGTAGCGAAAAACTGAAAGCCCAAGCACGGACCATTGGCATGTGTGTTAAAAAAGCGAAAAACAAACAAGTCCTTTTCAGTCAGTGTCGGAGTCAGAGTCCTAGTCCTAGTCAGCTTGCTGAAGGAGAAGACGTCTACGAAGAAGAAGCAGCAGCAGTTAGGCGGCAGTCAGGCTGGCAAACGAAATGTAAGCAGTTCTGTAAGGATTTGCGCTTGGTGAAGAACTGGTGAAAAAATATGGCAATAGCGGCACACTCCAACTCACACTCTCGCCCGGTCGCTCCGGCTTTGTCGCTGTCTAGGCTCCTGGCAACTCTAAAGCTAAAGTCGCCTTCAGCTGCTCCAAAACGTACGAAACGACGACATGGTTGGATGGCTTAGGAAGTAATTTTAGCATTGTAAATCCTTTTCGAAAATTATAGCGACAGTCAGCTTGTAGTTAGTGGCAAAGTCGTTCAGGCAGCTGCGCGGCGGCAGCGACTGAGGCAGCGACTGAGGCAGCAACCAGGCGGCGGCAGCTATCATAAGATCAAGCACACACAAATTGTGTTAGCAAAGAAAGTGCATCACACACACACACACACACACACACACACACACACACACACACACACACACACACACACACACACACACACACACACACACACACACACACACACACACACACACACACACACACACACACACACACACACACACACACACACACACACACTGCTGCTGTTGTTGTTGTTGGGAGTATGACATTTGAACGTCAGGCAGGGGCAGCAGAGAGTGTAAGCGGGGCATGTAAGTACTTACATACACTATAAATTTGCTGGGCGCTCTTGCACGAAATAATGCATGCGATTCTACCAATTTCAAAGTGACTTTATATAAAATATGTGCCGCATTCACACACACACACACACACACACACACACACACACACACTTACTAAGATACAGTTACTCACAAACATACAAATCTATTTATCCCATATATATATATATATATATATATGTATATGTATGTGTGTGCATTTGATTTATTTATACTTTGTGGTGTGGCAAGATATGAAAATCAAATCTAAATCAAATTTTCGCAAGCCTTACGTAACGTAAGCTGGAGAATATGTATGTTACATAACGGCTTATTGCTATGCGCAGTTAATAATCCAAATATATATAGATACATTTGATTGCTGTAAATAATTAAAATGAAAAAAAAAGTGATTTGTAAACTCATTATAGGCAAGAAGCAAAGCAAAACACTTTCGAATCACGTAAGACTTGATATTATAGGTATGGCACCCTGTACCTTATAGGGTCCAGCGTGTTACCGATGTGCGAAAGGAGGCGTGGCAGATACTTTGCTTTTCCAAAAGTTATCAGCATCATTGGGCAAGTTGTTGCTCGCATACAAAGTTCGTCAATGATCATCTGATCCTCTGATCCTCTGTTCGAGTAGCAGTATTTCGTTCTCGCACCGGAATTAGGCATAGGCAACTTCAAAAGGTTTGAGCAATAAACTAGCAATTTCGAACCATTTCCTATATAAAGTTGTAGCTGCTATGCTCAGACATGTTATAAGTAGAGCTATGTAGACTGAAGTGAGTCTAATAAACAAAACAATGTTGACATTTTCTTGAAAATCTGGCTCCATTTGCCATGACTACATCGTGCGATTGTCAGTTTGCCAATGGTTTTCAGTCGGCAATCTGTGTAAAGCTGGTTTAAATGTAGGCATCTATACTGACAGCCTGTGCTAAGGGTCCGCACAATGTCTTTGGTGGTCAATGAGTGCAAGTGTTAAGTAAACTATGATCAGACGGGCAGACAATTGGCATGCCGACTCGTAACCTGAGTAGCTTAAAACCTTTTTTTTAAGACTTGGGTCTTAAAAGTTGCTGAAACTGTTATACAAAAAAAAAAAACTGGCAGATTGTTTGACATAGTGGTCAGCCGGTCGGCAGCCAAACTTTTTTCTCAAATTCGGTCACAGCTGCCAATTAAATGAATCGATTTCATAATAATTGCTCATAATCAGTATGTGAATGAGGTTAGCTAAATAATAAGAAGTCAATCTTGTATATACAATGCGCTTAAGTAGCACACGTGAGAAATGAGTAAAACCGTAGTTTGTTGAGAGACGTTTAACAGCTGGTGTTCGACTGTAAGACATGACAATTATCTGCAGTGTGGCGGTCGCACATTCCGATTTTAGGCCGCCAACAATTGGCAAGCCGACTTAGCTGATACGTTTTGGCAGACGTCGGCATGCAGCTTATGTTGCAGACCGATTTCCACTATTTTTTTGAACCAACCGAACGCAGCTTTAGTCTTTACTGTGTTCCTGGACTCTAAAATAATTGACCAACAGAGTCTCGGCTTCACAGCGAGTAGGGCCAGATTCAATCGTACCTGGCAAAAGGGCAACATAAACAATGTTAGATAGTGATCCATACACGCAACAATTGGTAAGTATCGCTGGAAATCCTTCTGTTGACTAAAAAATTTGTGTAGGAACCCAGAAAAAAGGCCTCTAGACAGCTTTTCGACAAAAGAGTAAGGAACTCCTATCCCTAGATGGATTGATCACGGCTTACAAAACATTTGGAGCGCATCTGGCCAATTGTCTCATTGATGATTAAACTTAATTGGCCTGTCTGGAAGCGGACGATTGGGATGAACACTTTCTGTGTCACTGTGCGGCTTTTGCAGGTATATGAATGCGCATTTTTGAGGACCTTCACACAATCCTAGAAGAATTCAGGTTCATTATTTTAAGAAAACTTAAAATACTTAATGGCACACTCGGCTTTTGTCTTTTCCGTTGACATGCGATAAAACGTTATCTATTTTTGACGTGAAACCTTTCATGGAGCGACTTGCGCATAAAACCGGCTCGCATGCCGCGTACATGCCGTGATGACGCAGTCTCTAAACGTGTTGCAACAAATGTGAAAGCGTGACATAATTGATTCACATATAGGCGAGGCTCATATTTTGATGGATTGGCTAAACTGAGATACATTAGGTTTCAAAAATAAGAGAAGTTCTGCCACGCGCTTAACCACTGCAAAGGGATCGAAAAAGTTGATCTTGTGACGTCACACAGTACTGTGCAATGCGACTCTGCCGTTTCATTGCTTAGCATATATAAAGTTATATCAAATATTTCAAAGACATGCTTGAAGCGTGAGTCTTAGCCGATAAGCGATAACTTTTGTTTTTGTTTATCGAGCAGAAAGTGCTTCATTTCGACATCTGAACTGATAAGCTGATGCGTGTGATTCTGCAACGTGTTTACATAATCGGTTTAGCTTTGTAGTGGAGCTCTTATTGTCCCATTTCGTACATTTTAGACAATATTTTGTTATTAACTTATTTCTTTGACCAACTTTTGTTTGGACAAACTTGCATAGCCGATTTGTTGTTGTTGTTGCAGCTGTTTCTGTGGCGAATTGAAATTGTAAAAGTTGACCTGAGTCTGAAGCGGCTAACTTCAACTTCGACGGCAACACGTACACTAACAAAAAAAGTTGAGCAGTTAGCTTAATTTTAAATATTTATCAAAATATTAATTTTAATAATAAAAATTAATTAATAATGACAAAATTAGTCTTCTTCTTAACTGGCCATAACAACCCGTTATTGGGTTATGGCCTGATGTAAATACATTCTTTCATTGGAATTGTGGTTTTACGTGGTAGGGTTTGCTATGCACAACCCTTTTAAGGCCTACTGGTCTCGAAATAACCCAGTGTCATTGTTAGTCGCCTCATACGACAAGCTTTGACCTGCTGAGGTAGTATTCTCTAACCCGCTCACCACACGGGGGACATGACAAAATTAGTTTATTGTATTTATTGTAAATATAAATTTTAATGAGAAGTTTTAATAAAGAATTCGGCAAAAATAAATGTCTTAATGAATTAAATTTTTATTATTTTAATTGTGCAAAGGTAGCAAAATCATTAATCTTTTAATTGAAGGCTGGAATGAATGGTTGGACGAGATATTAACTGTTTCATTAGAAATTTTAATAGAATTTTATTTTTTAATCAAAAAGTTAAAATAATTTTAAAAGAAGAGATGACCTTATAAATCTTTATATTTTATTTTATTTTTATTAAAAAGATTTATTTTATATATAAAAAATATTTTATTGGGGTGATATTAAAATTTAATAAACTTTTAATTTTTAAATACATAATTTATGCATAATAAGATCCATTAATAATGATTAAAAAATTAAGTTACTTTAGGGATACATTTTTTTGGAGAGTTCATATCGATAAAAAAGATTGCGACCTCGATGTTGGTTTAAGATATAATTTTAGGTGTAGCCGTTCAAATTTTAAGTCTTTTCGACTTTTAAATTCTTACAAGATCTGAGTACAAACCGGTGTAAGCCAGGTTGGTTTCTATCTTTAAAAAAATATAATATTTTAGTAGGACAGGACCAAATATTAGAATAATTTATTTAAAATTTATACTATTTTGGCAGATTACTGCAATAAATTTACAATTTATTTATGTAATTTACTATATTACAAATAGTACTTGTTTTATATAGAATTATTAATATCATTAATTGGAAGTTTATTATTAATTATTTGTGTATTAGTTAGTGTAGCTTTTTTAACTTTATTAGAATGTAAAGTATTAGGTTATAGTCAAATTCGTAAAGGTCCAAATAAAGTAGGTTTATTAGGAATTCCTCAACCTTTTTGTGATGCAATTAAATTATTTTCTAAAAAACAAACATCTTTTATTATCAAATTATTTGAGATATTATATATCTCCAATTTTTTCATTATTTTTATCTTTTTTTTTATTATTAAATTATTAAATTATATTCATTTAATTTAGGGGGACAATTTTTTTTATGTTGTACAAGTTTAGGAGTTTATACAGTTATAGTAGCTTTAGGAGTTTATACAGTTATAGTAGCTGGTTGGTCATCTAATTCAAATTATGCTTTGTTAGGAGGTTATCGAGCTGTTTCTCAAACTATTTCTTATGAAGTTAGATTAGCTTTAATTTTATTATCATTTATTTTTTTAATTGGAGGTTATAACTTATTAAATTTTTATATTTATCAAAAATATGTTTGATTTATTTTTATTTCCTATGGCTTTAATTTGATTATCTATTTCTTTAGCTAAAACTTATCGTACTCCTTTTGATTAAGCTGAAGGTGAATCTGAATTAGTTTCACGGTTTAATGTTGAGTCTAGAAGAGGTGGTTTTGCATTAATTTTTTTAGCTGAATATGCAAGAATTTTATTTATAAGATTATTTGTGGCTTATGAAGAACGTCAGGATTGATTTAATTCAATACCAAAAATGGCTTGGGCTAAAAATAACCAAGCTTGGTTTATGGATTGGTTGTTCATGCTTTAAAATATTTTTAATTTCTAGTATTATTTTTTATTTTTTTTTAAATTAAAATTTCTTAACTTGAACAACCTAATTTGAGTTCATTTGTCATAATGAACTTTAAAGGCTGGTAAAAAAAATTGTATTTTAATTTATATCGAACGTGACCTACTTCACTTAAAATGTCTTAATTCAAATAACTTAATTTGATGTTGCTCGTCATAATTTTAGTTTTATTGCGAACTCACGTTCTACACTCTTTTTTTGGTTATAGAAAAATATTGATGTTCGCGAACGTGACATTACGACAATAAGTAAATTGGTAGGTAATATAAATGTATAGTAGTGTATAGTGTAATTATACGTAGAATATAGATAGAATATATTTCCAATATTTTGTTTGAGATTACTTGCAGCGGGAGCAATGAATTACTCTGATTACAATATGTATTGATGAAAATAATTACTCATTTAGTTTTCTCTGATTACAATTTCAATGTCAAATTCCTGTAATATATTCTTTTTAGGTATACAGGAAGACTGAAGTTTCGGCGTTCGCCATCTTGAATTTCGCTATCGACATCCGTGAATAAGATATTACACGATCATTGAAATAGGATTTGCTTCAAAGAGCTGAAACCAAGATCTGGTCTTTGCAAAACTTCTGCATGCTTCAAAATCCACCAAACTTCATTGGACGTTTTTGCGTCCTGGTTCGAATACTTAATAAAATTTTTTTTTTTTTAAAAGAGGATAAATAAAAGCGTGAGTATATTAATTAGACGATTTTAAAGCAGTCCCGAAAGGGTTAGGTAAGGTTAAGCTGATTGCCAGACAGGGCCGTCGAGAGAAAATCGGAGCCGGGGGATGTAACCTACCGAACCCCCACCCGCACTGTTTTACAAGGTGATGCATGTTTAACATTTTCCGGTTTTCAGAATTTCGCTTTAAATTCGGACCCCCGTGGTAGTCACCCCTGAACTCCTTCCCCTGTTGACTGCACTGCTGTCAGGTCTGATATTTGCCTGACATACTTAGCCCGTATTACGGCTCATTGTGCTAACTTAGGATCGAAAAAGCACTCCTTTGTATTTCATGAGCTGATAGAATCAGAAGGGGCACCTAATTTCAGAGCATGGACAGCAACCAAATTGTGAAAAAAACTGCGGCAATTTATTATCGATAAGACGACATGGAGCGGAGTGATCCGACCGCGTCTTAGTGAGTTCTTTAGGCATGAACCTCAGTCCGGAATATACTGCAGTGATTCGGCAGCTTAAACAACTTCTAAGTCATAGACCGCTGGCCCGGTCCATTAGTGAGACCAAGGCACAATTATTCGCTACATGGAGTGCGAGTGTTAAAGGGTTTACACAGTAGCTTTAGTCCAGCAGCTCGTGTCTCGTCAGCTTATTGCTGATAATAAGGCATTTTTCTACTCTATAAAACTTAATGGTGGAATGTTTAGAATAGTATCAAGGGCATTACTAGGCGTGGTACCGACAATGTTTGAGCAAGTTTTCCATTAGAACTAATGGTCCGCATAAGCAACTATCTTCTTGAGGAGTATCACTACTTACACAACTGGAGAGCGTCGACAAACCCAGTGATTGGAGCAAATCTCTCGCTCAGCAAGTTTTTCATGTTTTTGGTACACAATTTGTTTGTCACTCATTTCAATTCAAGTTACATTCATTCTGAATAGTTTCAGCGAATGTACCAAGTGTAACTCTGGCCCTTTTTTTTCCCCCAGTGTAGAGCAGACAGTTGGTATGGTTGATATTTTATGCGAATGCAAAAGCCAAAATCCAACTTAATGCAACTACGAATGAGGCAGCCAAGTTGCCAAAGCCAAAGCAAACCTACAGGATTCACATATGTTAACTTCCTGAGGCTCGGTTTGATGGAGTTGTTGCCTTTGCTCTGGCCATATTATTCGAGTGAGAGAGAGCCAGATGAAAAACACTGAGAGGTGCATGCTACATATATGCAGTATCTGGCTAAAGGATTTTCTTGTCTATTCTGCTCAGCTTATGTTGGCTGCCACTGAGGACTCTGAATCCCAGCCCCAAGCCGAATCTCAAATTTGAAAATGTGATAAAAATGTAGTGGCATATGAAAAAATATTATATAAAAGTGCCACATGCATATAGTAGGTATGAGCAAACACTGCCACAAATTGCAGGTATATATGTATGAGCTTGTGTGTCTGCCACACGCTCTTTGTTGCTGTAATTGGCTGTACATTGCGTATACGCTCTGTGTGCGTGTGTCACTTTAGGCCAAAAACTCGCTTTAAAGCTGTATAGACAGCATAGAGAAATGGCGTTCAGCTATAAATAAAGCGAAATATAACTGAAAAACTTTGCCCGCTTGGCAACCCTGACTTGGCATTACAAGCAGACCCAAACTAAGCCAACAACTTTATAATGCTGTTAAGCCATGATGATGGGCATAAGCAGCAAAGTATTTGGCAAAACTATGTTATAGAAATTCTTATTTATAAACTTGCATTTTACCAAATTTACTCGCGTAGTCAGCATAGACACGCCCCCTAGCCCCCGCTGCCCGCCCCCCACAGCCCAGCTAGCGCTATGCTGCGCCATTTTGCTGGCGGTACTGTTATTTCGAGTTGAGTTTTTAGCGTTCCTCTCACTCTGCTCCAAACCACTCCAAATTGACTTGACTCGACTCGACTCGACTCGACTACTCGACTTGACTGTCTTTGGCATAGTTTGGTTGCAAGTGGCTGCTTGCTCTTGCCACAAGTATCTGTTGGAACAAAGCCGTCAGAGACCGCACTTTGTCTTTTTGTGCAGGTACAAAACTTGTGAAATTAGCAACACTGCCAGCGGCCATTGCACAACACTAAACTGTACCGCAAGCTCTAGCAAATACCGTTACTTCGGCTGTTTTCTCATCGTATCATGCAGCCCACAAGAATTGCCTAGCTCGCTTCCGCTTCCGCTGCCGCTGCCGTGCTCTCCGTGTGCTCTCCGTGTGCTCTCCGTTTGAGCACCGCAACACACTTAAGCCTTAAGTTACATTGCAAATACTTTAACACTGTTTGTTGTCATTGTTGTTATTGGTCACATTGTTTGGTCCTGGAACGCAGCAAAGTCCTTGTCTTTGTTTCTGCCTTGTAAATTACACAAATTGAGTAATGGCCACAGAGCACTTTAAGTTACATATTTGTCTTTTGTGTCTTTTTGGTCCAATTCAAATTTGTCTTGCAAGTGGCAAATTCATAAGCTTCAAGGGTGCCAAAGTAGCGCATTCCCTACTGTTCCTTTTCGTTAACTTCTTTCAAAGAAACCTCTTTTAATTTGTTTAAAATTTGAATCATATTCGCTGTTTATCCAAAAAGAAGTTTGTCTATTTGTTATTTGTTTGTTTCTTTCAAAGAAACTTCTTTCAATTTGTTTGAAATTTGATTCATATTCGCTGTTTATCTAAAAGGAAGTTTGTCAATTTCTTATACTCTTTAAATATCGCTCTCTTCGTATATCGGTATTTCCACAGCATAGTTCCAGCGTTAACGAAATAATCAATATATTAACTTGAAAAAAACAAGGAAACAAAATAAATTTGTTTATTATTGCACCTATTTGAAGTTGGTCACGTGCGCAATCGTTATTCTTCAAATAGCTGAAAAAAATGGTAAATTCTAATTTTTTGTTGGTTTATCAGGGCAAATAAATTCATAAAAAGCAAAGTTGCAAAAAATGTTTGTTATGTTCTTGTTTTTCTTCTTGTGTTCTTCTCTGCCATTCCATCGGCGTCAAGAGAGCCCTGAAATTTCAGAAGTATTGTTGTGTAATCGTGAAAAATGGAATGCATCGAGTTCGTGGCCAGCGAGCACGCCACTATGAGCATAATCAATCAGACAGATCAGTAACGATCAAAGAAATATCAGCAGTTTGTACGAGAGAGAAAGGCGACCGCGAAAAGGATGGCCAAGGGCAAGACGAAGAGACGGAGAAGTGGACAGGAATGTCGAAAGGCAGGTGGGGTGTCTCTATCTGCAGAACTGTTTATTTTAGAAAAATTTTCATAGAAGAAATTTTACGCTCTACAACTTCTTTAAAGAAAAAAAATGATTGAAAAGCACCAAAAAGCAAAAAAACCATTTTGTGATCTTTGATCTTTTATATGGGATTCATTGTTCCTTTTGAAAAGTATCACAAAATGACAGATTTTTTCTTTTCTTTAGTTAACTCTCTATGTTGACGAGTTATGAGTATATAAAAATCAATATTCCAATAATCGGAATTTTGCAAAAATATGAAAAATATTAAAAATATGTGCGGCTTGAAAATTGGCTGTCTCATCTATAGATTATGTAAAAAGCTTTAAAATTTATTATATTTGCATTAAAAAAAGCGTTTTACTTTGATATTCATTCCACTTTCAACGTGTACGACCGTCACGTTCGACGCCATAGAAATGAACATTTAACATTTTTAAAAAATACAGGTTTAGCCAGCTTCTGAGTTTCTAAAGATGGCCAGGAAAATTAATTTCATATTTCGTCACGTTCGAATCAATTATTAATTTGCTTTTCTTGAAACCAGAATGACGTCTGCTTTAAACTTAAGCACTAATATAGTGCTAGCAAAGTGCTTTAAAATGATTTTTATTCCACTTTTAATGTGTACAACGGTCATGTTCGACACCATACACGTACCCATATACCAGAGTTAACAAAATGTGAGAAAAGCGTATAAAGCCGAACAAAATTGTGTGAGATTTAATGGTAAATTTTTAACAAGCATAGTAATTACCATTGCACATTTCGGACATAACTCTTGATGACTTTTTCTATTAGACAATATTAAGGTCTTAACTCGCGAAGATATATTGAACCAAAGAAATTATGTGGCGCTATGTTTTGGCAAACCGTTTGCGTAATTTTTCATTTAAGTTCATACATACATACATAGATATATTGTCAATCCAATTTCTTCTTAGCCCATATTGCAACTCTTATTCAATCTTTAGAGCTATGGATTGAGCGCTTAAAAGCACCTTAACCGTGTTCCAAAAGACGGCTTGTGCTGAAGGGAACTTGAACCTCAATTGGCCTTACCCAGTTCAACCGCATGAAATTAATCGATAACGATTTTTATCGATGCAGCTGCCCCTCTGTTACCTATAAGAAATGTACTTTGAAGGTTGCCAAAAATCTGTTTGAATTCCGCTGCTGACCAATGCAGTTGGCGAAGGGAGCTAGCGAGTAGAAACTACAAATTCATCGGAGCTTGTGGCAAGTTGAATAACAGCCATTTGTAGGTCTGTCGTCCATGAATGACGTATGATATGTCCTGTTTGACCAGGACCGACGCTCTTCCTCTATGTGTATTGCTGCTGTGGTCTGTGGTATATGGACAAAAGTACCATTCTGTAGGCAAGTCTCTGTAACATATTGAGCAACAAATCTGAGAGAACCTGAGCATTTCGGGGTTAAGTAAACGAGGCATCATCTTAAATCAAGACTAGGACATATTTGTTTGCCTCAATTCTTTGAGCACATGGCTTTGAGTGTGTCCACTTTCGCTATAAACGCCTCAATGGCCACCTCCAGCCTCCAGCTACTGTTGACAGGTATATGTTATCGATATTCTTATGGTTCTGCGCATTGCACGATTTTTTTAGATGGATCATGAAGCAATAATATGGCGACATCTAGCTTGCATTCCTGCTAACGCTAATTAAAGCCTTTGGATTTGCTACCATCACGGCATGTATGCAGCAACGTGTCGTTTTTATCGCTAAAGTTTTTTGTATTATACATTCGTCTACATTGAATATAGTAGTATGTATTTTCAATATAGTGAACATGCTGCCTGTAATATAAACCAATAAAATGGCAAAACTATAATGAAAAGGTATTAATTTAATTAAAATCCAATATGCCATATAAGTGCACACACACACACACACACAGACTCAAATAAACAAGCACATGCTTGAAATATTAATAAATAAACAACAATTTAAACACTGTCAGAAAGAGATAGATACACACACACATACACACACACATACACACACACACACACACACACACACACAGACGTGGCCACAACCTAACAAGCTAATAATGAAAATGAAAATTTTTGTTTAATTTTTAGCGCATACCAAACAAAATGTAAATGGAACCAAACGGAAAACCACGAAAACCGCAGCCAGGAAAACTAAACCAGCGCAAAAACCCAAACACTGGGAAAAAGTGGTGAAAGAATTTGGAAAATCGAAAGGCAGCAGACTACAAGCTACCTTGGAAAAACAATCTGCCATTACGAGCTGTCAAATTTTCTAGCTGCCAAGTCGTTAACACACAGCTCGATGGCTGTTTTTCTGGCCCAAATGATATGGCCAATATCAATATGAACATTAACTTTTATTGTAGTGAAAGTGCCAACGTTTTGAGTCGTTTTGGGTTGGAGCAGGAGCGCGGAAACCCTGAAGCAGGCGCGGCACAAGCTCGCCCACAGCGACATTCATATCCCCTGCATACATATATCATTACCACTCGGAGTGGGCAGTTAGCGGTTGAGTAAGCGGGCAAGTAAGCTGGCAATGTAAGAAAATGAAAAATGCCGCTGGGTCGCCTAAGTTGCCACAGTTACCAGAGTTACCAGAGTTGCTGCTGCTTGCACATAAATTTCTATATAATAAAAAGGGTAGCAAAAAAAAAAAAAATGGCATAAGAAAACAACAAACGAATAGGAATTTTCGTGGTCGGCACACAAATACCAGTAAGTAGTGTTCATTTCGATGCAACGATCTGTGCATGCTCTGAAATATATGAGTTTGACAACACCGTCGTTATCTTTCTTGCTCAAGAGCGCGTACAGTTTCTTCTGTCAACGTTGTGTTAGAGCAAAACCTGTGAACTTTAAAGTAAGAGATTAAATAGATTAGATTTGTGGTGGTTGCGATGGCTCATCAAAAAGAGCTGAAATCATCTCTAGCACTCAGGTAGTCTGGCCCTAGTCTGACCATGCCCGACAGAGGAAGCTAGGAGAGAGAAAGGACAGTTGAAATAAGAAAAAGGCTGTGAAAACAGAGTAGGCTTGCAATAGAAGCTCCCTACTCCCGTAGGAAGACGTGAAGACTATGTAAGGGGCGGGTATACACCTCGCTTATGTTGAATGTATCACTTGCCAAAATGCGCATCCGTGTTCTTGTAAAGGCAGGATAGTAACACAGAAAGTTATCCGTGGAGTCGGCTTCCTCAGGACAGGCTGCGCAAGATGGATCCTCAGCGAGGCCCATATATGGGCCAGTGTCAATCCTCAGCCAGTGTGAGAATGTGTTGGCCAAATGTATTATGGCCTTGATTAATCAAACCAGAGCTCGCAGATCTTTCATCTTCTAACGAAGAAGATATCTGGATTGGGTTCTTTCACGAAGTGTTTCGTTACGCGGCATCCAGTGGTGGATACGCTATTCCTCCAACCAGCTCAGCTGCGCGGACAGGAATGATTGACTCGGCTTGATTTTCGTTTCAGTTTTTCAAGCTCACATACCCTCACGCCCATTCCCTTGACTAGTTTCTCAATTTTAGGTTCATGTTAGATGAGTCATGGGGTACTATTCGGCGACTTGAAGACTTTATACCAAAACTAATATGCTCGTCCAGCTGTAGAGCATCATAGCAACAACAAAGCATTTGCATTAAAGGCAAGCAAACAAAGTGAAACATGCACAAAATAAAGCGAAAAAGAAATGAAAAGTAAAGTAGCAAAGAAAAAGGCGTAGAATGCATTTGAAGTTGCAGCTGCGGGCACTTGCGGTATTCCTGCCAGTTGTGGACCCAAGCCAGTGTCTGGTGGTTCTGGTTCTGGGCCTGGGCCTGGGTCTGGGTCTGGAGAAGGTTATTATCATGTTAAAACTGCACAGTGCAATAAGTTAGCTGGCAAACCGCGTACCAGCCATGAATTCAGACCAACCGCGTTGCTAACGAAGCCACCGCGCCAACAGACAGAGCTTGGTCTAAAGGGGCATCCAGAGCGAGCAAGAGAGAGAGAGTGTGTGCGAGATTGAGCGGGTGGAACTACCAAGCCTATGACCATGGGTCGCCTGCTGCTCTAGGCCAAGATTTATTCATTTTTGGGAACCACCACATCGAAAAAGAAAGGTGTAGGAATACACTTAAGCTCTTGCTGTCTATGCAAAAAATATGCTTAAAGTTGTTTGCCATTTAAGCGGCAAAAAGGAGCGAGTGCAGCAATTTTGCAGACAATGTGTCATCAGAGAGCGGGCCAACGCTGATTTCGCGACAGGCTGCCAAACAGCAATGTTTGAAGTTCCAATTTTCTTTCATTTTCTTTCTTTTTTGGGCCAACAAAAGTCATTATCATTATGTGAGCGAAAAAGAGCGAGAGCAGTTTGGTAAATGAAAGGAAAAGGGGACTTAGTAAGGGTTAAAGCACGATTTGGACGATAATCAAGGGTGCAGCAGAAATCTTTGAATAGTTGTGAAGTTTGTAAAGTTTTGTGGAAAATCTCTTGAAAAATCTATCGCTCAAAAGGAAATATCTCAAAGATATTGCTTTTGACTTGAAAAATAAAAAAAGTAGAGTTATCTGATAGATCACTGAATAAGGTGGAAATAAATCCCTTGTATGCGTATTAAGATATTCAAGTTCAAAGATCAGAGAGATCATTGTCTTTATTATCATTCACAATTAGCACCAATCGAAATGAAGTAGAGTTGATGTTTCGCATACTTTCTCTAATTACGTGACGTTTCTAGCACAGGAGGCATAGCAAAATGGTCAGCAATCTTTCAAACTATAAGACAAAATGTAAGTCATTAACGGCAACTATGTAAGTCTCTCCTTTCGCTCGCTCTCAGTGTACTTATCAGCACGAACTAACCAAATAGTTCAGCCAAGCACCAACAGTTCCACATTTCCAACTGGGCTGTTTTGTAAGTCACATTCCAGTAACTGTTGTAGCTAAATGTGTGCTCGTCTCGCTCTCGCACTGAATGCGCTTAAACAGTGGCTGCAGTCGCCAGCAGCAGCTACTGCAGTTTATTGATTGAGCGCGGTCAAGGCCGCATGGTGTGCGGCGCAGGCAAATCAAGATCAGGGACCTTAAATAATAATTATTTATTAATTTTAAAACTAAAAAAATCATAGTGAAAGAGAAATGGTACATGTAAAAGGAGCATACCACAGGGATCGTTGTCACATAAGCTATGCAAAACTACCTTAATTTGTATTTTTTAAGTTATACACAAAAAACTCATAAATAAAACTTATTGTTGAGTTTTATTTTTTGCTCAGAAAATAAAACTTTTTTTTGACTTCAAATTTACTTTTCATAAGTTTTATTTTTTCCGAGCAAAAAATAAAATTCAAGAAATAAGTTTTATTTTCCGAGCAAAAAATAAAACTCAAAAATAAGTTATATTTTCTGAGCAAAAAATAAAATTCAAGAAATAGGTTTTAAAATAATAACACTCGAAAATAAGATTTATTTTCTAAACAAAAAAGAAATTCAAAAATAAGTTTTATTTTCTGAGTAAAAAGTAAAGCTCAAGAAATAATTTTTAAAATGCAATTTTTAAAGTATAACTTATAACAGTTACGATCCCTGGAAAAGATAATTAAATTAATAACAAATAAAGATTTCAGCCCAATGAAATGCCACACCTCAAATGAAAAGTCGTGTTTCATTTAATGGAAGGCTAAACAGAACACGTCCTTCATTGAAAGTTTTTGTGAAAAACTTATGTGAAAATCTTTTGGTTCAAAAGCTACACTGCTAAGAATGCCTGTGAAAGGGTATTCTCTCGCTTCTATAAGCTAGAGATAAGATAGATACCAAGAAAGAAAATATCGAAATTGAGTACCCTATGAACATATATAGTAATGTAATCGGCTTATAGACTATGTGGATTTGATGGGTGGCCTTATTAGCCATTATGGCATTGGGCCGTTTGTACGAAGTATATAGTAACATTCATCTTTGTAACTAAAGCTCATAAATTTGTTTTTTCTTAAACAGAAAAAGTTAAATATAATTTGTAATTGAAAAACGCAAACGTTTGGTGAACCCTTCCCCTCGCTAAACTGCTCTATCCTGAAGACACTGCTAATACAGCAACCGAATCAGGCCAGCCGAATCCGGCCACACAAATCAGAACACACGAATTAGGCGACACGTTACAAACCAAACGAAGCTCAGGATTCATTCCCGAAATAGAACTGTCGACGGGATTGCTAGTTTTGCCAGAACTTACTATTCGCCCCTCGTTTAGTGTAGGAACACAACTTGGGCCAAAGATATTTAGGTAGAAGAGCTTATTGTTTGCGTTTTCCAGAGCAGGTTGCTTGTTTGTTGTGTTGCCCATAATATTCATAATGCTCTCGGTTTGCACTACCCGAAAACGCGCTGTCTTTTGCTATTGGGTCATTCCGGGGCGGTTAGGGCTGTTCGGGGAGCTCTGCTGAGTTACGCCATTTTCATTGTTCATTAGGGGTAATTTTAAATGTCATTTGCATGCGTTTGTTGGCAATGCGCTTCAAGAAAACTACTTGGAAAATGGAAATATATTTTATAGTATAAGCAAAAAGATGCTAGATTTCAGCATAATGGCCACTTAATGGCTGTGGCAAATAAAAGATGTGTTCGTGCCAAGCGAGTACAGATCATTAAAGTAAGTAAGGAGCCAAGATCCCTAAAACTGCGCATAGCTTTTATAATGGACATGAACTTAATAGATAATAGTGTTATTCCTTCTATATTTTCATAAGAAACGTAAGAAAAGTAAATGTGATTATTTGGGACAAGGGGGGGCAACTTATGTTGTTCGAAAGAACAGAAAAAAATTGTGTTGCATATTCTTAAGTTACAATAACTACTCTTCAAAATTTCATAAAAATCTGAGCGTTAGAGTTCCGATTGTGAACCCTTCAGAACAGAAACTTGAAATGTGAGTTTCGTGAAATTAAGTGCTTCAAAGAGTATCGTTTCGGTGACCATAGTTTCTCAGGAGCCATTTAACTTATCAAGCGAACTTCTTGCAGGTTAGTTTATAGCTGGCGCAAGGACTGGCCAAGGATCGCTGAACGCTTTCCCTGCATAGAAAATACTTGCCGAGTTCGAGGAGTGGCTCCATGTGCTATATTTGTGCCAATTGTATGCAGATGTGCGAGACCTGATTGGACTTCAGAACGGCAAATGAAACGTCGATAGAGTGTTGGGGACACCTGAGAGTGCGAAACTGCTAGCATAATTTGCCAAAGTCGTATTTGCACGGTGACGACTGATGATAAAGGTAGCTGTGCTTGATTCTGTTGTGTTTCAATCGTGGTTTTACGTGGTGAGTCCCAAACCCTACGCACAACCCCTTTAAGGTATGGGGTGGGTATACTGGTCTCGAAAGAACCCAGTGTCATTGTTACTCGCCACATACGACAAGCTTTGACCTGCTGAGCTGGTATTCTCTATTTCGCTCAACACACAGGGGTTTAAACATTGTTAGTATTTATATACTTATCTGACTTAATGATACTCTTTTAGGCACGATATGTCACGACAATCTACCTGGAATGCAACAGTGATCTGGCAGCGTCAAATTTGAGCTGTTTTAAAAAGGCACTACCTCGAGCCGACTTCTTTCACACCTTGATTCCCATTTATTAAATCCTAATTTTAGAAATGACTGGAATATTGTGTTGATGAGGTCATCACTACGTTTAACTCCACTCACGCCATGTCATCAAACATAATCAGTTAGGTAACTGATGAACTATCAGTGATGACGTAATATATCGACGGCCTCAAAATAACAAAAATATGTTAGAGAATATTTCAAAATGTTTCGAAAATCTTTTAGCTAAATTTATTTAAAGAGCTGACGAACTCAAGTCTACCAAATCCGTAGATATAAAAACGTTAGATTCAAATCAGCTATAATTAATGCAGTTTTCAAATGTAGCCAAAGTGTTGAAGCAACTCTGTTTTTTTTCAACACTTTCTAATTACCCGCACAAAATGGGTTTCATTTGATTTTAAAGCTTTTATTTTGTACAGTTTTTTTATCGCAATAAAAACGCTGATTTCATTAAGCTAATTTCTGCATATTTAGTGCCATACTAACTGTTAAATTATAATTTTGATTATTTTTTTATATTGTTGTTGTTGTTGTTGTTGTCGTCCATTTGCAAAAGACCTGCATAATTAATTTACTAAAATTGTAATTTGGCATTAAAATTTAAATTGATTTATGTGCCATATGTATATTTTATAATGCACTTGTTAAAAAAACAACAACAATCCAATGCAATTACTATTAAGTATGTAGCTAAGTGTATATAAAGCTGTCAAGGGGTCAAGAGGTTGTGGGTGGGGGGGAGTGGGTTTTTTGGGGGGCATTATATAAATATATGCATACAATTAATTTAGTACGTAGATAAATTGTTCTGAGCAGAGATTAAAATTGCATTTATAATGGCAGAGCATAAAAATTCCAGGCTTTAAATGCAGCTTTGCCATCTCTCTCGGCGTGACAGGCAGCAGATGAGAGAGAGAGAGAGAGAGACCGTTATCATTTGAACAGAATCGAATTAGATTTTGACAGCAGAAACAGTTATTAAATTAATCAATGCAAATTGCAAGAGACCTGCAACAACAACACAAAAGAGCGCCAGAAAGCGTGCAAGATGAGAGTGAGTGTCAACACGTTGCACTAAAGAGAGGAAAAATGAAAAGCCAGCGAAACGTAACGAACAAGAACTAAAGACGAGCAAAACTTTTACTGCCAGAACTAAGCGCAGGTAAATTTAATTACGTTGCAGCTGTGTTGCAGGTGTGTGTGTGGTGACAGTGGGCGTGTTCTTACGCCCATTTGGCTGATTTTTTGTGCACAAAGCCAGGCAAAAGTTCTAGAAAATATGGCACAAAACATTTTTAGCAATTTTTGCTTGCGGTCTTTATACTGCTGCTGCAGTGCTCTCTTTTCTTTCTACTCTTACTTTATTGTGGACTTACTTTTTTGCCATCTCTTTTACACACTGCACTCTGTCTCCCTCTAGCGTCCTCTAGCTGCTTGTCATATGCCAAGCATCAATTAAACCGTAAAAGCTTGTCCATTGACTCTGTTCAGAAACACGAGACAGACACAATAATAACAACAGAGACAACTACTGACCACAAAGCTTTACGTACTGCATGAAATTAAGTGGCATGCCACAGAGAATATGTCCTACTTAAATTTGCTTAAAAGTGTAACGGCACAAATGCACACACACACACGCACATATGACGCACATATGACGCACAAAGATAATGCTCTCTAATTGTCACAGATCGAATGCAGTGATGACGGCATTCTCCATGTGCCTAGTTGGGGTGACGTTGCCGAACACGGCCGTGTTGCACATCGTTTTATGCCGCACGCTATAGCCGACGAAACTTTGGATTTAGTCTCTGCGCCGGATTGCTGCTAACCGGCCAAGAATCGCTGAACGCGCTTCTGCATGCAAGCTGCTTGAGCGACTACACGGGTTGAGAGTGTGCAGAACGACTGCAAGTGTTGGAGTTCCCGAAAAGTTTGCGGTTGTTTGCATCATTCGATGAAGTCGTGTGCGCAAGGCATAGAAAGATGATAGCACCAAGTAGACGCACGGTTAACCAGACCAGTATATTTTCCTTAATCCTATACTTCTTCTTCTTAACAGGCCATATCAGCCCGTGTTATCGGGTTACGGCCTGATGTAAATACATTCTTTCATTGGAATTGTGGTTTTACGTGGTGGATTCTCAGCCCTACGCACAAACCTTTTAAGGCCTGGGGTGGCTCTACTGGTCTTGAAAGAACCCATTGCCATTGTTAGTCGCCTCATACGACAAGCTTGGTATTCTCAAACCCGCTCACCACACGATACTGTCGGCGCAAAAAGGAGGCGGGTCAATCGAGCCCTTACTTTCGCTAACACCTGTTGAGCAGTTTCAAGTTTGGAAGCCTTGTGAGGGTAGCATGTTGTTCAGCCCATATAGCATAACTCTCGCCGCTATAGGCATGCATGCCTTCGCATCGTTACTGAAGAGACAACAGCTTTGGCTAATATCCTCGGAGGGACGTAAGTTAGAGCAATGGCACATGCCACGTAAAAGAAACACCGAGAAAGATCTGGTTTTCAGTATCATATCGTGTTTCCACTGGAGACACAAAAAATGATCTTCTTTTTGCATCTTTGGTTCGCACAAACTAAAGACAGCTGGTTGCGGCTGTTTAAGCAGTGGAAATGACTTTGCCGCAACACTTAGCAGCGCACTCTAGCGGTTTCATTGCAACATGGAACAAGTGTCGTACTGTTGACTTAATATTAACTCTATCTATACGCATTTTAAAGAATGTTTCAAGTTCCACAGGAGTGGCAATATGCCTTGTTTGCAATGAACGTTGAGACCTGCCTCACAGCTGAGTACATATACGAAGACTTATTAGCCGATTAGCCTGAAGAAATACATTTAGAAAGCATCTCAGCAGCAGTAGAGCTAAATAATCTACTTCTAAACGAACAGTTTGGTTGTGCGCCCACGACATAGTCCTCGAAACAGTGCACCGTGCAGGTAATCCTCGCCGCATTTGAGAAAAAAAACATTCTATGTAGCAGCATTTCCGATTTTGTCTGGCAAAGTTCTACCTGCCCCACACTCCATTCTGCAATCTTAGATGCTCAACCGATCATTCAGACTTTCAGTAAAAGATAACCTATTGAAATAACACACAAATGCTTCCCAAATCACCAACGATTGACAGGAATGCTACCCGTAGACTCGGCTTTTCTATCCACAGGCTAACAACTAGACGAAATAGCTGAATAAGTCCTTGATATAACATCAAAAGTATATGCTTCAAATGTACTGTAGAGTTTGAGCATGGTGGCAAACCACCTTCAAAACCACCAGCACTGTGGTAACATATCGCTTGGTACGTTATCATCACTTCAAACGTGCTCAATCCACAAAATCACACTCTTGTTTGAAGCCTCGCACGGTATTTAAAGGTTTCGGAAAGATTCTATCGTGCAACACTACTATTCATTGAAATGAAAGATAAGCACAGGAACCCAGGTAGCTACCCTGTAAAACATGAGACACGTGGTTTTAGAGGCAGATCATTGTTACGACAGCTTTTGAGTTATATGAATTAAATATGATGCAATCCAATTAAGAATGTTTTGGGAGTTAAAGAAGACGACTGAAATCCATGAAGGTCATCTTCATTGGTCGAGTCGAATTACGTATTGCCTATAGCTTACAATCAGAGACTACTGGACTCTTTTAGGGCAATGCAGGATATGCCAACATTCAACCAGTAACTTTTGAACCTATTGCTCAATCCACACAATCACACCCTTAAAGTATTTAAAGGTTTCGGAAAGATGCTATCCTTCTACTCTACTATTTATCGAAATGAAAGATAAGCTCAGAAACCCAGGTAGCTACCCTGTAAAACACGTGAGGCAGATCATTGTTACGACAGCTTTTGAGTTATATAAATTAGATATGATGCAATCCAATTAAGAATGTTTTGGGAGTTAAAGAAGACGACTGAAATCAATGAAGGTCATCTTCATTGGTCGAGCACGTAATACCTGATATGCCAACATTCAACCAGTAACTTTTGAACCTATAGCTGAAGACAACATCCTGTTTTTGAAGGTGTAGTCCGCGTCGTGACCATCAAAATGAAGAATGAAATGCAAAAGCGTGTTGCCCCAAGAAAAATGTGAGTACCAAATTCATTGATACTCTCTAGAATTAAATATTTCAGCGCAGTGTCGTAAATTTCACTTTTCTCTTTACCGCCGCGATTGCAACAAAAACGATGTAAGTTGCAACACTTTTGCAGCAGCGCCAAGTGGCGCCACTGGCACCCAGATACCATACAACCAAACCCAATGTCAAACTGAATATATATCCTGCCCACTGCCAACTCTCTACCCACACCAAAAAAGTAATCCCCAATTCAAATTTGCAATGACATAATTCAGAGTATGTACAAGTACCAGATTCGTAGTATCATCACTGTGGAGAGCCCGTATGGCGGCGACAACTGTAAAGCCGGACGCAGAGCTGCGCACTTGGAGCTCATTTGTAATCATTTGGGCGTTAAATTGTTGTTGTCTCTATTGTTGCTATTGTTGTTGTCCCTGTTGTTTGTGTTGTTTGGCGCATTCATTGCGCTTCCACTGTCAGCAGTTGTTGTTGTTTTTACAGCCTTCATAAATCTTAATTTTAGCGGCAGCATTGTGAACACATATACAGTCAAACCTGCTTAAGTTGGCCACTTATGGTGGTCAAGTATTATATTGATTTTATGTTGTTTCTTCAATCTTTTTTAGCTTAATATTATTGAATATGATGGTTTTAAACATAAAAATGTATTTAATCGTGTATGTTTATGTGCTATGGCCATAAACTACACATATTAACAACATAAACCTAATAATATGTACATACATAATTTAAAGTTTAAGTTTATAGTTGCAAAGCAGTCAAAGTTTGTTTCAAGAGTATTGTATACTTTTTTAAACTAAAAATTGCACCTAAATTCTAATGTTTTAATTCTAACTTAAGAGCATCTTTTAAATTTGCTTATTTATACGCTTCTGACATTCTTTCTTTTGATTTCCAACAAATGAATTGTTCCATCAGGATGGATTTCATTCAAATTTTGTTAAGCAACGAGTTTACTGCAACCAATTTTGTTCAGTTATGCCATTGATTTGGATTATTTTTATAATTCAAAAAATGCAGCCCTCGTATTTTCATACATACATTGCTGATTTTTTAAGTTGGCCAACTTTTCCGTGTTCAATTGCATTGACGAAATTCAAAAATCGCTCAAAAAGTGGCCAACTTACAAGATATGCAAGTGCAAGTTACTTATATGCTTAACTGGCCTTAACAAACCGTTACCGAGTTACGGCCTGATGTAAAGCACTCCTCCAGGCGTCCCTGCTTTGCGCGAGCATTTTTCAATTGGTAATACCAAAGGTAGCTAGAGTACTCTCTACCTGGTCCTTCCAACGGAGACATGGTCTGCTCTTCGACAACCGTATTGAAGACTCTTTTCTCAGCAGCTTCTTCATGCATACGCTCAACTGGATCTTAATTTGCTTCGTCGTAGAGCTCATAGAGTTCGTCATTCCATCGTATGCGTTAGTCGTTGCCAACGCGTAGAGGGTCAAAGATCTTACGGAATACTTTCCGCTCAAACACTCCAAGGGCATTTTCATCAGACTGCGTCATCAGTCATGCTTCAGCGCTATGAAGCAAAACGGGAAGGATGAGCGTCTTATGGCGGGAGTGGTCTCTACTACTCAAAGGTGCAAGTTGAGCAGGTGAGAATTTGAGTTTTTGTACTAAAATATTTCGGTTTCGCTGAAAAGTGTCCAACTTATAAGGGTGACCAACTTTGCAGGTTTGACTGTACATTTACACTCTCTGCATGCGTGTGTGTGTGTGTGTGTGTGTGTGTGGGCGGGAGAGTGGGAGAGCGCTTGCAAGCTGGCGCGTATTTTGTGACGCGGACTTGACGCGCGGTTCGTTTTGAAGTTTTGAGCTGCACTTTTGATGCTACAAGCTGTGTGCAAGGGCTAGAGAGAGCGAGAGAGAGACAGTGAGAGAGCGAGAGAGCGAGAGAGCGTGCTCTCGCTGACAACGGATGAGCTAACTGAAATTTGTCGCAACAAGGACAGCAATGACAACAACAACAACAACAACAACAACAAAATGGCACAAGTTTGGCGCGTTAAATTTAATGCTTGCCCGCTTTTTGTTTTTTAGCGCTTTTGAGCTTGAGGGATGGCTGCCAACTGGCGCCCCCAACGCCCGCGCCCAACCCCGATCCCTTACCAAACGCCCCTGACATTTTATTACGCCTTCGGCCAGCAGCGCGCACCACTTACATACAAAATGTGCCAAAAATTGGTCATAAGAATTTCATTTTTTGTTGTTGTGGGAGTCCTTCTTGATGCTGTTTGCTGTTTTAGCCCGAGGGTCGTCAGAGCACATCAGCCATAGAGCAAATTTTTGAAAGCTTTTAGCTGTTAATGCGGCATAAATTTGTCTCCGTTGTTGTTGTTTGCGGTGGAAATTGAAATAAAAAAAAAATATGTACACATAAGTAACTAAGCTAAGTTCAAGACACCGACGTTAACATACACTAACAGTTGCTTCTTTTGGAGCGTTTATGCTTCTTCGCATCGCTCTTAATCGTTCGTAAAATCAAAAATATCTGATAAAAAGCTCTCGTAACATCGAGAGAATTCTGAAATGCAACAATTTTTACTATCTTAAAGTGCATGTTATTGTGTGAAATAAAAATTTGAGCGGAAATTCTAACGAATAGGGGCATTTCCATGGCTACGCACATGACAGTGAAATGTCTTTAATCAAAGAGAAACCAAAATTTATTTTTCTTACTTTGGTTTAGTATGCAAGTTATAAGCCGACGGGAAAAGGAAGATGCAAAAGAATAGGGAGAGGATGATGATCTACATAAAGAATGAAACGTAAGTCTGGCTGTTTCATCCTATAGCTTTTGGAATGAGAATAAGGAAGAGAAGGAGAAAAAAGTGGACAAAACAGCGTTAAACAAGAAAAAATTACACCAAATCTCAAAGCCCAAAACTGGGATGTGAGTCTAGCAACACACACAAATAGGAACGGGAAGGGGAACCGGAAGGGGAACGGGAAGAGGAATATGATCGACCCAGAGAGGGGCAAGGTGGTTGTGAGCGAAGTGAGAAGGGGGCGTACTAAAACCTTAATCGTGTAGTTCCATCTTATAGCCTTTGGAATGAGGATAAGAAAGAGAAAGAGGAATATGATCTACATCGAGAGTGGCACGGGTGTTGGCGAGCGTAACGAGTATGGGGCAAAGTCCCCTATTAAAATACAATGTGCCTGTAAGCCGTGTAAGGGAAGAAGGATAGGTGGAGGAGGCGTCGATTATTCCCACAATTCGACAAACTTCATTTAGCTAGAACTCGGTGCAGAAACGCCTAAAACCTTTGGCCCTATCGGTACCAGAAGTAAACTAATTTTGCGTAACATTTGTAAATACTGCACTGTACACAGAAAGAATAAACTCATTATAACACTAAGTATAGAAAATTGCTGTAAAATACAGTACATGTGTTATGAAAACAGTAAGAATAGCTCGTTACTGTAAACTGTAGTAATCATAACAGTGCGTTATTAACATATGTAATATACATATGTAATAAAGTTCATGCAAAGTACATTAAATGTACTCCTTACTAAATGCTACAGTGTACAAAGTAAGAATATTACTTTACTATAAACTACAGTAAATGTACTACAAAAAACAGCAAAAATAGCTGCAAACTGCAGTAATCATTAAAATTCGTACAGTAGGAGTATAAAGTTATTCTATTGTACATTAAATGTAATTGTAACTGTAAGCTACAGTAAATTTTACAGTGTATACAATAGGAATATCATGTTACTGTGAACTAAAAATGTACTGAGAAAACAGTAAGAAGAGCTCTTTACTGTGAACTGCTGTAATCATTATAGTGCGTACAGTAGGAATATAAAGTTTCTGTAAAGTAAATTAAATGTACTTGATATTATCAGCTACAGTAAATATTACAGTGTACACATTAAGAGTAAAAAGTTACTGTAAACTACAGTAAATATACAGTAAAAACAATACAAATAGCTCCTGTTTGTAAACTGCAGTAATCATTACTGTTCGCATAGTAAAAATATCAAGTTATTGTAAACTGTTAAGTGTGAAAACAATAAGCTAGTTACTGTGAACTGCAGTGTTGATTCATGTGCTCACAGTAAGAATATAAAGTTACTCTAACCAACAATAAACGTTACAAACTACATCGAAAAATGTAGTAACTGAAAACTGCAGTAAATACTTTCAGTGTACACAGTAAATAAAGCTAGATATTTTGTGCTTATTTTCAGAAGTAAAGCTGTAGGTTAAGGTGTAATAAGAAACTACTGCGCGGCGTGTACTCGATAGCTTTTTGGAAGTCAACAACACCACAACATAGTCAACATACTCATTACAGTGTATATTAAAGTAACTAAAAGTAGCGCCTTAAGTCAGCCACAAAAGACCCTCATTTAAAGCACAAATGTTTTTATACGAAATTTATTGATTTGCATTAAAATGGCTGACGGAAGCACGAACAAATAAAGTGTGTCATTTTGGGGAGCTAATGCCCCAGAATGTTGCCAACTTAAAGACTCTCTCTTTGACTTTGCACTGAAAAAATGAAAAGTGTACACAAATTGATATTGATGACATGTCAATGGAATTTATTGACATGGAACCCATACTACTTACAACTAGTAAAGCAAATGTCTAACAAAATGGCCGCCATTTTGGCTACGTCAGAACTTCTTGCTGCTCCGAAAATTCTCAATGTCCTCAACGAACCATTAAATTGACTAATTTGTGTGCAGCAAATTTTGATTTGTTGCCCAGTTTTATATAACAAAAGATGTGGAAATTGACTGATGAATGGTTCACTTGATGAACTGCTGAACTGTTCAGCGGTTAATGTGTGTGTGTGTGTGTGTGTGTGTCTGTGGCATGTAATAAAACAACGTTAAATGTTGCACATTGTAATATCAGAGTTAATGGCTGTTGCACTTAACAGAAATTGCTATATTTTTGCCACTGGCAATGTTATATTTAAGCCAAGTAAACAGAGTTATTGGACTCGTAGTATTTGCTCATTAAGTGCTCTTGTTATAATTTATGCATTTATAGTATGCACTTATAAAGCCACTATATCTGCTTTATGGGTTGGCATGAAACAGGAAGCGAATCTTTGAAAAACGATTTAAGCCCTTGAGCTGCCTACTTAAAGGCGGTAAATTCGTTTCGGTTAGGTTAACCACAATATGGCCAAGATGTGGCATTAATTTTAGTTTCCCTCGCAAAGGTACGACCACAAAGTATTGCTTCCCGAGAGGGAGAAGGTATGTAGGTCATAGCAACATTCTCATCTTTGACTTAAGTTATGGCGCTGGCGTACAGCTATATTGCTTATTGCAATCCATTTGTTTTGAGAACTAAGTTGTATGTTCATCAGCGGCCCGAGCTTAGCTGTTCCCGTTCAGCAGATAATCTTGAACAGACCAAAAAGACATGTACTGCGCCTTCTTGCTTAAGCCTGAACAAATATAAGTCAAAGTCCTATGTGCTTTCAGTCAGTAGTTGGATCAAGTACCCACAGATGGATGTCCAGGCGTCTTCGGTATGCTGCGTTGTCTATGACCTCCGGAACTCGTAACTACGTCAGTCAGTTTTTTTGCCCACGTGCTGAAAGTTGTGCTGAAACGTCAGCATTTTATTAAGCATCACAACTAGATACCGCGAAACCGACATGGAACAGATGTTTTTATCGCCGACGCAAATTGTTTTAACACCTTTTTAACTCTATATCTTACAGCTTCCGAGCTATTGCCATTTAAAGTTGAGAAAACCATCTTGCTCTGATTGGAGTGATTCAAAACCGCGCTTACTTTCGCTCTATCTATTATAGTTTCCGAGATATAGCCATTTGAAGTTGATAAAACTATCTTGCTCAGATTGGCTTCCCCTTGATACCAATAACACGTTACGATGCGAGTGATTCAAAAATGCGCTTAGTTTCGCTCTATCTCTTATAGTTTCCGAGATATAGCCATTTGAAGTTGAGAAAACCATCTTGCTCCGATTGGCTTCCCCTTGATACCAATAACACGTTACGATGCGAGTGATTCAAAAATGCGCTTAATTTCGCTCTATCTCTTATAGTTTCCGAGATATAGCCATTTGAAGTTGATAAAACTATCTTGCTCCGATTGGCTTCCCCTTGATACCAATAACACGTTACGATGCGAGTGATTCAAAAATACGCTTAGTATCGCTCTATCTCTTATAGTTTCCGAGATATAGCCATTTGAAGTTCAGAAACCATCTTGCTCCGATTGGCTTCCCCTTAATACCAATAACACGTTACGATGCGAGTGATTCAAAAATGCGCTTAGTTTCGTTCTATCTCTTATAGTTTCCGAGATAAAGCCATTTGAAGTTGAGAAACCCATCTTGTTCCGATTGGCTTCCCCTTGATACCAATAACACGTTGCGATGCGAGTGATTCAATTTCGCTCTATCCTAGTTCCCAGAGGAAAGCCTCTCACTTTAAGCACTTCGGCATTAGGAGAATGCTGCACAAACATACACACACGTGTTGATTCATAATGCATTAAAGATTCTTCGTAATGTGACATTTATTTCGTCTATTTACAATACTTTCACAACTTATCTAAACAATTACACATTAAATTTAATCAAAACGAATACCCAGACAATGACTAAGGCTTAAGTTTGGGTGCAGTATCCTTGCAAATGGTCTGTGCAATGTACTCTACAAGTGTTCGTGTTGGTCGACCAGACATGCCGCGGCGCAGATACTCAAAGTCAATACCATTACTAACCATAACATTGGTGGCATCCTAAAAAAAAACACAAAAGTTAACCATCAATGGGTTAAGGCTATCATATCCTTATACCACTTACCATATGCATCCACTGTCCACATGGCACGAACTCGCGCAAGAATGCCGCAGCCTTGCAAGGTCTGCCACCGCGCCCTTTGCCATAATTTTGAACATCGCTGCGATCACCAGAAGTCACGGCTTCGGTATAATAGTTCCAGAGTGGTAAACGCCAAACACGATCACCCGTGTGCATGCCGGCATGCTTCATTTGTTGCCACATAATTTCAGAGTTTGTAAACACGCCAGTTGCAGCCTCATCCAGGGCATTACGCATATAGCCGGAACACGTGCCAATATCAATGATACATTTTGGACAGAAGTTTTGGGCATATAGCAGCGCATCAGCCAAAACCAACACATCCTCGTGGTCAGTGCATTGAATCTCGATGGATTTACCATTCATGGACTTCACAATGTCCCCGGGACGATATGAATTGCAGCCAATAACATTCTCGCATAGTGGTATCAGTCCACGTATATTGACCTGCATAAGGGAGTACCGTATGAAAGACCAAATGCAAAGCCAATGATGCGGTTTACTTACCGGCAGTCGCATTCCAGCCACAGCACGGCAAGTGGCCACTACTACTGCTGCGCCAGTCATATCCCCACGCATATGGAAAAGTTCACTCCTCTTTTTTAAGCAAAGTCCGCCTGCATCATAGGTAAGGCCTTGACCGACCAAGACAATGGGCCGCTCCTCGGCGCAAGTGCCATAATAACTTAGCTCCAGAAATATGGGCTGTTGACAAGAAGCTTTACCCACTGCTAGAAAAGCATGCATTGATTGAGATTCAGCCCAGCCCTCGACCTTAACCTCCACATTAACTCCAGATCTGCAAAGAATTTCCACCACATTCTGCGCAAATATTGTAGGCGTCAACAGATTAGAAGGCATCTCCTGAAGTGACCTAGTGAGATTTTGTGCCGCAGCCTTTTGTACACCAATACGCCAACCCTCAATATCACAATTAGCGTCATCCTTGGTGGCATACAGATCAACAAACGGTACGCTGATACGCGAGTTAACATCACGCAGATCTTGATAGGCCCATGTACCCAAGGCTGCGCCCTCTGCAGCCGATTCGGCGTGTCCACAGTTGTCAACATCAATATAAGAGGTGTCCAGTTCGGCCAATTCCTTGCAAGCCTGTGCTACCGAGCGTCTTATGGCTTCTTTTTCCTCATCGAGCACTTCGTAGGGATTAAAGCCCAGACACTCCTTGCCGAGACCCACAACAGCCACTGCCGAGTAATATGGCGCTCTTCCTGGTTCCACGCCAAATAGTATACGTGCCTCGCCGCGTTTGGGTAGTGGTCCCGACATTTGCAGCATATCCCAAAGACGGCCATTTGTCTTATCCTTATTGTAAACCGAGCCGGTGGGGGTGAACACACCGACATCTTGTGGATTCTCCTCATCCACATAGACGCCTATTATCAGGGCACGCAAATTAACATCAGGACAGGTAATATCCGAGCTCAGCAGTTGCAACTTCGCGTTCATAGCCGCCGAAGAATAGTTACGCAGTCGTTGCTGGTACCGCCTGGCAGAGGCAGCCCCTGATCCCCGAAAAAGTTTCAACATTGTTGGGAATTTACGAAAAATTTTGGCAGTAAATTACAAAAAAAAATAAATAAAAACAGAACTACAAATTTTAATATTTGTTGTTTACTTCTTGAAAGTTGTGCACTGACTGACTAAAAATTTGGATATATATTTGTAGAAGGAAATTCGACGAATGCTGATAATTCAAGGCTGACTAGATGATTGAAAATTAACACATTTGTGGAGACATTTCTGATAAGCGGCTAAGCTGCTGCATAAGAATCACATATATGTACATAGATTATCCAGTTTAACTAATCTTTTTCTTTTCTGTTGAGTAGCCAGGTTGCGACATGAAGTAGGGTACTTCGCCAGACGCTTCCTTACATCTTTTATTGGGTGTGGAAGACTTTGCTCCGCACATAAGCCTACGATCCTAACGCCGTGTGTTGATTGGAGCAGCTTACCAGGCGGCATACCGAAGAGGTTGTGCGTCAACTTGATAAACGTAGACTCTGATCAGGGAACTCCACCCTGTACGTTTTTTTTACCATTTGACTGAAGCCATAATGTATGTCATACTATGCGTCACCAGTCCCGTAAGATATGCAATGATTGCTGTGTAATCTCTTGGAAGCCTGGATAGGATAACTGCCTTCTACGTTAAGCGATTTTTCGGTTTGTAGCGCGCTAAAGTCCTTGGAACCGGTAGCAGAGTAGGAACTGAGCACTTCCACTTAGACCACAAGCACCATTGACATTAGCGGTGATTTGAAAGTCTTGTACCTGCAATAATCCCACTAAGTGAAAATACATAAATTGTTCACTTTGTGCACAAATAACTCTTCGCCTACTTACTACGCCTTGTAATTTGCATCTGTGGAAAGAGAATATCCGTTTATGACTAGACGACAAAATTGCACACCTAATAAAGAAGGTATCAAAGTATTTGGACAACATGACAAGTATTCATATTGATTCCAGTGGGCAACAAATTTTGACCTCAATTAAATGGCCTGGACTGAAATGAAGCGTTTCCGCTAATTTTGATGTCACTGGTGGTTTGCGTGGTTTTGAAGGAGCAGCATGCACTGCGCGGTTTGGGACATCTCCAACTTAAGCCACATCTAGATCACTCTCTATGTCCGCAGTTCCAGGGGGCACCAGTTAGCATGCGAAGTGTTTTTGCTTGCAGGATTCGAATTTTTTGCAAATGGGTTTTTGCAGCAATTCCACATCTCCATCCAGGAGCTATGCACGACTTGTAGATGGTCATCTTGTTTTTTAATGATAGCTTTTTGCTGGTAAGGAGCCATCGGAGCCTGCAAATTCTGTTTTTAAGACCGCCTGTAATGCTGGAGATGTGCTTGCCGAAGGTAAGGCGCCTGTCCAAGTGTACAGCCAAGTACTTGCAACTGCTGTGATACTATAGCTATTGGGATAATATTCCCATTTAGTGATAATTGGGGCAATTTGTCTCTCCTCAGCGTGGACAGTGCAACCGTTGATTTTTCACTGTTTAGCATAATTTTCCATCGATTGGCCCATTTTCCTTCTTCTTCCAATTCCTGCTGCAAGTCATCCGCGGCTTCTTGTACGGAGGTTGCTAAGGATAGTATGGCAGCGCCGCCATCATGGGTGGCCGTTATAAGTCTATAGTTACTTGTGCGTCTCATATATAATTAGTGTTCATAGGAATGGTGAAAGAGCGCCTCTTTGAGGGAGTCCGGCTTTTATTGAGCCCACTTTGGAGAGCTCCTCCTTTATAGAGCCCTTGAAGAGGCGTTTTTCGGGGAATTCCTTAACTACCCTGTATTGAAGGATAGGCAGGACCTTTGAGTCTCTGCAGCGTACCATCGTGTCTACAGGGTATTTCAAACTTTCTATATGTTTCTGATGTCCAGTTTACCCAGCTTCGCAGCAGATCAGTTTACAATCACTTGCCAGGTGCACATCCACAACGACACCTTTTGGCCGTGTTTGTTTCTGGTTTCATCAAAGATTATCTTGAAGTCGCCTTCAAAATTGTAGGAAAAAGAGAACCAAAAAGGCTATACTGACGGTTTTGCTGCAGCGCAAGCCCATCCTTCCTTGACCACCATTGCCACAAGGTCTGAATGAGACCGGTGATCCCTAAAGAATATCACTATCTTTACAACATTCTCCTACAGGGACGTCGCACAGCTTCAATTATTTATTATTTCAAGTCTAAAACTGGTTCATTTTTAAATTACAAATTTATTGTTGCTAGAAATTACCCTTAATAATAAACCTAATAATATAATGGTATTAACTGCTTTTCAATTCGGTTCCAGGGTATCCAGGGTCTCCACCCTCTTGCTTTACTTACAAGCTACATTAAACAAAATTTTGGGCAGAAAAAATCAATCGGTTTAGCAACACTCGATATTGAAGCTGCCTTTGACACGCAATGGCATAATGGCCTTATAAACAAGCTTGTCCAACACCCCGTTCTATTTACTTCTTCTTCTTAACTGTCCATAACAACCCGTTATCGGGTTACGGACTAGCATTCTTACATTGGAATTCTGGCTTTTCGTGGTTGGTCCCAAACCCTGCTCTACTGGTCTCGAAAAACCCCAGTGTCATTGTTAGTCGCCTCATACGACAAGCTTTGACCTGCTGAGGTGGTATTCTCTAACCCGCTCACCACACAGGGGTTCTACCTAACATAACTTATTTAAGTTTCCTATTAAACGGGTTCTTTCATGTTTCTTTAAGTGGTCTTGAATCGAACAATAAACTTCTATCTGCTGGTGTCCCTCAAAGCTTAGTACTTGGACCGATCTTATAAAATACTTACACCCACGACATTCCCATCTTTGAAAGATGTAAAGTACAAAGCTTTGCAGACGATACTGCATTATAATACTCCAGTAAGAATTGTACTGAAATTCATAATGAGCTCCAAGATGCACTAAACTCCCTGTCCGATTATTTCTGTAAGTGGAAAATCAAGCTTAACGCTGCAAAAACGAATGCCACTTATTTTGCAAAAAGGCGAAATCCTTATTTTCTTCTATTATCCCTTTTTCGAATAATAAATGGGATAGTAGCGTTCACTATTTGGATCTTAGCAAAACTTTAGATAAAACTTACAAAACTATCTGCATGCTCTAGGAATTTATAAGCCGTAGGTCTAAATTATCAATTCACAATAAGCTTATATTACACAAATCTATATTTGTATCTTTATGCCCTGTACACAAAGGGTAAAAGGGTATTATAGATTTGTGCAATGTATGTAACAGGCAGAAGGAGGCGTGGTACACCATAAGGCCCAAGGGCAAAAAGTCTTATCATTGAATCGGGTAGCGATTGGACCATGTCCGTCCGTCTGTCCGTATGAGGAGATAGAGTCCGAGACCATAAAAGCTAGAAACACAAAATTTTACCAAAAGATGCGCGTAATCTAAGGAAAGATGAAGTTTGTCGAATCAAGTCAATACCTTACCCCCTTCGCCCGTGTTAGATTTGCGCGGTTTACAACCGCTCCATTGAGTCTATCAACTCAAAACTCCTCAGAGATGTGCGTCGTGTTAATGTGCATCTACGTTCTAAAAATGATCAAGATCGGATAAATAAAATTTCCCAATAGGAAAACTTGTCAATTGGAACTTCCCAATAGGAAAATGTTTACAGGCATATCGATCTTATGAAAGGAGATATAAAAGTGGATACTTCCGTTCCCATTTTACTGTATTTAGTGTTTATAAAGAAAAAGGGTACAGGGTATTCCACTGTCGGGCACCGTCCCGACTGTCTGCATCAAATTTTTGTTTGTTTTGTGTTCATTTAATTCTTTGGCTATGAACTTATGCATGTTCAAATTACACTGATGGCAAATAGTTTGTCTACAACTTAAACTATTTACTTTAATAAAACAGTTTATTAAACTTATACAAATACATTTTCTATAATATTTAAATCGAGGTTTTAATGTGTTCACTCCTACATCCTTTAGAAAGTTGGTAATCATCTTGGCTTTGAGACATGGAAAAAAAATGACTGCCTAATCAATTTATCAACCGATGTGTGTAAATATGGATGCTGGCTTCGTTGATTGGTCCCAAGTCTCCGATGCCATTACAACAAACACAGCCATAAAACATTATGCTGCCTCCGCTATGGGATACCCGTTTGCACACAGGGGTCACTTTTTTTGTATATTTAATTGATTTCGATGTCAAAAATAACAATCCATCTTGAAATTTTCGCACAATTGAAAGGACTTTCCTTTTGGTTGTGTTGAGTGGTCTGCCAGAAAGTGCCAAGTTAACAGAATCGGTTAATTAATAATAATAGTGGTAACCCTGCATATTAATATCCATAATTTTTTTAATTCAAAATCATTTAGCAATTCTGATTTCTCTCTCCCTATAATGTTTGTGAGTGAGAAGTTCAAGCTCAGGCCGTCGCTCACTGCTTTCGCGAGAGTATTGCCAGAGAAAACTTTTGTGAAAAGTTACCAAAACATGTCAGGACATATCAGCGTAAATGTTTTTGTTTTTAATTTTAACTATGATACGTCAAAATATATGAATAAAACTTATATTCTGCACTTCTTATGAAAATTCCCTGCACAATGCTATAGGTTTCACCCATATTTGTTTCCATATAGTTGGTGAAAAAGGGGTCCAAAAATTTTCCTTAGCCTATTTATATAGTTCAAAATCTGTGTTTAACATTGCTATTTGGTCATTGGCTTGAGGATAGGCACAATTATGACAGCTAACCAGTTAGATGGAATCTGGATATCAGCCAGGCAAGCTGTAAGGGTTCGACAGATATGCTTAGCAGTAACCACCAAATCTGATCCGCAGTTGCTCACTTCTGCGCGGCTTTGAAGGGTTTTTGATGGTACGCCACAGCTTAACTGAGCGTCATTATCGTGCTGAAGCTATTCCAGCCCTCAAATGTCATCTTTCAGCTCCTTGGTGCGCGGGCCAGGTGCATTAGCCTGGTGGAGACCAGAGTTGATCGGCGGAAAGCTTGGGATGAAATGGCTATTCATGTTATTGACACTGCTTGCTTTTTCATTTAATTGCCTGTAATTTTGCACAAACATGCAAACAAATACAATTACACATATTGGTAAATACGTATACGTAATATGCGTACAAGCAGTATCTATAGTTTGTTTACATGTTGGCATATTTAATAACAATAATCTTTGAATTAATATGAGTAAAAAGTGGAAAAATATTAATGTAAATATGAAAAAAATAAAAAGTATAAATAAATATCAAAAAAATAAAATGCGGCATACTTGAGCTCCTTTGCATTGCATAAATTGCAATGCCGCGTTTACAAATTAATTAATTGCAGCCATATGCTAATTAAAGGCCAATGCATTCGCCGTGCACACACACACACACACACAGATACACACACCTACACGCATTGTACCTACGGCCCGTACACATATTTACATACTGATACCATAAATAAATTCCTGACACTACGGGGTTACTTTGGCTCTTGGCTCTTGGCCATTGGCAATGGCATTTAACATGATGTACAATATGATTATTGGCAGCATTAAAATGTTGTTGTGACACACACACACACACACACACACACACACACACACACACACACACACACACACATATATATATAGATATATAATATATAAGTTATGTATACACAAAGTTTACAAAGAGATCGTTGTAATGCTTAATAGGTATTATCATTCATGTAGGATTTAATACGCCAAGTAACAGAGACAGCGAGAGAGAGAGAAAAAGACCACTGAATGATTCAAGCCTATTCGAATGCAATGTGAATCATGAATATGCGGAAAACGTGATAAACTCAAACGGA
Organism: Chymomyza caudatula; assembly: GCA_035041775.1. Classification (NCBI taxonomy): domain Eukaryota; kingdom Metazoa; phylum Arthropoda; class Insecta; order Diptera; family Drosophilidae; genus Chymomyza; species Chymomyza caudatula. The sequence goes on from JAWNKW010000150.1 coordinate 513,405, forward strand.
AAATATGTGCGTACTTGTTTGTGTGTGTGAGTGGAACGGAAAAAGGTCAAATGCAATTATGTGGCACAAAATCATTCGTATTTAATGTGAATGTTTCGTTTGAAGCATTTTACAAATTGGGACACTTCAAGCAAACGGATTAAAAGCAAATTGAATAGTTATTGCACGTAATTGAACAGAAGATACAAAGAGTGAGACAGCGAACACATAAATTGTGCATTGTTTCGTATAACTTTGTCGTTTCAATGGAACAATGATCGAAGTAACTTTCAAAAGCTAAAGAACCTCTTCGAACCGTTTGATGTCGAGCAAGGTTCAGACCAGGCGATGACCGCTCCTGCGACCTCTTCAATGTTGCAATGAAGGCAGTGTTGGAAAAGGCCAAAGTACATCGTTACGGGACATTATTGGACTATGAGAGCGTACAGTTGCTTGCCTAACCAGATGAGATCGACATTATTGGTAGTCAAACTCTCTACACAAGAGATCTCTAGAGATCAAGCGAAGAATCACTATTGCCAATAGATTCTACTTTGATCACAGTAGGCAAATGCATGGTAGAGACACTGTAAAAAGCCACATAAAACAAACGACTTTGCGCAATGTCATCGATGCCAAAATTACGGCCACACTCAACGATACTGCAGAAGAGCCTACCGATGAGTGAAATGCGTGGAAAAACACGGCTCCTCTGACTGTGTCAAGCCACTTGACGTACCAACGACCTGCGCTTATTGCCAAATGCCGCATACAAAGGCTGCCGGATCTAACAGCGCGTTTTGAAACGGCCTCAAATGTCAAATGAAGATGATCACCGCCAACCGCCGGTAGCCAGAAGAGGCCAGCCATCTTATGCATCTGCCTCCGTTGGAAATTGGCAGCATTCTGACAGTAGGCAACAAACGCACAGATTGCCCGTGTCGTACAAACAACTGGACAAGTCCAAACTCCGCCGACCATAAAAAACATCATCAGAGAAAAATGTATGGCCTCCTGGGCCGCTTTGACCAATTCCTAGCGCTGCAAGTAATGTCAATGCTTGTCCAAAATGTCTACAAACATTAAATTCGTCGTCTGTAATGGAAAGCCTTCAAAGCTCCAAAAACTTTATATCTATAAGCAACATCGACATAACTCTGCTATCAGAAACTCATATCTGTAGTAGAGCTACTTTTAAGCTGCTGTGGTATGAGCTCTACATAGCGAACCACCCTTCAGACAGCTGCCGAGGAGGAGCAGTGTTTCTAATTAAAAAAGATTTCAAGCATCATCTAATTATTCCAATATGCATACCAGAGATGCAAGCTGCAATGGTAGAATTAGTAACTGAGCAGAGTAACAACCATTTCTGAATGTGTACTATCCGCCCGGTATATTACGGGGAGCAGTTCCCTTTATAGAGCTGCAAAGCCACCGATTGCTTTAGACGGAAATTGAAATAAGTTGTTGCATACTTTTAAGAGCTGCCCAGTAAATGAGCCAGAACCCTCCGATTCTGAGAGAGAGGCAAAAGCAATGATAATTGAGCACAAAAACAAGGCACTTCAAAGACAGCTGAAACAGCTATATTTAACAAGGCAAGCTCGAGCAGTCACTATTTTTTGTGACAGTCCAAAAAAGCGAGAGATATCGAGAGAGAGGAGGCAATCATGTATATTTTGTATGCATACACATACATTGCTATGTGTTTGTATTCCTCAAAAGAGCACCGCAAAGAGGGCAACCAGGAGCTTATAGTGTCAAGTAGTTTGCCCCTAGGTATACTTAGCAAGAAACCCTCATTTTACGCTCTTTGTAAAAGCAAAGCAAAGAAATACACACCTGCTAAGACACAAAAAAAAACAAGACCCTCTTGTTCTAGGCGTCAATCACAGAGCTGGGAGGGGTGTAATCAACCAAGCCAATTTACAAGCTATGCACTTTCTGTGGGAGTTACTCGGTTACTCGGTAGGCCAGATGAAAGCTACTCTTTGGCAGAGTTGGACATACTGATACCAAAATTAAGATGCATACACACTCACGGGTGTACATATATTTGCATACGGGTTGGTGCCAGCGAAAGCAACATGCGTGGAGGCAACCATCCACAACGAAGCTCGTAACAGACCAAAATATTGGCGCCCAAGAGAGAGGAAAAGCAACTGAGTAATACTACCTTGTAAAGTATACGTAGCTTGGGCTGAGCTGTTCACGCAAGTGCATGCATGCCTGCTGTGGCGGGCGCTCTCTCTCTCACTCTCTCACTCTGTTAAGCCGACAGAGGTCCTTTTCGAAAATGCGAACATTTCGAAATGTTGCGAAATATTGTTGGCCAACAACAAACATAACTGCGCATGTGCTAGCAACATGTTGCTAAACAATTTTGTCCGTTGTTTTGATTTGAGCGGCTTTTGTTTACGAATTCGTCAGACTGACTGACAGGTGGTTTATATGCTGCGCTTCGGTGTGTATGTGTGTGTGTGTTGAGGAATATTTATGCTTGGCAATTGCTCAATGTCGCCGTTGAAGTCACAAGTGACAGGGCTGGGTTAGCAGATTCATTGTTTTTTGTTACTTCTGTTTGCTTGGCAAAAGTTCAGGGTTATTGCAGCCAAAGGCACAAGCAAAAACCAATGTGGTCGCCGAACACTGGACACCAGGACACCTTAGGCGTTAGAGGGAGCAAGCACTACGGTCAGACAGTCAGCCCATTTGTCATTGCCGGCTGGCCAGGCATTTATGGGAATGTTGCCTCCAAAAAATATCATCATGTAACTGCCAGAACATATCTCCAGCTAGACTAAGTCAACGTCCGCGCCAATGTTGGTGTTGTTGTTGTTTTAGTTGTACCCGAAGTAGCTGTAGTGGGTGAGTAAGAGAGAGAGCGAGCAGCAGCGCGAGTGAGACAGAGCGTGCTAAACAATGTGTGGAATATTCAATTCGCTTTTCTTGCCAAACCACAAAAAAAAAAACGCTTGCCAATGCACCTGTTTTTGTAGGAATGTGTATGTGTGTGTGTGTGCGTGTGTGTGTGTGTGTGCGTGTCGCGCATCTATCAGTAACGGTAACAGCAGCCATTGCTACAGCTGCATCTGCGCCTGCAGCTAGGCTACGATTTTTGCACATGCTATGCCGCCATTTTGTTTGTTGTTTTAGCATTTTACCGTTTTTGCCATTCTCTTTACACTTCACACATTTCGTCCGGCGTTGCGCGTGTCACTTTCAATGTTGTGCCCATATTTTGGAGCCCTGCCAGGATTGCCAGCCAAAATGGCGCCTACGGTTTGTGCTGCATAATTCGTTTAGTGCAGTTTTAAGCCGCTTTAAGGCAAAGAAAGAGCTGCGTGCATGCATAAATAACAGGCTTTCTCTCTCTCTCCCTCACTCTCTCCCTCTCTCTCTCTCTCTCGCTCACACTCTTTATCCTATTAGCATTAGCCATTTTACATGGACGTAGCCCGCCGGCAACGGGGCTGTTAGCAGGATGAGCTCATACCGCATCAATAGTCGCTAGTTTTAAATTGTGAATGTTAATCGGAAGAGGTTAAGGCTTTTTCAGTACCGGAAATTTTATTTGTTTTAAATAGATTGGATTTTTTTTTAATTTTTTCTAAGAAAGACAATTTTAATTAATTTTTTTAAACATATTTATTGTGTAATTACAAAATTGTTTTCCTAAAAGGTTCAAAAATTTGCGTTTAAAATGTTTTGGCATGTTTCAAAATAGTGTTCGTTTCACATTTAAGTTTATGTATCCAAACATTGTTGAAGAAACTCGATTGACCCTTTTATATAAGCCCCCAGATTGTACAGATTTGATTCGAAAATACGCTGCATATCTATAAAAATACTTTATTGGCGTTTATAGTTCATTCTCTAATAATCAAAAGAAAAAAAAGAGTTATTTCTTCATACTTTTTGGAAATGGCGGATTGGCTTTAGTCAACACTATGCAGCAAGAAATAAGCTTTTAGACATAACATTTCCGGTCAACTCAAACGCAGAAAGTTGGCAGCCTTGCCGTTGGTGACATAGATATAGAATACTTTTGTAGTTAATGCAGAATATAGCTAAAGGCAAGGATCCCTTATGTTTGAAACCTCTTAAAGGGTAACTCCATACTATGCAGTCTTCTTTCCATCGTATATAAGATCTTATCAAGCGAGTTTTGGGAGAGACTAAAGCCATTCGTAAAAACACTGATAGCGCTGCTTTGGACCTGCTAAGTCAACCATTGACTCTTCTCTGCTTCCGCTGATGTCGACCTAATCTAATGCTAAACCATTTAAAAAAACTTGGATTACAGTTTTGCGATAATCTTTAATGTTGAGCTCAATCATAATCATGTAACACCAAAAAGTCAAAAAAAAAAACAAAAAATTTTTAAAAATTGTTAGAGACTTATGCATAAGATGTGCCGCTGGTAGTTTCACTTTGGGAACATCTACTTCTTCGGAAACTGGCTGATCAACCTCACTGACTATGGACGGATTTTTCAGGTACAAACGAAGCAATGCGCCAAGAGCCCAGCCAATATGTTCATTATATTAAGGAGCTGCAGTTAATATGCCATATAATCCTCGTGTTGCTGAAGCCAAGGAGCTAGAACGTAATCAAATAACGAGGCGCTGCCATGAGACATACTCTCAAAGAGGAGAATTTTGCAAATAATTTTGAAATTTGTAGGCAAAACGCCTAGAATAAGATCTGTTACGGCGCCCAAGCCAAACAGGAAGATAAAAACTATACAGTATTTCGACCATTTGATGGTATCTGGATGGGAACTCTGACAAGCCACATATGTCTTTCGTATCCCATTATAGAGTATTATAAGATCAAACAGCATATTTGTTACTGAAAGAAAAGTTAAAATAAAACCATCAAATAAACGGCAGAATGAGCGAATACTTACCTGTAAAAAATATATACGAGTATTTTTTTAATTATAGACTACAAAGACCAACAAGCGAAAAACTCACGTAAATCGCTTGAAAATTTGACAATATATTAATAAACTTAGAATATATGTGACTTATTTTTATATATCCGATTTCCCACTAGAAGCGCAAAGGCTACTTAATTAATTAAGTTTTGCAGTAAAATTGAAACAAATTAACTTCATTGTTAAGTCAAGTTTCCAAAAGAGAAAACCTGTAGCCATAGAGACTAGCCATAGTACGAGGATTTCTTATTTTCCATTGTAATCTCCAAGAAAGACAGCTGTTCAGCTGCGGCTGCTTTGTCCAGTAGAAACACTATTGCTGGAACACTTAGTGTCTTCCCCACGCTTTTCCACTATTTTAACAGGCCCTGCCATACTTTGGAAGCATCGCCAGAAACTCTTCTACAAAGTGTTTTAATTACTATTTCTATTATTATGAAGGTCACTGACTTTATTCAATTTCAAAGTTGTGATACTAGTATTGGTGGACCTTATATTAGAAGGGAATTGTACCGCCTGCGAGCAATGACGAAATCAGGTTCTCAATCAAGCGGCTCAGGCATACCACGAAGCCTAAAGCGATCATAGATCATAGTTTAAAAGAAAAATTGATATCTAAACTTTAATTTTGAAATAATTCACAATCATGTTAGAGCAAAAAGTCATTCATAATTGTGAAAATGGTTAGCAACTCAATTTTGCATGTCCAGAGGCTCATCCGCATGATGTCCCGCTTGTAGTTTCGCTTCGGTGACATCCACTTCTTCGGCAACTGGCATCTCATTAGCCTCAGATAACTCTTGTTCATTTGGCAAAGGCAGCTCCTGCTCATCATTGACTATGGCCAATTGTCCATTAAATTTGAACGGATTATGCATCCACAAACGATAAAATGCGCCAAGAACCTTGCATGCCAATATCTCTATTAGCTTACCGGGCTGCATATAAGGTGCAATATAGTTGTCGTATAGCTGAAGACAGGGAGCTAGAATGTATTCATATAGCCAGATGCCGCCATGAGGCATACTGAAACAAACAGCTATTTTGAACAAAATTTTGAAAACTGTGTGGAGTGGACAAGGGCGCAGTAAAAGATCTGCTAAAATGCCCAAGCCAAACATGTATCCAAGAACTATCCAGTATTTCCGCGAGTTTGTGTTATCTGGATTGAAATTCTGATAAGCCGTATGTGTATTGCGTGCCGCAATATATAGGAACAAAAGATCAACCAGGATACGAATTAGCATATTGGCTACTAAAAGAAATGATGAAATAAGACCATCGTATAAAAGGCAGAAAGAGCGACTACTTACCTATGAAGAGTATATATGAATATTTGTATTTGATTTTTCTTGGTTTTTCAAGTATTCACCAAGCGAAAAGCTCACGTAAATCGCTTTATTCGCTTAAAAATCTTAATTTTACTGCAAGTTCTAAAGATAGATGTATTTAGTTGTAGTTTTTTATGTATTCTACAGTAGTTCTTACAAGAATCCCAAAGGGTACTGGATTTGTTTTGCTTTGAAATCAAGTCGTAACAAGCCTGGGTTTGCCGTTTGTTATGGCTTGCCAATTTTGGGAGTTGCAGCCGCTTCCAACATCGCTCGGGTCCAAGTCATGCAAAGCCGGGCTCTTAGGTGCATTACTGGGTCGCCGTGGTACGTGCGTAACTTCGCGATTCGTTATTTATGCATGCCCACGGTGATGGATGAACTAAATAGGCATTCTAGCCGATATAACGACCGGCTGAATGCCCACCTGAATCCGTTGGCAGGAGCATTGGCCACTAATACATCCAGAAGGAGGTTGAGTCGAATCCATTCTAGTTACATTTGGCTTCGAAGGAGGCGTCATTACTTTCTTTAGTGTCCATGTTTTTTGTTGAATTAAGGAAAAATTTCCGTTTAAATGTTCATTTTTTTGTCCTGAACGTAATCCCTCCCGTCATATTCTTCTCATTTGTCATAAAAATGTTTTATAATCGTTAAGTTGACAGAGCTACTTGTATTGTTCAATGTCATACTGCGGTTGCAACAAGTATAAATGCGCTCCCTCAACGTGCTATCAAATACTGCATAAAAATCGACAAACAGATGATATTCTAGGATCTTTTCGAGGATTTGGCGTAGTGTCATATATTCATTAGTGTAGAGCAACGTTTTGAGAGCCAAACAGCGCATGGAGTCTAAAAGTGGGAGAGAGAGAATGATATGACAAACGAAGCTAGCTGAGTCAGAAGCCACAAAATATGAAAGGACTGTACATAAAGCCAAGAAGAGCTAATAGGAGGTCACACCAAAGGCCTCTTATGATATGCCAATGCATATCAAGTTTAACTTTTATTATGACACACCAGCTCCATCGCTTCATCATGCTCTTTTGGATTAACTAAACGACTGGCTGTCGATTGGTTGGACAGCGCAGTACAGTTGCGCCTGCCGCACTACACTGACTGATGGCTGCTGCTGGACTTGCACTTTCCTGTCACCCTTGTGCTGCTGACGCTGCTGCCATTGAAGAACGTAGAAAACAAAGCCAAATCGCACACAAAGCCAATTGCTATTGCTCTCAACTAAAGCTCAAATTCAATCCTAGCCAGAACTGAGATATGGCGGCGACAGAGCTGTGCACTTCTAGTTATAAAGCGGATACTCATTTAAGTTTATTCACCACGCAGTCAACAGCAACAACAATGGCGAAACTGAAGGCTATCCGGGTTTGGGGTAGTGGAAGCGGGTACGGTAGCTGAAGCTACGTCAGCCAATGACACTTTATGACAATTGCACTTGGCGGCTTATGAACCGTGGCAAGAGAGAGACATACAGACAGACGGAGAGCGAAAAAGAAACCCAAGGCTCTGTTGAGGCCGTGAAAAGCGAAACAAAGCCAGTCAACAAACAAGTGAAAATCGTTCAGGGAAAACTGCTGTGCCACACACACACACACATGTATTATGTACGCAAAAGGACTACATCTCAAAGGAAATCCGCGTCTCTCGCATGTTGCTTTTGCCCGCTGCGTGGCTGATGCAGTGACTGGACGAGAACAAGTACTACGCGTTGTCGGGAAAAAAAACCGTAAACAAAATGCCGGAAAAGGCAACAGAAAACAGAAGAAACTGAAGATGAGAAAATGAAAACGACAAAAATGGCAAGAAACTTGCAGCAGTTTGACGGCTTTTGCATGCTCTGCACAAGTAAGAGGCATCTGTTCCAACTGGTTTGCATTAAGTAACGGAATAAGAGAGACTTCCTTCTGCTCGTGATTGATATTTCCTCAAGTTCGTGAAAACTACATCTATTGGAGCTGTTAATTCACCGCTTACTCAAATGTCCGTTCAGGCTATATTGGCCATTAAGCAGTCTATTCCGAACTCTAATGTAGTGCTTGTCCATCTGCGAACCTATTTAAGTAATACTTGTAGGAGCCGAGTAACTGTTTGGCCTATTTAAAGTCTAGAGCACAGATCCAGTCTGCGATTCATCACAATCTTTCCGCTTTTCTCAATAGTTGCTTAACAGTGTGTTGTTGGCTAGAAACACACTAGGCTATGCGTTTATGGAAGCGCCCACTGAAGCTCAGCGACGAGCTAGCATCACGGCATGTACGCAGCATACAAGTAAGTTTTCAAGGTTCAAGGCGTTACAAACCTATTGTCATAGCTTAAGTTCTCTATTGCGGAAAGTGCATTAAAGTGAAAGATGAGGACTGACGTTGGCCACGTGCACCACATGATATGTCGCCAGGCTGCCATAGAGCCAGCGTCTGTTGGCGTTCGCGTCGGCGTCGGCGTTGGCGCCAACGTCAGCGTCAGCGTCAGCGTCGCCGTGATAATGACTTTTTGTCTTTGCTCAAATGTCACTTGATGTTTCTTGTCGCTTGTTGTTGCTGCTGTTGCTTTCCTGCGCTGCTGTGCGACCATTTTTGTTGTTACAACCCATTTGAGGTTATTCAAGTTCAATTTTCGCTCACTCTCATGTAAAAACATACGGAATACGTGATTTTAAGTTGATCCTTTTGATCAAAATACGTAGTTTTAAAGACTTGCCCAAGTATATCGAGTTTTATCACATATGAATGGACAAGCAGACAAGCCCGACAGCCAGATAGGCCTGTACAGCCATTGTACAGGTTCGCGCCTTCAAATCAAAAATCAAACCCTTGTCCAAATTGCTATGGTTGGCAGCCTTTACGTGGCCATAAGTTTGTTTTGGACATCCATTGAATATCCCCATCAAACATTTGTATATTTTGTAGACACAAAGTCAGCATCAGCAACGTCATTGTCCTTGGATTGCCCCTGCCCGCCAATACAGCCCCATTTGCCAGTGGTGCGCACTCAGCCAACACACATTTTGAGGCATATCAGCCATGTGCCCCCTTTCGCAGTGCTATTAGATGGCAAAGCGATTTCCGTAGATGATAAAGCGTATAGCGAGTAGTCTGACATATATCTTTATTACGGTAATTGTTCAATGAACAGGAAATTATTATATGCGTATATACCAAACTGTGCTGATGTTGTTCCGAAAATAGACAACGAATAGTCATACAAATCTGCTTATGTGCGTCAGGCCATCTTTTATTTCTGGTCTATACGGGTTGTCCGCTGACCCACACAAACACACAAATATGCAAACCAATCGATATGCTAAACAAACTTCTCAATTGATTATTAGAAAAGAAATCCCAGCTCCAAAGGTATAAGACCAAAACTGTCGCCGCTACCATTGCTCCTTGTTAAGGCTGGTGGCAAAATTAAGCTCCTGACATGGAATCCATCACCGTTGCCAATTTCAATATGATGATTACGGTTAAGATCGTGTATCATGACCATAACTTCAAGGTCTTCTAGGTCCATAGCTTGCAGCGGCTCCCACTGTTCCAAATTGTTAGCTTCTTCCCGTGGAGGCTGCACTTGTGGTTGTTCTCGAGCTTCCTCTATTATATTTGGCATATTTACAGCATAATAGCGAGGCGGATTTGGATTCATTATACAGTGAATTTTTAAATCTAAACACCAGAATTAACGTGCGAAAATTTTCAATGCTTTAGAATACGGAAACTAGACATTACTAGAATAGCTACTATGATTAATTGAATCTTATTCAAAATGTCGAATGAATGTTCGGATTCAAAAGATGGTAGCTTGGAAAAGGCTACTGTGATTCCGACATCTATAGCTGCCATGTGTAGGGAAGTACATTTTTTTTTTATTAATGTATTTTTATTTGCAATCTGTCTGAAAACAATCAGCAAATTTTATAAGTAAAAATAAAACTAAAATGGCAGGATTGATTGTGCTCCAATGAGTCCAATTAATATACAACAATTCTATTTTCCAAAGGTTATTATACAATTATTGTACAGTCTCTCTAAGTATCTTCGCGATGTTTTGCTTATTTCATCTTTAACGTAGGGAACATTCAAGTCTTTGTGTATTTCTTGGTTGCTTACATACCATGGAGAGCCTGCAAGGTTTCTAAGAGTTATAGATTGATATCTTTGCAGGATTTCAATGTTTGAGGTGCTCGCCGTCACACAGAGCTGCATGGCATAGGTCGAGACTGACTTAAGGACTGCCTTGTATAGCCGAACTTTGTTTTCTAAGCTGAGTTGCGATCGTGGGCCTAAAAGCCAGTACATTTTTTTAGTTTTTAATTTTATCTGCTTTTGCTTCGCTTTTATGTGGGCTTTCCAGGTCAGTCTTTTGTCTAGATGTACCCCGAGGTATTTTACGGCTTCACTTTCGGGAATGATGGAGCCATTTAATGATACGGAGGGACATTTGCCGCGTCTCAATGAGAAAGTCATTTGAACAGATTTCTGCGTATTTACTTCTATCCTCCATTTCTTTAGCCATTTTTCACGCATGCCATCCTGCAGAGTTGCTCAAGACTGGCGGCAATGAATTGGTAGGGTGGAGGCACCAGCTCGTTCGCTGAAAACATGACGATGATAAGATACTTGATGTCCTCTGCCATGTTATCAAGAAGTGTGATCCCACGGTATGCGTCAACAACCGTAGTTTCAGTATTCATTTTATCGCATATAGGGCCCTATCGAGCGTGTTGTGTGAGAAGGTCAGGCTTTCACACTACGCTCATTTCTAAAATAGACCCACGAGTACCAAATCGGCACATATCTACGCTTTGTCAATTGTAAAGCAGCATTTGATAGCCCGTCGATGTGCTCCATATACGCCGTATTGTCTGACTTCGGTATTCCTGCAATTGTGATGCAGATTAGAAAAGCACCATTCCGAACCGTACGACGCTTCAGACAGCGAGACCTTCTCCTGTAACCTCTTAAACTTTTCGATGGTGAATATGTTGCTAAAGGCCGAAGTGCAATGGAATGCGATTATTGGTCTTAAAGAGAATCTGCCAAGGTGAGTCTGGAAGTCTAAAGGACAGTTTTTAGAAACTGTTGAGGGCGCTTTGGAACTGCTTAGCCTTCTATACATTAGGAGCTTAAGAGTAGTGTTCGCTTGGAATACTACTGTTTTTAACGCTGCTGGCACTTGTTGAACTAGTTATAAATGAATGAATGACTTTGAAATCTGATTCATTGAACCCCAACAGCGCTCAAGCCTTTATTTAACTTGTTATTACATACATATTTAATTAAAATTTAACCTTATTTTGGCTGCAATCCAATAAATAAAACAACTTTAATGCCATATTACAACATAAGTATAATAGGGCTTAAATTGCTGCAAAATTTCAGGACAGGACAGGGCAGACTTAGACTACGTGGAACAGGAAAACATGTTGTTGTGGCACGGGGGAATCCCAACATCGAGACAAGACCAAAGGCAACAAACCAAAAATGCTTAAAAGCAAAGCGACAAGCTTTAATTAAATCACTTTTAATTAATGCAAAATGCGAATTTCAAAAGACAAAGCAGAGGGCAGCCAAAGGCCCTGAGAGAGCAACGACGAAGACTGCGGAGCCCCCGGTTCAGGCCCCAACGTAGAGCCAAAGTCTGTGACAGAGTCAGACAACTTACAAATGACTTTAGTTAAATTGCCGACAACATGAAAAACAGAACCCAAACAAGATTGCCGAAACTGGCAAGAACAAGAGCTCGCCCTTAGCCGGAGGTGGCGGCAGCGTGTATCGGGGGGTGTGGCAGCGCACGGCGGTTTGTTGTCGCATAATTACAACTCAATTGTAATCCAATTTTGGCAGCCAAACACACACACACACACACATTTACATGTGTATATATGTACAATACCTATATAAATCGGATTTCGTTGTGACAAGCGACAAGCGACTCGAGCCACGCCTCAAGCTACAGTTGGGGGGCGGCAACTGTCTGGTGTCTGTGTCAAATTTTTGCCGTGTCAAATAAATAAACTTTTGACAGTTGGTAGACAGACCGAATGGGTGAGTCGGAACGTGCGCTCAGCTCAGTTTTAAACCAGGGATTCGAAGGAACATGGCTTATCACAGAGTTGTACTTTTGAGTTCCAGCAATAAAGTTAGCAATAAATTGAGCTAAAATTTTGGCACCCGTGTGGTGAGCGGGTTAGAGGATACCACCTCAGCAGGTCAAAGCAATAACAATGACACTGGGTTCTTTCGAAACCAGTAGGCCTTAAAAGGGTTGTGCGTAGGGTTTGGAACTCACCACGTAAAACCACAATTCCAATGAAAGAATGTATTTACATCAGGCCTTAACACGATAACGGGTTGTTATGGCCAGTTAAGAAGAAAATTGTGGCAATAGCGCTCAACTTTATGTTATAGCTACTGTATAAGCGATCGGTCAGGAAATATATAGCATAAAACGGCATTTTATCTCCTACAACTCTAATAGGTACAGGAAAATTACACTAAGCAAGCATAACCTTAGAATCTGGACTGTCCTACTTACACGACATTGCAGACTGTGGAGACACTTGAGCAAGCTGAGCATCATCAGCTCAAACACCTGTTGGTGTTGTGACCAGAAGGAGGAGTACTCGCCTTAAGTAGCCTAGCTAAAACCAACCCAGATAATGAAATATATATCAGAGAAAGGATTATTGGGAGAGCTTTAAGCTAGATAGGGAGCACATTAGATCCTCCCTCGTTCGCATTCGTGTCCTTGCAAGCGCCGGACAGTGTTGACAGTGTTGAGACAGGCTGTACAAGTTTGATCATCAATGAGGCCCAGTATTATTGTTAATCAAACTAGGTCTAGGTAATATGTATAGAGGCCCCTGGGTTGCTTCACAAAGTGTCATGCAACATCCAGTGGTTTCCAGCTTTCCTTTCAGATTAAGTTCACGTGAACCGGCAATGCATGCAATCAATTCTGCCACGTTGACAGGGATGATCTACTGGCTATGAAGACGAGTCTTTGTTTGTCAGTTTATCTGTCATTCCATTAACCTGGAAACCTAGTTGAAACCGTGTTGAGTCTGGTCTAACACTTACTGAATCTCACTCTCATAGATCCAGCTCGCTGCATTTAGTATTGCGTAGATATCCGTTTGGAGAGCAGTCGGCAAACTACCTGTCGCGAATGAGTAGCTGGACTTTTCATAAAGCCATACCAACCAGCATCAGCACCATTCTTCGTTTTGGTAACGTCCATAGAGAAACCCGTTATATTCTCTCTCAGTATGAATAAAGGATCCCTCCAGCCCGCTCACGTTCTAATTGCGACTGAAACTAACAGTGGGTACCAACCTTTGTCAGCAAACATTGAGAAAAGCGGAAACTCGCCTCTTAGCTAGCTGGCTATTACCTAGTGTGACCGAATCCTAGTTTGTTCATGCAGACTCATCGCAGTCTATGAGCTTTTCTCATACAAATACCTCAAAGGTAGCTAGGCTTAAGTGCTACTTGCGCCTGTGAAGCCCAAGAAGACGTGCCCTTGCACGTAGAGTTACGCTGGACTGAACCACTATTCTCTGGCTCCAAACTACTGATGCCTAAGATACTTCGGTCTGAGAAGCGCTAGGTACAGCCAGAGTAATGCGCTGCCACAGGTACCAGCAATGTCTAAGAGCCCGTTTCTGGGCTTTCGTTCCATTTGCATATTATAGGTTAGCTTAGAGTCAAGGTTAGTTTGTTTTCAAGTGAAACTAAGTATGGAAAAAGCAATTTGAATTTCAGTCAATTTCTGACCAGGAAGTTTAAGAATATAGTTTTTCGGGTGTTTGAATACTCTTAACTAACGGTTACAGCTGCCCTGGCTGTGTGGCACACACCGTTATGCATTTGCTGTAAACGGAAATGCAAATTAGTTGTTGCATACTTTAAGGAGCTGCCCAGTAAATGAGCCAGAATCGGAGTGAGGCAAAAATCATGGCAGAAGCAATGATAAGTGAGCAAAAAAAGAAGTCACTTCGAAGATAGACGAAACTTGGCAGCTGCAAATTAGTTGCACATGTTTCACCACAACTCAAAACAAGACGTGTTTCCACTAATTTGGCCAAAATAAACAGCTGTGTGCACAACAACAACAACAGCAACAACGTGATGAAGCAGCAGTCTGTCTTACATGACTGTACTTGTATGTGAGTGTGTGTGTGTGTGTGTGTGTGTATGAGGAAAACTCATCATAACTTTCTTATCACAAACTTATTTCTAGCAAAGATACGCACAAAAAAAAAAGCCAAAAACAAAACCAGCAGCAGAAGAGAAGAAAAGACACTAAACCAAGGCAGAAAAATTGCCCAGAAACTTGTAATAATTACACAGCTGCCATGTGTGCCAGTATATATGTGTGTGTGTGAGTGTGTGCCTGCATTGGCTAAAACTAAGTTGGCAGGCTGGCTGAATCACATGCATGAACTGTAACATATGTTGGACTTTGGCGCAAAACTTTTGAGAGTTTTCTGCCTGCTTCATACATCAGCCTCTCAAATGAGCTGCTCCATGTGTGTGTTTCTTCGGGAGGAGGCTAAAATAGCCGAAAAGTGTGGAACTTGCGTTACTTCACCCACTAAATCTAGCAGCTGGCGTCCTCCACAGCGCGTTTGACATGCCCAATTCTTTGGGCATTACACCGCATTAACGTTGCAAAACTTAAAATTTTAATGGCAGCTTTATGTCATAGTAGTAATGTTTAGAGATGTGCTGATATGTGTATGCATTTTTGAAAACATTTTTGAAAACGGAGTTTGAGATTGCTTTTAGGTTAAGCTAAGAAATCGATTCTTATTGGCTTTGTTTCAATTGAAAAGTACTGTAGCGTTTTCACAGACTGGGCTAAATTGCACTGGTCCTTCCAAGTATCTGCTGCTTCTTCTGTAGCCACTCTCCGTTAGCTTCAACTTCAATTGTTTTCGCTTAAAATTAGGCTTTTACTTACAAAACTTATGGTTGTCGTTTGTTCTGCTTCGGCTGTCGCTTCGGTGTGGCGCCATTACATGTCCGCTTTAGATCTTACTGACTTCAACGACGTGACCTTTGCGGTCTTACAATGTTACTCTAAATGAGTGGTAAAGAAAACGTGGTGCCAGCTGAGCCGCTGTATTTTAATGCGCCTAGCTACGTCGATGTTGTCGTAGAGCTCATAGAGTTCGTCATTCCATCGGTGGCGGTAGTCGTTGCCAACGCGTAGAGGGCCAAAGATTTTACGGATCTACAAGGGCATTTTCATCAAACAACATCATCCATGCTTCAGCGCCATAAAGCAAAACGGGAAAGATGAGCGTCTTATAGAGTGTTAGACCAAAGTATCATCTATTGGCAAGAGTGATTCTCCGCTTGAACTCCATGCTGACATCGTTCTTCATTGTGACAGTGGTGCTACGGTAGACAATTTTAGCTCAGACTGATGGAATTTGAAAATGAGAAGAACTTGAAAGTGGTTTCGCGACACTCATTGTTGAAAAATTCACATCAATAATAACATGCGGAGCAATCAAGAAATCCGCTGCACCAAATGCATTGCGAAGTATTGTCGCTTTTGAAGACGTCTCGATGCACTTATCGTATCGTACTTTAAATCATCCAAAACTTGATACAAACTAAGAGCTGACAACAATTCACGCATTCTTGGTATTATTGCAAATACGTTTAATTGTGTTCTATTGTATGAAAAGTTATAAAAAAAACTAATTAACGATTAAACTATTTGGATAATACTCCGTATCTAAGGAACTTCGGATCTAAGCTTCGACGAATGGCTTGGAAGCAGCACGTATGAAACGCCAATGTTTGAATTTCAGAAATCAATGCTCGAGCTGCTCTTGACGAATAGTTAGATTCTCTATCTTATATATAGCTATAGCCCCCTCTTAGATCCACTACTGCAGACTCACTGGTTACTAGTGACGACTTCTACCTTAGTACTCCCTCTACTGCCTCAACGTGTGCTTTTGGTTCTTGGCAAGGAGTTGCTCCACTTGAAACCTTCCGCTGCGCAACTTGGCGTCTTGTGTCCATGTGTGTGGAACGTGTGCTTCTTGTTTAGACGCAAAACGCAACAGCTGTGACGCACGGCAAAGAGAGACCCACAGATGCGGACGTAAACGTGGCAACCCTTAATCCAGAACCCACAGCAAAAGTTTAACAAGTTGTTTTTGTGCTTATTATTGCTTATTCCAACGGGCCAAATGTGCAGAAATAATAAAAGCATATAGATATATGCCATATATGTACATATGTATGTATATAATAATAATAACATTATTCCCTTTGTGGGTTGTCCAAGAGCTCCATTTCAATGGACTCTGTAGCTAATCAATTACCTAGTTAACGCTGCTGATGATTATGAAGTTAAGGTTAATAATGATGCTGGCTATTAACATGCGTACACATTTAGATGTTGTTGTAGTAATCAGAGAAGTCCATACTGAGTTATCGGAAAAATACCAAAAAATTACAACAACAAGAGGCACGCCTCGAGGCAACACAGGAAAAGGTTGTTTTCCCTACTGTAGCTGTTGTTGCTCTTATTGTTGTGTTTGTTTTCTTGTTGTCAACTCAATATCAAAATAAATACCATCAATATTTGACAAAAGAACAAAACAGCATCACGGTGTGAGAAGGCCAAACGTGTTCTATTTCGTCTTATTTCTTACCCCAAAAACCGAGAATATGTATATATGTGGCAACCAATCGGTATGCGCTACCTATGTATAACTATCGCATATAAGACCCTCGCGAAAGAACTGTTTGGAGCTTATCAATGTGGCTTTAGGCCTGGAAAGTCCACCATTGACCAGTTATGCAAACTACGCCAAAACCTGGAAAAGTTCCACGAATTCCGAATCGACACGCAACATATCTTTGTTGATAATGGGCACATGGGCTTGTTTTAAAGAAGTAAGCAAAAATGCATAGCATACTTTTATGGGTTGCCTTGTAAATGCATTGGAAAATGGGCTGCAGATCCGATTGCAAGAGCTATGCTTGATTCCAAATACTTTTGAAAGAGACCAATCCAGTGAGTTTTTCGAGTAAGTGTTCCGTTCACCGTTCTTAAGACGCAAGTCAATTATGTTCTTTGGCTTAACTTTGTCATGAAGTACTTTGTGGGCAAAAAACACCAGGAACTCGTTTAAAAATCAAAAAATCTTTATATAATCTTCAAAATTCATTTCATTCCCCTCAATACATTAGTGCCAACGTTTTCGAAACATGCTGCAAAGTCCTCTTCCGGTTTATTTGGTTTCTATCTCATCTATCGATTCAAAACGGTGTCCACGGAACGGTCTCTTGAGTTTAGCGAATAGCCAGAAGTCACATGTTGCTAAGTCAGGCGAATACGGTGATTGCGGAATTATAAGTATATATTAGTTGACAGTTTGGCCGGTTGGCAGGAATTCATAATGCACCACACCACGATAATCGAAGAAAACTGTCAAACTGAGCGACTTTGACGTGGTTTTTTCGGTCTTGCCTCACTTCTGGCACAATATTCACCCGAATGATCGGCTGTTTCCGGGTCGTAGGCGTAGATTCATGTCTCATCTCCCGTAATCATGCATTTCATCTTGTTTTGATAGTCGGAAAGCATTGTTTCACATACTTCAACGCGGCGCTGTTGTTTCCATGAAATTCAGCATTTTTAGCACCAATCAAGATATCGCTTTTCTGAGGCCCAAATGGTTTTCACTGATCCTTCCGAAATTCCAACAAGGCCAGTAAGGTCTCGGACTGTCAATCGACGATTTTCGAGCACCAATTCTTTGATTTTGTTAACGTGTGGCTCATCAGTTGATGCTGATGGTCGTCCCGGCCGTGACTCGTCTTCAACGACCCTCTTTGAGCATTTTTTACCGCTCATAAACTCTTGTTTCGATAGAGCTTGCTCACCAAATGCCTTTTGGCAACCTTTTCAACGTTTCAGCAGTGGAAATTTCATTCCACACACAAAATTTAATGGAATTGCGTTGTTGAATAATTTCAGACATTGTAAAAACGAAAAATTTACCATTAGCTGTTTACAAAAGGACGCGTACCTCGGACACTAATAACTATTTGACAGATGTTAGTGACAATATTGCCAACATACAAATATAAACATTTGTCCCTATCGAAATCTCAAAAAAAATTCAATTAAAATTTCCCGGAATTTTTTGCCCATAGTGTTAGTGTTAGACGCGATATCAAGACTCTGTACTTGCTAACCGTTCAAAGTAAACATGCCCGCTACAAGAGTATACAAAATACTACAACCCAAACAAAGCCCACACGTTGCAGTGTGGGCCAAAGTCTAGGCCCAAAAACAATTTGACATGCGGCTGAAGCCAACTGAGAGCAACCAACTAACAACTTCTTTCCAAGTTTTTTTTTTGGCAAACAAAGTAGCGAAAAAAAAATATAGATGCCTAAAAATAGCTTGGCTTCGAAATAAATATGGCAACAAAATGCGCCAAAGAAGGGGCAAAACATTGCGTGACATCTAGACGGGATGCGGGCTACGGATTGCGGGATGTGGAGCATGTTTCTTCTGAGAGGGCGTCGTCCCATATGTCTAGGCATGTGCTTGCATATGCGGAACACGTACTTGCGCTATAATTATTTCGTACGTGAGTATTCTGCGGAAAGTTTATGCCAACCCGGCCAAGTGAAAGGCGAAGCCAAAGACAATGTGGGTAACTACAGGTTCCAGAAGCGGTAGCTGGAATACCGTGTAGTTGTTGCATGCATCTGAGTGTGGCTTAAAGCACAAATCAAATGTGTCGTTGGTAAGGCCAAGCCAATGTGTCAAAAGCAAACAAAGCCGGTAAATGAATAAATAAACAAGTTGCAGCATAAGTAATATGCAACAGAGAGAGAGAGAGAGAGAGAGAGAGAGAGAGAGAGAGGGAGGGAGAGAGAGTGGAGGACTACTGTTTGAAGAGCAGAAAACGCTCTCTTTGGTATGAGAACTCTCACCAGCTGCTACACTGAAGTCAGCTAGCAATCAGTTGACGTCACACAGAGAGAGCACAGTTAGGCGCTCATGATCATGGTATAATAATTACAAGGTAAGAGTCATCTGTCCGCTGCTTGATGAACACACACAACTGTCTGAAAAATAATACACCAAAAGAGAGCGAGAGACGACAAATGACAAATGAGAAAGAGAGGGAGAGAGAGTGGAGGACTACTTTTTGAAGAGCACAAAGCGCTCTCTTTGGTATGAGAGCTCTCACCAGCTGCTACACTGAAGTCAGCTAGCAATCAGTTGACTTCACACAGAGAGAGCACAGTTAGGCGCTCATGATCATGGTATAATAATTACAAGGTAAGAGTCATCTGTCCGCACGCAACTGTCTGAAAAATAATACACCAAAAGAGAGCGAGAGCCGACAAATGACTTTTACCTTGTAGTTAATTTACTTTGTGACGAATTGTGCTCTCAATCTCTTGTTAGTAAGTAGAAAATACATTCATTACTCATTGCACTGAATTACTGGAAAAAGACACTCAAAGTGACTTAGCTGATGCTTATTGATAGAATATAGCCGGCGGAGAAGCACCTGCTGTTATTAGTACTTCTTCGGATACTCACTGAAAAAAGTAAGTGTTAGAACTGCTGGAACACATTTAAAGGTGACACTGCTGTAAGATCTGTTTCAATGAATATAATTCCAAACACACTCACAATATAAATCACTTTACAATCCAATTGTGGACCTAATTTTGAAAAATTTGTACTGCTGCTTTATAGCTTCGGCCAGCACTACGGCCGTGTCACGACGGAAGTACAGCCCGTGCAGGTTATGGGAGCTCCTGTCTGTTTTAGTGCCATTCCATATCTGAGAAAACCGAGACTACGACTATATACAATATTGACTGTGATAATTGCTACACTTCACTTTTTAAGCAAAAAGCTTGCCTAAGAAACCTTATAAGCGTACTCTTGCTGCTGGAAAAACTCACGAGCTTGGTATGCTTTATATTTGCTTGTGAATACATTCGGATAACTCCCTCACACTGTACTGCAAATGGCTTGTTATACCGAAAATATGTCCCAATCACTGGAGCAGTGTTTCCCTTTCACAATACTCAAACCTCACTTTTTGAACAAACTTAACTTCGAGATAGTCGCGCTACTGCGCTGGATGCCTCGCACTCGTTACCCAATAAAATGATATACGTATATGCAAAATGATATGTAGAGTTTGCGTCCTGTTGTTTTCTACACATAACATAACATAAGCTAATAACAGTTTAATGGTTCTTAATAACTTACTTATTGGAAAAAAGCCAAAAAGCTGTTCCATTCACAAGTGTAGGAGTCAAATACCTAGCACAGATAAGCGAACAAATTGACTCAATCTAAAATTGTTTACTTATGACATGATATTTGGAACTAAATAGATTTGAATTCAGGGCTTACTGTTGCTAGACAGCATCCTTGCTAGCAGTAACGGGGTCCTTAACCATCCCTAGCAAAGCAGTATAAAGATACGCGTGCTACATTCAAAAAGATATACCGAATCTGGGCGTTGGTAAAAAGAAGTGTTTGGATGATCTTAAGAATGTTTTCTAAAAAAAAAAAAACAGCGAGAAGAATGAGTATGTTTATCCTTCTCAGACTTTCTACAATGGAACCCACAATACACACAGATATCGGATTATTGCGCGGTCAGACATGTGGCAGACCGATTTGTACGATTTATGTTTATTGGCTTGCCAATTGTCGTTTTTTGGTATGCAAAACATTCTCTTACTGGAGCGACCGGCAATGTCCTAGAATCTAAGTCCAATTGATGACCTTTGGGTCAGCAAAGATTTCGGTGCTTAGCAGCAGTACGCATACTTAAGGTAACTTAAAGCTGTAATTGATAACGAGTGCGCAAATATATACTTGCGAGTTCTACAAAACTTATCTAATTCAAACAACACGATGCTTGCAGTTATTCGAAATTTAAAATTTGTCCACAATTTCCAACTAAATGCAACTACCAAGATAAAATTTTCATTAGTAACTTTTGTTCAATTACTTAGTTCTCTATGAAGTTGTGAGAAAATATTGTCTTTATAAATATGCAATACTTTCGATTTTTTTGACTCACACATGTGAACTCAATCGACACTTTCTTTGCATGCCATGCCGATATATATATGAATCGTTTCTAACGATTTCCATGTAGTTTTTGGTATACCAACTGGCGATGTACCTTGAAGATTGCATTACCAGAACTACTCGACGTGCCAAATTTCGTCTTTCAACAGACACAATTGTGGGCTTTATGTAATTTGCGGCCATGGAATCTTAAGGCAGCGATTTACGTTTGCCTTCATTCTGGAACTAGAAACTTTCTAGGTTTCACAGGTATATAGCAGTACGAATTTGATATCTAATTCGAAGAACCTTAACCTAGTGATTAGGGAAGTGTGACTAGAATTCCAAACTGGGACAACATTCCAAAGCCGCTGCGAGCTTTACTTATTATTAACACCCAGAACCATTCCTCCATCGGAAGATAGAAAACTGCCTAGATAGTTAAATGGTTTAATCTCCTCAATGGGCGTATGTCTGATAATAATCCGCTGATATGCTAAGCCAGTGTGCCTTATTTTGGTCTTATTGCAATGGAGCCGAGTTCATAAGATCGACCAACTCTTGTGATTGCCACACATCGTTCATCGCGCTGTTGCTATTTGCCAGAACAGAGTTCATCTGCATAGTATATCATCTATCGCTAGTAAAATGAGAATCGGCAACAGAATATCACCTTGTCTCACTTCGAACTGCCAATTATGTAGCAGGATTGTAGTAGCACTGCTTTAAAACATTCTTCGAGGGAATGCCTCTCCTAACATAGGATTTCCAGTTCCATTCGCGTTCGACTACGTCCAAGGCCTGCTCAATATAGTGTTACTTGCTCATAAAATGATGTCTTCGAGACGTTTGTTCAGAGTTTTAAAGTACACATTGTACTGTATATTTTAATCAATCTCTTCTGCAGTCATTGTATAGCAAATAGAGCAGCAGTTGCAGCTGCCGCTAGACAAACGCAATGTGACAGAGTGCATCAATTTCTTGTTTCGTGCAGCTATTCGAGGCAGTCAACACGTGTATGTTGTGCTGGCACATGCTACCCGGCGCATTACCTACTAGGTAAAAAAACACACTACAGACAAAGAGCAGACGGTACGGAGTCTGGGTTAGACAGATAGCAGCATATATATCAAAATATTTGCAACAATAATAAAGCTTGGCGCGCTGTTGATGATGCGCCCGCTTGGGCCATGCATGCCACATGAGGCACACACGGTGTACACAAGAGCGGGTGGCAACTTGACAAAAGGAATGCCGCGAAACAGCTGCTGCCGATGCCGGCGCTGCTGTTGTTTTGCATACAAATAAGTCGCACGAAAAGTACTAAAAAGACACAAAGAATTTCCATACAAGTTGCATAGCAACTAAAAGCAGTAAAAGCTTCGTGGCTTACAGTTAGATGGTACACGCTGCCGCAATTATAAGTCGAGTGCTACTCATATCACTTCAGCCGTGACTACAAATGGCGAAATGCTTTTGCTTGAATTATCGAATTTCATTTCGAAAGTTCGAAACTGTATGCCCGGATTTACATGGGGATGCACGGATTTGCTTAATGAGACCACAACAGGTCACACCTCATCATTAACAACAACAACAACAACAACAGCAACAGCAAGTTGGTTGCTCAACAACCGAAGCATTAATTTAGACGCACATGAAACTGAAACTTAATTCATATAAAAGTCACATAAAGTAAATAAGTTTGATTATGTGGTGCCACTGAGCTCCCAAAGCTCCAATGGGCTGTAACTGCGACGCTACGCGACGCGACGCGTCAGTGGCCAGAGCTCCGAGGTTATATGTTGGCTGCTACTGGCAGCAACAACAGCTTCTCCAAGTCTGGCTGCTAGGGCCGGGGGGAGGCGGCTGTGGCACGGTGGGCATGGTTGCCAGTTGTCGCCGTTGTAGTAATTAACATTCACAATGAAAATGAAAACGAGCAACTGCGGCGGCGGCGGCGGCGGCGGCGGCGGCGGCGGCGGCGGGCGTGGGGGCAGAGCGGTAAAAGTTTTTAATAACCCACAACAACACCAACGGGCAACAACAACTACACAACTACACAACACAACCGCCAACAGCCACAATAATGACACACAAAAGTTTGACAATGTAGTCGTGCGTGCACTGCTCCCCAGCCCCCCAGGCTCCAGGCCCCAGCCCCAGCCCCCACAGACCCCCCTTACCACTCGTACTGTCTGCGCTGTCCAAAGCCCATGGCCACAACAACACCGGCGGCAGCAGCAGAGCAACAACAGCAACAACAACAACAACGGCAAAAAAGGATTTCTGCCACAATGAAAACAGCAATGAAAACCACAAAATGTGTGGCTGCAGGCTGCTCGTATTTGTATCGCAGCGATATGGGAGTCAGCTACACTGAGAGAAATGAGTACATTTTTTGTTGCGAAACAACTATTGACGCGTTTTAGCGGGTAAAAACGACTAATATGCCGTCACGTTCGGATGATGTGATGTTCGAATGGTAATACGCTCTGATGGTTTTACTCGTTGGTGAGCGGGTTAGAGAATACCACCTTAGGTCAAAGCTTGTCAATGATACTGTAGGCCTTAAGATTGAGAAGGTTGTGCGTAGAGTTTGGAACCCATCACGTAAAACCACAACTCCAATGAAAGAATGTATTCACATCAGGCCGTAACCCGATAACGGGTTGTTATGGCCATTTAAGACGACAAAGAAGAAGTTAGCAGCGTCCACAGCAGAGCGAAAAAGTTGCTCACTTGTTTTTGTGTACTTCTGTTAGCAATGAGAGCAAAAATAAGAGCATGCATGCTTATGTTAGATTGTGGTTGATGTTGTTTTCGCTAGATGGCGACACATTATGAGAACTCACTGCTGATGGACGTACCACGACGACACAAGTTTTAGCATAGCGATGCTAAATATAAAAAAAAAATCTAGTAATAAGCGTAAATTACACTATGCAACAAAAAAAAGCCCTAGTCTAAAACATGCCTTTGTCGATCAATTTTGGGGCGCTGATTGCAATTTCGGAAACCATTTTGGATTTTCTTGCAACAATTTCGAACTATTGCTTTTGAAAAAAACTCAAAGTTTCTAGAGCTGCGAAGTCAGCAAATCTATCGGGAACCTTACTACTGAGCGAGTTGAATTGTAACCCAAGTTGAAGGTAATATCAATCAATGTTTTTAAGTCGCTTTGTGTCTAACTGAATTCGATTGCAAGTTACAGAGCAACGAACTTTACATTTTTTTTTTTTCGGAAATCGTTTCTTTGATTTTTTATTCCAAATGCATTTGGATGCGATATATTGAATCTTTGCGAGCAGCTCAACAACAATTTGAGCAAAACCACACAAAATGGAGAAGTATTAGGGAATCGAGCATTTTTTTAATTTCCCCACACAAAAAAAAATAAATAAACAATACGAAAACCCTTGAGTAAGCCATACGATTTCCGATAAAATCCCTTCAAAGAATTTAAATAAAGAAAAATATAATTCATTTGCCCAAGTTTCGCAGAAAATTGTATAAAAAATGATGTGAAAATTGTTAAGCTCATTGATGTGGTACCGTCACGGCACACAAGCCAAATTTACACCTAAGGCGAGCCAATACATGTTTCCCATCGAAGTTATAGAAAAATGTAAGCCACAGAATAGAGTTCGTCACAAGCTGTCATGACGGCACTATGCACTAAATAATTTGCAATCATTATTGTCATAAAAAAACGTTTCCGAAAACGTGACGTCTCAATTAAAATGTTAATAATATTTTTTTTAAAAATCTTTGTGTTTTCATGCAATGTTTTCTTTTCATTTCGAAATAAAACATCGATTAAAGATCTTACATGAAAATATAAATGTTTGATTCTTCAAATAGTCCGCTTTCACTGCTATAACAGCAGTGTATAGTCTTCTATCTGCAATGATTCAATTGATATTCTATTTCAAGTTTCTAGTATGACACAGAAATGATTTGATTTTTTTTTTTTGGTTGCACTATTTGTGACGTCACTTAAGACCCCTACCCTTTAACGCTTCAATACATAGGAAAATGGGTACAGGGTATCCAACTTTCGGACACCATTCCGACTGTCAGTATCAAAACTGTATTTTTTTTGCTACAAGATTGATTTTTTATCAGTGATTGCTCATTATTCCAACAGTGTCGCTTACTCTTTTGCACTCATGCTCAATCCTTTTTTCGCTTTATCTTCCAAATATCGGTATAGCAAATACTAACAGGCTACTCACTCAAAACAAGCCAAAAAGTGCTAACGCAACTATATTATTGGTTGTAGTAGCTTGTGTTTTTCGCTCAGTGTTGATGGCGAAGAACTGATATGGAACCGGCTGATTCTGAATCTGAATCTGAATGTGAATTTGGGGTTTTGGGTTTGGCAATACGCGCAATGCATACGCAACATCAAATTGCTGACCACACGATACCGTCAGGGAGCAGCAGGAGTTCCACCTAAAGTTGCGGTTGGGGTTCGATGCTGGAGTTGAATGAATGGATGGATATTCAATCGCAATGAATGTGTAACAATTGAAGCGGTTTTGAAATAAATGAATGTGGCTTATTACGCACACACACGCACACACACACACACATGCAGGCGAAAATAAATGTCAAATTGAAATTGACATGCTGTGACAGAGCGAAACAGATGATGAGTGAGAAAGAGAGAGAGTGTGTGTGTGTCAGAGACAGCGACTGCTTACAAAGTCGTCAGCAAAGAGAGTGTTGGCAGGGCAGAGATGCTTTTCAGTGGACAGCAACCATTTCTGGCGTTTTGCTAGCGACTATAAACGCGCGCCACAATGACGACATCAACATTATGAATGTGTGTGTGTGTGTGTGTGTGGGGGGGGCGTGTGTGGGGGCGTGTGTGGGGGGACGTGGAGTGGCGGCGACTGTCTGTGTCCATGCTCATTGTGGCTGACATTATGCATGTGACAGTGAGAACGATTAAAATTGGATTAGCTCTAAATGCTGCCCAAGTGGGTAACGTTAATGGTAATGCGCATAAAGTATACGCGCTGTTACCGCGTTCGACAGACTGACAGACAGACTGTCGCATAGACTGACAGACAGACAGTTCAATGAACTTGCTTCAAATTTATAATTCTATGGCAAACATTTCAGGCCTTCTGCACCGCTGCAGACAGTTACAAATAGCGATAATTTTGTTAAAAAAGCAAAGCATTAATGGAAAATAATCGATTTCAATTAAATTTTATTATTGAGGCATACTTTATTTTTAATTTTTAGCATTTTCTATCTTCTTTTTTTTTTTTTAATATTCTATTGGCTGTCGGCTAGCTTAATCAATTATTAATAAATTAAGTTTTGTGCTAGCTATAAATAAATTTAATTTAAATGTGAATTTCAGAATATTGATTGCATTAATAAAATTCAAGCAATGTCACGTCATAAATTGTTGCTGTTGTGAAAAATGGCTGCTTGGAGACCATTCTGTCATAGTTATTCGTCTATGAATCTGACCTGCTGCTCAATACACATAGTATATATCAGTCTCTAGAGAAGCTTGCGAAACTTTTTGACATCTGACTCTGGAACTCCTGCTAGACGCCTGTCTCCTTTTGCAGTACATCGGATTTGGCGTTTTCAGATCCCTATCTGCGCTCCACTTGCTGGACGCTCCCTTACCATGTACCTAAAACTTCTAAAGCTGTTCGAATTCAACAAAATAGCTGAACCAAAAATAACACTATGCAACAAATTTGGTGTCATTTAGAGGCTTATGGCTAAAACATAACTTTTCTGGTACATTTTGAGTGGCTGATTTCGAATATGGAAACCATTTTGGATTCTATAGCAGCGGTCTCAAATTATCGCTCTTTCAATAAGTTCGAGATTTCGAGAGTTGCGGGAACCTCGGGAACCTTACTACTGATCGAGACAAATTGAAGTTAATTCAATATCAAATTAATGTCTCTCAGATTAATTGATTTAATTGCAAGTTACAGGGCAATGAACTAAATTTTTTTTTCAAAAATTTTTCTTCTTTTTATTCCAAAGAATTATATAAAAAATTAACAAAAATTTTAAATGTGTTATTTTTGAGCTCAATATACATTATAAACATTTCGACCTCAATTTGAGAAAAATCGGTTGCGAAATGACGAAGTTATTAGGGAAAAATTTGAAAAATTGCCACAACTATTTTTTTTAATTTCCATAAAAAATTTAAAAAACCGTAGAGTAAAACATTGCTTTTCCATTAAAATTGGATTCTCTGGTTCACTGAAGTCAATAAAAAAAGAAGTAATTTCCAAAACTAACTGAAACGTATTTAATCAATAGGTCAATCAATAGGTACCTTCAATTCAAATTATAGTTCATCTCAATAGGAAATAAGGATCCAGAGATAAGTGAGATTAGCTGACTTTGCTACTTTCGAAAACTCGAATTTTTTAAATGGCGATTATTTGAAAACGATATTAGAAGAATTTTCGAATAACATGGGATTTGCCGGCATCGCAACTCTCGAAATCTCGAATGTTTTAAATAGTAATAATTTGAAAACGTTGCTAGAAAATCAAAAATGCTTTTCGATTCGAAATCCGGAAAATGTTTTAGACATAGGCTTTTTTCCTTGCATGGTGTTATTATGCCATACAAAAGTCGTTGTTATCGGGCAACTTCCAGTGGAAAATGGGAGAGATTAGGAGTTGATTTTCATAGTCGACATTGGCTTTGGGGCTGTCACCGTTTCAATGCCTGGGGAACTATATTACACATTAATGTTCACTAGCCAGTAGAACACTCTTACAGACCTGCTAATAGTAGGACCCAAACCTCAAATTTAGATCGTTCCTAACCAACTGTTCACAGTTGTTGCAACCAAATGCAACCGTAATTATTGAGTTAAGTTGCGATCACCTTCCAGTGTAAACTATACTTCACACAAGGCCCAGCACAGTTAACTCATTTGGACACGATCTCAATAATGCTAAATGAGTTGAGTTTGGTAGACTTATTAACTTATCAATGCAGCTATCAGTCACGCGAAACATCCCAAAATAGGGTATTCTCTTTACTCCAAAACCACGTTCACAACATATGAAATTTCATAAGGAATTTAAGGAAGAAAATTAAGGAAATGTAAACTCAGAAATGATAATTGGAATTCAAGAAGAAGCTTGTTTCTTTACCTTGGAACAACTCGAATATTAGCATTCAGATATATTTGGTATGATTCATTCTTACTCAAACCAACTTTGTGATCCAAATCGGTCATGCTGATGAATAACCTTTCAGAAATTTCCTCGATAAAAAATGAGCTCAACGTCAAGAGATCACTTGGCTAAGATAATTTTAAAAATCTTTGTCTCCTGTAGGGTATAAACTGTCTTACCTAAATAAAAAGCGAATGCCTTCGTCTATGCTACTTTTGCTTTACGGTGTGATTCCACCTCAAGTTCACAAAGCCTGCAGCTACTGCAGCTAGTGATGTCCAGCTTGTCCCTTTATCCTACAGTGTCCAGAAAGCAGACCTTTTTGAATCCTAACAGAATCCTTTCATAGTTGTGATATTTTCTTGAACCTTCGTCTTTCTCTTGCATCTTATCTTAATAGCTGCTTAATAGTATGTTTTCCAAATCCCTAAAAAGGACATTTTTTTGCAAGTCTGTCCGCAAGTTCATTCCCAGGAATGTTGGTGTGGCCAGATCCTGTTGCGTCTTCCTGGAAGTTGCAATATGTCTCGGGTTTCGCCAACCAGTTTAGAGTTCTTTCTAGTTCCTGCAAACGCTCTTATGGCGTCCTGACTGTCCCATTGTATCGATATTTCCTTATTCTGGTAATTCCTTTCTAAGTCAATATCTGCGCATCGGCCTACGTCGCAAACTTTAGCTTGGAAAACGCTGGCATAAGTGCCCATAGATTCTGACAAACGAGAACGCGACTCCTATGTTTTTAAAGATTTTCAGCAATTTGCTTAGGTAACATGTAAAATTTAACCTTAACGGCTCGATTGCAGGCCATCGGAGTACATGCAGCGTTGTGTTCTTATGTGCCTATCGGCTCACATTTCTTCGAAGCGCTTTCAGGAACTCAGCGCGCGAAGAAGTTCCATCAGCTGAGCTCCAGACTTTCTGAAGACCCTAGTAAGCGTTGCAACTCGATTTGTTGCGATTACGCGCTGGTTACACTTTGCAACAACAAAAAGCCTATGTCTAAAATATATCTTTTTCGAT
Organism: Chymomyza caudatula; assembly: GCA_035041775.1. NCBI lineage: Eukaryota > Metazoa > Arthropoda > Insecta > Diptera > Drosophilidae > Chymomyza > Chymomyza caudatula. Next base: position 542,989 of record JAWNKW010000150.1, read on the forward strand.
AAATTTTGGGTCGCTGATTTCGAACTCGGAAACCATTTTGGATTTTCTAGCACCATTTTCGAATTATCGCTATTTCGAGATTTCGAAAGTTGCGAAGTCAGATAATCTCATATATCTTGGGAAACTTACTAACGATCGAGATCAAATGTGACTTGAATTTTAGCGAAAGCGCTAAACGTTTAATGACGTTTTTTTTCCAAGCTGCAAACTGTAACCCATAAACCCAAACCCAGCAACGAGTGTAAACACCCTTACCAGAACAAAGAGAATTAGCTGAGAGCGCCTGCTAATTAATAATTTTTAGCATGGTATTGATGGTTGGAGTTCAGGGGAGATGGAAGGGGGGTATGGCAAGTCCCGACCTGATTTGATTAAGTTAATTTTTAATGAAGTTCAAAGTGATTTTACCTGCTGTTAAGAGCAAGGGAGAGCGCGGGTAGATGGAGTTGTATTGAGAGGCAGAGCACCCTGTGCACAAGTGCAGCCAAATGTAATGAATGGCATGGAATGGCTGAAGCGTGTAGTCAACACATGATTGATGGCTGCGCCGCGATGAGCAAACGAACGCATAGTTGCTAATCTCTTGGAGAGACACGCTTCAAGTTGGATGGTGACATCATTCCTATTACCACCGCTTGTGGGGTCGTCAACTTTTACCACTTCTTAGCCTTTCTCTTCTTTTCACGTCATGTGCCTTGAGGCGCTTCTCTCTGCACCAACTTGTGGTCATTCCAAGTCCTTCCTTGCCGTTCCTTAAAAGCAATACACCTCTTTCTAGCTCTAGCTGCCTCTTCCATATGCACAGTATGTCCTTTATGCTAGTTGCGTTTGAGCTCGTAGAGTTAGAATTCGGTCCCAAGTTTAGCGCATCCCAAACCCAAACCCACCATGTGAATAAGAACTTTACCTAATATGCTCTTCTTTAATTAATATAGATTTAACATAGATTTAACATAATTTTACTAATAACGTCGATGCCAAGCACGCAGAGCTACTGGAAAATACAGCTGCTGCTGCTGCAAGTCATTGGTCATTGGATATGGTTGTGATCCACGCTGTGACGGCTGTTGAGCTAGGTACACAGGGTGCTCGCGTTCGGCGAGCATGAAACGATTCTCCACCTTATTAACATGACCTTTGGTTATGGCTTGATTCAAAACAATGGAAGCATATAATTTGGCATCGGTCATGCAGCAGCCCAATCGGTGAGCCAAGTGAAAAATGATTTCCGAATAGCTCATAGAGATTTGTTGACCGCTCAAAATACGGAAAACGCACTTTACGATGTGCGGCATGAGGGCGCGACGCATGCCAATAAGTGAACGCTGATCCAGATAGTTTTTCCGTATATCGTAACTACGCATTGAGTTGCGTACGCCGTTTCCAGCAGCGTTTGGCATGGCTGGTGGCATGGCTGGTGGCATGGCTGGTGGCATGTTGTAGCGACTGTTGCAGCGCATGTTGCGATTGGTCTGTCCACAAGCAGCGAGCTGCGACTGAAACGGGCTGACATTGCCATTGCCAGGATATGCAGCGTAGGATCCAGCCAAGTGCTGTTGATACTGCGGCCATTGCAACTGCATCTGGCAACTGGCACGGAAGTCACGTGCTCCTGGACGACAGATGCTATGGCCATAAGCATTTCCAGCCCAAATAGCATTATCACCAGAACCGCCATAAGCGTAACCAATCTCATTACCATATCTATCAGCGCCTTGAGCATAACCACCATACGCGTTCACATGCTGGTTACCATACAGATCCATCGGCGCCAATTCCCGCTGATAAGCCTGTTGTTGCAGCGGTGCATGTCGTGCGGTCCGCACTGTCTCGCCATATCCGTTGCGTATGTCACGGCGCTGATCCATGCGCTTCTCCGGCATGCTCTTTGGTGCACGCTGGTAATCAACAGATTTGTAGCGACTTTTCTCTAGCGACTCCATTTTCTGCTGCAGTTGAGCGAACAAACGCTGTGCTTCTGCGCTAGTGCTGGGGCGCTCTTCACCTATTAAAGTGGTAAGATTTGTCTTGACAGCTGCCGCTGCAGCTGTGTTTACGGTTACCTTTGTGTGCTCAGCGGTGGCGTTACCGGAAGTTGCCAATTGCGGATCACCTATCAGTTCGAGTTCATAAAGGTACATAAGCTACATAAACAGAAAGGTACTCACCTTGAGGCTGCTCCTGAGCAGCAGTGGGTTTGTAGACAAATATCTTAGCTGCCGGATTGAGGCGGCTTCGCTTTATAATGGCATCGACGTCACAAAAAAACATTGTAATGCAGTTGTTGCTCTTATTTTAATGTGTATTAATTGCTCTAGAGCTAGAAAATTATTGACAGTTTTACCGTAGCCAAAATGTTTTAGTATTCAATGAAAAATTACACGCCTTTTGTCTGTTTTTTTTTTCTTCCAAATTTTCGGCTTTCACATGTGTATTACTAGCTCTAGAGCTACGAAAAGACTGACGGATTTGGCATAGCCCGATTGATAAGGCAAACAAATATATAACTAGTATGTATGAGATGATTGGCAACGCCTGCTTGTAATACTATTTTTACCCTGTACACAGGGTATTCGTCATTTGTGCAAGGTATGTGACAGGCTGAAGACCTCAGCTGGTCAAAGCTAGTCGTATGAGGCGACTAAATATGACACTGGGTTCTTTTCAAGACCAGTAGAGCCACCCGAGGCCTCAAAAGGGTTGTGCGTAGGGTTTGGGACCCACCACGTAAAACCACAATTCCAATGAAAAAGTGGAATTTACAATCCGCAGTACAGTACAATCGCTCCAATTTCGTTTTAAATCGCACTTCATTCGAACACCGGTAAAACTACATTGCAATATTTCTCGACGTCGAGCGTTTCTGCCTGGACGTTCTTATGTATAAAATAACATAGCTGCTTCTCACACGATCAGACAATTGAAGCTGAAGTGCCACAAGGAAGCGGCGGACATCCCTACAGACTACGAGCTAATGATCGCTACGATTGGTGACATCACCGCGATTTTAGGCGCTCCAGACAGCCAGGAAAAGCAAGTACACAACTGGCACGGGAACTATTAATAGGTGGAGGGATAGCAAATACAACTAATCGAACTCAAACGCATGCAATTACGTTTACTCCAAACCAACAAAACTGCGCTCCTTTGGACCTAAAGCAATCCGACGAAGTAACGTACCAGTCCATCTACATATATAACGCTATCCTATCTGGACCTGTGGCTCCAAATTATAGGAGAATCATCACTGGTGCACTTTGGTACCTGCGGTTTGAGAGCATACCGTAAAAAGGAGATATCGGAACAATAAGCACAACTTCAGGTAACGCTTGACTCATATCCAAATACTCTGCGTATTCAGCAGCAGCAGCTATAACAGAAGCGGTTCAGACCAATTATTCACTTTTAAAGTTACCTGAAAGTATGGAATGCTTTTTTAAAGAGCTTTCATAGCACGAAGCTTTTGGCTTGATTACACATGCAAATACGCTTTGGCTTAAGTTCTGTTTACAGTTAGAATGAAACTTCAGATGTCGAATTGGTTATATTCTAAGTCGTTTTGCACTTAAACTATGTTATTAACAAAAGTCTAGCAAAAAGTTGAGTAAATTGCCAAAAAAAAACAATTCTGGTCACACTTTTTAGATCAAAACATTTTTTTTTTGGCAATTTTAATAGTAGATTGGCAATATAGTTATAACGAAGTTTACGGAGTTAAAACTACGTTTAGGCTTAGGTAACATTGTTTATAGAATGCATTTACCCTCCTGCAGAGAATTATTGCTACCAATAGCTTTAAAAAAATTCCAAGTTTGCTGTTCATAAAGCTGCAGAATTCAAGAAGAAGCTGCTGCTGGGTCAATCCCTTACTGCGAAATATAGAGGATAAAGTAAAGTGTGCTCCACTTGCTGATGCCGAAGTGCAAAGTCGTATGCGTCGGGAGCTTTCAAATAGATAAACAGAACTGTAGTAAATACTGGAGAGTGCTAATGGCAGTGATGACGTAATTTTATAATTCTTATTTTTTTTCCATATTTTCAAGAAAGATGAAGATTTATACGAATCCAGTCATTTCTAATATTAAGAATTTAATATATCGCCATCAAGGTGCCGAGGAAGCCGACTCTTCTCTTTGCTATATGCTGGAAAACTTTTATTCTGCCGGATCACTGTAGCATGTTCCAGGTAGCGTTTTCTATTGATTAAATTGATCATTGACGTATAATACTGGAAACTTATTGATGATTCCAAAAACAACAGAATTAACTTGCAAAACTACACGAACTCGATGAGATGAGCAGCAATATGGCAAAATCAAGCAGCAGTCGGGTATTTGGACACAAGTTTACTTGTGAGCTCAATTCGTAAACGTTGAAAACCAATCTGTATTTATAAAGGTACTGCCATCGCTGCGACGTCAGCAGCGCAGCTTCTTAACTTTTTATTGTTTTGCGAATTTCATTGAGTTTTTTTTCAGCAAGTTTTTTTCAGAATCTCACAAAATTTTAAGAAGGCTCGATCAACGACGACGTTACCTTTATAAGTACACATTGCTCAAAACATTCTAATTCGCTTACATAACGATTTTGTTAAGTACAAAACTTTTTATGTACTTTTTGAGTGTTTTTGTGTCGAAGTTAGTTGAATCGAGATTTCTGACTCACCTTTCACCTATATATTTATTTAAATTGTTTAAATCTATGTGATTCATTAATTTATTTAATTTCAGCATAACAGATAATAGGTTTTATTTGGACAGATTTTCCTTTACCAAATCAAGTGAATACGGAAACAACTACCAAGTAGAATCTCGGCACTCTGCTCTCGATACTCTCTAGTTCTCTGACTATTCGTACTTTCAGATGGCCAATAGAAAATGTAAGGTACAAAGTGCTCCGCAAGGCATCTTCGAATAAACAGAAATTAGCAAGGCATCTTCGAATAAACAGCAATTATCGGATATTTGAAAACCAATTTGTATGAAGAATTGGTACTCCTTGGCTTATTACGCATTGGGAACGTTGAAATCTTAAGTGAATTAACATTCAGAGTTAACATATGCGCATGGCTAAAGAAGCTTCGAGAGAGGTCTTCAATGCAGTTTTTAAATGAAGCCGTTGTAAGTACCAGTTAGAAAGCACACTAACTACCTTTGGTATCGCCGATTGGAGAAGGCGGGAGCAGGGCTCTCCATCCGGGCGTAAACCGGTAACGGGTTGTTATAGCTAGTTAAATATCGAATTTTCAGAGCAACGATGTTCAGTTACCTTTACATTCAGTTCCAATTTATCTCGAACGGAAAAAAGCTGCTCGAGTAAATGCGATTCTCTGACTGCGCAACTCTCGAAAACTGTATAGTTCGAAACCCGTGCTGGAATTATCTAATCGAATACAATAGTTAAGGGAGAAAACGCCTTTCGGCGGTTTTTAGGTTGTACCAAAGAGACATTTTGTGTTTTGTTTTGTCATGCTGTGAACATTAAATCTCAAATAGAGTGCGAAAGTTCTTATTTCAATTCAATGGGTTAGTGTATATAACCCTGCACAAATTTACTCCGGCTGAAGTCCAGACAAGTGCTTAACTCAAAGCACAGTATAACAAAGTGACAGCGGTTTCAATACGGTTTCGCTTCAAAGAAAATTACAGCTGGAAAAGTATTTAGACGATTCCCTAGTAATACGCTTATCTTGTTGAGCGTCACTAATGCCTTGGAGCATATAAATATCCATAAATGTTAAGCACTAGAAGGTAGCACTTTTTGCCAATAAGACCAAAAACAATAGCAACAACAACAACAAAAAGAACTGAAAGGTAGCAGCTATAAAAAGCAAGTAGCAAAATGCTGCAGCAAATTTTTTGTGGTTGTTGTCCTTGCGCCTTGCACCGCCCGACAATTATTTACACTCAAAAGTTTTGCCAAGTTGTCGGCAAATGTCTACACACACACACACACACACACACACACACACACACACACACACACACACATATACACTTATGAAGCTGCAGTAGTAGTTTAGTGTATACTCAAGTAGAAAGGTGCACCCAGCAGCAAGGACATGCCTGTATGAATGTGTGTGTGTTGGTGTGAGTTGGTGTGTGTTGGTGTGTGTTGGTGTGTGTTGGTGTGTGTTGGTGTGTGTTGGTGTGTGTTGGTGTGTGTGGCAAGTTATGGCATGCTGCTGTGCCTAGCGACAATTGCTAAAATTATGCAACTGTTGTGGTAGAAGCCACAGCAATTCTTGTGCTCTAGCTACCGTTGTCCTTGCAGACAATTAAGCAAGGACAATGTGAGGCAAAAGCTTTATAGCTGCTCAGCATGCATATGAGAATAACAGCTATAGAGCTCACCTGCTAGCTGCTCCAGCTCCAGCTCTAGCTCCAGCTGCTGCTGCCACAAGCTCCCCACACACATGTGCATATGGATATCCTGACAGGATGTGTTAAGCTGCCGTTGGCATGCCTGAGACACATTGAAGTTCATTGCCGAAACTTGTACTTGGTTTTTGTTGTTCCACAGACTCTGGCTTGCCGGTTGTCAGGCAGCGCACACAGCTCCAGCTTCATGGACACATGTCATTGTTGCTGTTGCTGTTGTTGCAGCTGTGCCTCGGCCCAGCAACCGGCAACCGGCGGCAATTGTGGGCCGGCCACACTGTTTTTGTCTGAGGATGTTGCAAATTACAAAGCATACTATGATTTACTTAATTGCAGCGTCGGTGACGTCACATCCTCCAGCCCCTCACCCATCTATCCAAAACACACACACACACACACTCACACACATGCGTCGCTCAATGTACCGTGCACTTTAATTTTCCATAAAACCAGTAAAAAAAAAAAACATCTTAGAGTACTCCTTGCCCCTCAATCGGCAGCCTGCGGCTGGCTTATAGCGCATTTCTCGATGGCTGAAACGACTTTTTTACCAGTGGCGGCCATTTTGATGCGACACATCAGCTCATGGTTCAGATTGGTGAGTCGGCGATGTCCGTTTGGGTTCTTCACTTCATATGTGTGCAAGGCGGTACCTGGAAACAAGAGTTTAGCACAGTGCAGGGTCAAGATATAACCCATGCTCACCTAGTACAAAAACTTTGCAGCATTCTGTCAGTGTAATTGTTTTATTAAGCCCCATATTTCGTTAATATTTTTTTTAATTTAAGACAAATTTTGTATATAGCCTAGAGCTAGAGCTTAGTTTGAAATATGTGAAGTTTGTAACAAAGGTTTGCTTTGAGTCAAAACCAAATTTATGAACTTATTAAGAGCTGCCAGTTGAAGCAACAGATCATGGTTACCTACATGGACCTACAAATACACACCCTTCAAAACCAGTTTTCACTGCCAGCAACTAGTCCGTAACTCACGATTCGTTAGTCACTTTTGCGGCACAACTATTGCACTTACTATCTGCAGTCAATGTTCCAAACTCACGTCTTCTACATTGCAATGTCCTCCGCAAGTGTCAATTGTTGAACTTGTTTCAAATTTTAAAAAAACATCACTACATCATTATTGATAAGGAAAAAAACTGGATTATAAACACAATGGCAACAACTGCAACTAGGCGTGTTGCCTAAGGTACAGGGTGGTCTAGTGGTGTAAAAAATACATCGATGCATCGAAAACATCGATGGTTCGCCTGTCATTTTCCGATGTCCTCGATGTTTTTAAAACCATTGAGAGTGTCATTTGTAGATAGATTCTGCTATGGTAAACATCGATGTTTTGGTCTGGATTTACATCACTAGGGTGGTCTGTCCTGAATCAACATATAGATGCAAAATTGCAAAACATTTGAATGGGCATCATGTGCGCAGAACTAGTTAACTATTGCATTTGATAGTCGCTTGACAAGCACTGTAAATGTCTGACTTAATAATGTAAGAGTCCTAGACAGTATGGCTTTACACTTATAGCAAGGATCTCTGCCCGAAATACGCTGCACTTATCCACTAGACTAAAAGCAAGCTTTATGTTGGGCTACTCGGCAAAGACTTTAGATTTGTTCTGGTTACGATGGCGCATCAGAGAAGGTTGACGCATCCCCAGCACTACTGACAAGTCTTCATCGCCAACCCGCTGATCAAGCCTCAGAGAGTCTTCGAATAGAAAATGGTTTCAGAGGACTCTAGAACTACTTTTACACCTCATAAAAGTGATATGTATTGTAGTTTGGCCCCAGAAGGTCGCTTTGATGGCTGTTAAAAGTCATAGGACTTTGTTAGCTTTGTGATAGCTCTCACGGTCACGAACTGATCAATCTGGGCCGCTCCGAAATTTTCTGTTCACCGAATCGTTCTCGCAAAACAGCCATTGTTTCGCGCGCCATCCTTTTGAGTGCAAGTGCCGTTGTGATCTCTGGATTGTTGCACCAAGTGTATTTTATACGCTTTCCAACGAACCATCTGAACTATTCAATGCGACAAGCAATCATTGTGAACAATCTGTACTAAGTGCTGAACGTGGTCTATTAGGTCGAGCATAATCGAATAATAAGAATCGAGCTTCTGGTGGGACAGTTTGTCTTTACCTTAACCAAGTCAACTCGCAACCTTCACTTAGTGCTCCCGGTTAGCTGCTCTCATCACCACGCAGCTAAGTCTCCTCCCCCCAAAACAAAATGAAAGATCTAATGAGGCAGCTGGAGCGGTGCCCTACATCAGTCTGTGTTCCGGCAACGGGTTGTTATTACCAGTCAAGAAGAAGAAAAAGGCTGATGATGCAATTACGAAAATCGTACAAAAAATCGGATCTGGAGGTAAGATCATATTTATTGTATGTTGGGATGATGAGGTAGGGTCTAGCTTTAGGTAGGAACCTACTCCGGTTAGCTGCTCTAATCGCCACCCCATGTTAGGGTTAGCGAGCTTATGTGCGCAACCCCACCCCAAATGAAAGATGTTACGAGGTAGATGGAAGAGTGAAAAGGAGAGAAATAAATGGATCTTAGGGTGAGATCATGTTTATTGTATGTTGGGTAGCTGAAACCTAATCCGAAGTTGGTTTTAGCCCAACACGTCAGGATTTCGGCAATTGGATTTCTCTTTCTATTAGAGTATCCGAGAATTGTGTGCCGAACTCTAGCCATATATTTTGTTTATTGCTGTCGCATGCAGCACACAGCACTTTGTATACATGGCAGTGATTTTCCCCACCGATAAACCCCATCGACCCGTCTGTTAAGCATCTGGACCAACCACAACAACAGCAACAAAAACTGAAGCAGCCGCCGAACTGGCGTAATCGTTATTAGTATGTATGGTGAATTGGCCGGAACCACCCAATAAACAGCAAAGCGTCAACACTAGCCCCCAGGCAATGACTACTCCCCTAGAGTCCGTAGAACACTGCATTAAACGTCGTACTCGGACTCGGGGCAGCTAGTTTGTGGTGCAGCTGGATGCAGAAACGCGGTGGTATTTATCCTGTGACCATGCATGGCACGGAATGGCATGCAAATCGATTGATGTTGATTAGCATAAATTGTCTGGACCGCATTGTGCAATGAATAATTTTGGGGATGTTGACACGCCCCCGCGTTTGGGTAACTGTCTGTGCGTGTTTGTGCAGTACTAGAGTTGACAAGTGACAAAAAGACTAAAGTTGCGCGGTTTTTACAGTTAGCTACTATGAAAGAAGCTGTTTATTGCTTGATTTAACAATTTGCTCGTGATTTTAAGAAGGTGCTGTTCACAAATGACGTCACCAATGAGGTGCGAGCAGGGATCAGCATATTTTAACGATTAGTGACGATGGCTGTTCCGAAAAAGTGTTGTCACTCTATAAATACGTTTTTTTCGCTATGAAAATTTGTGACGTCACAACACACTGTGCGACAGTGCAAATACACACGCTAAATAATATAGTATAGTCGAGTAGAACTCAGAATAATTTACTTTTTTGCTGGGGAACGGTCCAATTTTTTTTTTATTGACAAAGTATGTTTTTTTTTTTACTTTCCCCGTGAATCTATTTGTAACTCCGCCATTTTTCAAATGATTTTAGTTGGTTTTAAAAAGAAAAAAAGTCAGATTCTGAACATTAGTTTTCAAGTTACAGTCTTTTATGTTTTAGCTGCTTTTGTTAGCTTTAAAATATGAATTCCCCACTATTACTTTTACCCAAAAAAGTATTGCGATTGGCAATTTTATGTTTTTCGACGATTTAAGCACTCTGTTATATGTCTTCAAAGGGTTTCCTATTGAATTTGAGCACTCTAGAAGCTATAGTTGGGTCGCCAGAGGAAAAATAATAGTAAATAATTTTCGAAATTTTTTTTTTCATTTTTTTTTGTTTACATTTCTCCTAGCTAAATTTGGTTTTTTTGATAAACCTACGGAAAAGTCTGAGTTGGTTACCAACTGTTTATTTTCTCATTTCTTTAATGTGTTGCTCTAGTACTTTATATTTTAACTCATAAGATGGTTCGACCGATTTTCTTAAAAAAAAATCATTTTTCTCGGAATTGAATTTACTTTCGAAATAAAATATAAACAGATAAGCCTTTTTAACCGTCTTAATCAACGCTCTCATAAAGGCTGATTACGAAGGAGAGAAAAGAAAACACGAAATAACAACGCTTTTGTGTACAATATATTTGGTTGTTGTTTTTTTCAACTTTAAATCAATTTTTACCTGACTAAAACGCAACGTATTCAGGAGAAACTTATATTCTACAAACCGTAAGCATATTATCTTTCGAAAGGTATAGGTTTCACCTGAAAACGTTGCGTTATTGCGATGTAATCGGTATCACACTAAATTTTATAATTAAATATTCATTCAATATGTCACTGCTTCTAAAGAAATTCATTGACTCGAAAATCTTCCCTTGTCACAAATAGTCATATTTAGGCAAACCGCTTCCCACTAAAGTGACGCCACAAAGCTTTGGGCATTACAAGAAACTTGGCATAGAATATCAACTGAATCATTGCAAATAGAATGCACAGAGTATTCTATTATAAAAACGAAGAGTGTATTTTTTCAAGTCAAAAATTTAAAATTAAATGCAAGAAAAGAAGCGATTTTTTCAGATTTCGATGTTAACCCAAAAGTCACAATTTGACGAATCCCTCGCCCCCTACGGTTGTGACGTCATTAGAGTGCTGAGAATCTACAGATCTTCTGATAAAACAACTTATTTTGAAATAAGAAGAGTTTGTATGGTTTTTGTATTTATGAAGATTCTTCTTTTGTAAAATGTACCTTCATAGTAACATCTCTCGCTCTGGCTCTCTGAAAAATTGTTGTTTTACCGTTAAGCTACTTTTTCACAAGTCCAAAGTTATGAACTGCTACTGTGCACTGTCTATGGGCGTGTGTGTGTGTGTGTGTGTGTGTGTGGGTGTACTTGTGTGTATAAATTAGTGTCCTGTGTATTTGCATGTGCTTGGCTACCGCTGTTTCTGTGGTCTCTGCACTTTTTGCCGTAATGCAATTCTGTTTCATCTAATTTGATAGGCGGCATTGTTGGCAGCTGCTGAGCCGACAGCATGACGGCATGATAAACTGACAATCTGGCATTCAGGTTGAAGTGTGTGCGTCATTTGATGCTATACTTTTTCTACAGTTCCAATTCTACCAAATTCCCAATAACATAGAGGCATATTCATAGGGCTATATCATAACATTCCCAACTCCAATAGTCAGTCATTGGACAAAACTTTGCTCGTAAAATAATAGCAAAAACGCCCACAACAAAATTTTATCAAACTCACATCATTTTCATTTTCAGTTTCATTTTGATTATCTTTTGTTGTTGTTGCACAGCTTATACTAATGTCTTTGTGTGGGTGTGTGTTTCTGTGTGTGTGGTGTCATGCTGTGCGCCAAATTATAGGCAATACGAAATGAAATCAGTACTCACACACACACACACACACACACACACACACACACACACACACACACACACACACTCACGCATATGTGGCGTGCTAATCTAACGTCCTCCAATAACTGCAAATTAGATTACTACGTAGCTACGCTGGAGTGCAGCAGGGTGTATTAGCTAAGCGAAACGGAACGAAACGAAATGGAATTAGAGCGCCGCACACTATTCGAGCCAACACCAACTGAGCACGCAAGTTTTCTTCTTCTCTTTCTTCGATGGCTTGAATTTTGTAAAGCTCAAAGAGAGAGACTTCGTTGTTAGATGTTTCGCGGGTTATAAGTTTTAGAAGACTTTAGTGTAAGCAAAAAGATAGTATCCTTCAGGCAGCTCTGCTTCCCTGCTCTGTGATGCCAAAGCTAGTGAGCTCTTTTCCCTAGCTCTGAAGAACTCTCTTGCATGAGCTTTTTCGTTCATACGAAGATATACCATAAAAGGCATGCTTATGCCAATCGCTCATAGAGTAAGCACTTTCATGTCACGGCATACAAAACAAATGTATAAAGACTGACACATGGTTTGGCCATTGGCAAGCAAAAGGTGTGAGTTCGCGGCACTGGCTGTGTATAAAAGTCAAGATACTTGGGCTGCCAAACGCACTTATGTATGTATGTAGCATTAGACTCGTACTAGTTCATGACATTGAAGGGATACACACGCTTTTATTTTTGCTTAAAGATTAGTCGTAATGTCGTCTACGAGCTTGTAGAGCTAGTAGTTTTATCAAAGGGCCCTAGATCTAACAGATAAATTTTCGCTCTAAAACTTGAAGACTGCAGCAATTGTCATGCAAAGAACGATTGACGATATTGATATTAATACTCAGCTTGATCTCCAAGTCAACATCGTTGGTGATGCTGTCTCTTAGAAAAGCAAAGTACTTGACAGTATCGAAAGCATAGTTTCTAGCTGCAATCTAAGAAACTGTCTCTGTCACTGTCATTCTGCAGGAATAAACGCTTCCGTGGTTAAGAGAGTATACGCTATGCGTGTCTTAGAAGTTCGCATTTTTTGTTGTTGTTTCCATTAGCTGGCACGAAAAAGTATCGAAGTATCTGAGTATGTGAGCATCTGGGCAGCTGGGCGGCTGGGCAACCGGGGGCTCGAGTACAACAGCAGTTGATGGCGTGCGAGTGTTGATAAATCTCAAACAAACAACAAATCGACACTCAAACTGCAATCCCAGGACACATACATGAACGCTGTATATTGTAACATAGTATATGAAATAGCGTTGTGGCCATGAAGCAGACAAAACTAATAAACATAATTCAAACTTTTCCGCTTAGAGTTTTGGTTTTATTTATTTTGTAAGACGTCTAAGACGATGAAGGATGCCAATGCTAGACAGACAGACAGACAGTGTCTTCAGTGGCGTTGCTGAAAGGGGATAAAATTAGTTGGTCATTCATGTTAAAGATACACCAATTGCACGCTGAACGTTGGAAATCTTCTTCATAGCATAATCTATATGGCTATTATGTCTGCTTAAGCTAGCTTGAAAGCACCCTCCCAATTAAGGGTGCGGATATTCCAGGTGCATACACGCGTTGTCTTTACACGTTTGCGAGGTTTGTCAACTTTCGGGATTACTTTTGAAGATACAACTAGTTAAAGTAGCAATCTACAGCAGAAGCATCGGAGGACGCCAGAAAAAGCCCCTAAAGCAACAGATTCAGAGTCCAATACAACATCAACAAGAGGGCAAAAAGAGCAACCGCCTCAAGTGGGTGCCGTCATGAGCCACAACAAATCGAATCACATCGAAGTGCAGGTTATAAGCAGTGAACTGTAGCCAGAGCCATTCCATCCACTCCAAAGACGGGCATTGTAATGCACGGCACTAGGAAAAGTGCAGACTAACAATTTTTCACACAACAAATTAAGCTTTCAACTATGACGTCACGACCTGAGTGCCCGATGAAATGTTATAGCACCTCGTTTCAAAGACAATATTTGAATTGACTTGCTGTCGCATGTGATGGTAAAGCGTCTTGCTTTACAGTCCACAGGCTATCGCTATCCAATCATGGCAAGAACGTTCAAGTAGTCTATGCTCAAGGTCGTTTGTAGTATAACCCCACCGGGGCGACGAACAACATTGAAGTTGACTTGGGTTTGCATTGAAAATATATGCAGAGTGCATGATTCATGACAGCAAGACACATGGTTAAACTGCTACTAAGAGAGGAAGAAAGACTGAGGAAGACTGCAGATTGGATGAGCGCATCAGGACTCAGACAGGCGAAAAAGCTCCTTAGCTCCTACAACTCTAATAGGTTCAAGAAAATGATAGAATTAAGCAAGCATAACCTTAGAGTCCTGACTGTCCTACTTACAGGACATTTCAGATTGAGGGGACACTTGAGCAAGCTGAGTATCACAGGCGCAAACACCTGTTGGTTTTGTGACCAGGAATAGGAGTCATCGCGGCATGTACTCGCTGAGTGCGACACACTGGCCAAAAGAAGACTCTCGATGCCTGAAGTAGCCGAGCTGGAACCATCCCAGATAATGAAATATATATCAGAGATAGGATTATTGAGAGAGCTTTAAGCTAGATAGGGATCATAATAGCGACCCTTTGGATCTATGTGCACTTTTCCCCATTAATATAATTATTATTATGATCTATAACACGATGGATTCTTTCGAGACCAGAAGAGCCACCCCATGCCTTAAAAGCGTTGTGCGTAGGGTTTGGGACCCATCACCTAAAACCCCAATTCTAATGCAAGAAATACAACAGGTTGGTATGGCCAGTTAAGAAGAAGACCTAAGACAAGACAAGCGAGCACTGCAATGCTTAAAGCTGGTGCCAGGCAAAGGTCGATATTTTTCAAAGCCTCCCAACAAAACCGAATCAAATAGATAGAGGCTATGAATTGGATATCGGACTCTATTAATCCTTCTGTTTGGCGACTTTTCATCCTTTGTGAGATGTCCACATTGAAGTATGGATAGTCCGAAGTTGTACCAGCCTGTTCGCGTATCTATGGGCTGTCTGAGCCTCCTCCCAAACTCAGCACTTTTTTCAGAAGTGAAATTATGGCTTTTCTTTATAAAGTGTATAAGTTTAGTTTGTTTTACTAGTTTATGTATAGAGCTATGCCCAGTTTGATATAAATCGGTCAACTATAACATATAGTAGTAACACATTTAAGTGAAAATATGAATCAATGTCGAATTGCTCTCTTTTTTAACACGTTCAGAGAAATGACGTACGTATTAGTAAATTATGACTTCGTATAATTTGGCGTGTGTATGTCCTAGCGCTATCTCAAGCTTAATGACGTGCTACCATCACGGCATGTACGCTGCATATGATTAGTTATCACACCCAAGTTAGGCCAAAAGGTATCTTGCATTCCAAACTGTAACTATATGAGGCAAAATTTAGCTGACTACTCAGATAGTGAAATTATGGCTTTAATAACATAGCTCCAAAAGCATTGTAAACAGTAAAACTTATAGTCTTACATGCCGTGATGGTAGCACATAAATCAGCATGAGCTAGCAATAGCTAGCAATGCGCAGCTTCGTCATTTGTTATTCCTCGGAACGCGTTAAAAGTAAGGAGAGAGCTTGGCGTCACTGATTCGTATTTTACCAACAATTTGTATGAAACAAAAACTAAATAACAATTTTTTCAATAACCATCAATTTTGATCTTTTGCATTTATGTCGTATATGTGACGGCAAAATGGCAAGCTATTTGAGGTTTCAGATATCTATAAACGAGTTTGCTTTATGTTAAGTTTTGTGCATTGTTGAATAAGTTTTCTGATAGTCTCCCAATGCGCTCAAACATATCTGAGATGCTAGCGAATTGCTCTATTGGGTTGAAATTCGCATGAAAGAGATTGCTGACACAACCTCTTTTGACTTGACCCCACGCAGTTTGGCAACTATTAACTGCGCCCCTGGCAACTTCCGCCGGAAGTGGGCAGTAAAATGGCTGACGCCAGTGTCGCCACGTATGCACTGTGCAATGCCACTTAGCTACCTACAGATCAGCCATACTCACTCTCGCGTCCATCACTTACACGCATGACTAGGTCCAGAGCAGCGCTCACTTTTGGGCGCTCGCTAATCGTAAAATAAATTATTTTTCTTGCGTATATCATCGGCAAGGATGTTGGCTTAGGATTCGCCTGATTGCGGGCTATGAATCTGACATTACTTTTGCCAGGGAAAACATAAAAGTTTCACTTAATTGCCCAATGGCGGTGGCGGTCGGTGGTGCCAAAGGGGGGGAGCTGCTGCTGTTCCTGGCGCCTGGCTAGCTGGATTTAATTGCTGTTAGCCTAATCACTTGTGCTAGATTAGTTAAACTTGCTGATGTGCTACACCCACACATGCCACATATATGTGTGTGTGTGTGTGTGTGTGCAGATTTGGTTACTGTATATGGTGAGGGGGGGCACTGTCAAGTGGCAACTGTGCCAGTCATAATTAAGCGTACCAAAGCATAACAATATACGACTGGAATGGAGCTGAACCTGGAGCTGGAGTTGTGGCCAGTTAACAAAAAGTTTCGGTCCATGTGGCCGACTTGGTTGGGGCTAAAAAAGTTTTTAATCAAAAGTGACAGCTGCCTTTGCATTGGAGCCCTGCTGCTGTTCTGGACATTGGGCATCGAAAATAGTCTCAGCATTGAAGCTGACAGTTGACAGAGTTGCACACAGATTGGAACTTAATGCGGTTGCAGTGGCAAATCCAGCCAAAGCTCCCTCAAAAGTATGCCAGTACTAGCGCCGGCGCCGCTCTAGACACAGCATTTTCGCTAGAGTTTTTGCTTTCAACAAAGCCAAAGCCAAAGCCTTCCAATTGCTACACAGCGCCATATGTCTGTGTGTCTATGTGTGTGTGTGTGTGTGTGTGTGTGTGTGTGTGTGTGTGTGTGTGTGTGTGTGACCAGCCAATAAGTATGCAACAAAATCCTTGTTATGCTATGGCACCCCAGCAATTCAACGCACTCATTTTGCCACGCCTCGTTGCGAAAATGACGCTGTGTATCTGTAAGATAAATATGCTTGCACTCAAGTATCTACAAGCTGATTTCAATCAGGTTGAGTCTGTGATTATTGCTGATGTTGCCTTTGCTGTCTCTGTTGCTGTTATTGCTCAGATACTCTGTCACTTTTCCTTATACAGGGCATATTAGCTAGGTTATGACTGTTTATTCGGTATACAAGAAACGCGAAATTTGATGTTAATAGAAAAAGTGTGACCGTATACTGTATCTAGCAACGAGTTTCTATTCCACCCCTTTGGAGAGGCATCCGTGATTTGGCATTGAACAAACATTGGAACATCCTTTCTCGAAACTAAGACTATCGTTTTCAAAAGTTAAGAACGTAAAAACAATACATAATTACTCTCCAGTCTTAGGAGGTTATTCTTCGAGGTTTGTAACTCCATATGTGCAGAGAGAAAGCTTCCTTCTGCTCTCAGAACCTAAAGATATTCTAGACTAGAAAAAAACAGTTAAGCATACTGCTATGTGAACCTCTCTGAATAGTATATCATATTCTCTGAGTGCATGGGATCTAAAAAGCACGGTTAAGGAAGCGAGCTGTATCAGTGCTCAGTGCGGTTAAAGCGGCACTCGAACAGGTGAGCTGTTTTATGTGAACTCTGACCACAGAGTTGGCAGACATGCTCAACGCTAGCCAAGAAACTGTTCAGTATCTTCGAGTAACCCCACGAAATCTGGTTTAAGGCGGACCACACATATCTTTGAAGCAGTGCCTCCGAGGCGTTCAACTGGGTTTGGCCACGCATGCAGTGCCGCTGCCTCGACGAATTGTGTGTATATTACTTTTAGCTTGGCTCTCAAAGGTAGGGCAAAAGTGCGATACCTGGAAACTCACATCATAGTTCGTGGCGCATGGTGTGCATTCTTGCGAACATCGAGCGTGCCATCGGCATGTAGTTGGGCTTCCTTAGCGGAGCTCAAGAAGAAGGCAGCGTTCCCGAATGGAGAGCTTACTGATCTCAGATTGGTGGTCGTAATTGCATGGCAACCGGTTGCGATACTGACGGACGCATTTTGCAACGTTTGTGATACGGTAATTACTCCACTGATGTGTTACAGGTGACCAAACAGCTGGCGCATAATCGAGGAGAGTGCGACTAAATGCTTTAAAATTTGCAGTACTAGGGCGCTTTTCCTGGCTTTTGAAATTCCTTCTGAGTTCTTAGCAAACTAAAAGAAGTTGTCAGACGAAACACGAAACATTGTGGTAATGCCGGGTAGAGATCTTTTTGGTTGCAGTGGTGAAAAGTGTTGAGGATATGAGGGCTGAAAGGCTGATGTTTCGATCAACAATAAAGGTGTTAAGTAGCGGTAGATTTACATTGTTTACGTTGTACTTCAATTACGGATATGTCACAATGAGAGGCTACTATATAACAGTTATCGGCATAAGAAACTAATATTATCCTTTCGGGAAGGTAGCTTGGTGATGTAGAAATTGAAGTGAAAGGGGAACAAAGCACCTAGTTTTGCGTTACTTTAAAGAAATGCGACGAAACTCAACAAAGCACAGACTTCCGGCCAAGTTTTCGGAAAGCTAGTATTTTAAACCTTGAGATGGGGGAAGAGAAAGATATGCTTGATGAGTGTGCCGTGACTGGGAGATCGATCGCTACCAGGCTAGACCTTAGATGTGGCGGCGTGCTGTTTAGGCCCTTGAAACGCATGCCAGAGGTAAATGCTTCGAAAGACTTGGCAGAAGGCGCAACTCAAGAATTTTGATCAAATGCAAAAAAAGCGTAATAATTCTTGTCTTTATTGTTGTTTTTTATGCGGTGTGTCGGTACAAAATGTTGAATTCCTTCGTTTATTCATTGAAGGACTAAAACCTAAGGTATGCAAAGTTCGGTGTGCTGTTGTAAGTCGCTTATATCTTTATTGTTGATAATGCTGCAGCGTCCAATGAAATTTTCTGCTATCTAAATTTTGTGCGACACGTGCCAGACACAACAACATTAACGTCAACATCCAACAACAACTGGAACCTTGTCAGCAGCAGAGAGTGAAGAGTTCTCAGCTCGTTTCCCGCTTATGCAAATTTTCAAGACCCCCCAGGACCTCGGCACTCTTTATGACCGAGAACGGCAACAATAAAGCAGTTTCTAGTTGTCTTGGCATAATACTGCGTACAAAAACCAAC
Organism: Chymomyza caudatula; assembly: GCA_035041775.1. NCBI lineage: Eukaryota > Metazoa > Arthropoda > Insecta > Diptera > Drosophilidae > Chymomyza > Chymomyza caudatula. Next base: position 562,071 of record JAWNKW010000150.1, read on the forward strand.
TGCTTGTGGGTGTGCGTCCATCCGTGATCCAGCCAATGAATACTCTTTCGCAGTACTCAAGAAAGCATTTAGGAAACTGGTCTATGCGCTGCAGGGTCATGGATATAGCTGTAAACTTCCATTGAAACGGAAAGCGAAAAATACGAATACATTGTGCGATCTCTAACACTAGCATATAAGCGCTATAAGGAGTTGACATGAACTACAACAACAATAAACTATAAAATAATACTCACTCAGTGCACATTCAAAGATTATGTAGTTTTACATTTCATTCGGTTGATTGCCAGATGCGATAGTCTACTTTGGCTCATTGTTAATTTCAAGTAAGATCTTCTTCTTCTTCACTGGCCATAACAACCCATTAACGGGTTACGGCCTGATGTAAAGCGCTCCTCCAGGCGTCTCTGCTTTAAGCGCGCCTTCTCCAATTGGTGATACCAAAGGTAGCTAGGACACTCTCTATCTGTTGCTTCCAACGAAAACCTTAGACAGCCGCATTGAAGATCTTTTTCGCAGGAGATTCTTCATCCATACGCATAATATAGGCATCCACATCAGACTGCGTCATTGGGTTTCTTTAATTTCGAATTAAACGCCTCTGCTGCCGATCCCTGCTGTAAGTTGTTCAATAATATTTCTCGAATACCTTCAACTTGATGAAGAGATTGTTCTTAACGAACTCGCTGTTGTTGTCTGGTCATCGTCACGTAAACACAAGTCTCTGCTACGTTACGTTGCTTAAACAATCAAAATTCAATTTAAAAATAACAATTTCTAATTTTTTTCAAAAACATGAAGTCTTATAGCAGTCGCGTTTACAGGCGCAAACTCATCCCGAAACTCTTCCATAGCATGCTAACAGTAATTTCCGAAGCAAAGCGACCGCTCACACAACACGAAATAGAAGATGCCGTGTCCATGCGTTTGCAACGCAACGATGAGGAGCTCCGACGTCAGATCACTGTCAATCTAAACGATGCCATTATCAATGGGTATTTAAGTGTTAAGGACTTACATTATAGCATTCGACGAGATCCCCTAAATATTGACGATATACCTGAACTTCAGGATCTGGGCGTGGTACAGCAGGTAAGCGTGGGCAATGAGTTAGTACTATTAAATATGGAACCAGGCGTATCGAATAATCACATACGGTTGAGCATCGATGGAGCCAAAAAGAAAAGCAATACGGAATATCATCTGGACTCGGATGGGGCGACCGAAAAGATCATTGCAAGTGATCATAAGCAAGATGATGAAACATTTGCCACGAAGTCCGACGAGAACTCTGAAAGGACTCTGAACCCTAGTTTCGACTGAAGCTATGAAGAAGATCTGAACAGGAGCAGCATCCAGCTCGGCATATTTGAATCACATAAGCTTATTCAGTTTGGCCAAGTTTTTCTTTTTTAGCATTCCGGCAAACATTTAAATTTAAAAACTTTCAAAGTTGTTAATTTCTTTAAATTATTGCATGTACTTACAATCAACTTAATAAACTTTATAACCACTGCAATGGATGAAGGGTCTTAAAGATATCTGAAATTTGCTTGAATACGCTTCTTATTCCTTCTTATGTTATCAGTCATCTATAATCTCTCTGAAATCCTCTGGAATATAAAGCATTATATTGCAAATCTTCAATGCCACTTCTATCTACTCAACAATTCTACCAAACAAACCTAGATTACACTTTGAAAAATTCTGAAATTTGTTTGAAGGCGCCAAATTGTCATTTATTTTGTATAGTCTCAAAAGCAGTAAAGGGAATATCTTCAATAGCTAGATTACTGCTGTGGCAGATTAGACAGCAAAGAACTCTGCAATTGACGCCAGATTGTCATCTGTTTTCTATATAATCAATAGCAGTATAGAGCAGATCTTCAATGTAACTTCTATCTACTATTCGTATATATCTATTCAAAAAATTTTCCAAACAAACCATTTTGGACTTATACTAACAGGAAACACGCATGTCTTCAAAACAGAAGGAGTATGGAGCTGCTGCTGATGGAACCCTTAAAGACGCTGGTTTGGGATAGATATAAAAGAGTTAATTTTTACTGAGGAGACTTTGATTTCCAGTTAATAAGGGTAAACACATTTTTTAAATAAATAACCCTTCCGAATGCTTACAAATATCTTCTTTGTCAGAATAGACAACGAGTCTCTGTTGGGTTGATCAAGAAGTTAAAACTTTCCGTGCTGAAACACTTTCTGTGTCACTGTACGACCTTACAAAGAATAAATATAATTTAAGAATGGAAGGTGGGATTATTCTGCCGGCGTTCTCCGCAATGCTATCTTATTTCTCATTCTGCTGCGAACGTCAATAAGGAAGGTTGTGCCCTCTCACTCGCGTTCCGGATAAGTGACGTCACATTTAGAAAGTCAAAAACTGCAATTGAAAGTAGGTTGGTTAGTGGGCGGAAAGGTCACCAAATTGTTGATCTACACTTATATTTAGTTTCCTTTGGCTTCTTTGTTCTGAGTGCCGCTCGTAGATAGTGACAGCGGCCAGCTCAATCTTGTAGGTAGAGTAAACGTAGATTGTAGACTCCCCTTTTTGTCACTATAGTTATGGTCGCGAATGCCTTTGCTTTTAGTTTCTATTGACGTGATTCACTTCTTGAGGAACTTGAGAGTTCGTTCTAGATAGGCGTTTCATATGAATCTTCATCGTTTTTGGACTGAGCCTTCTATTAATAAAAAAAATTTCTCGGATTTTAATTTTGATTAGCTTCTGTTTATTTTTCGATATACTATTTACGATCAGACCGGAGTGGGTATTTACAAATTTGAAAAACAGCTAAATTTTGAAATTTAATTCGTAATGCTAAATACTTCATAAGAATGTGCTACATTGTTGGCCGCACACCCGCCACCCAAGCCTCATATGACACTTGGCAATCTTCACCAGTGAACTGTGTTGGCTAGCGGCGGCGCCAGGACAGCGGCTCTTTTTCCATTTCTTTGGCCTGCAAGGAAGCCGCTTGATAACACTGTCGTACGGCTTCCTGCTCGCACGGCGGCACCAGTATGTAGTGATTGCCGTACTTGCGCAAATAACCGTTAGTGACTGCCTTTATCAGAATGTTTGGAATCTGTCGCTTCAACTCCACTGTCAGACACTGCAGACGCTGTGACAGAACAGCAATCATTTCCGCATAACACACTGGACGATTCAATTCTCGTACCAGATTCACTGTAGCGACAAGGTAATCTGGAACCGGGTGATGTTGCTGTCTAGCGAATGCTGCGTTCTGGATCAAACGCCGTGATGCCGACGGCGTAGGCAGCAAAGGCTGCGACGACGGCGTTGCTGCTGGCAGTTGGATAGCGTTTGGCATAACGCTATGCCGAGTAGGATACGCACGCCGTACTGCGCCGCGCACTTTAGCGTGCGAATTGGTCACGTAGCTAGAGTAATGCTGATATGCTGGCATTCGTCGTGGATTATAGCTGCTGCTTGTAGCTCCCAAGGCGTTTGACGCTGGTACAAAAGCCGGCATGTGGCGCATGTTCGGATCCGCTTGAGAAGCAAGTGACTGATAATGGTTGCCGCTTGACAGCTCCTGGTAAGCGCCGGCGCACGATTGGCTAGGGCCTGCGCTAAACGGAGGATTCCTTTGAGGATACATAGCTCCTAGACGGTAAGGGATAATTGAAAAATATTACACTTGCTGCCACAAAAAATATAGAATTATTGTTTAACAGCGATTTGCAGTTTAGCTCAACAGACCAACGTTTTTTTTTTTTTTTTACATATGTACGTATACAATTGTAGAGCTTGTTTTTCAAAGTTTACTTTGTTAGCAGCGGAGGGAGGGGGATAGAAAACCACACACAAAAAAAAATCATGAAAATTGTATGAAAATAAAATGAAATTATATATAAGCTTCAAAGGAAAAAGCCAAAGTGAATTTGCGGCTTTGAGTGCCCCTGGGCAAGGACAAAACACGCAAATCCGTTTACATTCAAAGATGTAAAACAATATTGCCAACAAGTAAGACACCAACAACAACGACAATCCCATCAAGGGTGAGTATTTGGGGCACATAACTGCGGGCTAGGTCCCAGCACAATGAGGTGCTAAAAGAATCACAACTTATGTGAGCCTCGGGCAAGTGGTCCGAGCGCGTTCAAGAGATAGCTAAATAGAGCTGGCAACACTTACTTACCCTTAAAGTGGCTTGATGGATATCTAAAAGAATGGGTTGTAGCACTGAAGCTAATAGTTGTACAATTTGTTCCGAATGTGTTATAACTTAAAGTGACTTCAGGCAGTTATAAGAAACTTTTTAGCAACAAAGATTTTGACTTGAAATATTTGGCGAATATAAATTTAATGAAACTAAATGAACATTTGTTTGTGTACCCTTATCTTTGACACTAATCGAAAGGTTAATATGTTTGAAAGCAAACATTTTTGCCTTTCTAGGCTTGCTAGATCAAGTCAGAAATTAGCATCGTGAGGAAACATAAGACGTCGAATGCTGAAGGTTATACAACCCTTAGAAGGATTGTGCAAACAGCTGCCTGAGCAGAAATAGCGAGATGAGAGAAGATCGAGTTGTGCAGGATTCATAACGTAAGCAAAGTAACCTCTCCAAAAAGTCAAGTGGTCTTTAGTATCCGTGCGACTTTCTGCAGAGAAGTAGTGGGAAATCTAAAAGTGAATGCACAGGATGCAGTATGACTTTTTCCATGGGTTGAATTAAGTTAGGTGAACACATAGCACAGCGAGTCTGGTATAATGCGCCAACTAACGCCCCTCAGAAAACAACAGCCGAAGTTGTTGACTTGTCAGGCGTCCGATTTGAATGCATGTTGTCGGGCATGCATTGCCACTTGGATAAAAGGTATCTATCACCTCTTCTGCTTTGTGGACAGCAGCAATCGGTTCGAAAACGCAACTCTACGCCAAACACAAAGTCTTGCCTGCGATTTGGGTGTCAACCACGATACTCCCACTAGGGGGCCGACCTCAATGAGCAGCCTTGGAAAACTGCTCAACCAGTGGTACCGAAATGAAGGGCTCGGTTGGCCCTCCCCTTTTAGCACCGATAAGCTCGGATTTGGGAACCCCGCCAGTTTTGGCAAAAATGTCAGGGACTGGTTACCCACGCACCTTTTGTGGCGCTACCATCAGGCGCCGTTATGTGCATATGGCATCAGCAAATGATATCAGCAGCATCAGACTATGTCTCTTCGTTATAACACCGAACACATCCCATACTACTTTCTGCGCTCCAAGTCCATCCATGCATACGGAGTGCATTGATAAAGGTTATGAAGCCAATCTTCAAACACAGCACCGCATGGACATGCAGGCGAGTTACTAAGACATGTTGTATGGGAATCCAGAGCGGAGACTAAAACCAAAGTCCCGCCGGCTGTAGACGAAGCTTGCGTCCGTGCACAGGATGAACTTGCCAAAGAAACACTAATAGCGCTTCAGAAGTTAACTTTACGACACCAATTACAGACGACGGAGTCGATATACCGCCGCCCACTCATGACGTAGTTAGGGGCGCAATCAAGCGACTCAGACGGCCCGTGAGTTGGACGTATGCACGCAACAACTATTCTGCAGAATAGATGAGATGATAAGATCTCCTTAAGTATTGAGTTGTTTTCGCTCTTCAGCATGCGGGACCAAAATATTGTCCACGGTAAATTGGCAACCGCTTATGTTCCTCTCTCTAGCAAATAGCGGACACACAAAGAAAAAATGAACCGCATCTTTGACGACTCCGCTTCCACAGTGTGCACAGAAGGGGTCCTCCTCGTGCATGGACCTGTAAAGTTAGGCCTTCTTGAAGCAACTATGTCCTGTTCGCATTTTTGCTATGTAGAAAGCACATGACCACGGTTAGGCTAGGGTTGGATATTGGATAACAGCCTGTGCGTCCATCTGTTTGCCATCTTCACTGCCACTTGGTGAGGCAGCAGCTGCTGTGCCGCTTTACTTTTCCGCAGCAAGCAGATCGCTTGGGAGCATAGTTGCCACAACCAAAGCGGCGTCTGCGAATACCGTTCTAAAACAACTTGTAACTCTTTCTAACTGTGTGTGTGTGTGTCTGAGTGCAAGTGTTTACACAAGAGTTACTTTTAAGATAAATGTTTTGTAAAGTGCACAGAAGAGATTGCGTTGTTCTTGCTTAATGTTGCATTTGCAAAATTACGTACCACGAAATCTCATTTAGCAGACCAAACTCCAGTCTACAACGCAACTCGCTGGCAATGCCCATGGATGGTGTATGGTGTGTGGCATGTGGCAAGTGGCATGCAACCAACAGTCAAACAAATGCCATTGTATGTGTGCGCTTGCCACATATATTACCAAATGAGTTGCAACACAAGGCACAATTGTAATGCGCTTGCCACGCTCGCTTGCTCGACCAACGAGCGTGAAAACAACGCAAAACGGTAAACACACATTCCCACTCTCACACACACACACACACACACACACACACACGCACGCACATTATCCGGTTAGATTGTGGCAACAGTCTAAACAGGTATTATCACACATACGACCTAGAGGTATGTGTATGCAGGTGGCAAGCAAAATGGCGGACAAGAGAGAGAGAGAGGGGGGGAGGGAGGGACAGAGGGTACGAGCGAGTTGGCAAGAGGGTGAGACATAACTAAAACTCAAAAGCAGTGACTTCCGTTGCTAGGGAGTCAGCCATTGCGATTAGTTGGTGTCAATGTGTGTGTGTGTGTGTGTGCTATATACGGATTTGAGCCTTTCAATACCAGTTGGCGTCGAGGCAATCAGTCAGAGTAAACAACATGACCAAACAACAACGACGACGACGACTTGCTGAACGGACAGCCAACTAACGGTGACAGCGGCTACAAATACAACAACAACATCCACACAACTAACGCATCAACTCATGACACCAATAATAACACTCACTGGACGAACGCGCCAAAGCACACATACACACATTAGCATATACGTACATGTCTATGTGAAAAGTGCTCGGAATGAATCTTTCCAGACGTTGTGACGTGAAAGAAACAATCGACAATAACCGGAGATAGATAAAAGTTCTCTAAGAATATCTACTTAACTGACCATAACAACCCGTTATCGGGTTACGGCCTGATGTAAATACATTCATTCATTGGAATTGTGGTTTTACGTGATCTCGAAAGAACCAAGTGTCATTGTTAGTCGCCTCATACGACAAGCCTTGACCTGCTGCGGTGGTATTCTCTAACCCGCTCACCACACGGGAGAATCTCAAAATCTCTCTTTCTGAGTCGCCACTGAGAGAAAACCACGAGTTCAGCATGTTTCTCGTTATGGAATGCTATATTTTACTTACTTGCCTATTACTTTTAAGGAACCCAATCGAAAATTTGCAAAATCTCTGCCTATCTGCTACGATTTCCACCGAGAGCTCCCCTCTATTGCCCACATTCCGTCTGTCAATGAGCTCTGCTTGCGTGACCTAAAGCAATGCAATGCGGGAAATTCCCCACATTGGATACTTAAGAGCGGCAGCGCCCCAGACATACAAGGTTAACCTTGGCTTAGTTACGCACCGGATTTTCCAAGCTCCAGAACAGTGTAAGCCCCGAAGTCTCGACAGCTTGTGCGATCCGCAGTCTTACCTATTTGAGTGCCACTTAAATACCGCTGAGCTCACAGCGTTATCACACTCGACTATCCAGTCGAGGTTGTTACCTTCATCAACCTGTACCGGATTATTCCCGATGCCTAATCCTTGTCTTGGTGGAACTAAAAAAGTGTACTGCTCCATGAGCTATTGTAACATAATGATGCCATGACGGGTAATGGTAATGGGTATCTTAAAAAACGAGGAAAAGAAAACATTTGGAATCAATTCATCACATTTTTTTTTTGGGCGTTGCTACTGGTGCTTGCGGAGGCAACGCGATGCACTGCCATCGCAACAACCAACCATTGACTACAAACTCGAGTTATTTGCTCGAGATGTCAGTCGAAAATTGCCTGAGAAACACGAACAGACAGATGGAGCTACGGACATGAAACTTATGGTCTGTCAGGCCTTCTTCTTCTTCTATAATACACTTTTACTCTATGTACCTGCGGCTGTTCAACCAGTGGAAACTGGTTTGACGCAGCTCTAAGAGGCAACATTACCCACTAAAATTGTGCCTTTGTCCGAAGGGTTTCCAACTGAATTTGAGCACTCTAGCACTCCAGCACTCTTTAATTTAAAATTTTTTCAAATCATTAGTTACTTTGTAATCAGTACTGCTTTCTTCTCTACAAAGCGCTTTAAAAATCTTTTGGTGACGCTAAAAATATGACTGAAGGAATTAATTGCTGAACAGATTTTAATATGTAGCTCCTTTGCATTTTGTACGACTTTTATCACTTTTTTTGTACAAACAGTGGCCGAAATTCAGTGTCTAAAGTACACAGACGTTTTACAAGTGGAATGAGCTTAAATATACCACAAAATGCAATATTGTATGAAATTTATTTGGTTTCACGTAAAATATCCAATTCAGACAGGTTGTCCAATGCAGACAGTTTTCACTGTAATTTGAATTCAGGCAATATTGTGTTATAATTTTATATACATGAAATAAAAGGTAATTAAACAACCCTTACGAAAAGTTTAAATGGAGCATTTATCGTTATTCCAAAAATGAAAGCTACTAAAATTGCATTATGCTCCAAACCGGAAAACCTCAACATTTTCTTATGTCGACTACTAACTAATTTTCCATATGATTACAGATATTAATAATTATAATTATTCCAGAAACATCTGACGAAATGGACAATGCACTGAAAACCCTAAGCTTAATCGAACTCTTCCATTGAACAGTGCAGTAGTTTTGACTAAATCCCAACAGCTCATAGGAACTGCTCGATTTCCACGAGTTTAAGCTCAATCTGCGATATCCAAAAGCGAAATAGCAACATACAAAAACAACTAACTTTAAACTCAAAAAAAAAAGGGTGTTTCATATATTTGATTATCAATAGTCATAAATTCATATAATAATAGTTTTGGATAGTAAAGTTAAGTAAATAGTTTTGGATAGTAAGTTAATTAAAGTAACTTTGTGTTAAATTCAAATTCAGGGATTTTCTATGAGTCCCAAGAAACTGGCAAGTTTTGCGTAAGATAAAAAAAAAAAACAAAAAAAAAAGGTAAGTTGCAATTCAGAGCAAATATGTTGTGTAGTGTATGTGCAAGTGTGGAATACACTTAGGTTGCAAATTGGTTGGCTGGAGTAACTGCAAATAGAAAGAGGTCAGAGTTAGCAGGCATTGAGGTTCTGTTCCAAAGTACCGACTGACCATAACTGTGAGTTGAGAGTATCTAGAGCCTCAGCGTCTCCAGCAAGCAATAGCGAACCGTGTTCCTTGTGTAGATTTGTAAACAAAAAAAAGTGCCATAAATTCAGCAGTAACGTTTAGTTTCAGCCTCTAAGATATAATCTGTGTTTTGATATAAAGTAAAATAGTATTTCGTTTACCATTTGGTTGTTATAAATCGGACTTACATATTCGGGAAGCGCTGCTTAATAGGTCATATTTTCAGCAACCAAGTCAGCTGGCTCCGTAAATTAAGCGCTCGGCCTCTTGGTCCCCCAGACATCGTACTCCGGATCCACAGGCTCTTGTTTCACTGCTTTGGCTTCATTGTGTGCCTTGTCCAGCTTGGTTTGCTGCTCCAGAAGTTCCCCCATCAAGCTTTGGAAGGCTTGCTCACTCATGGGTGGACGCATCCGTATCGATATACAGTCATTTGCTTCTTGGCGTTCCATCTGCTCCTTGACTTTCGCGGTTGCCGCAAGCTCGAGGCTGTCCAGCTCAAGTGCTGTGTCGTCAACAGCGACGTCAGCCGGTCGTGGCTTTTCACTGTTTTCCACCAGCTCCGGGTATTCAAAAAGCAACGCGCCTTCAATTTCTTCAATTGCTGCTTGGAAATCTGCTCGTTGCATTCTGCGATCGGTGACAAACTTCTCCTTATTTGCGAAATACGGAAAGAGACGCTGCTTACTTAGTTTGTCGACCTTCCCGGTGGCATAAAACTCCACCTGACACACATCTCCAACACGAGCTGTAATCTTCGCTGGCCATGGCATTTGGCCCTTTGACTTGGCGAACACCTTATCGCCAACATTTAGAGTTTTGGCCGCTATTTGTTCAGCCTTAACCGAATCGCAAATATGAAAATCTGGCGGAAAACAAATCATTTTTGGCGTACAAATTGCTGTGTTTACCTTTGCTAAACGAAAAGCGCGCTGTTAACCAATTGTTATCGGCATCACAGCTATCGGCTAGCGTTGCCACTTGGAGCTTTATGGAATTCCATATGTTCTTGTTATGCCGCACTCACACTGAAGTCGCTAGAGAATTCGTCGTGAAGCGTTGCGGCAAACTCAGTTACAATTCTGAAAGCAAATTGAAAAGTGCAAAATATCAAGTGCAAAAATGCAAAATACAAATAATTATTGATAATTAGAAATTTAATAAAGTGGCAACCTGGACCGTTAAAAAATTCAAAATTTAAGCTGAAATTTACAATTAAAAGCAATTTTTGTATAAATTGATCAAACATTTAATGTACAAAATCATAATTTTATTGTTTTATACACATATAAAAACAAATATATATATATACCCTTGGTCACAAAATTGTGCGTAAAGCGAAAAAAAAATTTGAAAATTCAATTTTGACTCCATTTATTTTTAATTTATAGGGCATGTACAGCAATATATATTTATTTTATTTTGTATAGGGATCACTTTACTTTTTAAAACTGCTTTTTATAAACCTCGATTCTATCTACTTTGCAAATTATTAACTATTTACTGAAACTACCTTAAAATAAAGACTCGCAAAATTCTGTGTTTAGAAAGTTTTTATTTAATTAAGCAACTAATGAAGGTATCCCAGTAACTTTTGGAAGTCTATTTCGGAGGTGCTGCATCCTTAACCTTCATCTCCTCCTCAAACAAACTTACGTTGTCTTCCCTCATGAGTGACTTTTCACACACATGGGATTTCTATGCGTTTTGCTCTAGAAACATAAATTGTTTTAATCAAAATTAATATTTAAAGTTAATAATCAATCTATTTATGTTGTTTATAGTAAGTTGCAACAATTTTTTTTTTTTTTTTTTAGAGTAACTACAAGCTACAAGTGCCTTCGGCTGTCTTATATAAATACAATTAAACAAAAATTTTTTTTTTAAATCATTCATCTTATTATACCTTATAATGATAGATATTGGGTAGTGTTATGCTTAATTTCAGAAATTGTAGTGCTAATGTATTAGAACTAGTTGATTTTGTTATGCTGGATCTTATGGTAAATATAACATTGTTTTAAATATTGCTGTAATTTCTTTGTATAATTTCATCTCCCGCAAAGTAGGGTGGACTACCAATTCCAATTTTCGAAACATGCTGCAAAGTCCTCTTCGGTATAGTCTTTAGTGACAGCTTTCTTGCATAACCCTTGTGCACATACTTTTCCATTTCAAGTTTATACTTATTGGCAAATTTGTTGTTGTTACTACTTTCTTTTGGTCACATTGGCAACTCTACATTCTCCTTCCAGAGCATTCCTATTTAAAAATGTTCACCTATACGTGACGTCGTTTGTAACAGTATTTCTTTTACTCTTATGTCGTCAGGGCTCTCGCGGAAAATTGTTGGTACCAAAATTGTCAGATGCCAAATAATCTTTAAGTAAATTATGCAATTCATCACTCGAAGATGACTTCACGTGTAGCAATCTTTTAATTTTAGATTCGACATTGGTTGGTCCATATACAAACCATCCAAGTTTAGTCTTAATGGCCACTGGATTCGAGACTCCATTTCTAATGATAGTGCTGGACAAACCCAAATGCAAATTGTCGAGACCTATCAACCAAACTGGCTTGGCATTTTGATAAAGCATCTATTATTTTCCTTGAAAAAAACTGCATTGGCAAATTTAGGTCATCGATAGGCTGTACCCACTGATGTCAAAACTAACCTTTTGAGACATCTCCGTGATGAACTGATTGTTATACCGTTGCACTGACAGCGCACGTGTCTGGCCTTTTAACCCTAGCTTGGTGGCCATACAACTTTCGATCATAGTCATGGCGCTACCATCATCAAACACAGCAAATATATCAAATTTCCCATTTGGACCATATGAAACAATTGGCAGAACCTTAAATAGCTGTTCCGTGCAAACATGTTGTAACATGCAAAACAAAGTCGATTATGCTTGATAATCTCCCAACATGCGGACACATCTGTGATCTCATTCCATTTCTTACACTGGCTTAAAGTGTGATAATTATGGCACAAAATACAGAAAATATTAGGCAAACGACTTTCGATTCTGGCCAACTTGCACAGCCATATCGCCATATCGAGGAAGCTGCAACAGATGGACCCACATTTAGAGTGCCCGCTTGACGCAGCCAATCCATCTGATAATCGGTTGGCAACTTGTTCAAAAACTCATCCAATAGCATTGGATTCGTCAAATGCTGATGACATTCAGCAGACTTCAAGTTGGTGGAAAGAACAATGACTTGATCTAGTTTATTATAGGGAACTTTCGGAAGTTCTCTTATAACTGCGTGCTATCTAGAATTTCTGGACGACCAAAACGAAACTCCAGTTCCGCAATAAGTGCGGGCACATCTTCTGGGTAAATCATCATTGCCGCAACTGCTTCTTTGGTTTCGCCCACATGGCATTTATGTACTTAATTCGCTTACATAAATGCGATATGTTAGAGTGAAACTCACTAGTAGTGTCTTTAGAATTGGATATAAATAATGGCCACTCTTCCGGAATTCCGCCAAACAGTGGTAAATCGTACAACTTCACAGAGACTTCGGAAATGGTTTTCTCTTCTGCTGGCTTAATCTCACGGTGAATTCAAATAGGTAACAAATATGTATATAGAAGATGGCTTCCAACTTAATACATATACATATATAGGCATATGTATATTAACGACTTAGACACGGGTATCACTTAGACAACGGGTATCACGGGTATCGCGCAAAATATTGTAAAGTTAAGCTGGCAGCGACATTTTAACAAAATTGAAAAATGTAAGGATTTCGTACAACAGACTTACGATTTAACCAAAGACAATACAATCACTAAGATGAGTGACGCTCCTACAAATGTACGACGAAACTAATACTCTATAAGACGCTTATCCTTATCCCGTTTTGCTTGATGGCACAAAATATGGGTGAGGTCAGTGTTTGAGCGGAAAGTACTCCGTAAGATCTGTGGCTCGACGACATTGACAAAGTCGAGCGAATGATTATCCGCCGCAAGGAAGGTCTTCAATAAGTATGTTGAAGGAAGGCGAGAGAAGAACCACGTAGACAACTCACTAACTACAGGTAAACCTCCTACAACGCGGTGAATAGGTTTGTGAAAAACTCCGGGTTATAGGAAATCGCATTGTAGGAGACTCTAAATCCATACAAAAATCAGAGTTTGGTTCCAAAGTAAAAAAATTTTCAATAAAATATTGGAATTCGTATAGTAAAAATATGTGCTTAATATAATTTTGTGTATTTATTTGTTGAGTCATAAGAACATACATATTATGTAATTTAATAACACTCCATTTATTTAAACAAAAACAAAATAAAATAAAATTTCAATTCTACGTAAAATATTCAAGTTGAAAGATTTAATAAATTAAAGCCAAAACAGAACGATAACTTTCTACTCCTCCTCATCACTTAGTATGATTTGTTTCGAACGTTTTGTTCATACTAGTTCAAAATCTGAGCTTGATCCACTATCAGATTCGAGCATCCTTTCGACGATTATTGGTTTGAAAAAATCGTGCATTGAAGTTTGTTTGCTCTTATTTCGCAAATCTTTATAAATTTCTTGATAGGGAGCTAAATTGTTTTGAAGATTTCGTTTAAATATTTCTGCTCTGTCACTTAAAGGGTCGTTCTCCAAAATGTATTCTTCCAACTGCTTTGCCATATTTAAAACTTTTTCGATATTTTTTAGTGAAAAGTTTTCATTTTCAACATCGGAAAGATCGTCAGAGCTATCTCCAACTGATTCTTCATTTGTCATTGCCACTAAATCTGCTTCGTTTATTTCGTCGTCCGCAATTAATTCTTGAATATCAGTCATTGTTATTTCATCAAATCCATCACCTTCTACTGCATGCGCCAATCTCACTATGTTCCTATATTCATCTTCTTTTGGTGTAGAAACAGTACCCTGAACGTCTATTTCCGGTATTAGTGCTTTCCAACAAGCTTTTAGTGTTGAAGGACGAATTTCTTTAAGTGACGCATTAACAATTTCAACGGAATTTTAAATTGTAAATTGTTTCCAGACTTCTTTAACCGTAATATTTGCTGACTCCATCTTCTCTAATATTGCCTCAAAGGATTTCCGAATGTAGTAAGCTTTGAATGCTGCTATTATGCCCTGATCTAAAGGCTGTAATAGCGATGTGGTGTTGGGCGGTAAAAATCCGATTTGAACATTAGGATGACTTAAATCAGAACAAAATGCAAAGAATTTTGTTTGGGCAAGAAAACCTTTTTCAAATTAAAATAGTAAATATTTGAAAAAATTTTCGTAAAAATCGCGTTGTAAGAGTAGCGTTGTAAGAAAATGTCCGACATTTTGGGAACCGCGTTGTAGCGAAAACGCGCTATAGGAAACCGCGTTGTAGGAGGTTTAACTGTACCTTATTTTTGCAAAACAACTTCTGGAGACCTCACTAAAATAATGGTATAAACTATTGAAGAAATCGCAAGCAGAGCTAAATAAGTAATTTAGGTTATCCAATATTCATGTTCTTACTATGATTCTTTTGAAAAAAGACTGTCTACTCTAAAAAATGGAACATATGCCCTTAACTGAACCATTTTGAAATACTATTTGCTTACTGCTGCAAGCTAAATGATATAAAATCGTCAGACTTCTGAAATATTACAGCACCGATAATTTGGTATTATTTGGTGCAATTAATTAAAATTAGTGTGTAAGCACTGTTATTTGGGAGTATGTGACAGTTCGAAACTAAAATCATATAAATTTAAAATTTTGCACATTGTACAACCGGCAAAGTAATATCCTAAACTTTTTGACAGCAAGATCCGTGTAGTATTTATCATTGTATTGAAATATTCTATTTGCGATTTTGATTGTACAAAATTACAATACGCAAACGTGCGGCAAAAATTAGTGTGCATATTTTACCAGTACAATCATTAAAAAAGAAAAGCGTAATGGATCGTCGTTGCTGCGTAGCCAACTGCCCTTCCAATTCTCAGCTGGGGGAACATAATGACGTTACCTATTATTTATTTCCCTGGGAAAACGTCATTCGCAGCATTTGGATCAAGAACACGCGCATTGGCTTGGAACGTCGGATAACTATGGACGTGCTTGTTTGTTCTCGACACTTCCATCGTTCGGACTTTCAAACTATACGCAATGGCATGAATTTGCTTAATCCAGGCGTCTTTCCTACGGTATTTCCTTGGGATGAAATGGACAATTCTAAAATCGAGGCTGACCAACGGGCTGTGCAGCAAGATGCGCTCGATGGTGCTTCAGTTGCCAAAGTAGCTGCGATTGCTAATAGCAAGGAGAACACAGCCAAGGCTGTAGTGGAACAAGTGACTGAAGCGACATCCTCTGGTGCAACTACTAGCAAGGACAAACCAATTGACAACGATACAGCGGCTGGGCCCAAATATAGACCACTTAACAATATCATCATTGGAGCACGTCTGGAAGCTCTAAACAGCGAAGAGGCATGGGTGCCGGCGCGCATAGTCGAAATTGATGGTCAGCAGCAAACTGTGCTCATACGTTTTCAGCGCAACCAAAAACAGAGGGGGCCGCTCCCACCAGGAGTCAGCAATCAAAAATGGATAAGCATTAAGTCCGAGCGCCTGCGTCAGCGCGTTAGTACGCGTGTGGTGCCCACCTTTGAGTTACATGAGAAGTGCATGGCGCGTTGGGCGGGACCGCGCAAGTTTCCAGGCACCGTTAAGAAGCTGCTGGGCAACGATGCCTACGAGGTGCTCTTTGATGATGGCTATGCCAAGGATGTGCGCGCTGAGCATATGAGTAAACTGGCCATAAAGAAGAAGGCCAAGAAGCCAGTGCAACGCAAGGATTGACCTTTGCTGGATATGTCAACTTTGGGTTTGGGTAAGTTGTCAATGAACAATTGTATAAATTTGCTCTATTTTAATTGAATTATTATATTTAGCTCCCCTTGGTCTTCCCGACATACCCCGAGAAGGCGAATGGACCTGTCACTGGGTGAATGATCAACCCATTGGCAGTGGGGATTTTCTAATTGTTTGCGAGCAACTCAAGCCCACAGTTATTGGGTTTGTTTCAAGTGTACTGTGTATTCTTTTAAATTAAAAATTTCACTTCAATTCTAATGTTTTAATTATAATTTAAGTGAATCTTTTAAATTTGCTTATTTATACGCTTTTGACATTCTTTCTTTTGATTTTCAACAAATGAATTGTAACATCTGGAACGAGTTTTCTGCAACAAATTTCGTTCAGTTGTAAATTGTGTCATAGATTTGGTTTTTTTTTATGATTCGAAAATGCAGACTTCGTATTTTCGTACATTACATTGCTGTGGTTTTAAGCTGACCAACTTACAAGATATGTAGGTGCAAGTTACATAAGTATATGTAATGAATTTTCCAAACCAAAAAAAAAACCGTCTATGAAAAGATAAATTTAAACATTCGAGCGGATCAGGCGCTCCAGTCAAGAGTTTACTATCAAACAAAAAATAAAACCGATAGGAACTTCAATTTGTAAACTATTAAAATGAAAACTTATGTTTAAAGTAAGTTATCTCGGGAACTAATTACCCAAAATACTTGAACCCATAATTTGTTGATGCATACTTCCAGGCTATATAATAAAGTTGGTCAAGCAAAAAATATGAAATTTTAATTCTATAATTATTTTATGAAATTTCGTTGTTTTGCTCATAGCGTTCCAAGGGAAAGCGATGAAAACTACAGTGAAAATGTTTTTAGGCTATAAATGTACTTTATGTGTACCAAAATACCAAAATAAAGGGAAGAAACAGACAAACCTTTTGAGGCATTTCCGATTTCAACAACATTTTTAAGAGGATATAGCTATTAACGGGTACATTTGATTCACTTCATTTTAGTCTTGTTGGACTAGACTAGATTCCATATCTGCTTTTATCGGAGCTCTATGTCTGCCCGGCACACCGCTAGAGCTTTCTTTTCCAACTTTCTCGTCTCCTGACAATGGGCTCGGACAGATCGCGGATCAGTCGCCTGCAGCGTCCGATAAAGTGGCGTTCTTCACTTTAGTGGCTTCGTACCATTGGTTCCTCGGCAGTGTGGCCTAAGGCTATGAATTAGTTGTCTTGCGGCGAATTCCAGAAACATCTGTCGAAATGGACAATGCACTGAAAACCCTAAGCTTAATCGAACTCTTCCATTAAACAGTGCAGTAGTTTTGACTAAATCCCAACAGCTCATAGAAACTGCTCGATTTCAACGAGTTTAAGCTCAATCTGCGATATCCAAAAGCGAAATAGCAACATACAAAAACAACTAACTTTAAACTCGAAAAAAAAGTGCGTTTCATATATTTGATTATCAATAGTCATAAATACATATAATAATAGTTTTGGATAGTAAAGTTAAGCTATCAAAGTTAGTGTATTAAAACATATTTAAGTAACTTTGTGTTGAATTGAAATTCAGGGATTTTCTATGAGTCCCAAGAAGCTGGCAAGTTTTGCGTAAGATAAAAAAAAAACAAAAAAAGAAGTTAAGTTGCAATTCAGAGCAAATATGTTGTGTAGTGTATGTGCAAGTGTGGAATACACTTAGGTTGCAAATTGGTTGGCTGGAGTAACTGCAAATAGAAAGAGGTCAGAGTTAGGCGGCATTGAGGTTCTGTTCCAAAGTACCGACTGACCATAACTGTGAGTTGAGAGTATCTAGAGCCTCAGCGTCTCCAGCAAGCAATAGCGAACCGTGTTCCTTGTGTAGATTTGTAAACAAAAAAAAGTTCTCTAAGTTCAGCAGTAACGTTTAGTTTCAGCCTCTAAGATATAATCTGTGTTTGGGTATAAAGTAAAATAGTATTTCGTTAACCATTTGGTTGTTTTAAATCGGACTTACATGTTCGGGAAGCGCTGCTTAATAGGTCATATTTTCAGCAACCAAGTCAGCTGGCTCCGTAAATTTACCGCTCGGCCTCTTGGTCCCTCAGACATCGTACTCCGGATCCACAGGCTCTTGTTTCACTGCTTTGGCTTCATTGTGAGCCTTGTCCAGCTTGGTTTGCTGCTCCAGAAGTTCCCCCATCAAGCTTTGGAAGGCTTGCTCACTCATGGGTGGACGCATCCGTATCGATATACAGTCATTTGCTTCTTGGCGTTCCATCTGCTCCTTGACTTTCGCGGTTGCCGCAAGCTCGAGGCTGTCCAGCTCAAGTGCTGTGTCGTCAACAGCGACGTCAGCCGGTCGTGGCTTTTCACTGTTTTCCACCAGCTCCGGGTATTCAAAAAGCAACGCGCCTTCAATTTCTTCAATTGCTGCTTGGAAATCTGCTCGTTGCATTCTGCGATCGGTGACAAACTTCTCCTTATTTGCGAAATACGGAAAGAGACGCTGCTTACTTAGTTTGTCGACCTTCCCGGTGGCATAAAACTCCACCTGACACACATCTCCAACACGAGCTGTAATCTTCGCTGGCCATGGCATTTGGCCCTTTGACTTGGCGAACACCTTATCGCCAACATTTAGAGTTTTCGCCGCTATTTGTTCAGCCTTAACCGAATCGCAAATATGAAAATCTGGCGGAAAACAAATCATTTTTGGCCTACAAATTGCTGTGTTTACCTTTGCTAAACGAAAAGCGCGCTATTAACCAATTGTTATCGGCATCACAGCTATCGGCTAGCGTTGCCACTTGGAGCTTTATGGAATTCCATATGTTCTTGTTATGCCGCACTCACACTGAAGTCGCTAGAGAATTCGTCGTGAAGCGTTGCGGCAAACTCAGTTACAATTCTGAAAGCAAATTGTAAAGTGCAAAATATCAAGTGCAAAAATGCAAAATACAAATAATTATTGATAATT
This sequence comes from Chymomyza caudatula, assembly GCA_035041775.1. Taxonomy (NCBI): domain Eukaryota; kingdom Metazoa; phylum Arthropoda; class Insecta; order Diptera; family Drosophilidae; genus Chymomyza; species Chymomyza caudatula. The sequence continues at coordinate 581,247 of JAWNKW010000150.1, forward strand.
AGAAATTTAATAGAGTGGCAACCTGGACCGTTAAAAAATTCAAAATTTAAGCTGAAATTTACAATTAAATGCAATTTTTGTATAAATTGATCAAACATTTAATGTACAAAATCATAATTTTATTGTTTTATATACATATAAATAAATATAATATATTATATATATATACTTGGTCGCAGAATTGTGCGTACAGTGCAAAAAAAATGAGAAAGTTCAACTCTAACTCCATTTATTTTTAATTTATAGGGCATGTACAGCAATATATATTTATTTTATAGAGGGATCAATTTACTTTCTAAAACTGCTTTTTATAAACCTCGATTCTATCTAGTTTGCAAATTATCAACTATTTACTACCTTAAAATAAAGACTCGCAAAATTCTGCGTTTAGAAAGTTTTTATTTAATTAAGCAACTAATGAAGGTATCCCAGTAACTTGTAGGAAGTCCATTTCGGAGGTGCTGCATCCTTAACCTTCATCTCCTCCTCAAACAAACTTACGTTGTCTTCCCTCATGAGTGACTTTTCACACACATGGGATTTCTATGCGTTTTGCACTAGAAACATAATTTGTTGTAATCAAAATTAATATTAAGAGGTAATAATCAATTTATTTATGTCAGTCAGTTGCAAAATTTTTTTAGTGGACGTGGGTTATTTTGTGTGCCCCGAGCGGAGACGCACGAATTTGATTTCTTCTGTGCGAGAGATCGGAAGATTATGCCTAGTCCCAAGATAGTTTTTTATAATGTTATAATTGGGTCGTTCTAAATGCTCCTAAGGCTGTCCTGATTCCAGTGTTGATAATTGTGTTACATTTTTTTATGGAACTTATAGCAGCAGTACTGTACAGTGGTAAGGCATAATCAGACCTTGATATAATAAGTTGCGCCTGGCTACCACCTGAGTAAGAACACCACTCGGAAATATTATCAAACAGTCAGTCTAAATTTATAGAAAGATTTATGGATTTATTTAGCTTAAGTATGAGAAGGAAATGTGTATTTCCTTCTGTAAATCAATTATTTCGGTAAGCTTCTGGTATGCTATGATGAAGAGTACCACAGAGAGCGGCGATCCTTGGGGAATGCCATTGTCTAGTGTCCGAGTATTTGAATAGAATTTACCTACTTTAACTTTTATTTTTCTATTAGTCATAAAGTTATTCACATAATTTAGAATGTTTGGACCGACTTTCCATTTAATGAGCTGATCAATTACCGCATGAATGCCAACCTTATCAAATGCCTTGAAAAAATCAAGGGATATGACTGAGATATGGTTTTTGGTGGCAAGGGATTTAGTTATGAGTTGGTCTACGAAAAGGAGACAATCCATAACTGATTTGCCTTCCATAAAGCCGACCACCATAGTTCCTTTGCTATAATTTTATCAAGTAATTTTGCCACACAGGAGCTGAGGAAGATAGGCCGGTAGGCCAATATGTCTGTTTTGGGTTTGTTAGGTTTTAATATCGGTATTATGGTGCTGAGTTTGTATTGTTGTTGTTTTATGAGTCCTTTGAGTATTGCATTGTACAAATTTATTAGTCTTGTCTTGATCACCTTAGGTAGTGCTTTCATCATAGGATAGCTTATTCGATCCAAGCCAAAGGTATGTCCTTTTAATGAGTCTAGGGCAGAAGAAAACTCAATAAAGTTAATATTTTGTTCTATTGGACGCGCGGTTTTTCCCATAGGGTACATTCGGTCATCGGATAAGATTCTAGATTTGTTCGTTAAGAAACAGCTCGAGAATAGCTCAGCAATGTCTTGAAGTTGAGTAATATTGTTTGAGAAATTGGGTTGTTGTATACTATGTATTCCTTTAGAAGGATTCAGTCCGCAAAATCGTCGAATGTTGTTCTAAATTTTTGGTATGGGCGAGATGAGATAAATTTAGCTGTCGGTTCTATTTTGGCCAGTTTGTGGGAACGCCAGAATACAGAACTTGTTCTTCTGTTTTCTGTTGAAAAATTTCTTTTTAGTTTTCGCCATGCTACGTTTTTTTCTTTGCGAAGTATTTCGAGATCTTTGCTCCACCAGGGTGGAAATTATTTATCAACAAATAAATGGAAGGGTTCCTCAGAAAAAAAGTAAATTGTTGTGAGTTCTGCTCGACCAGATCTACAACATACACTATATAATTTGTCGGGTGTATTTCGTTTTTTATTTCATTGCATTTCAGAAAAATGAAGAACTAAGCCAGTTACACGAGAAATACTAGTACTTTGCTATTTGGAATACTCGTACTTATAAAAAAAAATCGTTTTTTTTCTAGATATTGATTCGAATTGAAATCTCAAGACATCCAGACCGAAATACCTTACCGGCGAAGAGCTAAGAGAAATTATGTATAAGTCTTATGTTGAAGATCTTTCCGACGATGATAATGAAAACTATTTTGTCGAAGGAACAGATGAATTGATTGGTACTAAAAGTGATTCTGAATTTGATGAAACGGGACTAATTGCAGAAGATCCATCAACAACAATTGAATCAGTAGATGGAAAAGTCGACCCATTTTTTTTTCTAAGACATTGTTCCTTCCACAACCAATTGAGAATGTGATTCTGTAGTGATCCAACTTCTATGCAAATGTAAAATATATAGAAATCGACTCAAATTTGTTGATAAGCATTCATTCGCTGTCCTTATTTTGCTTTTACGGTCATGTTTGTAATAAATCTAACATCGAATTTTATCAAGATCCCAAATTGAAACATTTTTAGATTTGTTTGATGGTGATTATGGACATCTTATTTTCAAAGCGATGATACAAGTCATTGGATTTCGTGATGAGCCGACATCAGCAGAGCTCTACCGAGAAATTTTCCCCTATCAGTGGAATATTTGAAAACTGGTCCGCACTTTTGGTTAATTATCCTTATCCATACGTTACCATTGGTGAACTATTACTTGGTTTTCGTGGAAGATGCAAGTTTCGACAATACTAGAAGGCAGTATGCCAAAGAGCTATGGTATAAAATTTTGAGTTTGGTATGTTCTGCAACTTGCTATGTTTGAAAAATCCAACCGTATTTGGGGTAACCATTTAATGGAACATTCGAAAAAAATTTGTCGCGCCTCCTTCTGTCTGTTACATACATTGCACAAATCTATAATACCCTTTTGTTTAGTATTATTACTGAAATGCATTGAATATAAGATTATTTAATGTTGCAAATTATTATAAACAACATAAATATATTGATTATCAACTTTAAAAAATAATTTCGATTAAAAAAAATGCATGCTTCTAGTGCAAAACGCATAGATTTCCCATATGTGTGAAAAGTCACTCATGAGGGAAAACAACTTTTTTGAGGTCGAGATGAAGGTTAAGGAGGTGCTGCAGCGAAATCGACTTCCTACACGACTTTCCTATACGCAGAATTTCGGGGGTCTGTATTTTAAGGTAGTTTCAGTAAATATCTGATATTTTGCAAACTTGATGGAATCGAGGTTTATAATAAGCAGCTTTAAAAAGTAAATTGATCCCTCTATAAAATAAACAAAATGTATATTGCTGTACGTGCCCTATAAATTAAAAATAAATGGACTTAATGGATTCTGTGTGCAAAACAACAATATTATAATTTTGTATATTAAATGCTTGATTAATTAATAAAAAATTGCATTCTATTGAAAATTCCAGCTTAAATTTTGAATTTTTTAACGGTCCAGGTTGCCACTCTATTAAATTTCTAATTATCAATAATTATTATTTTTTATTTTGCATTTTTGCACTTGATATTTTGCACTTTACAATTTGCTTTCAGAATTGTAACTGAGTTTGCCGCAACGCTTCACGACGAATTCTCTAGCGACTTCAGTGTGAGTGCGGCATAACAAGAACATATGGAATTCCATAAAGCTCCAAGTGGCAACGCTAGCCGATAGCTGTGATGCCGATAACAATTGGTTAATAGCGCGCTTTTCGTTTAGCAAAGGTAAACACAGCAATTTTGACGCCAAAAATGATTTGTTTTCCGCCAGATTTTCATATTTGCGATTCGGTTAAGGCTGAACAAATAGCGGCCAAAACTCTAAATGTTGGCGATAAGGTGTTCGCCAAGTCAAAGGGCCAAATGCCATGGCCAGCGAAGATTACAGCTCGTGTTGGAGATGTGTGTCAGGTGGAGTTTTATGCCACCGGGAAGGTCGACAAACTAAGTAAGCAGCGTCTCTTTCCGTATTTCGCAAATAAGGAGAAGTTTGTCACCGATCGCAGAATGCAACGAGCAGATTTCCAAGCAGCAATTGAAGAAATTGAAGGCGCGTTGCTTTTTGAATACCCGGAGCTGGTGGAAAACAGTGAAAAGCCACGACCGGCTGACGTCGCTGTTGACGACACAGCACTTGAGCTGGACAGCCTCGAGCTTGCGGCAACCGCGAAAGTCAAGGAGCAGATGGAACGCCAAGAAGCAAATGACTGTATATCGATACGGATGCGTCCACCCATGAGTGAGCAAGCCTTCCAAAGCTTGATGGGGGAACTTCTGGAGCAGCAAACCAAGCTGGACAAGGCTCACAATGAAGCCAAAGCAGTGAAACAAGAGCCTGTGGATCCGGAGTACGATGTCTGAGGGACCAAGAGGCCGAGCGCTTAATTTACGGAGCCAGCTGACTTGGTTGCTGAAAATATGACCTATTAAGCAGCGCTTCCCGAATATGTAAGTCCGATTTATAACAACCAAATGGTAAACGAAATACTATTTTACTTTATATCAAAACACAGATTATATCTTAGAGGCTGAAACTAAACGTTACTGCTGAACTTAGAGCACTTTTTTTTGTTTACAAATCTACACAAGGAACACGGTTCGCTATTGCTTGCTGGAGACGCTGAGGCTCTAGATACTCTCAACTCACAGTTATGGTCAGTCGGTACTTTGGAACAGAACCTCAATGACGCCTAACTCTGACCTCTTTCTATTTGCAGTTACTCCAGCCAACCAATTTGCAACCTAAGTGTATTCCACACTTGCACATACACTACACAACATATTTGCTCTGAATTGCAACTTAACTTTTTTTTTGTTTTTTTTTTTATCTTACGCAAAACTTGCCAGCTTCTTGGGACTCATAGAAAATCCCTGAATTTCAATTCAACACAAAGTTACTTTAATTAACTTACTATCCAAAACTATTTACTTAACTTTACTATCCAAAACTATTATTATATGAATTTATGACTATTGATAATCAAATATATGAAACACACTTTTTTTTCGAGTTTAAAGTTAGTTGTTTTTGTATGTTGCTATTTCGCTTTTGGATATCGCAGATTGAGCTTAAACTCGTTGAAATCGAGCAGTTTCTATGAGCTGTTGGGATTTAGTCAAAACTACTGCACTGCTTAATGGAAGAGTTCGATTAAGCTTAGGGTTTTCAGTGCATTGTCCATTTCGTCAGATGTTTCTGGAACTCGCCGCAAGACAACTAATTCATAGCCTTAGGCATCAATGTACATTTATAGCCTAAAAACATTTTCACTGTAGTTTTCATCGCTTTCCCTTGGAACGCTATGAGCAAAACAACGAAATTTCATAAAATAATTATAGAATTAAAATTTCATATTTTTTGCTTGACCAACTTTATTATATAGCCTGGAAGTATGCATCAACAAATTATGGGTTCAAGTATTTTGGGTAATTAGTTCCCGAGATAACTAACTTCAACCATAAGTTTTCATTTTAATAGTTTACAAATTGAAGTTCCTATCGGTTTTATTTTTTGTTTGATAGTAAACTCTTGACTGGAGCGTCTGATCCGCTCGAAGGTATTTATCTTTTCATAAACGGTTTTTTTTTTGGGCTGGAAAATACATTACGTATACAATACATACATATTACATTCATATTACAAAAAATTCAAATTTTTACCCGGGTAACTTGCATGAAAATACGAAGTCTGCATTTTCGAATCATAAAAATAAACCAAATCAATGACAAAATTTACAACTGGGCGAAATTGGTTGCAGAAAACTCGTTGCTTATAAAAATATCAATGAAATCCTTCCAGATTTTACAATTCATTTGTTGAAAATCAAATGAAACCAAGTCTTTTTACTTTTTTATAAATAAGCAAATTGAAAAGATTCTCTTAAGTTACATTAGAATTTATGTGCAATTTTGAATTTAAAAGAATCAGTGGAATACCCTTTATATACCCTTTATGTACCCTTTTTCTTTATAAGTACTTAATACGGTAAAATGGTAACGGAAGTATCCACTTTTATGTGTCTTTTCATAAGATCGATATGCCTGTAAACATTTTCGTATTGGGAAGTTCCAATTGACAAGTTTTCCTATTGTACCCATAACTCGAGTATTATTGGGCCAATGTCGTTGAATTTTTTAACATAGATAAAAATACATTTATAAATGTCTGTGACAAATTTCAAATCAAAAAATCGAAACTTTGTGTTTAATGAAATATGTCCCGTGAATTAATGAACGAAATTATTTGACCTCGTAATTTTTGAAAACCTTGTTCTATGAAGATTTGAATGGTGCATGAATTTAAGCAATATAATAAAGTTAGTAATGCAAAAAATATGATATATTAATTATACAATTATTTTATAAAATTGCATTATTTGACTCATAGTCATGTCACCTGCTTCCTGGCGTTCCTGCTGCAGGTCGCGGATTTTCACTGTCTTCCACCAGCTCCGGGTATTCAAAAAGCAAAGTCTTCAATTCTTTCAATGGTTGCTTGGAAATATGCTCGTCGCATATTGCGATCCGTGACAAACTTGTCCTTATTTGCCAAATACGGAAAGAGACGCTTACTTAGTTTGTCGACCTGCCCGGTGGCATAAAACTCCACCTGACACATATCTACGTAACGCTATAATCTTCGCTGGCCATGGCGTTTATCCTTTTGACTTGGCGAACACCTTATCGATGATTATCGATCGAAGAAACTTCTTCATGTATACGCACAATATGAACAAACCAGCGGAGCCGCTGGATATCAATTCGCTTGACCATGTCAACGTCCTTGTAGAAGGACAAAAGTCGTTGCCAATGCCGTAAATGGCCAAAGATCTTGCGAAGTACTTTCCGCTCAAACTCTTAAAGAGAGTTTTCTCAACTAGCAATACATATCATCGTGACATGTCATCTTTGTTAATGTCAATTTATTAAGATAAAACGAAGGAAGTTAGTCCATCCCTTGCACTCACGAAGTCTTGCCGATCGTGACATTGATATAGAATACTTTTGAAGTTCATGCAGAAAGGATGCCTAATGCTTAAAGCCTAGGTTTACTCTCTCTTGTCCTCTCAAGGGGTAACCTCATACTATGCAGCCTTCTTTCCATCGCATATAAGATCTTGTCGAGAGACTAAAGCCATTCGTGAAAACACTGATAGAGCCATATCATATCTGCTACCAAGCATTGATTTTTCTCTGCTATTGCTGCTGCCGATCACTGCTCCAATGGTAAACCATTTAAAAACAGTTGGATTAAAGTTTGCGATAAATTTCATTGTTTAGCTTAATTATAACATAATGTAACACCAAAGAGTCCTAAAAAATGTCCTAACATGTAATTGTAAAAATGGTTAGAAAATTAATCTGGCATATCCATAAGCTTATCCATAGGATGTCCCGCTGGCAGTTCTACTTTTTCGGCAACAGGCAGCTCATTAGCTAAAGCCTCCGACAATTCTTGTGCATTTGGCATACTCAAGTCCCCAACCTGATCCTCACTGTCTATGGCCAATTGTCCATTAAGCTTGGACGGATTTTCCAGGCACAAACGAAGCAATGCGCCAAGGACCTTGTATGCCAATATCTTCATTAGCTTACCGGGCTGCAGATAATATGATAAATAGTTCTCGTGTTTCTGCAGCCAAGGAGCTAGAAAGTAATCATATAACAAGACGTTGCCATGAGGCATACTCAAGTAGAGGATAATTTTGCAAGCGATTTTGAAAACTTTGTAGAGTGGCAACACGCCTAGAATAAGATCTGTAACGGTGCCCAAGCCAAGCAGTAAGCCAAAAACTATCCAGTACTTCAACCATTTGATGGTATCTTGATGGGAGCGATGATAAGCCACATGTGTTTTTTCTATCCCATTAAAGAGGAATATAAGTTCAAAAATCATAAAAAACAGCATATTTGCTACTGAAAATAATGATGAAATAAAACCATCAAATAAACTGTGAAATAAGAGACTACTTACCTATGAAAAGTATTAACGAGTATTTTTTAAGTATCGACTACCAAGTCTACCAAGCGAAAAACTCACGTAAATCGCTTTAATCGCTTGAAAAGTTGAGTTTTACTAAAAATACCTAATAAAATTTTACTAAATTTGATATATTCTAGTTCCTACAAGATTCACACAGGCTACTGAAAGAAATAAATTGTCTACTTCGTAAAGCCAAGTTTCCAAAAAAAAAAAACCTGTTGCCATAGAGACTAGCCATAGAACGAGGATTTCTTATTTTCCAGTGTAAACTCCAAGAATGACAGCTGTTTAGCTGTGTTCCAGTAGAAACTCTATTGCTGGAACGCTTAGTGTCGTCTCATTAAGGGCGTCAGTATGACGACCCTTTTCCACTATTTTAGCAAGCACTGCTACAATTTAGCCAGAAACTCTGCCACAAATTGTTTCAAGGTTTCACTACTTCCAAAGCTTGACTTTCTTCTGAGTGTATTCAGTAAAACTGGAAGCACTTTTGTTGGTAGAGTCAATTTGACGTCACGTTGGCTAACACTGGCTGCAACACAAATTCAGTACACACCGTACTACTTACTCGGGTAGACACGCATTGTTAACCCCAAATCAAATACAAGATGCATTGAAGACAGGGGCTTTACCCACCTTGTATATCCATAGTCGGTTGGGGGACCCGACCTGACAGCTGTGTTTGTGACTTGACCACGAGTTTGGGGCTTTTAAATGTGGCTTACCGTCGACTCGAAAATACTCACCAACACTTGCCACATTCATAGTTATTAATTTGTGAAACATATGTAGGAGGGATAAAAATGCAGAGCAGTCTGTAGGCCAGGCCAAGTGCTATAAAGCTGTTGCCACTGGCAGAGTCTGAGCCGATTTAGCAGGCATTCAAGCGTTTGTAGACTCTATGCTGAAATTTCCAAATGGCAAGCCATAATAGCATATTGTCGGACTCAGTGCCTTCAACATTGGAATCCAGCTAACTAACCAACTATTGTTGCCGTACTAGCCTTTGTTGTTGTTGCAAATATCTAGAGCTCATCATGATTGTTTTGTAATTGGAATGCGACAAAGAACACACACACACAGACACACACAGAGATGCAGATGCACAGATACAGAGATACAGATACAGACAACGGCACAATCAACCCCACATCAGTAACCAAAGCTAACCCACTTCCAGAGTCACCCGCACAGCAGCAGGAGCAGCAGCGGCGGCTGCACAAGGGCATTGAATGAATATAATGAATAGTCAGAAAAGAGCAGAGGGGCATAATGAGTGGCAGGGCGGCAGGGGGCGGGTGTGGGTGTGGGGCAGGAGAGCGAGTGCGAGCGCACTGAGAAATGCCAACTCAACTAACAATTTGCTTCAATTATAAAAAGCGTCGCGACAAAGTGGCGCCACTGAGTGAATGCGTCGAGGCATGGATCTGGCGACGACTAGGCCAGCAACAACAACAACAACAACTAAAGCTACAGAGCAGCCAACTCGCTACGAAGTTTAGTTACCCTTTAGAACAAAAAACGCAACTCGCTAAAAAGCCAAAAACGTGTTCAAACACGTTTAGGGCTTATATTATCGTCACGAAATTAACTTATTTTTCTTAACTGGCCATAACAACCCGTTATCGGTTTACGGCCTGATGTAAATACATTCTTTCTTTGGAATTGTGGTTTTACGTGGTGGGTCCCAAACCCTTCGCAAAACCTTTTTAAGGCCTACTGGTCTCGAAAGAATCCAGTATCATTGCCTCATACGACGAGCTTTGATCTGCTGAGGTGGTATTCTCTAACCCGCTCACCACACGGGAGTGTCATGTTCTAACATGTTTGGCGCTTATATTATCGTCACGAAATTAACTTACAAACATCAAAATATGCTTAGTTTTTCAAGAGAACTCTGAAAATCGAAATGCAGGCAAATTCATTGCTTGGATGCAGATATTTCTTGAAAACAATGGAACACGTGTATAAAAAAGATGCAAATAGTGCGACATTCTGTACATTTTTCGGAAAATATGTAAATATCTTGGGAAAGTATTGAGCTTAAGACAAATATAGCTATTTTTGATGTGAAACAGCTAATGGCGTGCGTTGGGTGTAAAAGCAACTCGTCTTCTGCTTATATGCCGTGATGGCGTTAGCTTAGAGATTAGCCATATTATGCCAAGCTGTAGAGAGGCTTCCGTTTTGCTGCTGTTATTGAGCCAAATATGAGAGCTCATGCAATGAAAACGTTAAAAAAAAATGAGAGCGTGTCACGACACTGACTCACATTTTATACAAGTGACGGCATAGGGTTGGACTCACTTGAGTTTGCGTGCTAACATTTGTGATTCTTGCTTACAATAAAGTGTAATTTTGTTGCGCTTTATAGGAGAAGAGTTCAAAACTCGAGGCTGGTGTATACCCCAATATTTCATTGCATTTCGTTGCTATGATACACGCTATTTTGCAATTGTTGCATGTATGCAATCGATCAGCTGTTTCATCGATAGATTTTATCGTTTATATGCAACTATTACAAAATAGCATTTGCGTGCATACGATTGTCGCTCACATGAAGGTATCGCTTACATGCAAAAAGTGCGCTGCATGTGTGCTATTGCATATAAGCGATATCTAGCCAAACACTATGCAACACATTTTTACTCAATTAAAGTCCCATAGCTGAAACATACATTTCGGGTCAATTTGGGATCGCTGTGAGTTATCTAGAAGAGCTTTTTTTAATCTCAAATGCTAATTACAAATTTAGAAATTGGCGGTGTTTGGAAATGCCATCGGCAGCCTAACTGCCGATTGAGATGAACAGTCACTTGAATTATAGGTATTTAATGACAGTTTTGATATATCTTAACTCGATTGTGGATTACAAGGCACTAAATAAAAAAAAATGTATTATATATTAATTTATTTATTATATATTATATTAAATATTTGTATTTAAAAATTTTGTTTTTAAATTTATTATCTTTTAACTTGCTATCGATTCCAGTTGCACCAAAACTAGCTAAAAAGTATTTAATTAATAGTCAATTACGTTGAATTCAAGTCATAGTTTAACTCAATCGTTAGTAGGATTCCCGAGATATGTAAGATTAGCTGCCTTTGCAATTTTCGAAATCTCTTTGGAACTAGCGTTAATTCGAAGACGGTTCTAGATTACCGGACTTGAAATCAGCGACTCAAAATTGATCGGAATAGCTATATTTTACTACAGAGTTTTTGGATTGTTTTTTTTTAACGGAAATTCAAAAAAAATGCCACAATCGAAACTTAATCCGATATTCCCTAATAACTTCGCCATTTCGCTACCGATTTTGCTCAAATTGCTGTTGAAATGTTCGCAAGGCATCAGTAAATCGATCTAAAAAATAAAGCATACATTTTTTTTTAATTTTTCATATAATTCATTAGGAATGAAAAAAAAACAAAGTTCATTGCTAGCGAACCGTCTGAAAGACATTGATTTGACATTAAAGTACCTTCAATTCGAGTTACAACTCATATCGATCAGTGGTAAGGTTGCCGTGTAATATGAGATTTGCTGACTTCGCAGCTCTCGAAATGTCGAATTTTTTTAAATAGCGCTTATTCAAAAACGATGCTAGAAAATACAAAATGTTTTCCGGGTTTCAAAACAGCTTCTCAAAATTGAAAGAAATAGCTATGTTTCGGACATAGTGTAATTAGAGCAAAACAGTCTAGGAATTACGATCGCATCGTCGGATTGTGCGATATTACCTAGTGATTAGAAGCATATGAAGATATATCGAACATAAACATCCGAAATTTTTAAAAATTGTAGCGTTGGAATGTCAGCTGTGTTGGTTGCATACCTGGTATCCTGATCCCTGCTTCTGAACTCTCTTGTTTTCTTGTTTGTTACTTGTTACAAATATCAAAACAAAGTTAATATGCCCGCTGCTAGGGTATAAAAACAAACAAAACTACCCAAGGCAGAGTACATGGCTCGAGCTGCCGGTGGGGATGTTAATCAGCATGGCAACGCTGCCGCGCTTATGATGATAAAAATGCCTCAACAAAGTCAACGACGACTTGATGACGCTGCCTCACACACACACACACATACGGCTGAGGGAAAAGCGTGCTTCCGCTGCTTTTCCTACGCTTTTCCTACGCTTTTCCTACGCACCCTGTCTCACTCGTTCCTTCTATTATTACTTTTCTTATAATGTATTGTATTATAATTGTATTTGTGTCGCGCTTTTGCAATTATTATGGCATGTCCATGTGCACGTCCGCGTTCCCAATCGCCATTTCTCTGCATCCTCCGCGTTGCTTTGGCGGATTCAGCCCGGATAATGGCGCTACGTGTCTGTCCTAGACATTTGCATAGACGCCATTGGGTTCCGAGCTTTCGGTGTGCGTGGCGCATAGTAATGCCTAATTTGCTGTCCACTGACCACAGCGCTTAATCTTGCTCAGCCACCAAATCTTAGCAGCAGCGCCACATGCATATTTTTGGTAGTCATCGCCAGTTATTTTTACAATGTAACCCTAGTTCCAAGGGTTAAAAAAAACGTTCACAGGCTTTAAGCTTTTTTCCTTTTTATTTTTGTGGCTAAGCAAAAAGTCGCTATAAATACCTTTTGAAATATGGAATATGAAGTTCTAAGTGTATTGCTTGATTAAGAGTACTTTTCTTAAGAATAACAAATAAGCCAGAGTCCCTTCTATGACGCGGCATGACTTGAGCTTCTTCTTCTGGCCGACTCCTATACACCCTGTGCGCAAGGCAACTCACTACATCATCAAACTTTTAATCAGATTCAGAATTGCAGATTACATCTGTCAAGTTTTAGTATATAACTTAAAAGGTGGACCTGGCTGCTGGTAGCACAGGGTGTAGCTGCCATATGCCTGTCTCAACCTTTTGTTGGTATTCGAAAAACTCTCATGCCTTAAAATGAAGTCGGGAAACTGATGCCTTATTAAATAGGATTGAATCCATCTCAAATCAGGCAAGATACCGCTGAGTTAACTGAGATCACAAATAGTCTTCATACTCAAGACAGAAGAATTATCTCACACTAGCCCAAACGAGCTTAGACCCATCTATCAAGCATTCGACTTCCTAAAAGCCTTTGAACAGCTCATAGGTCTGCATATCAAAACTACTCTCAATAGCTTGTATGTTATTATCAACAAGACTTGATCTACGGAAACAGTGCTACACTCAAAAGTTTCCGTATGATAGAGAAATCTCTGATCATTAGCCGCTTTCCTAGACATAAAGACATCGATGGTGCGTGAGCACTCACTGACCCGGCAGTCGATGACCATTTGGTAAGGCTCACATACAGGATTGTAAAGTCAGGGTCCATAGACTCGCTCCAACTGCACTGGACTCACCGACGGTACCTTCTTTTTTACGCATGTATCAAAGCTAGACAACCGTGTTTAAGTTGCATCTTCTACTCAGACTAGCTCAGTATTAGGCTTGAGTCTTCTGGATTACTTCAGCGTGTTCCTAACTGTCTGTCTGGTTCGATATCGACAACAAACTGCCGCAGATCAGATTGGGTTCCGCGTTAGCGGCGCATTGAAGGCAGCTGCATAGCCGAAGAGTTTGCTGGATAATGCATTAGCACGCTTATTCTCTTTGGAGGAGTAGGCACAAGTATCATAGACGCAGAGAAGAGCTCTGTTTCTTGAAACAGAAGAAATTATCTGGAGCAGTAGCTTCTGGGACAAAGTAGACAAGGCAAAAGTCGAGTACGTCTAGCTCTCTGTAGGCGGAGGTGAATGCATCTAGATAGACTTTTTGAGCTTTGTATAACGAGACTTAGACGTATAGAAGGTTTAATCTCTGCATCTGGGTGCACCCCCCAGGCCAGCGACTATCAAATCTATCAGTTCAAAATTACCGAACCCGATACCAGTTCAATCTTCATTTTTTTAGATACCCGGCCAACGGTGCGTTAGAAGTGATTAGTACCAGAAAAAACGAACATTAGGATACCAATTGATACTGTAAAGTGCGTAGGGTTTGTTAATAAATGACGTCAGCTTCATTTAAGTACAGCCCCAAAAAGAAGCTAATGTTAGCTGTTGCACAGACTCAAATCTTTCGTGAAGCACATGGTTATGAGGACTCCAAAGGCAAATTGCGAAAACAGCACGGACAAGATTAGCATAAATGAGTTTATTAGTATCGGGGTCCAAAAACTCTTTAGACCATTAAAATTGTGCATTTTTAATTTAAGCCTATGAACTCTAAGACCAGACACACTCAAAATACGTTCTAAAGCAAGAAAAACAAGACGAATAAGAAGCGTCTTCTTTTGTTCTATTCTACAATTCGGTCAAAATTGATCATTAACATTAAATGAATAGGGTAGCTGCCCGTATGGAGCAGGTTAGAGAATATCACCTCTGCAGGTCAAAGCTTGTTACATGAGGCGTTTAACAATGACACTGGGTTCTTTTCGAAACCAGTAGTGCCACCCCAGGCCTTAAAAGGGTGGTGCGTAAAAAACCACAATTACAATGAAAGAATGTATTTACATCAGGCCGGAACCCGATAACACGGTTTGTTATGGCCAGTAAAGAAGAAGAAGATGAAGAACGGGGTAGCTAACTGTATACTCGAAAGGGTGACCATACTTCGCATCGTATTTGAAGTAAACGTCAAAATATAAGTGTATTTCCCAGTAAAAGTTATATGAACGCTTGAACTACAATAATGCAATGTTCTGTGCAAGACGAATAGCGGATAGAGAGAACAAAAAAAACATTTAAGTACGTTGCTAGAAGAGTACGTTTGAATAACAGAGGCAGAAAGAATAGTTTGATTTTGTTTAAGCGCTTTCAGCGTTGTGAGTTGTTGTTTTTTTTTTATGCGGTGTGCCGGAAAACATTGAATTCTTCAAGTCCAGTCCAATTTTTTCAACAGTTACATAACTGTAACAAAAAAGTACCTAAATTACTTAAATAGCTGCTTGAGTTTGTTTACTGTTTGCCGTTTAAGAGAACTAACCACAAACTGCAGCCACATATAACTTGTTGAGCATGTTTAAACCATGCAAAACCGCACACCACTACACACACCGCACACACACCGTACACACACCGTACACACACACATATGTGAACACAGCTTTACAATTATCCCGCAGAACATGGCAAACTCACGTTCAATGTCTAAACTGTTGCTAAACTTGGAAGTTTGACAGGAACGAAGCGCACGGAAGGAGTTTGACTACTCTGTAATATGCACGGCAGCGATTAAGCTTAGTAAGCGCGCCGGACACTCACTCGCTCTATCTCTCTCTTTTTCCGCCCACTCAACATAAGCACTCACATAAATAGCTCTGGCAGAGATGATTTAGTGTGCTCATGTGATTCATAAATATCACTCATCAACGTTGACTGTTGTTGGCTTAAGCAGCGACAGGACATGGCATAACATTGGAACAAGGACTCTCAGAGTTGCCAACTCGTTGCACATCGAGTCATCCAAGTTTTTATAGTTCTTCTAGTTGCTCTTGTTGTTTTTTGGTCTACGTTGGTATGTCATTGTTGCAGCCATGAATGCAAAAGAATAGCGCATAACTACACTTTTCGTTCCTCTTCATTGCATCCAAAGAAGTCCTAGAAGAGACACCAACAACTAAAAGCTGCGTCAGAAGCGAACGCTGTAACTGCATTGCCTGCCATTTATCACTGATAATAACTCTCTTTTTGTGTTCGCATAGCTTGTCTTTAGCCGAATAGTCTTTAAGGTACAGTACTTTTATAAAAAATGGAAAAACTACGTTTGTCATGATGCATTTTATTGTCTCTCTCACAAATAGAATCATGGTTACTTTTCATGAATATACAGTATATATCGCTTATTTGCAATTTTTGCTTATATGCATGCTTATGTTTCCGTTGCCCCAAAATATAAACCAATATCAACTAAAATATTTTTCATATACCCGATTATAGCTGGTATAAAATTGTCGGTTATACGCAAAAAAGCGCTGCATTTTTGCTATTTCGGTTAAAGGAGATCGATTAACGCTTATTTGCAATATTTTGCGTATATCCGATTATCGCTTACATGACATAATCGCTTAAATGCAATAACAGCGCTGCATTTTCACCATTCCATATGAGCGGTATCTACCGTATACAGAAAACCAAAGAATAAAGCATTACGAAGTTTGGCTTTTGGGTAACAGGCAATCCTAATGGCATATCTTCAGCATTAAGCTAAAGCGTAAAAAAGAGCGGAGGAAAAACTTCAGAACAAATGTATTACAGCTATGACTGTACTTTCCGTAGGCGGTTAAAATGATTATATTTTTCATTTTCTGATCATAAATGACTTCTCTGTCGGGGGAAAATGGTACCCTAGACGCGACTCTTCTTAGGGAGTCGAATATGAGTCTTCTTGGGGATAAATATTTCGTGTTTGCTCTCAATTTTGCAAAATTTACGCTTCATAGTAAAATTTTTTGTATGGCGTTACTTATGTTAGTGTTTCTATTGTCTTTGCCCTTACCCTATAATAAAATTTCAGCATTTTCTCAAGGCTGAGGGAGTTTATCGAATAAAGTCGATATCTTACCCCCTTCCCCCGTGAAACATTTTGAAATACAACGGAGCGTTGAATCTATCAACTCGAAACTACTCAGAGATGTGCGTCGTGTTTATGTGTCCCTATGTTTGAAAATCGAATAAATAAATCAAAAGTTATAGTCAAAAATATGCTAATTACACCCCCCCCCCCCCCTCACCAATAAACTGCTTCGAAATTCCACTGCATGTAGTTATGGAAATAGAGAGCTGGAGTTACAAAATTTGGTATGGAGACTCATGTGACTTTAATCGTTAAGACTGTATCCAACTTTTTCCAATAGAACCCCCTGTCCCCCGCAATCGATTTATCTTATTTACTGCCACACCCCCCGACATATTTATTAGAAAATTGCCACATATATATCTATGTTTCAAAATTCAACGACATTGGCCTAAGAATACTGCAGTTTTGGGTATAAAAGTAAGCCAACTTCTCAATAGGAAAACTTTTCAATTGGAACTTCCCAATAGTAAAATGCTTACAGGCATACCGATCTTATGAAAGGAGAAATAAAAGTCGATTATTTAAAATCTAAAGCCAAGCTTATTTATCGGAGAACCCTAAAAGTAAGACAAATTCCTATAGGCTGTCTAAAGGCGGTCTTAGGTACTAGACGGTTAAGGTTGAACATGCGTTGAACATAACAGGATTAGGGTTAATGTAAACCGAATAACCTTGTTTTTTGGACTGTCCGTTTGTAGCGAGCTATGTTCTCTCTCTTTTCGTGCTATAAAATAAATGCGATATAGTTGGTTACCAACTGTTTATTTTTTTATTTAGTCGCACGGTGCAAACAATTAGGTAACCCCCCTACCGCCCTATTAGTGATGACGTAATGTATGGACGGCCCCTTAGTTACTATGATATTCACAGCTGCCAATGTTGATTATTAGCTTAATGTCAGAAGTTGTTGTGTCCAAATGTTGCTTTTGTTGCTATTTAGAGGCGTGTCAAACGAATGCATTCGGTATTTGCCCAATTGTTGGATTGGCGTTGTATTCGTTGTACCGTAACAAGCATTTAATTTCCGGTTAATTGTATTTTGTTTGCTTTAGTTTGTAGGCCGTAAATTTCATTGCATTGCGCGTAATTTATTCGCATAATTCAGCTAGTGACAGCGTGAAATGATGTAACAAAATGTTTGGCATGCCAAAGTGGCGCCCCAAACCGCCACAGCCCATAACACCGAGTTGCTCGAAATGGAGCAAAAGGCTCAATTCGAATGCAATAAAAGCAAGTATAAACACGCTGGGGCAGCAGTGGCACCCCAAAGGGGGTTGCAGCAGGGCGTGTGTATGGCGCATGGCGGGGGGGCGGTCCGTTGGAAAGAGCGCTGCCAAAGCGAAGCTGCTAAACGCATTTACGTGTCAAAACTAATTTAATATGTCGCCGCGGGCAAACGCACTCACACACACACACACACGCACACACACGCACACACACGCACACAGAGAGACAGCGGGAAACGAAACGGAAACGGAAACGCATACGCAGCTAGCAATGGCGCAACAAGGGAAAGGGCGGCGAGCGACCATATTTTGCTTATTTATTTGGTTTCGCACTGTGTGTTGTACTTGTTGTTGTTGTTGTTGTTGTTGCACATTTCTCACCTAATAAAATTACAAAGCGCTGCCAATGCGCCACCCTCCGGCGCTGCTGCTTGTTAAGAAGCGGCGGCAGGAGCACCCTCACATGCGGACTTACTTAGTACTTAGTTGCATGTTGCCCTTTTTTGATGTAAATTTAATTTCGGTTTCACATTTTGAGGTTTTCCCAAACACACACACACAAGAGCTTGTCTGCTGCCATTTATTTTTATGCTATAGAGCGACCTATATGATTATTTTCTTCTGCTCTTTTTTTTTTCCTGCTGTTATCCCTTGAGGCTTTAGAGCATATTCCGCTGTAATGCTGCTTTCATCGTTGTCCTCGTGCTCGTGCTCGTTGTTCTTGTCATCAACGTACAATATACAGGCTCATAGTACGAGCACATAGTGCTTCGCCCTTGTTTCCCACTTTACCGTTAACTTCTGTTGTGTGTGTGTGTGTGTGTGTGTGTGTGTGTGTGTGTGTGTGTGTGTGTCTTTGTCCAGGATACAGCTTCCCGGCGTTGGTCCACCCAACTTGTCACACATATGCACTTTGATTCCCTTGCGGGATTTCTTGCTTTCATTTTGTGACTACTTCTCTCTCTTTTTTGTCGGCTTGCTGTCTGCGGTGTTAAACTGCGATTTCAATTAAAGGTTTTCTCTGTTATGCCGAGATTGCTTTACAAAGGTTAAAAACTTTTCCAATTGACGTGACTGGCCGCAGAAGCGGCGGCAGCGCAGCAGCAGCTTTTCATAATTACAGTTACCGCTGATTGCTGACTTCCAAATGGAGCACTGCCTTCAGCCCTTCGAGTGCTTTGATTTGGCTTGCAGCAGCTCAAGTTCATTGACCAATTGCGGAAAAGCGCCCAAACAGAGGTAAACGCCACCGTAGCTTGGTGCAAGGCTTAATTGCCGCATCAGCTGCAAGCCAGCGCAACGGTAAAGAGCGCGCCAAGAGCGAGCGGAAGCAGTGTATGAGAAGTCGGTGGAAAAAAAGTGAGTACACTCGAGGTAATTTGATTTAATTGCGCGTGGTCGCGCATCAACAACAGCCACACACGCACACACACTTACGCACATACGCTAGTTTGTGCGCCGGAAAATCTCGTTTTTCAAATATCGTTGGAAGAGGTTAAAAGCTGCATTCACAACAGACTTCAGTGTAAAGTTCTCTCTAAACGCATTACGTCACTCCTTGCGTATTACTACGCAAAACATTCTTGGCTTGCAACGTCTGACGCCAAAGTGCCATTGGAAGAGTGTCGCGAACAACGCCATCTATAGAAGAACCCTATCAGCTGCGCCTTTTCAGACGCAAAAAATGCTGACAGTTTAGGAGATCCAGCAGAAGCTGGATTTACGTTGGCAGGTTCTGCCAAGCGTCTGGCTCAAGAATTTACTAACCTGGCGTCTTCCCATAAAGATGAAGCGGGAAAACTGGTGGTGGATGCACAGGGTGCACTAAGCTTTTCGAAGAAACACAACTACGGCTTATTGTCGAGCGTTGACGGGATTAATGCCTTCTTTAATTTTTCGACGTAACCACTCAATGGCAACGCAGTTTATCCATATATGACGAAATGTGGGCTCAAGCGGCTCGAGAGCAACCTAACTGATGGCGTAGACGGCCTCCATGCAGAGTTGTTCCAGACTGGCGACAATGAGTTGGTAGAGTGCATGGACCAGCTCTTTTGCAAAATATGGCTAGATGAGAGCAAGAACCTTGGTGCTCTCTGCCCGGTCCTGATGTAATTATGGAGATCAATGATTATGATGTTAATATAGATTCAGTACATAAATGAATAGAAGAGGCTAAGACGCTCCTTCTGGCCGTTTTGCTTAATAGCGCTGAAGCATGGGTGATGACGCAACCGTATGTAGTTGCCCTTGGAGCACTCCGTTCGATGGCGATGACGAAGTCTATCTGCTTTACGACATATGGATGAAGAAGCTACTGTGAGAAAGGTCTTCAATGCGGCTGTTGATGGAAGGCGATAAAGGGACAGGACATGTATTCTTTGGCAGGACCAGGTAGAGGGGTACCTCGGAGTAGAGAAGGCTACCGCAAGGCAGAGGGTGCTCTACATCTAAGTTAAGAAGAAGAAAAGGAAGCCAAAGAGCGCAGCTTTATACTTACTACGTCTTTAACCCCGGAAAGTCATACTGTTTTTCTGTACACCAACGTCATACGGCTTGCTTTAAGTTTGTGGATATCAGCTATTAGTAACTGTTCATGAAACAGCATTTAACTAGTCGCGATATTGAGCAACTTATGCATGACGTTATTGCGATTATCGCACGCATAAACTTAGCTGGTCATGTTGCATGCCACTTGGCTGCTTGACAGCATTCTTCATCTGTGTGTTTGTGTGTCTGAGAGAGAGTGTGCTCATAAGAAATTTACAAGTGCACTTTCTTTTACACTACTCAACACAAGTCCAGGCTGCCGCTTGGCAGTTCTTGAACTTTGCCTGACTGCCAGTTGCCAGTTGCACGATGCAAGTTGCACGTTGCAAGTTGAAAGTTGGCTGGCGTCTGACACTTGAACTTTGGTGCAACAACATCTTAACAAGTGCGCGGTCGTCGTGGTTGTTGTTGTTGAATTCTACGCTGCTGCTTCTCCGCTTTATTAAGTAAAGCAGATTTTGCATGAATCATCAACGCAATTGTATTTTTTTTTTTTTTTTTTTTTTAGAAAAATGCAAATTTCATTTTTAATATTATTATTTGCTATTAAATTTATGTCATTATTTTATAGCATGTTAGAGAGCCGTTACAATTTATGCGTTTTTTCCGTTTCCGTCAGCAATTAAAGCGGAATTAATTGTGCAAATAAAAAAAGATTTCGAATTATAATTTTTTTTTATGTCATTTGCTAGCTGCATTAAAAAAATGTTAAAAAAAAGACACCAAAGCCGTTAAACCAAAAAAATATTTACGTTTTAAGAAGAAAAGGCAATTCTGGAGACAGCACTCAAGCAACTAAAGAACCGAATCCCCTATCGGCTTATACACCGCAAACCCTGTAGCTGTTAGGTTTTCCTTTTCCGGTTGCATCTACTACAGGAACGAAGCAGAGAAAATCCTCTCTGATTTTCGATTCCTTTCCGATTGACTGAATGTGTCTCACACTAACTGAAAAGTGTTCAATTCCACTGATGTCCGTGATTTCATCGGTAGTTACCGAGAAACATTTTGACTCGTTTATGCGGTACACGATTTCTTCCGTTATTTAACCTCCAGCATATGCCAAACACTAGCTAAGAGCACTATCGCGTCTTTCTACAGCAAAACGTAAGATTGCTCTGAAGTAACCGTCCTTATCTCTGGGCATCTTCAGTAAGGAAAAGTAAAAAAAATTTTAAAAGACAAATTTATTTACTCTTATTATTCTTCTATTATTCTTCTATTATTGCGACCCAACTAGTGTGCTTAAATCGTCGAAAAAACATAAAATTAGAGATTTTAGTTTTTTGGCCAGTCGCAATACTTTTTTGCGGAAAAGTACAAAAATTTCTTGTTTCGAAAAAAATTTTGAGTTCACTGTATCTCGCAATCAAATCAAGGTAGAGCAATACGTCTGAGAAACGAAATATAGCCATAACCCGCAAATGGTGCTAGAAAATCCAAAACTGTTTCCGGATTTGAAATCTGCGACCCCAAATTTACCGAAAATGATGTGTTTTAGACATATGCTCTTTTTTTTTTTGCATAATATTACATATTTTATCTTTGAACAATATTGAGGACATCTTTAATAGAGTTATGAGTTATATCTTAAAGTGTCTGATACAGAGTCTTCGGAAGAATCGACACATGGAATTAGCCGCTGCTAAATGAAAGCAAAAATTACAAGTAAATTGCTTAGTCAATAATTTGAAACCACGTATGTTATCAATAATATCTTAATATGTGTGTATATATAAAGACCAATAATCATGCTAAAAATAGGGAATAAATGAGTTTTCTTTAGTCAAAAAAAGAAGTAAATAGAGAAAATTTGTGAGCCCTCATATATTGACCACCTGCATAAGTTGACCAAAAAATTTGAAACCGTGTGCAGTCAAATTAAACAGGTTTGACTGTACTACAGTATCACAATGAGCCGTAATATGGCCAAAAAGTCTCAAGCAAAGTGCCTGTCAGCCGTTCTTAACTAAACTAAGCTAACCTTGTGACGTCATTTTTGATCAACCACCAACGGTCACGTTTGACACCATGGAAATAACCATATTGAACCTAAAATAAGCTCAAGTGCCATTTTACTTATCTTCCTAACTGGCCATAACAACCCGTTATCGGGTTACGGACTGATGCAAATATCTCCTCCAGACGTCTCTCTTTTGCGAGTGCTTGGTCGAATTGGTGATACCAAAGGTAGCTAATGTGCTCACTACCTGGTCCTTCCAGCGGAGGCACGGTCTGCCCTTTCGTCGCCCCCTTCGACCGTCACATTGTAGACCATTCTCGCAGGAGCTTTTTCATCTATACGTACAACATGACCTAGCCAGCGCAGCCGCTTGATCTTAATTCGCCTGACTATGTCAGTATCTTCGTAGAGCTCATAAAGTTCATCCTTCCATCATCCTTATGCGGTAGTTGTTGTCAAAGCGTATAGTGCCAAAAATCTTACGAGGTACTTTCCGCTCAAACACTCCAAGTGCATTTTCATCAGAACGCGTCAGCATCCATACAGTAAAACGGGCAGGATGAGCGTCTTGTAGAGTGTTAGTTTGGTCTCTACTACCCATTTGCCTACTGAGACCAAAGTAACACCTATTGGCAAGAGTGATTCTCCGCTTGATCTCCATGCTGCCATCGTTTTTCGTCGTGACGGTGGTGCCAAGGTAGACGAAATGCTTGACAACATCAAAAGTATAAAAACAATAGAGTTGACATAAAATAACATATCAAAAAATCATTAACAGCCATCAACAAAGTACGTTTACAGATACATCAAACTGGTATCAAGGAATAAATCCACATAAAAACAATATGCAAAACTATCTTGGAACTAGGCATAATCGTCCGATCTCTCACACAGACTAAATCAAATTCGTGCATCTCCGCTTGGGGCACACAAAAAAACCACAGGTCCACTATATGGATAAAACTCCTGCGATTCCAATACTATAATAAACGTTGATCATCTACTAAGCTCCTGTCCCATCTTAGTCCAAAAAAGATTTCAAAGAATTTCCCAAATCCTGACAATATTATATTAATTGTTCAATTTTTAAAACAATGTAATATTTACCATAAGATCCAGCATAACAAAGTCAACTAGTTCTACATTAACATTCAAATTTCTAAAATTAAGCATAACACTGCCCAATATTTATCATTATAAGATATATTACGATGAAGTCATAAAAAAATAAAAAAATGTGTTAATTATAATTATATAAGACAGCCGAAGGCCTCTGTTGCCATGGTTTCGCCTTGTTGCTTAAGTTTTGAAACCTTGAGCAAACTCTATAACATAAAAATAAAAATGTTGCAACTTACTATAAACAAGAAAAATAAATTGATTATTAGATTTAAATAATAATTTCGTTTAAAAATAATCATGTTTCTAGTGCGAAACGCATAGAAATCCCATATGTGTTAAAAGTTACTCTCCCTCATGAGACAACGTTAGTTTTTTTGAGGAGGAGATGAAGGTTAAGGATGCAGCACCTCCGAAATGGACTTCCTACAAGTTACTGGGATACATTCATTAGTTGTTTAATTAAATAAAAACTTTCTATACGCAGAATTTTGCAATTGAATGCAGCAATTGTAAATTTCAGCTTAAAATTTGAATTTTTTAACGGTCCAGGTTGCCACTCTATAAAATTTCATGCTCTTTGGGCAACTCAACCAATCCGAAAATTTTTGAAGTTGCATTATTGGAAGCTAATTATCAATAATTATTTGTATTTTGCATTTTTGCAATACAATTTTTTTTTCAAAATATTAGCAGTTAAAACTGAAAACAGTTGCAGCTTTTGCCAATGTGACTGTTTTTGCCGAAAAGCTTCAATGCGAATTCTCTAGCGACTTCAGGGTGAGTGCGGCATAACAAGAACATATGGAATTCCACAAAGCTCCAAGTGGCAACGCTAGCCGATAGCTGTGATGCCGATAACAATTGGTTAATAGCGCGCTTTTCGTTTAGCAAAGGTAAACACAGCAATTTGTACGCCAAAAATGATTTGTTTTCCGCCAGATATTCATATTTGCGATTCGGTTAAGGCTGAACAAATAGCGGCCAAAACTCTAAATGTTGGCGATAAGGTGTTCGCCAAGTCAAAGGGCCGAATGCCATGGCCAGCGAAGATTATAGCTCGTGTCGGAGATGTTTGTCAGGTGGAGTTTTATGCCACCGGGAAGGTCGACAAACTAAGTAAGCAGCGTCTCTTTCCGTATTTCGCAAATAAGGAGATGTTTGTCACCGATCGCAGAATGCAACGAGCAGATTTCCAAGCAGCAATTGAAGAAATTGAAGGCGCGTTGCTTTTTGAATACCCGGAGCTGGTTGAAAACAGTGAAAAGCCACGACCGGCTGACGTCGCTGTTGACGACACAGCACTTGAGCTGGACAGCCTCGAGCTTGCGGCAACCGCGAAAGTCAAGGAGCAGATGGAACGCCAAGAAGCAAATGACTGTATATCGATACGGATGCGTCCACCCATGAGTGAGCAAGCCTTCCAAAGCTTGATGGGGGAACTTCTGGAGCAGCAAACCAAGCTGGACAAGGCACACAATCAAGCCAAAGCAGTGAAACAAGAGCCTGTGGATCCGGAGTACGATGTCTGAGGGACCAAGAGGCCGAGCGCTAAATTTACGCAGCCAGCTGACTTGTGTGCAGGAGCCCATCTCTAGTGTGGTCGGAACTGTCTCAAGTGTGGCTTCTGGTGTGGTTCCAGGTGGGATCACCAGTGCCGTTGGTGGCGTTATCCCTGGTGCTGTATATTTACATATATTGTGTAAATTTCTTTGTACTCAGAATTGTATGCAAATTAAAAGACAAAAAAATGTGGTAATAATTAAGTTTATAACAGTTTTAGGTTCAAGCGGAACCCATTCTTCATTGAATCTATCCCTAAGCCAACCGGTGCATAAAATGTCGTTTTAAAAGACGCTCGTAACTCCGTTTAGTCGTTTTTTGACGGATTTCTCCAATCGGCGATACAAAAGGTATTTAGTGTGCTCTCTACCTGGTCCTTCCAATGGAGGCATGGTCTGCCCCTTCGTTGCCTCCCTTCAACAGCCGCATGAAGACCTTTCTCGCAGTAGCTACTTTATCCATACGCACAACATGACCTAACCAGCGGAGCAGCTGGATCTTAATTCGCTTGACTAAATCAATGTCGTCGTATAGCTCATATAGTTCATTGTTCCATCGAATGAGGTAATCATTGCCAACGCTTAGAGGGCCAAAGATCTTAAGTAGTACTTTCCGCTCAAACACTCTAAAGGCATTTTCATCAGACTGCGTCATCAACCATGTGGCAGCGCTATAAAGCAAAACGGGAAGGATGAGCGTCTTATAGAGTGTTAATTTCGCCTGGCGGGAGTGGTCTCTACTACTTATTTGCCTACTGAGACCAAAGTAACACCTATTCTCAAGTGTGATTCTCCGCTTGATCTCGTTCTTCATTGTGACGGTGGCGCCAAGGTAGACGAACTCCTTGACAACATCAAAAGTGTAGTTTTCAACATCAATCTGAGAATCCAACCGCTGTGTCTCTCTACTCGAAGAAAACAAATACTTTGTACAAAGCCATTCTAATTATACTAAGTTAAATTTTAACTATATAACTACTTACTTACTATTGTTACCACAATCCAAGTTTTCGAATGCTCTATTCATTGCTCAATCCATTGAATGGATGTAACAAACTGCAACACACACTTTACGAAACTCTTCCATTGAAACTAACATAACACAGTTTCAAAAATGTTTAATTTGAAGCTTGTTTGCCAGTTGCATTGCGATTTTTGACTATTTTTTTATTCTTAAAAAAGCGTCATTTTTGGAAATATGTCAACAGCTGCCTCAAAGCACAACAATTTGATGAAACTAACTAAACATATTAAATTAACTGTTTAAAATAATGATTTTGAATCGCAACTGGAACTTTGCAGGAACTCAAATGTAAACAAAAGTATAAACAGCTGTTTTCTGCAAACCATGAACCAGAATTTGATTTTTGACCAAGTGGCTACCCAAGCAAATCAATCGAATCGTTGCCATATATATCGATGTTCGCTGACTATCGAACAACAGAAAATGGCGTGTAGCAGTTTTAGTGGCAGTGCGTGGCGGGGCAAAAACTTAAAATAATGTAAAATTATTTCTGTTTGTAAATTAAACTGTGCTAACTTCATAACTACACATATTCCGTGTCGCATCTGAGATTGCAACACTCGTGCAGCAAGACGGCGGAACCCTAAACGTTGCAGCAGCAAAAACGACGTCGGAAAATGCTGCACGTGCAAATGCAGTTTCGCGTTGTGAAAATGCTTCGGGCTTATTTAAGCATTATAAAAATGTAAAAGTGAAGTGAAATGCAATGCCATTATGGCGATATGTGTGGAAAATGTGTTTTCCTAAGTTGTTTATGTGCTTCGCAACTCTCAAGAAGCGCAATAAATAAAAGTGATAAATGCCATTTATAAGATCAAAATGTGTTAATAGACACACATGTATATGTGTATGCGTAATGTAAGTGCAGTTATTTTGTGTGGCGTTGCCACCTCGTTGGCATACTGGAAAAAGGTAATTTTATAGGTGTTGCCGTATGTACATCTAATTAGCACTCTTATAAGATTCTATGTTATGTATGTTTGAAAGAGAACATCCTAAGCACTTGCTCTTAGTTCCTAATTAAACTTTTAAGAGCATAATTAACAGCTGTGTTTGTTATTGTCTCTTTGTTCTATTTGTTGCATCCAACTTACTTCTTTTCGACGAAAATCATAACTTTTGAGGAAGTTTAGATATTTTCAAAATTTAAAATGCATAGAACAGATAAGACCCCTGCGATAAATAAGCTGTGTATAGCGGGAGCTTCAAAAAACGGTACCAAAGTTCGATATTATATGCTGCAAAAAAATTTTTCAATGTTTAAGGCCTCGCCAATTTTCTTTGCCTTTGCTTGCAAAATCGGTCCACTAACTGAATTGTTGGCTGCTCTGCATTTAACAAAAAATGTATGAACAGCCTCATTTTTCTCCCAAAAACTGAGTCTGCTTAATTTTTTTTTAGATGGTCGTTCTACTCAATTGCGAGCATTTCCGCTGCGACATGTCGCATCTAGCTCATCAAGCAGCTCGACTTTTGCTGTAACCGTTAATTCTACTAGCTTTTTGTTTCCATTCCATAAAAGTAAATTTATTAGACAACCCGCTTACACACACAAATAATACACAATTATTTGACAATATTCTTTAAACAATGCAATCAATTTTGTACATTTGAAAAAATCAATAATAATTGATATTGACGATATTTATGTTTCGATAATGCGGTTTTTGCAAATCAGCTGTTTTTATACATTATTATCATGTTATCAGTAACACAACACATATTTTTAAGGTGGCCAACTTTTACAGTTTCAATTGCATTGACAAAATTAAAAAATCGCAAAAAAGTACTGATATATTTTGGTTTCACTGAAAAGTGGCCAACTTAAGGAGGTAGCCAACTTGGCAGGTTTGACTGTATTTCCATCTGATCAAACTATGTTTTGAGTTAGCTCCCTATCTTATATATAAATACGCTGGGCGAAAATTCAGTTTGATACCGATTACTTCCTAATAACGCAAAGTTTTCAGTTGAAATTCGAAAGATAAAATGCTTGCGGTTTGCAGAATATAAGTTTCACCTGGATATGCGATACGATTATTCAGGTAAAAATTTAAAAGATTTAAAGTAAAAATAACAAAAACAACAAAATACATTGTACACACAAACGTTGTTATTTCATGATTTCTTTGCTCTTTTTCGTAATCAGCTGTTATGAGAGCGTGTATTACACAAGGTGAAGACTAAAAATGATAAAACCTTTGTGAGTTATAAAGGTAATTGGTTCGGAGGTCATTTAGAAGCAACACGTATCAAATTATACAAAACACATAAAAGACAAATTTTTAAATTTAAGAAAAATTTTGCTTTTGTGGCCTCTAAAATTTAGAAGTCTTGTTATTTTTCTCAAAAGTAGATCCATTTTTAACCAAGGCGAAGTGCCGTCTCATTCAACACAAATATAATCTAATTTAATGAGACATTGAAGTTGACTAATATGCCAATAGTTTTTTTATATATAATTTTTTTTATGAATCCTACTGCTATTCGTAAAAAGTTGTAAGTACGCGTTTTGTACTCTAAACTTTTGCTAACATTAAGTTCTCTCATAGTTTCAATTAAACTTTAAACCGTTTCGCTTAAAGATTTTACTGTTATGTAAAGTTGCTTCCATTAAAGCCAAATCGATCGACACAAGAGAACTTAAAAATAAAACCATTTCCATGGAAATTTTCCATCACTTAGAGCGCTTAAGCTGGTGTCATATGATCTATGCCATGATCTTACCGATGGTTGCCAACTTTTTTTTTCTTCCAGATTTCACTAAATTCATTGTTATATGTGCAAGCAGGCTGCAAAAAAAGCTAGATCTAGCGGAAAAAGGCTAAATTGGCAACACTGGTCACCACAGATATGTCGATATCGAAATTCGAACTTGAAATGGTTTCGCATTTGCTTTTGCAATCGAATCGACAGCCAAAACAGCACTGAATATATAACTGAGTGCTAACGCGTTAGGCGTAACCACGAATACGCTATACAACGTCCGGGAGAGAAAACCCAAAACGCTGTATTTTTAAGCGTTTTAAAGTTAATTTAGCTGATTTGCTTATTTGGGCTTATTTCGTAGCAAATGCATGAGCTCCGCCCCCCGCCCCCTATGTAGGGTACTCCGAAACTGTCTGGCTTGTTTATTAATAATGCATGCAGGGCATTTACATAAATGGCACACGGTCAGCGTCATGCGACCGCGATTTGCCCACGTAACATAACGGATTTGCATTTTGGCCAAAAACACAAACACACACAGACACATACGCACAGCGAGTGGGAGAGCGCAGCTGCCATATTAAACGAATTACGATATAACTTGGTGGAATATTTCTCACAGTGCATAACATGACTGAACAGGCAAAAGCGACTGATGTTTGATTTTTAACGCTTAATTTATGCTTTAATTGCATATTTCGAGCTGCACTGTAAACATTGTTGTTGTCTTTGTCGCTGTTGTTGTTCTTGTTGTTGTTGTTGTAGTTAGCGAATACCCCAAAAAGTATGCAATGCATTTCATTTAGATAACCGCAAATATTTACCACATAACGTATTCGCATGCATTTCCGATGTGTGGACAAAACTCGCACAGAAACACTCCAACAATTTGGCTAAATTTAATTTCCACCTGTTCATGTGAGTGTGTTTGAGAGTGTGAATGTTTGCTGGAATATTTGTTGCATAATTTATAGAATTTAATTGAATGCGGTTAAAACAACGGCAACAAAATAACGGATTCCGTTTTGCACAGTTAACCATTTACAGTTATTTGAATTGAGATTTTGAATGTTACTAGTTAACCGTTTGAATCGTTGAGTTGCAAAGCGTTTAGTAATATGGACGATTTTTTTTACTACCTCCAAAAAGTTACGTCCCAAGTAGTTAAACGTCAAAAATAAAACGCGGCTGTCTGTCTAATTATATCGACGCCTTTGCACGAAATGATCGTAAGTTGCGCGAAATAAGTGAATGAGACAATTCGATTTTTATACCCTGTACACAAGATTTTAAGAGTTGGGGCAAAAAATGTTTACCATAAGAAGCGCATTTACAAGATATAAGTAATAATGTGACAATTTTAGGCCCCTCCTCCTACAAACTGCAATAAAATTTTACTTTTTGCAGATATATTGCGGTTAACATTTATGCTAGAGCCACCAAATTTGGTACGAAGACTCATGTTAAGCATATAAACGAAACTATGTTGACATTTTGCCGAAGTAAGGGATTGACCCAGCAGAGGCTTCGTCTGGAATTCTGCAGTCACATTGTTGAACGTCATTTGTGCCAATAATTTTCTGCAGGAGTGTAAAAGTATTCTATAAACAATGTTACCCGAACCTAAACGCAGTTTTAGCTCCGTAAATTTCGATATATTTGGCCAATCTACTATTAAAATTGCCAACAAATTGTTTTGATCTTAAAATTGTGACCAGAGTTGTTTTGTATTATTGCAATTTACTTAACTTTTGGTGAACTTTTGTTAGTAACCTAGTTTAAGTACAAAACGACTTAGAATATAACCAATACGACATCTGAAGTTTCATTTTAACTGTAAACAGAACTTAAGCCAAACCTATAAGAAATTTCTAGCGCCGGCTGCGTATTTGCATGTGTAATCAAGCCAAAAGCTTCGTGCTATGAAAGCTCTTTAAAAAAGCATTCTATACTTTCAGGTAACTTTAAAGGTGAATAATTGGTCTGAAGCCCGCTTCTGTTATAGCTGCTGCTGCTGAATACGCAGAGTATTTGGATATGAGTCAAGCGTTACCTGAAGTTGTGCTTATTGTTCCGATATCTCCTTTTTACGGTATGCTCTCAAACCGCAGGTACCAAAGTGCACCAGTGATGGTTCTCATTATCACAGACTATTGCACTCATAATTTGGAGCCACAGTTCCATATAGGTTTCAGCACAGCGTTATATATATATTTTTTTTTTAAATGGCCATAACAACCCAATACCGGGTTACGGCCTGACTTAAAGCTCTCCTCCAAGCGTCTCTGCTTTGCGCGAGCTTGGTCCAATTGGTGAAAAGGTAGCTAGTGTACTCTCTACCTGGTCCTTCCAACGGAGACATGGTCTGCCCTTTCGTCGCTTCTCTTCGACAACCGCATTGAAGACTCTTCTCGCAGGAGCTTCTTCATGTATACGCACAACATGATCTAGCCAGCGGAGCCGCTGTATCTTAATTCGCTTGACTATGTCAATGTCGTCGTAAAGCTCATAGAGTTCGTTGTTCCATCGGGTGCGGTAGTCGTTCGCAACACATTCTCCATCAAAAGGTTGAAGAGGTCGCAGGAGAGGGCATCGCCTTGTCTGAAGCCTCGCTTGGTATCAAAGGATTCGGAGAAGCTCTTTCCTACCTTGACGGAGCTGCGTGTGCTGCTCAACGTCATTCTGCATAATCGTATCAACTTTTGCAGGGATTCCAAACTCAGACAGTGCGGCATATACGCGATCCCTCAATGGGCTATCAAATGCTGCCTTATAATCGACAAAGAGATGGTGGGTGTCGATTTGTTTTTCGTGGGTCTTTTCCAGGATTTGGCGTAGTGTGACTTACCAGGCCTAAAACCACACTGATACGGTTCTTTCGCAAACGGCTTTAGTCTTTCACACAGTACGCTCGTTAGGACCTTCTATGCAATAGAAAGAAGGCTGATACCACCAAACCGTCGTTTATATTTGGGTATGTCGGGAAACTAGCGCTATATACATAGGTTGACTTTATATATCGGACTCCGGCAAGAGTGGGCGTGAAGCTTACTTGCCTTTAGTTTGAGCTGCGTCTACTGGGTTTATATGTGTTTGTGCCAGATGGATGCCCAGGTACTCTACTTCGTCGGCTTGCAGTTTGCGTGTGTTGTGTAGGACCAAAGGAGCGAAGTTTTGTTAGGTTGGAGTAAACGTTATTGCTTGCGTTTGAGTTCGAGTTCCTACTAATAGTTCCCATGCCAGTTGTGTAGTTCCTGACTATCTGGAGCCCCTAAAATCGCGGTGATGTCACCAAACGTAGCAATCATTAGCTAGTAGTCTGTAAATGATTAAATTAGTATCTTTTATCGTTTATCGCTCTTGACAACTTAAGACCATACATGTACACTTACAGTGTGCATACCACAACATGATTCGATAAACTTCATCCGTTCACACGGACAGACGGACATGGTCTCAGCGGAACATAGTCTTCTGTAAACTTATAATACCTCTGTACTCTATGAGTACAGTGTATAAATAATATTACAAGCAGGCGCTGCCAAGCATCTTATACATACTAGTTATGTACCAGTTTACCTTATCAATTTGGCTATGCTAAATCCGTCAGTTCTCTTGCAGCTCTAGAGCTAGTTATAAACAAGTGAAAAACGAAAATTTGGAATATAAACAAACAAACAAAAAGTGTGTAATTTTTCATTGAAATACTAAAACATTTTGGCTACGGCAAAACTGTCAATAATTTTCTAGCTCTAGAACAAATAATACACATTGAAATAGGCGCAACGACTGTATTAATATAAAAAATTTGATTACAATGGCCTTTTGTGACGTGAATTCCATTAAAAAGAGAAGCAGCCTCAATCCGGCAGCGGAGATATTTGTCTACAAACCAACTGCTGCACAGGATCAGCCTAAGGGTGAGTATCTTTATGTTTATGCAGCGTTATAAGCCCGAACTGATAGGTGTCCCGCAATCGGCAGCTTCCGGTAACGCCACCGCTGAGGGCCCAAAGTTAACCGGATCAGTCACTAAAGGCAGCCGGACAGATCTGCACATTGTGATAGATGGAGAGCGCCCCAGCACTAGCGCAGAAGCACAGCGTATGTGCGCTGAACTGCAGCTGAAAATGATGTCGCTAGAGAAAAAACGCTACAAATCTGTTGATTACCAGCGTGCACCAAAGAGCATGCCGGAGAAGCGCATGGATCAGCGCCGTGACATACGCAACGGATATGGCGAGGCAGTACGGACCGCACGACATGCACCGCTGCAACAACAGGCTTATCAGCGGGAATTGGCACCTATGGATAGACATGGTAATGAGATTGGTTACGCTTATGGCGGCTCTGGTGATAATGCTATTTGGGCTGGAAATGCTATAGGCTATAGCTACTGTCGTCCAGAAGTACGTGACTTCCGTGATAGATGCAATTTGCAGTTGCCAGAGCAGCAGTATCAACAGCACTTGGTTGGATCCTACGCTGCATATCCTGGCAATGCCAATGGCAGCCCTTTCCAGTCGCAGCTCGCTGCTGCGCGTTTGGCCCAAAACGCTAGTGGACAGAACAGTGGCAACATGCGCTACAACAGTCCTACGTACCCAGCTCAACAGCCATCACCGCGTGGATCAACACGTTACCCGTATCCTGTCAATGGCCAGCAACAGCAGCAGTAGTCTTTTCCAATAGCTTTACGTCCAAGTTGTTAGTAAAATTATGTTAAATCTATGTTAATTAAAGAAGAGTATATTATGTATAGTTCTTGTTTAAATGGTGGCTTGGCTTTTGTCTTAACCAACTTGATGCGCTGAAATTGGGAGCTCTATAGCATTACAGTTCGAAAAATGTGTAATGCTTTTGAGGGACGGCAAAAGGAAAGGACTTGGTGCAGAGAGCAGCGCCTAAAGGAACACTTAACATCACGGCGTAATGCGGTAAGCGTTTGCCGTGACGTGAAAAGAAGAGAAAGGCAGCAAGCGTTAGTAATAGGGATGATGCCACTAACCAAGTTGAAGATGCGCTCAAAGCGTAGAGGTCTAAGACGGAAATATAGGCGCGTATCTCTTGTGGAGACAACGCAAAAGTGTCTCTCAGCCATTGATTTGGCTGCACTTATGCACAGCGTGCTCCGCCTCTTATTACAACTCCATCTACCCGCGCTATCCCTTGCTCTTAATAGCAGCTAAAATCACTTTGAACTTCATTAAAAAGTAACTTAATCAAATCAAGTCGGGGGACCTGCAATGGCGCCCTCTCTCCTGAACTCCAACCATCAATACCTGCTGAATTGACTAAAAATTATTAATTAGCAGGCGGCGCAGCTAATTCTCTTTGTTCTGATAAGGGTGTTTACACTCGTTGCGGGGATTGGGTTTATAGGTTAAAAAAAAAACAAAAAAAACATTAGGCTTTTAGCGCTTTCGCTTGGCAGCTCTTAAATATTTCATATTTAATTGCGCGCGTAAGCAGCAATTTTATATCCACCCCCTCAATCCCGAAAGGGGGGGGTAACCCCAAGTAACTACCCTTTTCTTCTAGTCGTTTACCTGAAATTGGCAACATTAATAAAATTACCCCAGACAAGACCCAATTCCAGGGCAGGTTGCGTCTTTGTAGCCATAAATGAGCTTTAAAATCTTATTAACCTTTAAGCTTGCGATGGGCTTGGAATCTTCCACACGCTCAATAAAAGGCAAATGTTAAAGAAATATGGCAAATCATTCAGGTGACATTGTTGCACTTCCCAGAGCGATACTAAATATGTAAGAAAGTAAGCCCAAAAAAAAAATAGAACAAAACTTTTGAAAAACTTTTCTGAAAAAAACCAACGAAAAGCGGCAAATGACACTTTGATGAGGGTGCCGTTATGTTGAGTTGTGCCAAGTGTATTGGTATTGATATATGCAATATGTTGTGTGTTTGCTATATAAACCTCATGGCGCACATTTTTAAGCAAGTCTCCGAACCAAGCCCAAAAAGGTTTCTTCTAGCTAATGCAGTGTAAGGCGCTCCAAAGTTTACCGGTCATCTATTTTTTGACAGAATTTATGGACTCTGCCTTCAATAATCAGGGCGTAATCGGACGTAAATACTAGGGTCTGCAGAATGTCTGAAGCACAGTTGAAGGAGCGTCTTGGCGCGTTGAGTTCCTGAAAGCGCTTCGGAACGGAATGAGCCGATAGGTTCATAAACTATGCTGCATGGACTCCGCAGGCCTGCAATCGAAATTGGATTACTTATGAGATAACCAACATACCCTGTGCGTAACCCTCATCGAGCCGATAAGGTTAAATTGTACATGTTACCTAAGAGGCCAAAACACTTGCTGAAGATCTTTAAAAACATAGGGTCGCGGGTCCGCGGACTTGTTTGTCAGAATCTATGGGCACTTATGCCAGCGTTTTCCATGCTAAAGTTTGCGCCATAGGCCGATGCGCAGATATTGACTTACAAAGGAATTACCAGAATAGGGAAATAGCGATACAATGGGACAGTCAGGACGCCATAAGAGCGTTTGCAGGAACTAGAAAGAACTCTAAACTTGTTCGCGAAACTCGAGACAAATTGCCACTTCCAGGAAGATGCTACAGGCCACACCAACATTCCTGGGAATAAACTTGCGGACAGACTAGCAAAAAAAATTACATTTTTAGGGAATGGAAAACATAGCATTAAGCAGCTATTAAGATAAGAAGCAAGAGAAAGACGAAGGCTCAAGAAAATATCACAACTATGAAAGGACTCTGCTTGGATTCAGAAAGGTCTGCTTACTGGACACTGTAGGATGAAGGGACCCTTGAACAAGCTGGGCATCACCAGCTGCAGTAGCTGCAGGCTTTGTGAACTTGAGGTGGAATCATACCGCTCATACTATCTGAGTTTAGTGCCTTATCGTACAGAAGGATGTCCCTTCTTGTTGGATATAAAATCTCGATGACCAAAGTGGCCCGATTAGAACCAGACCAGATAATAAGGTTTATCTCAGAGATAGTGGAAATGCAATCCAATAGCAAATTCTCGGTATGCTAGATATCGTTATAAAACGATTTGCAGCCAAAAAGCAGCTCGTTATATGGTCAGATTTATATCGGATTTGTCAAGAAAATTTAAGTGAAACTACTTTGGTCAAAACCGTCCAGAGTTTCCTGTGTCGTATTTTTTTTTTTTATATTTGTATTTTTTTTTATTATAGAGAGAAAAGTTGTTTACTGTTATTTACAAAAGCAAAAAATATATGGAAATCTCTCGATTTAGGTCTTGCCTAAATATTCATTTAAATTCCATTAAAAAATGCTTCGGCCAGATGATTCCTTTTTAGATTTCCCATACTCTCCAAAAAAAATTCTAACACCTGGAAGAATGGACTTTTGGCTGAAAATCGGCTAGAATCGGCTTCTGCTACAGCCCTATTTGCGCGTTACTCTAAGAGCAGACTTCTATAGTCTTAAAGTACGTAAAAAGTTATACTAATTGTAAGTAATCCGCCAATATTCATAAACTCAAATTAAATACTTATATTTGTTACGGTTTACCGGTCATACCGGTTCCTATACTGGACCGTAAAAAAATTCAAAATTTTTGCAGAAAAGTGACTATTTTCAAGACAGTGTACGTGTGATGCTGCTTGTGTTGCTGTGTCAGTTAGACCGACTCGCTCGTAGCCAAAATTGAGAAAGAGAAGGAGCAAAAACTAGGCATATATATGCCATGTCTTGGAAATGTTCGCTTTATAGCAAGTCGGCTTAATGAAACGGCCAAGGAATCCACTCTATTACTTTTATGCTCTTTGACAAAAACTGCCAAAAGAGTACTAAAAAAAGTGTATCGCAGAAGCTTAAGGAATTCTATGTTACATGGATTTTAAATTTTAAGAATATCTTTACTCCACGAAAGTTATGAATGTTGCCGATAAGAAGTCAGATGGCCCCACTGTGCGACGTAGATGATAATGCTTCACAGAAGGACGGAATGTAAAGCACAACATGAATAAATAATTAAGCTTGCAAAGAAAAAAACCGAAACCGTAACGGTAAAAAACATATCGGTTTCTATTCGTTTATTTCGGAAAAATTATAACGGTTAACGGCTATCGGTTTTTATAAAAAAATTTATTTGGGTTACGGTTTCAAAAATCAATCGGTTGTATTGGATAACGGTTACGGTTTGAATCCCTGGTACAAACAAGTATGATCATAAACTTGCTTCAACAATTGATGAGTTCCGGTATACGTTTTATCGAGTTTAACAAAAAAAAACTTAATAGGCGCTCTTTGCTCGATATTCATTTTTCGATCTATGCTATAGTGAAGGATGGAACCAATACATTCAGGTTAAGAAGGTGTAAAAGTTATGTTTCTTTCAAGCAATCCTTGTACGTTGTACAGAGCTGAATATTTATTTAATTTCATTTAATTTTCTCTTCAGTTTTATGTACATCATATATACTTACACGTGTGTTTGCCTACATCTCACACTATGCGGCCTTGACCGCGCTCAATCAATGCTCGAAGGCGACTGCAGCCTTTACTGCAAGAGAAACGCACACTTAGCAAGAACAGTTACTTGAATGCGAGTTGCAAAACAACCCAGTAGAAAATTTGGGACTGATGATGCGTAATTGTTCTATAGCTTAAGTAAACACCACAAGGAGAAAAATGCGAATTAACTCTATGTAACATTTGTAATATAATATGTTAACTTCCGGCGCAATAAAACATTTCAATAACTGACTTTTGTTCAGCTAGAGGCAGCATTTTGACCACTGTGGCTGGCTTAACACGAGCTTTCACATCGAATTGGGTGACTATAGCTGTATTCAGCCGGTTTACGTAGCACAACTTCGTCAAGCGTCAGGTCAAAGGGGGGACTCGGGGACTTTGCGCAGCTTTTGTGTGTCAAGCTCTTATGATGCCCGAGATCTGTGTGTTCACACCGACGGACGATATCGATCTATTTCTATAATAACACTATGCAGCAAATTCGAACTCAATGAAAGGCCTATGAATCAAACATAGCTTTTCCGGTAAATTTGGGTTCGCTGAGTTTGAATTCGGAAATTCGGGTTTTGGATTTTCTAGCAAAGTTTTTGAGTTATAGCTATTTCAAATTCAACAAATTCGATATTTTGGTATATGTCAAGGCAGCAAATCTCATAATACCGATCGAGAAGAATTGTTATTCGAGCTGAAGGTAATTAAATATCGATTCAGTGACGCCTTTTAGACGGAATTAGAAAAAATTAAGTTCTAAAGTTGATTTTTTTTTGTTTGGTTCTAAAGAAAACGAATCGTAAATTACACAAAGTTTGTAACATATTCTTTTTGGATGCGATAAATTGTTTCTTTGTGAACATTTCAACGTTACTTTGATTGGCAAAGTTAGAAAGATTTTCGAGTACTGTCGAAATCTCTAGTTTTTTTAAATAGCGATAGTTTAAAAACGGTGCTAGAAAATTCAAAACGGTTTTTGGACTCGAACTCAGCGATACCAAGATTACCGGAAAAGCTAAGTTTTAGACATAGGTTTGTTTTTGTTGTTGCTC
Source organism: Chymomyza caudatula (assembly GCA_035041775.1). Lineage (NCBI taxonomy): Eukaryota > Metazoa > Arthropoda > Insecta > Diptera > Drosophilidae > Chymomyza > Chymomyza caudatula. The sequence continues at coordinate 619,750 of JAWNKW010000150.1, forward strand.
GCTTTTACTGACTCATAAATGACGTCACCACGAATTGTAAGTTTTTAAGTTTATTCAATCGTTTGGGAACTCTTTGTCAAAGGCACATATTCGTTGTTACATCTGTTTCATTAGATTTTTCATTGCCCATTTAGTTGCCGATTGCTGCATTCTATACTGGGCCTCATTGCTTACATCTAACCGGCATCAAAGTGTCCAGTATTTCTTCGAGGCGTGTACTACGCAGCAGATAACCACGCTTCTTACGTCTCAGTATACCGTAGGCCATTGCATCGCTCAAATTCAAACGCACTTGCCGTTGGAAATCGGTATCTTGACGTTGGAAACGCTTGGAAAGCTCTGCTATAATTTCCAGCTCATTCATGGGCCGGAACGCATCATGCAACAAGTCCAGCAACGTGCTCATCAGCCTTGGCACTAGCCTGCGTCTTTGTGACCAGTCATGAATCCGGTAAGTCGGCGGCCGCATTTTACCGCGTTTTCCAGGTATTCCCAAGCAAATTAGCTAATCCCAAGTTCTAGGGCTGATTTTAGCGCTGGAACTTAGGGTAGACGTTTTGAAAAAAACCGAAAAGGTGCATACTAAAACGAATTTGGTGTTTCTGATGTGCCTTAAAACTGAGTTTCCTTGAAATAAAATACAAAGTGACAATTGTGTCCAGGCTGTTTGATTGGATTTGTGCTGGTTGCTATGGCTCATCAGAGAAGGTTGCCTTCCCCTTTGTGTCATGCACGATTGAGGAAGTTAAAAGACAGCAAGTGCAGTTGAAATGAGAGTAAGCATGCATGCTTGCGTAGAAGTTACTTATTGACACAAGCTACCCAACTCCCGTAGAAAGTCCTGAAGACTGTGTAGGAGTAGAGTATACACCCCACTCTTGCTGGGGTGTATCATTTCCCAAAATGCGCATTTGTTTCCTTTGCAAAGGCCGGACAGAAACACAGAAAGTGGCAGTCGAGGTGCATATTGCCTAGGTGTTGGCCAAATGTATTGTGACCCGTGCTTAATCCAACCAGTTAACGCAAAGCTATTCATACAACCCCCCCATACAAACCCACTGTGGTGCGCGGGTTAGAGAATACCACCACAGCAGGTCAAAGCTTCTCGTATGAGGCGACTAATAATGACACTGGGTTCTTTCGATACCAGTAGGCCTTAAAAGGGTTGTGCGTAGGGTTTCGATACCAGTAGGCCTTAAAAGGGTTGTGCGTAGGGTTTGGGACGCACCACATAAAACAACAATTCCAATGAAAGAATGTATTTACATCAGGCCGTAACCCAATAACACGGGTTGTTATAGCCAGTTAAGAAGAAGAAGAATTCATACAGTTTTGGATTAGGTTCATTTCAAAGAATTTTTGTTACGCTGCATCCACAGCTGCATTTTCAGCGTTACTTACAGATTTTTTCTGTGTACACATCGCTATTCAGCTACACTGGATGTGACGCCGAGAGAGCTCATCTGCCATTTCATTGCCCTGGATACATCAGTGTGCAGGAACCCAGTATAGACTAACTTTCTTATGACGTGAAATCATGTCAAGCCGACGATGTGCGAGCATTCTCCAGGGACCTAAGCGCAGCATGAATGTAATTTGCACAAGCTATTGAAAACATCAGGAGCACAGTTTACAACTACAATGTGCCTAGTCTGTCCGCTGCGTCTCTCTACTTCGATGTACTCTCTCTTGCGCCTTGACATATTCTTTCGCAACGTTCCGCTTATTGAGATCCGTTGAACATCTAAATCTATAACTGAGTACGTAGAGAAATAAGCTTCGAATTAGTTTCCATGGTGTCCCGAAATTAAAGCAAAGAAATGTTCTTTCATTTCACATGCATTCATTACCGATTTTCTTGCAATACCTCTACAGAAAGATGTTCCATTACCGAATGCTTGAATCAGACGTGGCTTGGCCCGATCGCCTCAAGCTTGCTTTTTACCGTTTCTGCCGTTTACTCTTATCTTGACTGTAATAGCTTCGCCGTACTCCGGAACTTGTCGCTGGTTCCTCGGCAGTGGATGTTGTACGCCGCGGCAGTATGCAAAGAATGCCAAATATGCGATTAAGCCCTTTGGCAACTTTACCACGGCTTGGTGGCGGTACATACGCGCCGTAATCTTGTACCGGAGGCGTCGGAAAGCCAACGCCAAAAATTTGTGATTTAAAACAACACGCCAACTATTCCAAGTTTAAGAAATAGTTAAACAAAATGTTTTGGTAGTTGCGGCTAGATTTACTGATTTCGAGCATTAGTTTTTTCTTCCTACCTATAATGGGCTACTCTTATTGAAGTAAAGCAAATAAAAGTAAACACATTGTTCAGCCTTTTCTGAAGCAAGTTCAAAGAGTTTACTAACGCTTTCAGTAGTTTACCTGAAATATGCAAACTTTAAAAGTACTGCTCTAGATAAGCAAAATAAGCCAGGTCCTGCGAAAATCTGTCGTAAATTGGCCGAGTTATGATGAGTTAAGCACAACTAAGGGTGCATATATTTCGTCCAATTAATAAGTTTTGCACTTCCAATTGAAGCAGCAACAATATGCAAGTACAACAAACGTTGGTTCAATGAACTGTTAAAAGCACAGGTGCACAGAAGGGACACCTGTCACTGTAACCCTCAATTTTGGGCATTACCCATTACCTGTAGCGCTTGCAGCCAAAGGTCTCGAGTCAAGTTGAGTCCAAGTGGAAGTCAGTGCACAGTCATTTGGCATATGTAAGCATTACATGGCGTTCCTGTTGCCATTAGCAGGCAATGTCAAGCTGTCAGAGCGAGAGAGGGAGATTTGGGTGTGGTGCGTCAGCACTGGAGGTAGGGAAATGGGTTTGAGCCCTTTGTTTTGTTCATCAAGAGCACATATTTTATTGCTTTATGCGTTTAATGAAGTGTTGCCGGTTGCAGCAACCACCGCAATGGGTTGAGTCTGATCCGAACTGAAGCGGATGGGCAACCCTTCGCTTTCACTTTTCAGGCCAGAACAGCAGCAGTAGCTAAGTCTGGCAACATATCAAACAATTGTGACAGCGTATGACGGGAGAAGCAGCAAGAGCAACAGACAGAGACAGACTGACGGGCTGGCTGACTGGCTGACTGATTGATTGACTTGCTTGCCAGACTGGGCTGTTTTTGGGTGGACCAGCTTCAGTCGTATGTAATGCATAAAGAATGAAGCTTAAATAAAAGTTGGAAGATGAGAAATAGGATTAACTTGTCACACAATTGAATTTAATTTTCCATGAACACACACAGACAGCATAGTGTGCATGTGTGTGTGTGGGTGTGTGGGTGTGTGCATAAGTGTACAGAAGTCCTTGCTTCGACTGACTGCCATGCTCTATTACTTTCACATTGGGGAATACAAATTTATTACTTGAAAATGCTTTTGTGGTAATCCTGAGATTTATTTGAAATACTGTCGAAACAAGTAGGCCTGGAAACGGTATGTCATTTGGTTTAGGCAACAAACATAATACAATATTCAGTATATAACTGAAGCTTAAATACTAAATACTGACGTTGTATAAAAAAATTTTCAATATAAATCGTTTTATTTTTTTTAGTCGAATAACTTTGAAATTTTTTATTCGAAATGTCGAATGCGCAAATCTCGATAAACGAAGACGAGTCACAGGGTGGCTCGTGCACAGAACTGTTGTACAAAATACCAAGCTTGTGTTTCTATGGCCACAAAACCATGAAAACCCCAGCGGCAACTCGCAGGAATATGGATAACGTCAAGGCTAATGCCACAAACAACTGGCGCGATCGCAATTCGCCGGGGACTAGCAGCCGGCGGCTAAACAACGTGTCACAGGTACCGGCCGCCGCCAGACAGCCGGCTAGGACCGTCGTCAACTGGCGCAGTGCCGAGTTTCGGCAGAAGAGTCCGGAAGCCTTTAAGCCCTTAAACTTACAGCATCCGCGCTCCGAAGCTTTTCAATCGTTACACTCAACGCATTCTAGCGTTTCGGACTCGATCACTCGCCCAGTGGTGCACGACTTTCTACGACTGTGCTTATACCAAGAAATGGCTGAGGTTGCAGCGCTGACACCTGAGCAGGTGGCAGCCATGCGCCTGCGCAGCAACCTAGATGTAAGTCGCTTGTGGCACAACCATGAGAATGGCGACACTACAGATACGCGTAAGATACCACATCCCATTTGGGAATATGAGCAGGCTTTTTGGATGTGGCTCTACAACTTTAGTTGGTGCACCATGCTGTATAATCGCAGTCAGCATCCCACGCCACTGGAGGCTCAAATGTGGCCCACGCTGCTGATGGGCGAAGATATGATTACCATAGCGCCATCAAGCGTGTACAATATATTGTCCTATTTATTACCGGCTATTATCCACACCGATTACCGACTACGATTACGACTACCGGCTAGCGGACCCTTTGCACTTTTGGTCATGGCCACGCACGAAAGAGCATGCCAAGCTGCTGCCGAGCTGCATAAATACATTGTGGACGATATGCGTCCGTAAGTATAATTTAAAGTACCAATGTCTGTATGCAAGATGCACTAGATCTTAATGCTACTAAGTCCAGCCTTGCTGAGCAGCTTGCTCCAGCCAGTTAGTCCGCTTGTTTACGTCCCTTTCGCGTGTTCCGTTGCAGCTTTTGGTAGGCAGATTTTTACAAACTAGCTTTAATTTGGTTAATCAAGTCAATTCAAACTCCTAATAGTTGTCTTTTTTACAGTATGGTGCGCTATGGAGATGGTAACACGCCACAGCCGGAAGTGCTGGGACCCATTACCATAAGCACACCCGAACGTCTAAAACAGCTAATGATAAATTCTCAGCTAAACCTTGTCGATGTGAGTTTTCTCGTATGGGATGAGGCTGATCTTATGATGGTAATGGGCTTTGAGCCCATTTTGCGCGAACTATTGAGCTACATACATCCCCAACGTCAGACGGTTATTTTGGCCACTAAATGGTCGATGGAGTTACGTTATTTGGCCTGTGCCTGTACATGCCAACCGATTAAATTGCAGGTTAACATGCAAGAATAACCATATCCATAACCAATAAATAGCAACAACAAGTAGTAGCTATACCAAAAAAACCAGATGAAACGGCCCCAGAGACCCAAACTGGTCATAACGCAGCTACAACCGGATGGCTTTATCATTTGCTTTGTCCTATTGGCTGCAACGTTTATGTGTTAGAACATTGCTCCAAAAAATATTTTCAAATTTTTTTTTTTTTTTCCAAATTTTAGTTTATCCAATTTTTTTGAATTCCATGTAGTATAACGTAGCTAATAAAAAAAAAATAATCAAATCTCTTGCTTTAAATGTGCTGCGTTGTATATCTATTGTGTGGTACAGTCACTACGCAGAAACCTGTGAAAAGCTGGGAGGCTCACGGAGCACATAGTTAAATGATAACTTCGATTATCTATACCGATTTCAAAGTGGATAAGATCCTAGAAAATGTTCATCCGGTTGGCCAAATGCAGGTCTCTACCGGCTCTACCTACACACAGAAGAAGAAAAAAACGAATAAGACGTCACTGCTTTGCGCCCGCCTTTGCCAAACGGTGATAGCAAAGGTAGCTTAGTGCTTGCTACTTGGTCACTTTCAACGGAGACATGGCCTGCCCTTTTTTTTCATCGATTGAAGATCTTTCTTGCAGTAGCTTCTTCATCCATACACACAATATGACCCACCCAGAGGAGCCGCAGATTGTTAAATCATCGTAGAGATCATGGAGTTCGTTGTTAAATCGAATGCGTAAAAGACCAAAGATCTTACGGAGTACTTTACGCTCTAACACTTGAAAGCCATCGGCATCAGACTGCATCATTACCCATGATTCAGCGCTTTAAAGCAAAACGGAAAGGATAAGTGTCTTACGGAGTCTGAGTTTCGTCCGGCGGGAGTGGTCTCTACTACCAGCAGACATCTGCGTAAAATATTAGGAGGAACTAGGGGACTTAATAAAACGCAGAAAGTTGGCAGCCTTGCCGATGGTGACATAGATATAGAATGCTTTTGAAGTTAATGCAGAATATAGCTAAAGGCAAGGATGCCTTATGTTTGAAACCTCTTAAAGGGTAACTCCATACTATGCAGTCTTCTTTCTATCGCATATATGTTAAGATCTTATCGAGCGAGTTGTGGGAGAGACAAAAGCCATTCGTAAAAACACTGATAGCGCTGCTTTGGACCTGCTAAGTCAACCATTGACTCTTCTCTGCTTCCGCTGATGTCGACCTAATCTAATGCTAAACTATTTAAAAAAACTTGGATTACAGTTTGCGATAATCTTTAATGTTGAGCTCAATCATAATCATGTAACACCAAAAAGTAAAAAAAAGTTCAAAAAATTTTTAGAATTTGTGCATAAGATATCCCGCTGGTAGTTTCACTTTGGGAACATCTACTTCTTCGGAAACTGGCTGATCAACCTCACTGACTATGGACGGATTTTTCAGGTACAAACGAAACAATGCGCCAAGGGCCCAGCCAATATGTTCATTATATTAAGGTGCTGCAGTTAATATGCCATATAATCCTCGTGTTGCTGAAGCCAAGGAGCTAGAACGTAATCAAATAACGAGGCGCTGCCATGAGACATACTCTCAAAGAGGAGAATTTTGCAAATAATTTTGAAATTTTTAGGCAAAACGCCTAGAATAAGATCTGTTACGGCGCCCAAGCCAAACAGGAAGATAAAAACTATCCAGTATTTCAACCATTTGATGGTATCTTAATGGGAACTCTGACAAGCCACATATGTCTTTCGTATCCCATTATAGAGTATTATAAGATCAAACAGCATATTTGTTACTGAAAGAAAAGTTAAAATAAAACCATCAAATAAACGGCAGAATGAGCGAATACTTACCTGTAAAAAATACATACGAGTATTTTTTTAATTATAGACTACAAAGACCAACAAGCGAAATACTCACGTAAATCGCTTGAAAATTTGACAATATATTAATAAACTTAGAATATATGTGACTTATTTTTATATATCCGATTTCCCACTAGAAGCGCAAAGGCTACTTAATTAATTAAGTTTTGCAGTAAAATTGAAACAAATTAACTTCATTGTTAAGTCAAGTTTCCAAAAGAGAAAACCTGTAGCCATAGAGACTAGCCATAGTACGAGGATTTCTTATTTTCCATTGTAATCTCCAAGAAAGACAGCTGTTCAGCTGCGGCTGCTTTGTCCAGTAGAAACACTATTGCTGGAACACTTAGTGTCGTCCCCACGCTTTTCCACTATTTTAACAGGCCCTGCCATACTTTGGAAGCATCGCCAGAAACTCTTCTACAAAGTGTTTTAATTACTATTTCTATTATTATGAAGGTCACTGACTTTATTCAATTTCAAAGTTGTGATACTAGTATTGGTGGACCTTATATTAGAAGGGAATTGTACCGCCGGCGAGCAATGACGAAATCAGGTTCTCAATCAAGCGGCTCAGGCATACCACGAAGCCTAAAGCGATCATAGATCATAGTTTAAAAGAAAAATTGATATCTAAACTTTAATTTTGAAATAATTCACAATCATGTTAGAGCAAAAAGTCATTCATAATTGTGAAAATGGTTAGCAACTCAATTTTGCATGTCCAGAGGCTCATCCGCATGATGTCCCGCTTGTAGTTTCGCTTCGGTGACATCCACTTCTTCGGCAACTGGCATCTCATTAGCCTCAGATAACTCTTGTTCATTTGGCAAAGGCAGCTCCTGCTCATCATTGACTATGGCCAATTGTCCATTAAATTTGAACGGATTATGCATCCACAAACGATAAAATGCGCCAAGAACCTTGCATGCCAATATCTCTATTAGCTTACCGGGCTGCATATAAGGTGCAATATAGTTGTCGTATAGCTGAAGACAGGGAGCTAGAATGTACTGATATAGCCAGATGCCGCCAAGAGGCATACTGAAACAAACAGCTATTTTGAACAAAATTTTGAAAACTGTGTGGAGTGGAGAAGGGCGCAGTAAAAGATCTGCTAAAAAGCCCAAGCCGGGCTCTTAGGTGCATTACTGGGTCGCCGTGGTACGTGCGTAACTCCGCGATTCGTGATTTTCGCATGGCCGCAGTGATGGATGAGCTAAATCGGCGTTCTAGCTGGTATAATGACCGACTGATATGCAAAATAAAGTCTTATTTTATGGACAAAAAAGCGTAAAACAACAAAAAATTACACAAAATCTCAAAGCCTACTTTTATATTTCCCAAAACCGTGCACAGAGTCTGGCAACACTCACCAATAGTAACGGGAAAAGGAATAGGTAGAGAAAAAGAATGAAGCTGAGAAAGAGGATAGGAAGATATTGATACCAATATTCGCAGCTGGACTTAGAGAGAGACGGAAGAGACACGGTAAGGAGAACGGGAAGAATTTGATCTACTTCGATTCGGGTACGATTCGGCTGGCGAGCTTTCGATTAAAAAAAAAATTTCGAAATCGTGAATGCTTTCATCTAATTTGAGCGAAACGAAGTTTGCCGGGTTTGCTATAAAAATCAATCCAGGATTCTATATGTGGCCGATGTTTGGATAAACGGTATAGAGTAATACAAAAAAATGGCATAAAATATCAGTCTACTTTTGTAAAATGTTCACCGAGTGAAGAAACGCCTATTAATAGGAACGGGATGGGTAACCGGAAGCGGTCGGCGAAGAGGGTGAAGAGGAAGAGGAATGTGATGAAGACAAAGTGGAAAATGAGCAGGAAGAGGAAGAGATAGAGATAGATATTGAGGTAGAAGTAAGGGACGAAAAATAAGAAAATAAGGAAGGGAAACGGGAACGCGAAAAAGAATATGCTTTACCTCAAGAGGAGCACAGGGCTTGGCGAGCGAAGCGATGTTTTTTAATCGTTAAGTCGACAACAACGGCAACAGTTTTAGACAGCAGTTTTTGAACTGTCAGTTGCTTCGCTCTATTTCTCTACAGACTGTAGCTAAAAGATAAAGAAAAAGTTTTTTACATAAATTGAATTATAAAGAGTTACATTTGTCGATATGTTAGGTCTCCAACTCCGCTCCAATATACAAGTTCCGGCAGACGTTCATTACGTCACATATAGTACCATATGTTAGCACTCGCCATTGGTCGGCTTGCCGTACTCCACCCCACCACAACTTCAGTTGGCAACTTAATTAAATAGCAGCGCTTTGTATGGCAGCTGGAGTGCTAGGCGTTAAGCTTTGTGCTGGGTTTTGGCGGGGGAATCGCCAAATCCTTTCGCCGCAATACCTTGGCCAACATTGCGTCAACTTTCGCTTGGTCGACGTCGACGTATACGTCGACGTATACGTCGATTCCGTCCTAGTTGTCGTCTTTACGTGCACATAAAAATTTCTAATCCATTTCCCCGATACTTATGCACGCTTGCACTCTGGGGATTAATAAGTGTAGCTTTGTTGTGTGTACTCTGCAGCTTGCGGCCCCTGAGCTCTGCGTGCGTTTCGTGTGCTCCGGAATTGTTTCAACCACCAACAAGTGAACGCAGCCAAATCAATTTCAACTGTCAACTGTCAATCAGGCAACAATTCAATCAGGCAACGCCAGACGCGGGGGTAGACGCCCTTGCAATTGCTTTAGACTTTCTATTTCAGCTCTAAACCAAAGAACGACTTGGCGTTTTGTGCGCGTGTTGCGCGCGTTTTGCGCGCGTTTTTCTTCGTTGTCGCCTTACTTTTGGGCTTAAAGCAAACAACAGCTGGCTATAAGCATCCCGCAAGGCCTGACCCAGTAAAGTACGTTATATTCATGTAAAAATAACAGTAAATTATGCTTTTAATGTATATTTTTTGACCAAGCAAACGTTATTAATGTTGACTTTAACACGAACACACGAGCGAAAGTCACAAACATTTGTTCAAGAGATTTTTATGAATTACATGTTTACGTTTACGGCTTGACTTGACTTTAGCACTTTTCCGGGCCACACACACACACACACACACACACTCACACATATTTCCACAGTACACAGATTTTTATTAGCATTATTACCAGTAACAACAAAGTTCAGTGCGCCTTGGAACGACCAGCCTGCCATGTCCTGGTTTGTCCTGCAAATTATACGGAACGTTCTTGCATATGCATAAGACGTTGGTCGCTGGCAGCAGCAGCGGATTACGGTTGCCGGGAGGGTTATGTGCCACCAAGCAAGTCAAGCAGGCCTGTGCTACCAGGCGACTTTTTTTGGTTTTGATAAATTTCGCAGTCAAAACACATGTCACGTATTTGGCTCGTAATTATGGCAAACGTGAGAAATTTTGTTAAGATTTTCTCAACACATTTCTCCGTGAATTTATTTGAGTATTTTCCAGGCTTGACTTTAGTTTGTACAATTTCTTTATTTGTCTTATTTTCATTTTCATTGCAACTTTGCTGGCTTAAGATAACGGTCACAGTGACAGTATTATTGCGGTTCTTGCCACTATAGTAAGTACCGCCTTGATTTTCACTGCTTCTGTAACTGTTTTCATGATTCTAGCACTAACTTAGATTTCAACTGTGGCTTACTGAAACTTTTCTCTTTACAGTTTTATTGAAACTGTTAGTTTAACTGTGACTTTTGCTGCAGCTGGTACTGTTACTGCAACTTTGACTGCTACTTTTACTGTGATTGCTGTTGTCGCTTTTGATTTCACTGCTAAAAAAAACTTTTATGGCAATAAGCGTGATTTATTGCACAATCATTTCCTGAACGTGATTTTTTGCGCAATGTGATCATGAGTTTAGTCACAGTTTAGTGGAAGTATGTTAAATTTGAGACTATACTTCTAAGTTGACCAAAACATTAATCCATTTGGTTGTGCACTTTTTCGAGTTCATATTTTACATATGATCGTGATTTCGTGTAGTGAAAAAGCCATTCAGAATTTATAAACGACAGAGCTAGAAATGGAAAATAATCGATATTGGCGATGTTCTTAAAGCCAAACATCGATACAATCGATCAAAACTGCCTGGGAGACATTGAACTGATATTTAACTATCTCTGTTAGGTTGCAATTTGCCTCAATCGAAATCTAGATTCCCGAGGAAAACATATACATATATATGTAACTTGTTGACTTCGCAAATCACGATGTCTCGTAAATCGTGCTAGAAAGAACAAAACAGTTGCCGGTTTCAAAATCGGCGACCCAAATTCAACGCAACTGGTCTATTTTGGCTACTGCAGAAACAACAAGTTCTTAGGGGCTGTACATAAATAACGTCTCCAAAATTTTGAAGACTCTATAAGACGCTCATCCTTTACGATTTGCTTTTTGGCGCTGCCACATGGTTGATGACGCAGTCTGATGAAAGTCCCTTGGAGTGTTTGAGCGGAAAGTACTACATAAGATCTTTGGCCATCTACGCGTTGACAACGACTACCGCCTTCGATGGAGCAATGAACTATATGAGCAATACGACGATATTGATTTAGTCAAGCGAATTAAGATCCAGCTGCTCCGCTGGTTAGGTCATGTTGTGCGTATGGATAAAGTAGCTACTGCGAGAAAGGTCTTCATGCGGTTGTTGAAGGGAGGCAACGAAGGGGCAGGCCATGCCTCCATTGGAAGGACCAGGTAGAGAGCACACTAAATACTTTTTGTATCGCCGATTGGAGAAATCCGTCAAAAAACGACTAAACGGAGTTACTAGAGTCTTTTAGAACGACATCTTATGCACCAGTTGGTTTAGGGATAGATTCAATGAAGAATGGGTTCCGCTTGATCCTAAAACTGTTATAAACTTAATTATTAGCGCATTTTTTTGTCTTTCAATTTGTATACAACTCTGAGCACAAAGAAATTTACACAATATATGTTTTTGTTGTAATAACAAGATGAGATTATACACGTCATTGTTGTAATTTAAGCAATTTAAGTACTTCCATTATCAAATTATAATATCATTTAACTAGCCACCAATGTTGGCAAGCACACCACCGACAGAACCAGGAATCACACCACCGACAGCACCAGGGATTACGCCACCGACAGCACCAGGGATAACGCCACCAACGGCACTAGTGATTCCACCTGGAACCACACCAGAAGCAACACTTGAGACAGTTCCGACCACACTAGAGATGGGCTCCTGCACACCCACAGGACTTCCAGCTGCCGAGCGATAACACACTAAAAAATCAAATAAAATCCAATATCACTAAAATATATGTACTTGGAGATACTTTAAGTACACACCGCACACAAAGAGCGCTATCAAATGAATTCTGTTGAACATGTTTGCTAAGTTTTCCAGACTGAATGCTCAAATAGGTCTGTTCTTTGGCTTTTATACCGAAATTGTGAACAGCTCAGTACGTTATGGAGCGTGCTCTATACGTTAAGTGCTATGTTTTAGATACATGTTGATGTTTACTTGAAAAGTTACTGTCTTAATGTTGAACAGCTGATTTTAGTTTAAGATAGGCATACTCTATAAAATAATGCTTAAGATTTGTAGCTCATAAAGTGTGTCTATTGGTACTTACTTTTAAGATTAAACAGATATTCGAATACCCATTTGCCATTCTAATGTAGTGGTGCGATCTAGGTAAATGCTGTTCTTAAGTTAAAAACTACACTGATCATAGTTTTGAGGCTTTGTGATTAAAAATGGTAATTAAGCATACTGATACGAGTATTGTTGCATTATCATTCGAACCATTATATAATCTTTATTTCCATCCGATTTGTTTGCCCAAATCTCGGGTCTCTCTAGTTACGCAAAGTCATATTGAAGACTATTTTAGTAACGTGCTAAGCTAAAGTAGCCCATTTTCGACAAAGTTGCGAGCACGAGAGAACATCATCAACTTCAATTTCGAAAATAAATCGAAATAGCTCCAGTCGAGCTTCCAAAATGTTAACGCTTGAGCCTGCCTATGGGCACACTCTTGGTCAAGGCAGTATCCCCAATTCGTTCCAAAACTTCTGGAATATACGAATCCAAATTCAAAAGTTGTTCGCGTGCCCCAGTAATACAGCGCAGAGTCTTGAACGTCTTGAGTGGCTGCAAACGCTTCCAGTTACTTTTGCAGGCCATGTCCCCAAGGCGGCATTCCATATCTCCAAACCAGCGTCAGCATCTGCAGATAAATCAAATATCTGAGTCCGATACCAAGCATAGACTTGAAAGAATGGAGCCAAACCAATAAAACACTACCCTGCGAAACACCAGGAAGCACAGTCTTGGGATCAGTCTTGGAATAGAAGCCACTACCGGGCCAAGTGAGCAGTATAGTTGAGGTCATTGTCTTGTTGGAAGATGAATGAAGGATCAATACTCAAATTAATGGCGCTTGGCCCTAAAGCGCTTTTTTTTAGTTCATCTGCCGCCATGCACGCCACACCATTATGAAGCCTCCATGTTGCACAATATTAGCCGTACTGTTAAGGATGTAGCCCAGTATTTGCCTGGCTACTCTGCTATTTCATGTCCATCGAATCCATGAATGTTAAATTTGCTTTCGCCTTCAAAAATTGTGTTACTCCAAAGGTTTGTTCGTGCTCGAAACTCCAAGCGCTCGCATCTGTTGATTTCGCCAACAAAGGACCTTTTCCGTATAGTTGATGCCCCCTGGAGTTTTTCCCAAGCGCCTTTGTCAAAATTCGAGTTATTGTATTCCACTCAATCTATTGAAATAAAATCTATCAAGACTCACGCTGTGTACTACCTTTTGTTAAGTGGGAAAAGCGGACAGGTGAGCAAACGGAATACAGCGGCTAACGGGATCAACATATCCCGTTGCTTGCAATAAACAAGATAAAATGAGACAAAGAAGTGAAGTGGAACATTCAAAGTTTAAAGACTAAATACGGCATGAGTTGGTCAAGGAGTTAACGAATGAGTTGGTCAAAAAATTAGACGTAACTGTCAAAATTTCAACTAACTCGATAAGATTAACATTAACACATAGATGAGGTTAATTTTCGCTCAAAAAATATAGCATAAACACTAAGTTAAGGACATAAGAGTGAGTGGAGTTCTTGGTCGTGCTGAAAAGCGTCCAATTCCAAGTGCGTGTGAGTGAGTCGGTCTAGCAGAGATGGCAACACAAGCTGCTTCACACAAATACTGTCTTGGAAATGGTTGATTTAACGCATAGATTTTTAATTTTTTAACAGCACAGGTTTCCACTCTATTACTTTCATGCTCTTTGAACTCACCCTTTATTCTGGTTCCTGCGACCGCCCTTGTCCGATAGTATTGCTATTTCCCTGTTTTAGTTTAGATTTATGTCTGCACATCGGCCTATGGCGCAGACTTCGGCTTGAAAGACGCTAGCATGACTGCCCTTAGATTCTGACAGGTGAGTCCGCGGTGCTGCGACTCCCAATTTTGTGCCTTTATTTGTCAAAGACCCGCTCGTTGCGCATAGTTCCTCCTAATCTTCTGCCGGACAATCGTCGGTCCGTTACCATATAAGAATAAACACAAACTAAAAAGTGGCTTCAGAACACACAAATTTCTGTAGCAGATTCAAAGTATGTCTTGTGTAAGTCGACAGCCAAGGCATTATCGAAGCATACAAATAATGGATATCATGGGCTAACTTCAAAACCGAAACAAACGGTAACTGCGGTTAACACTTTGCTTGCAGAAAATTGAATGAATCTTCTGGATCACCATCAAGAAATCAAAAATCGGTTGATAGTTTACTGAGTTACAAATTGCTGAGTTCGCCTGTTTAACCGTAACTTTAGCTTTTCAAAAATCCGTAACACTCTGTTATTATATGCAATTTACAATATATCGCTATCAAAAAAGTTCAATCAAGGATTATCACAGAAAATGATATTCTGGTCAAGAGAAACTACTTTTGGTGCAGTGTATCGCTTGAAATTTGTATTGTGCATATTTTGTATATTTTGCATTTGTATCATATAACATTCTAAGATAAGCAGGCACATGGTGGTTAACCCGTTAAACCTGATTACTTATTCCGACATTTACTGTGAATTTTTCGAAAAATTATACTTTAACCGCAAAAGTTTACATAGTGTATTGTATAATTACAAATAAGTTTTCATAGTTGTCATTAATTATAAGAACCGCATGATTTGGGATGTGCTCTAATCCCCGTTTTAGCTGTCACCTAAAATCGAATACATTTTCAATAATTTTTTGCAATTTATTGCAAAAGCAAAGCAATCTAATGGCTTGCATAACGCAGCGATTACACATACCATTGCCTTTTTTCATTTTGCCCTTCTGGTAAATTCCTCGATTCTCAGGGGTAATACCTAAGAGCTGCAGTAGTAAAGGGCAAAAAAATCGATGTGTCGTAAGAAACTAAATCTTAGAGAAAAAGAGCAGCGAGAAACGTCGCTGTCTATTGAAAAATATGAGTAAGCAATACCTGTCTCAGATGCACAGGCGTTAATGAGCGAAAGGAGCAGGGGGCGGAGCCCACTATGTATGCAAAAAAAACCGAACTTTTCAATAAACGCCGCAGTCCATTGAAAAATGCGAGTAAGAAGAACCTCTCTACCTCTTAGAAGCATGGGTTCAATGAGCGAAGCGAGCATGGGGTGCAACCCTCTAGTTATTCCAAAAAAAAATGTCTCCATAGATTTTCAGTTGTACAATTTATTGCTTGCAATCGGCAAAAGCAAAGAAATCTAATGTCTTACATCACGCAGCGAATACACATACCATTGCCTTAATTTTACACTGATTCTCTGCCAAAGTCGATTGTTGGATGATTGAAGTCGTCATTTATCGACCCATCCCTTTTATTTTCTCTTTGATAGTATCGAAAAAACCACCCGTAGCACCACCCACAGCACCACCTGCAGCACCACCTGCAGCCCCACCGAGTCCACCAGCCGCAGCATCAGTGATCACGCTAGGAAACCCCGCGCTTCCGCCTCCTGGGACGGGGAGTTTCACTTCATCGGTTATACTTCCATCTGCCATATAGTAACAGACTACACAGCAAAAAAACGAAAAATAAAAAAATCCAATGTCACTAATATATAGACTTGTAGCAAAGGACTTTCAATACACACCGCACAAAATGAGCGCTATCAAATAAATTCTCTTGAACATCTTGCTAAGCTTTCTGGGCAGTTCGCTCAAATAGGTCTGTAGCGGTGCTTTTATACCAAAATTGTGAAAAACGCAGTACGTCATGGAGCACGTACGGCTCTGACGTTATGAAGCGTGCCCAACACGTTAAGTCGAAATAATGATGCTTGGGAACCCAGTAATCGTGCCAAAATTTCAGACACACGCGACTAATTTTCACTTTCAAATGGCCTATCTTTGTGTTAAAAAACTGTTGTCGTGCTTAGATAAGGTTGCACTATAATATCATATAGTTGTTGTTCCGAAAGATTTAGCTATGGGTTCTACTTGGTGGTTTAACGATCAAGATATCGAAGCATCGTTAGCAAATGGGCTAATTTCACTCCGTACATAATTTATTTAGCCCCGCTGCTATACTCCTCGATTCTCATGCGTGATACCTAAGCGCTGTAGTAGTAAAGGGAACAAAGAAATCAATGGGTCGTTAGAAACTAAATCTCAGAGAGGAAGACAAAAACTGAACCATATGAGAACTTTTTCGTAATCATCTGTTAGGAGAGCATGTATCAAGTTGTCGAATGTCGACGACAAGACGAAGACTAGTTATTAATAACTTTGCGATCCAAAAACTTTAAGTGTACCACAAAAGAAGTTTCTGGCACTGCCTAGGGGCGCCAAGTCGCTAAATCCGGGCCTGCCAACGTACGGACCTGCTGTCACAAATTCTAACTATACATTTGCGCATTTAGCAAATCGTTTTCTTCGAATCACATATTACATTGTTGTAGGTATACTCTATAATCCTAGGAACTAGCGAATTATATGTTGATTTGGGCACGGGGTGAAGTAGGCGTGGCAGACCTTAGATTCTCGTTGCATAAATTGTCAGCATCAATAGCCGAGTCGATTTAGCCAAGTTCGTCCCTTCGCATGAACGGCTAGATTCCGGATGAGATATTTGTAAGTTTCGTTTTATAGTCAAAATCTAACCGTTTCAGATCGCTTTTTTCGTCTGCAGACTCAAAACGTTGATCTATTGCCGAATCAACAAAACGCAGACCATTTATCGAATACGATACAAAAATTTTTGCAGTGTATTCCATTGTCTGTATCATAAGTGTTATGTACTTTTTCGCTTGCACTACTTTTCGACACGTACTCGGTAAATAGTTGAAATTTCCGTAAAGTGCAAATCTGCATTAACAAAATACTGTAATTAAAAATATATATATTTTGTAAATACGCAAAATAGTTGACTATGTATTTGTTTTTGCCTTTTTATGACGCCCACAAAACGTGAGCCATAATATTTAATGGGCTTTACGGGTCAACATAGCTAATTAGTTGGTATTGTAAGGGCATGAATACATGAATAGTATATCGATTAGGGGCAGCAGCGATTAAGATGCATATCAAAGCGCCATAAAAACTATCTATATGTACATATATACATATGTACTATATATGTGTAGTTATATAAGCAGTGGCTCTTTTGTTATTCGTTAAGAGGTAAAAAATAATGCTTGCAGCAGCATTTCCGTTGCGGATTCATGACCCACTGTGCTGGCACCGTGAGCCATATGCCGGCAAAAAACACGGACAACCAGAAAGATAGCATCGATTGCGGCGATGCTGTTAGAGATTGGTTGAAATGCCGAAATCAGCGGCACACGGCTGATGAATATATTGATAAGCTCACGTACGGTTCTCACATTTCCGGTTTGAATGTCTCGCAGCGCATCGATATAAAAATGCGACAGATGAACACTTGGAAAATCAGTTTAATTAACCAAATTTCTGGAGCGGCAGCAGCGCAGCAACGCACCAATAACGGCATTGCCCCAGGCTAATTAAGGAAATCCAAAGCGAGCAACTCACAACTACAAAAAGAGCGACGATACCTTCTAACACACTAGTTATAGACCCAAAATGCTGCTGCTGATGAGGACGATGATGATGATGATGTTGCCAGCACGTAGACAATTAATTGCGCTCGTTGTGGTGACAACATTGGGTAATTAGTGTGTTTTGCGGTCGACGTTGACGTCGACGTCGACGTCATCATCTAATACTCTGCATTCCATGTATGTTGGGCCCTTAATTGATTTTGTTCTTTTGCTTTTGCAGTGTGGCATCAACAGTGCGAGGCACAAAACTCAACAATTGTGGCCATAACAGTTATCTCAAATAATACGCTGCAATCAACTAACGGTACACAGTTGAGAGAGACGATTAACATAAATGTGAGCGAGACAATTGTGGCGAGTGAGCCGCCGCCAGCTGCGGCAAGTTCCTCAACAACAACCACAGTCGCTGCAACAGAAGCAACTACGCCGAGCAACAACACTACAGCAACGGCAACGGCATTGACAACAACAACAACCACCAACACCACAGCAGCACCTTTAATAACAACAACCACCGTTACTCCTTTAATAACCACTGAAGAAACAACAGCAACTACAGCAGCACCGCCAACTACTACTACAACAGCAGCAACACCAACAACCACCACAGTAGAACCAACAACAACGACACTAGCGCCAGCAAGTACTACAACAACCACAGAAGCAGCACCACCAATAACAACCACAGCAGCAGCACCTCCAGCTTCAACAACAACCACAGCTGCACCTCTTACCACAACCACAGCAGCACCACCAACAACAACCACATTTGCACCCCCAACAACAACAACCACATTAGCAACGCCAACCACAACCACAGAAGCAGCACCTCCAGCTTCAACAACAACCACAACCACATTAGCACCCCCAACAACAACAACCACATTAGCACCGCCAACAACAACAACTACAGTATTAACACCCCCTACAACCACATTAGCACCCCCAACAACAACCACATTAGCAACGCCAACAACAACCACAGAAGCAGCGCCTCCAGCTTCAACAATAACCACAACCGCACCTACAACTGCAACCACAGCAGCACCCCCAACAACAACAACTACACCAGCAACACCCCCAACAAGCACATTAGCACCCCCAACAACAACAACCACAGGCGCAGCACCTCCAGCTTCAACAACAATCACAATAGACCCAACAACCACAGCAGCATCGCCAACAATAACAACTACAGTAGCAACACCCCCCACAACCACATTAGCACCCCCAACAACAACAACCACATTAGCACCGCCAACAACAACAACTACAGTAGCAACACCCCCCACAACCACATTAGCACCCCCAACAACAACAACCACATTAGCACCGCCAACAACAACAACTACAGTATCAACACCCCCATCAACCACATTAGCACCTCCAACAACCACATTAGCAACGCCAACCACAACAACAGCAGCAGCACCTCCAGCTTCAACAACAACCACAACAGCACCTCCAACAACAACTACCACAGCAGCACCTCCAACTACAACAACAACTATAACAGAATTCTCAACAGCAGCCAACACAAACGACACCGCAGAAGCTGCTGCTGCAAACGTCACAGCCACAACAACAACCACCACAGTGGTGCCAACAACTTTGCCGCCTTTTACAATAGCACCCTATCCCACAATGCACGGCAAGATACCGTACGTGAACAAACTTATGCTCCAAAATCGGAAAGGTCGCAGAGGCCGAAAGCATCGTCGTCGCACTACGACAACAACAACAACCACAACAACGACGACAACGCCCAGCAGCACCACATCAGGAAGCAGCGGAACCACGGAGCTACCCGATGATCTGATCGATATAAGTAATGGCGATGATGCCAGCATAATTGACGATATGGTCGCATTGGCCGTCAACGGAGTTGTAGAGCCCATACCAGGTTTACCGATACAATTGGGCAATATCGAGAATCAACGCATACCAGAGTAGCATGCAAACTGACTGAGTTCCCAATAGCTTAAGCGCTGCTTTTTTTAACACATACACTCACACTTTAAAGTTAACCGTAGAACAATAAAATGAAACAAATCTTATAACTAGTTTATAAATGGAGGGAATGTTTCTTCGTGACAGCGTCTGTCCGAGAGACCCGTTAAGCGCCGCTACTTTGTACGCGTCTCCTAGCACAAGTTAAGTTCTTGAAGTACCATCGCTCTTCCCTTCGGGCCCGCGCACTCGGAGAGTTGAACTGAACTGTCTAGAACTCAGCACCGAAAATTCACAACTCCTGAACTTTTCAGCGCTGACAGGAACAGCTAAGCTCAGTTTAGTTCTGCTCGCTGAAAAGCGATGAATTTTTCAACGTGCACAACTCAAATACGATGTTGTCACTGGCATCAGTGATTGATTTGAGCGAAGAGCATCGTTTTATCTATTGTCTCTTGACAAACAAGTTTGAGCTTTTCAGCGCGTTAAAAGCTCATTTAGTAATACTCATGAGTGGTACTCATAAGTGGTACTCATGAGTGGTACTCATGAATAACATGGCTATTGAATTGCTCATTAGCTATTAGCTATCGCTCCTATGTTTTTTATACTAGGACATAATTGCATACATTAGATTTGTTTGTTTACTGGTTCAAGAGCTTCTTTGTTATAACGGTTTTATTAGACAAAATCCGTTTATACAAAGCGTTAGTCAACTTCAAAAGATCCTAGTATCGTACCGCCTTTAGGCCTATCTTTTTAAAGATAGGCAGGATAGTGTAATTTACAATGGAAACTCGCCTTCCAAATATGCGCTCGCATGACCCACTTACTTTGATATAAGACCAGTGCTCTGTACAAGTACACAAATTATCCTGGTCTTTTTAAATTTAGCTCTCCTCTACTTAGAAGAAAAGGGTGCGAGTCAGCTAAACTCCGTTTTGTATGTAGACTTAAAAAACCAGCTGACCTGATACCAATCAGTGTAGTATGTGCGCGGGTTCTTACACCGGACGAAAATTCAGAGCAGCTAAATAGCGGCAACCCGTCAAGATTAAATTTTCATTCCTATAGATCAGGCAGGGATCGCTCTGTCCATTCCCAAAATAAATCATAGTTATAAATTGAAGACTCGATCAAGATAGGTCTATTAAGTTATTAATAAGTTATTAATTACTAAGGCAGCTACGCCAACTTCTCGCTACCATCGCCAAGCCCGTGACGCTTCACGAGGTAAGTCGTATTCCTCAGCGACGTCACCTGCCAATTTAGATACTTCTTAGCATCCGTATTGGAGGATTTATATCCCTATTCAAACATCTATATCCACACAACCATATCCATATGCACATACAATCATCAAGGACGTAACCCTTCTCTTATGTTTATGTCGTCAACCAGCCAAATACCATATATCCAATCATTTATAGCCAAATTTTTATATCTTACTATCCATATTCAATTAAATATTTTCAAATATCCATATCCGTACCACCCAAACCTTCTCTTCTTTGTCGTTGTTCTCTTACTCATTTTGTGTAGAGGTTCTTGAGTTTTCGAAATATATATAGATATAGTTTAAAGATAAGTAATGTTAGAGAAAATATCTTGGAGATCTTTGTGCACACACAAAGTTTAAGCTGCTGAGAAGACATAATACGAAATCTTAAAGTTAGGTAACAAGTTTTGCATTGTTTGCTCATTGAAATGGATGAAATTACAACCCTTTGAAAGAGTTCCATTATGGAGTTCTGGGAGGCCTGGTAAGACAGGGTGTAGCCCGTGATCCGTGTAGTCACCACCAGGTGAGTCAATGTGCGCAGCGAAGTCTGGACAGGATTTTAACAGGGTTGTTCGTAGGGCTTGGTAACCAGGGCTTAAAATTCTCAGCTAATGATAGATGCTATGAAGGACTTCAAGCCGTTACTCGCTGACGCGTTGTTATGGCCACTCAATAAGAAGAAGATGGAGTTTCTTGAGAACGTAAGAGGACAACAACAAACGAAACTTAAATAGAAACCGTTTAAGTAGTTGACATAACCTCACTTGACTGTCAAATGCATCGATTTTGGTTTTATATCAATTTTAATAAATTTTGGTCAAAGAGAATGGCAAAGAAAAACAACAACATGTTGGCACAACATAAACACGAATGAGCATAAACAGAAACTCATAAACGCACGAGCATACAAACACACTCACACACACACTCATACACACTCACACACACTCACATACACTCACACACACACACTCACACAAACAAACATGCAACACACAGACAAATATCAGTTGGTGTGCAATTAATTTAGCAAACTGTTTGCTCAACACAAATAACTAAACACAGACACACAAACATACACACCCACACACACTCACACTCACTCACACACATTCACTCACACACATTCACTCACACACACTCACACTCACTCACATGTGTGCGCACACCAAAATGGCGAAAATACTTGCATATGTACTTTATGCAGAGGCAAGCTATAATTTGGATGCCGTGTCCGATTTCGAACACCCTGTCGCACTTTCTCTCACTCGCTCTCTCGCTCTCTCTCTCTGCCCCTCTCTCTCTCTCTCTCTCTTTGATAACTGCGAGCTCCAGTTGAAAGGAAAAAGCAAGGCGCACTAAATAAACACAATTTAACTTCCACTTTCAACACATCAAGAGCAAAAGCAACAAAAGCAATGCCACATGGCAGGAGCCACACCCCCTCTGCTGCGCCCCCCCCCAAAACTGGTGCCTCTGCCGCCTCTGCCACCGCTGCTGCTGCTGCTGCTGCAATAATGGCGAGCAGCCAAGTCAATTAGCGCGCGTCGAGCCGTCGAAGGCTGCAACTAAACGCACGTAATTAAAGTTGCAAAGTTGCTAAGTTGCTGAGTTGCAGGGTTGACAGTGACCCCCAACCCCGAACCAAAAGTGCTGGACACTACAGCGAAAGAAGCACTAACTCCTGGCCCAGTCAATGCCATTGTCTATTGTCTACCGTGTTTGTTATCACAATAGTTCTTCTCATACTCTATAATGGCTACTGTTAGTTTGTCAAGCAGTTTGTGTCATTTGATTTTTCAGTAACTTTGAAGTAAAGACTCACTAGGTAAGAGCTACCTCAATCTACTGCTACTACAAATGTTGATGGCCAAGGTCCAAACTAAAGAGTTGGTTGCATCATGGAGTTACGCATATAACGATATTGGAAGCAGCCTCAAAACCCTAAATAGACCAACTGAAAGTCCAGACTGTAGACTTATAAAGCAGCACCTTATGGTCCAGGCGCAACTGGTTTCTAGTATGTAGAAGCGTGTACCCAGGTAACGGAGACAAGCCACCTGAGCTATAAACGTATTTTGAAGGCGTATGGAAGCACAACCGTCCTGGCTGCTCTTGGAACCGCAAAATGCCAAAAATTCTTGTGTTATCGTGCTGGACGAGCTGTTCACAAAGACATCAGCATGTCTAACAATTATGGAACGTGCTACAACTGGCTCGGGAAAGGGTTGTGCGTAGGGTTTGGAACCCACCATGTAAAACCTCAATTCCAATGAAACAAATACATCAGGCCGCAACCCGGTAGGTAACGGTTTGTTATGGCCAGTTAAAAAGATGAGCTCGTAAACTGTTGAGAGTTTCAAAATTTTAGTACCTTCGCATATGAAGCTCATACCAGTAGTTTGAACTGGTGCCTCGAATAGTCAGTGAAGGTCGCATAGTTTCTTTTAAGGAGCGGCTATGTGCTGACTTTAATGGTTGCGGCCATTCGGGAAGTCTCGTGGTGGCTGTGGTTTAGACTCAAACGGGTCTTTACACGGTGTGGAATTGCATCTAATTCTTGGATAGACCTCAATCCATACCAAGGTTGATGTGAGATTGCCCAACTCATCTTTTGCAATTGGTACCAAATGGTACACTATATTTAATGTAGAGTACCATATGACATCCGAGTTGTCATTTCCGTCCAATACACTCCATAGGATCGTTGATTGACGAAATGTCTGTGTGTTATGTGCTTGCATATTTGAACAACGTGATTTTAAACCTCAACAGCTACTTGTCACTTTAAATGAACCCTTATTTACTGTCGATGTTTGTTTAAGCAAATTCGCTGGATTTCATCTCCTCACGAAGGATAAAACATATTCTCTTTTCCGAAAACGTGAAATTGCAGATTACTTCAATTTTTTGGAGCAAAGACTCCAAGAGTTATATGCCGACAAAACAATTGCGCAAATTCTTAAACATTATCAAGATTTCATGCGTTCAAGGCTGCTCTACCAAGCTGCCAACTGCTTCTTCCTTGATTTGCTGACGCAAGTAAAGCAGATGAGTTGAACAAGTTGGTAGCTCCATGCTTCGAAGTTATGATGACAGCGTCTGCAGTGAAAGCTGACTGCAAGTTGTGGTAACTCTGCCAACGTAATTTTGATGTATTGCGATGGAACATATTACTACTGCTTACCAGTAGAGAGATCGTTTTCCACTATGAAAGGAATACAAACTCTTTCGCGAAGTGATGATGACTGGATACTGTTGTTGATCCGGCGCAGATCATTCACATCATATCGAAAAACAAAAGTTAGAAGATAAGCTCTTTGACCGTATGTCTATGTCTATGTTATGAAAATGGCAGAGTATACAAATGTCGTCTTTGCACTTATATTCTTTGTTGTTTATATTTTCTTGTTGCTGTTGCGGGTCATTAAAATCTGAGCGAATGTTTGCCATTTTGTTGGCGTTAAAAGTTTTGCTCCCCAAAAACAATAACAAGAGTAGAAAACAAAATGCATTTGCAGCAAGTGGATAAAAATTATTGCTATCCATTAAACACTTCCACAAACACACACACATGGACACACTTGTAGCGAAAAAGTATCTACTTAGTAATCAAAGTGACAGCCTGGGTCAGCCCTTGCCTGGAGGGGTTGCTGCTAGAGTTCATTGAACTCTGTCTTGTAGTTGGACTTGGACGCGGACCAATGGATTAATACGCTATCAATAGCGATAGAGAAAACTATGCACAGCTGTGCCAAGCACGTGCCCGAGGCAGTGGCTCAGCTGTGTTCAGCTGTGTTTATCAGGTGCAAGTAGGTTCGCACGTGCCACAAGCGCGAGTCTCAGCTAAGCTGGCTTTAGCTTTATAAGCAGCGGCGACAAGCCACAAAGCACGCAACACTCAAACACTCAATATGCAGTCTGGAGCTAAACAACTGGCGCTGCTCTTCATGGCCTGTCTGGGTAAGTAGTGGCAGTAGATCCCAAGAGCACATGTAGTAATGCTCTAAGTTTTTGATGCAATGCAGCGCTGCAGACGACACAGGCCTGGCTGCTGCCCAAATTCGATACGGAAAAGGCGGAGAAGGAGCTCAAAAAGCTGGACTTTCTCAATCTGTTTAAGGACAAGGAGGAGGAAAAGTATAAGAAATCGGAAAATGAATGGGAAAAGTTAAAAGAGTGGCTAGAGGAGCAAAAACTAAAAGAGCTCAAGTTTTTCGAGGAGACTAAGAAAAAGGAAGAGGACAAGCTGGACGATAAGGGCTACAAGAAGTCCGACAAGAAAAAGTCCAAAAAGCACAAGAAACAGAAGCAGCCAGACACATACAAGCACGATTGTTATGAATCGTATGAGGTAAGCACCAGCAGCTATGGCTACGAGTCCGAAGAAGAGCCAGTCGAAGAGGATGTATACGCCAAGTCGTCTGAGGAGCGCTACGAGCCAAAGCAGGAGTCAAAGCCCTGCAAGAAATGCGACAGCTACGAAAAGCACAGCTATGATTCACCCAAATATGTGCCCACAGCCTATGATGTGCGCGAGGATTACGAGGCGGGCGTGAGATATTTCACCTAATTAAGTTGGATCAGAGAGAACGTAGCGCTGACACATTGTATATACTGTAATTAAATATTTCTTTTATTTTTAATAAATATAATTAAAAATTTTCAAAGTGACAACACACTCGTACGTATTGGGCATGTGTACGGCGTATGTACGTGTACGTCCGTGGCGCGCCCCTGGGCCATATTTGTCTTGTCGTCTGCATATCATTTGCATATAAATTGAATTCCCATTTTGGTTTCACCCACGACATAGACAGCCAATATTTTATACGTTTTATGCTTGCGGTTGGTATTTCGGTTTACGCTCTTATTTTATTTATATATTTTTTCACTTTTTTTTTTTATTTTTTAAAATTTTTACCCTAAGCAGCAGCACACACAAATGTGCGGCTGATCCATCAAACATTTACCATACCCTGAGCCTGCCCAGCAACTCTGCCCTGCATCTCCCATTACTATGTAGCTGGTGTGTCAATGGCGGCGCTTCATCAAAGTTGTCACCCAGTGAGCGGCAGAGAGAGAGAGCTTTTTGGTTAGCAATGACATATTGCGCGCATTATTTGCATAAAGTAAGCATCTATACACTACGTATGCCCCACAATAGCTCCCCTCCGCCGCTGACACAACCGAAACTCTCCCGGTTAGAAACCCCGTTCGCCGTACACCTATTGATAAAGTGGTTTATGCTGTCGTTGCTATAAAGAGATAAAGCGCGTGTCGCTGCTAAGTACTCATATTACACATACCAATACACACACACACACACACACACTTGTACAAGCGTTTATGCAAGCGTTTTTCGCGAAATTCTTGTTGTTTGAGCTGATTGCATAAAGTCCAAATTCGCTGACAAAGAATTTGAGCAACTAGTAAAAAAAAAACAGTAGCGTCATAATACCGTCGTACCGTCGTGGTCATAATAAGCCGTTACTGAGCTACGGCCTGATGTAGAGCACTCCTCCGATCGCCACTCTACCTGTTCCTGCCAATGCAGACACGGTCTGCCACTTCGTCGCTTTCTCACAGTAGCTTTTTCAGCCATACCGTGATACCAGTGAAGCCGCTACATATTTATTCGCTTGTCTATTTAAATGTCGTCGTAGAGCTTCTAGAGTTCGTCGTTCCATGAAATGCATTAGTCGATACTACACTCAAGCAGACTTCGTCATCACCCATGCTTCAGCATCATAATGCCAAAGGGCAAGTATGAGCGTCTTATAGAGTGTCAGTTTCGTCTGGCAAGAGTGGTCTCTACTTCTCATTCAAAGTAACATCAAATGGGAAGATTGCTGCTCCGCGTGATCTCTATGCGAAAAGAAACACAAACAAACTAATAACAGACCACAGTAGGATAATGGAACTTAGAAGGCTGGTCGGCTCGCCATGTGCTCCTCCACCCAATCTTGGTGTCGGCTCGCCTAGAGAAGCGTTAAGATTTGGCTGCGCTTCAAACGCATCTTCCACATGGTCTTGTGGGTTGGCTCGCTTAGAGATGCATCCAAGCAACTATGTGCTCATCCTCGACGCACGTCGGACTGGTTCCTAACGAACAGAAATTGTATATATAGCGCCGCCGAAGACGGCGATGACAATTCAGCTGAGGCACTCGTCGAGTGCAGATTATAGTCCATCAAATCCTGAAGCTTAACTTTCTCGCCTGACTCAGTAAGGCTTCAGAAAACTAGTTAGCTTTTTGCGATATGGTTACCATAAACCAAAATACTGCAGTATTTCCCGGTCTTAAATACTGTGCTGCTTTTCTGTGCAAGACGAATAGCGCGTAGAAAGAAGAGAAAAAACCAGTTTACTAAAGCGCTGAGTGAGACTGTTTGAATGAGAAAAGCATAATGCGCAGTAGAAGGAATGACAGTTTTGTTGTTGTTTTTCTCCATATATTCGTGACTGTTCGAAATCCCGTATCCGATTTCGTTTTGTCGTTTTATATTCTCATATTTAAATCTTAAAATGCTATTACTTTTCCGCAAAAAAGTATTGGGATTGGCCAAAACACTAAAATCTTTAATTTTATGTTTTTCGACGATTTAAGCACTCTGACAACTTTTCCGGCGAGTTGGAGATGTTTTTTTGTCCGTGCGTTGTCGTTGTTGATGTAGTGTATTAGTCAAAAAAATTTAGTAATTTCAAGCTAAATGTTTTTGTATCGTGTTGGGCATATCTTCAAAGAGTTTGCTATTGAATTTGAGCAATCTAGTCGCTATAGTTGGGTAGCCAGAAGAATAATCAGAGTAAATATTTCCAAATTTTTTGTGTTTTATTTTAAACTAAAATCTTCGTTAAAATTTAGCGATGTTTTTGTGTTGGGCATGTCTTCGAAGGGTTTCCTATTGAATTTAAGCACTCTAGTCACTATAGTTGGTAAATAATTTTGGACATTTTTTTTTCATTTTTTTGTTGTTTAAATTTCTTCTAGCTAATTTAGGTTGTTTATATAAACGTGCGGAAGAGCCTGAGCTAGTAAACAACTGTTTATTTTGCTTTGTGTCTGACTTCTTCTTCTTCTTTTCTTAACTGGCCATAACAATCCGTTATCGTGATACGGCCTGATGTAAATTCATTCTTTCATTGGAATTGTGGTTTTACGTGGTAGGTCCCAAACCCTACGCACAACCTTTTTAAGGCCTACTGGTCTCGAAAGAACCCAGTGTCATTGTTAGTCGCCTCATACGACAAGCTTTGACCTGCCGAGGTGGTATTCTCTAACCCGCTCACCACACGGTATATCGAATATTTTGGAACCGTTGGTATTATCGTTACTATCGAAGATCGCTACTATCGATCGTTTTGCAGCTCTAGTGAACAGTACAGTAATCATAAATCATAATCGGCATGATTGACTTCAAATCTTTCATGCAACTTTTGCGCGCTCGCATAAACGCCGATTTGGACATATTTGGCGCATTTCATCGAATTATGAAACAAGAAAATTGTTCTCTTTCATTTTGCTATTCATTGTGAACGATATTGTTGGCATAACGTAACACCAAAACTAAAAAATGTCAAAAAAAAACAACTATTTTCGCTTTACTAATGATGTAGCTTTTGCACCCATTTGTCCTCCCTCTTCATTTCACCCTTTCATTTTTGTCATCCTATCTGTTTGTTGAGTCAATGTTTGCATTTTTATTAAGTATACGTAGCTTGTGCATTTTTGTTGAAATTGATTTAAATCAATGCAGATTATACACTTTAAAAGCAGTCTTAAATACACGGAGCATATATATTTTCAATGGCATGCGAACCGCCCTGTGTGAGTGCTGACTGACTCTACTTTCTCCTCTCTTATCTTTAAAAAGCAAATGAACTTAGAAATAACTTAGATTGCGACCATAGGCTCGATTTTCCCAATTTATAGGTCCACCCACCATTCCTATGCCTGAAATAAATCATATATTCTATTATGGCTCTATTCAGTCTCTATCAAGTATCTAGAGTTTAAATCCTCCAAGGATGTTTATGCTTCTTCTCGCTTCTAGCATATTCCTACTGGTTTTCACAAAGCCTACAGCTCTTTCAGTCTATCGTGTCCAGTAAGTAAGCCAGTCAGTATTCTAAAGTCATTTTTGGCCACCATCAGAGTTGCAGGAGTCAAGGAACAGTTAGGCTGGATTACAGATCGATTCTGTGGTTGGCGCCACAGTTTAGCTCTGACACTATCAAAGAGTTTGGCGCATCGTTTCTTGCTAGTTGGAGAATGCTCATGAGACCAAAGTCCTAACGGAGTGAGAATTTGTTCCGTCTACCCAGAAACTCTAGTTTTAGATAGGCTAGCCTATCTGATACTATTGCTTTTTCCCTATACTATAAGTTTCTGTTCAGATTTAGAACTGCACATCGGCCTAAGACGTGAATTTCAGCCTGGAAGCCGCTGGTATTTAGATTCATGCGTACGCGGACTCTCGAAAGAGGATCTCGTTAGAGACCCATCTGTGTACCAACTATACATCTTCTTTAGTGTTTTCAATTGTAAGTAATTGAACTGAAGTTCCACGTGACCTGGTACTTAGTATCTCTGGGCTTACAATCCAAGCGGCGGAATTTTCTTTCCCTGAAAGGCCTGAAAGGCTTTCGCCAATCTCTTTCACTGACATCCTTAACAGTGTTGCTTTCATTTCAAACTATAAGGCTATATGGAGCGGTGTTACGTTACGGTGTAACACAGGCTAGCCTCTGAATTTGCATTAGTTCATTTGTTTCTGAGTTCAGTTCTATACTATTGTTCCTCAGGTGATTGCCCCTTTTGATAAGCTTCGAAATTATTCCCATTGGGTAAAGCTATCCCAATGTTCCTCATGATTGACCGACTATTCTTCTGCACGTGATAAATGCTCTTATGCACTTATTGGTCACGTTCGCGACTTGGCAGCTAAATTTGAGTATACCGTCAAGTGTAACTCCTTGGTACTAAGCTTGCCTAATCGTGTGGCAGAGACGAGTTTGTACCTTCGGGTGACTGCAACGTATGTAATATTTCATCCAATCTTTTACGGAAAGTCTCTTCAAAAAAAAATTCCATTATATTCTCATATCTTTGACTCTTTTCTTTTTTTTCCTTGTGGGCAGCCACTAGTTTTAGCAACGATAACGAAAATGTCTTCCGCATTCGATGTGGCTAGCTTTCTCTTTAGTAGGAAACGAATCCATTTTGATAGCCTTACATACACGGTCCATCTTGAGATTGCTTGGTTCACGGTTGGTGTTATAACCAAAGCTGCGTTATTTGTTCCCTATACCACGCCAGTCCACAGAACATCGGGTCCCGGAAGGATGTAGCATAAGGATTTAGGATTAAAGTGCGATTCAATTCGATTAAAAGCACAGGTCAACATGGTTTAGTAATTGGAAAGCTGAGGGTCATGTCCGAAATAATTTGCTGCATAGAATCCGAACCCGGATCAAAATTGGCCTATCACATCAGGATTATGAGATTGTTGAGGTTATGTAGCCGAAAAACGGCGCTTTTTCCTGCTTTTGAGATTATGTACAGAGATCCATTACGATTATTATTATTATTAATATTTAAAATATATCACTTCTACGTTATTAGCATTGAGCCTTTGAGACAATAACATAGGTTATTAGTTGTTGGAAAGCTGAGGGTTATGTCCGAAGTAATTTGCTGCGTAGAATAAGAATCCGGCGTTAGAATTGACCCAAACCGTCAGGATTTTGAGATATTCGAAGTTATGTACCCGAAAAGCGCAAAATTTGTTTCACCCTGTACATAACGTCAAAAGCTTTTCGCTTGGGTAATATAGATGGTTTTGCTTATAAAACGCTTAAAAATACTTGATCTTATCAAAAGTATCACAAGCTCAATACATTCATTTCAAAATGTGCTGATAACATCGTTTTGCGCTTTTAATAGCAAATATAAGAAACTACAAGCTTTTGTTCCTTTTGGAACTGGGAAATCATTATTCCGATTTGTAGAAGTTAAGCAACTACAGCCCAAAAGTCTATGCTTGGATGCGCAGATGCCACGTAGACCCATTATCCGAGACGGAGCCGGTGTCATTGGAGAGGGCGTAGAGAAACGGCGATTGGAAACGCAGACGTGCACATGGGAATGGCATATTAGAGGCAAAAGCGCTACATAATAATTAAAATACAATGTATTAGAATAAAAGTATTAAAAGAATGTTAAAAATACAAAGGCTTGTGAAAGATTTTCAATTTGAAATTGTGAAATAGTCGATGAAAATTTCAGATTTTAAAATTCATTTCGCTGTAAAACCGGCACGTAGGTCTCCGAATGGTGTGATTCAGTTGGCCTGAAGTTGAACAAAGTTAAGGATAGGCACAAAGGCAAGCCCTAGAAGGTCTCTTTGAACGGTTCTACTTTAACAGCGGTGCTGTTAGAGTGACTCCAAACTTTTGGAATCAGCTAAACGTCGTCTTAAGGGATTCACCAAGCATGTGCCCCAGATATGGGACAGTTTAGCAACAAACTGTGGCACACTTTTCACTATTAAAGAGTATGGTCACACTGACTGGGTTTCCTGCGTGCATCTTTCGCGAAAAACTATAGCCGCTGAGATCAGCATTTCAAGGTATGCAACTTGTCCAAGAGCAAGTTAAGATACACTCAGCTAACTCTTAATAATTATTATCTTACTTTATAAGTAGGACCTAATGTCTAATGATGAGATTTGTAGCTTTAAAAGTGGCACTTTCAACAATTTTTTGTGCATGTACAGTGAAGGTTGCTTCATTAGCTTACTTGATTAAGCCGGACTAATGCTTAAGCATGAGATTTGTAGCTTTAGGAATGCGAAGCCTCTATTGTAGCATCCAATTGACGGCAAGAACTTTTAATAGTTATAATCTTGCTTTATATGATGGGCCTAATGTCTAATCATGAAATTTGTAGCTCAAAAAGTGACACCGAAATTTGGTGGCTATATATTCAATAGGTTCATTATAAGTTAGTCTATTACCTAAGTTCAATGAAAGGGCTTAATGTTTAATCATGTCCTGTATCCAATAATCATTGCACAACTAGCAAGATCTGAAACTAGGCCAGCAAGAAGCCCGTTAGGCAATAACGGCCTGTAGCAGTATCGCTCATTTTTAAGACCCTTTAGCCAAATTCTGCTCTGATCTATGGCAGCTCATAACTTGTACCTTAAATACTTCTTACTAGATGAGAGCGTTTACTTTAAGCGCTTTCATAGCAACAGCGCATAAGTTTTAAGGGTTTCAAGAGTTGCGAGTAATTCATCATGTTCCATATAGTATTATATGCAGCCAGTATATCATTTACATTACCTTGTTTATTTCATTACAAATAAATTAGCTGAAATCCTGACTAGTGCCCTGTAACTGTAACTACCCCTTGGGGCAGTTAGCAGTCCCAAACTTAATCACGAATTCGGGCACAACTATTATTATTTTCCAATTGTGATTATCTGCCTCGGTTGGGGGCTCGGAGCGGAGTGGGTAGCTATGGCCAGTAGGCCGGCCAACAGCAGCAGTAATTGCAGTCAACTGTTACAACAACAACAACAACAGCAACCCCAAAAACTAGCAAGCGACCATTGAAGAAAGTTTTTGTAAACTTGAACCCCCCAAGCGATGAGCCAGGAGTTGGAGACTTGTGGGGTCGGTTGGAGGTAGCTCTGCATTTCACATACGTGCAAGGGAAACGGTAACTTTTTGTATAGCTATTTTGGCATTTCTTTTCGCTCTCGTTTACAGTTACAGTTTGGGGGTCAATCTTGTTAATTTCAGCCGTCGCAGCAGCAGCGGCAGACTTCTAACGGTTGTCTTGACGGCTTGGGGGCGCAAGTTGGCGACGACTTTGTGCGCAGTCTGCCTAATTTCAGTGTGTCTGCATTTTGGGGTTTCCCCCTTCGTTGGATGCGCTGTCTGCTGGGGTTACACACACACGCACACCTACACACATACAGCAGCTGATGGCTGCCTGTAATCGCAATTAAGATAATCAAAAAAGTTTTGACATTCGGCAGTCAGTGGGATTTCTTTTTTAGTTACTTGTTTTTTTTTTGGAACTTGGAACTTTCTTGGTTTGTCGCTCGCTCTTTAGCTCTATGCGTAGGGTTAAAACTTTGCTGGTCAAGCAAAACCGTTTTTGGAGAATTGAAGTTCTTGTGTTTTGGTTGCTTTTGTTTTTGCCGGCGTTTCTGTGGTGCACAAGTTTATGCCATGAAAATGTTTTTCTTATTGCGTACTTTGGGGGGTATTATTTCAAGATTTCAGCCTTGCTGCGTTTCATTTCTTCGCTTTCTACGTCTGCGTCACTTTCTTTTTGTGTTTTTTTTTTTTTTTTTTTTTTTACTATATATCATCTGAGAAGAACAGCACGGAACAACCGACAACTGATGGCAAAGTTAAAGTTTTATTGCCCCGCCTATGGCAACTAAAGGAAATTGGTTTCTGTTTATGGCAGCTTAGCTTGGGCAGTTTATGCCCCGCGGAGGCGTGGCACGCACTTTTTAAGCATTAATTTACTTGCTGCAAAGTGAGGCACACAAGATAAATCACAGACAGTCACGGTTACTAGAATCATTCATACAAATCAAGTCGATGCGGCTGAACAATCAATTTGAAGAATGCTACCCCAGCCACCACCTGCAGCACCTTGAGATTTCCTTTCTTCCAACTCATAAGCAACGAAATCAATTCTAATCAAATAAAATGAAGCATACATCAAGGCGGCGGCCAGACACGAAGTTACCTGCTCTTCAGGCCTATGGCATCCCAGTTGGAATTTGTGACCCACTTACGTTTTACTTGCTTTTTCCGTACAATAAGTCACGAATACTTTTTTTAAAACTAATTTAGTATAAAGAACAAATATTGACTCGAACGTGACCAAAATGACTTTCCAATAGCACTTTGATTGTGCTGCGCATAATGGTAAAGTTAATAGCACGCGTAATTCCAGTTGCAAGGAAAATGTAAAAAAAAATTTATTTAAATCTTACTAAAAATGGTTTTTCCAGGCAGCTTTTAAATGCAACTTTATATTAGATTTTATTTCATTGAAAAAACTTGTTTATCATTTAAACAAGTTATAATATGACATCGCGAACGTGACATATTTTTCTATTCACTTGAGCGATTTATATATTTAATAACAAAAAAAAAACGGATACATAGAATAATAAAAGTAAAAGCCAAAGAAAAATTAAAAGAACCTGACTAAAACGTTCTTAAAAACATTTAATTTGTAAATGCAAAAAATATACCCCCTAATTCGTTCACCATAATGAAAAAATCGACCAACCCGTGTTAAAAAACAAAATTTCACATTTTTTGAGCTAATTGAGTACCGTACGCAATGTTTTACTCGTATAATTGCGCACGTGACGAACGTTAAATAATTTCAAATAATTCAAATATTTAGGCAAAAATGTTGACACATATAGTGCGGTATAACGAAATAAGTACAAATAATGTTTTTTTAATGCGAACGTGACAGTTGTACATAAACTAAGGCAAATTAAATATTTAGCGTTCGTAAAAAATAAAATTTGTCCTAATTTAAGCTATTTGAGTAAAGTAACATAATGTTTCACACTTACCATTGCGAACGTGACCAAAGTGAAATAGTTTTAAAAATTAAAATAATTACAGAAAAATGTTGATACATTTGATGCGGCTAACAAAAACGAAATAAGAACAAATCATGTTTTCGTTTGCTAACGTGACATTAAAATATGAACTAAGGTAAACCAAAAATGTTGTATTTTCCAAGTAAAAAATAAAACTCAAAAATAAGTTTTATTTTCTAGGCAAAAAAATAAAACTCAAAAGTAATTATTATTTTCCGAGCAAAAAATAAAACACAAAAATAAGATTTATTTTCTGAGCAAAAAAGAAAACTCAAAAAAAGTTGTATTTTCTGAGAAAAAAGTAAAACTTAAGAAATAATTTTTTAAATATAACATAGCAGTTACGATCCCTGGTTTTTTTAAACTTCAAATGTATAAAAGGGAAACCAAATGATGAAATGAATGCGTATGCCAAGCAATCGCTTGCTATTAACTAAATATATGCAACACCAGGCACAGGCAGAATGTTCCGTCATTTCCAATTGGGTCAGCAAACGCGCGCACACACACACACATGAGCAAATGGCGCTGCTGCCGCCCTGTGCAAGTTTTGGCCAAAAACCAAACGAAATGAAAAGCCAAGAGAAGTCCCAAAGAAATGCTGCATTTTGGAGACCCAACTCAAAGCCAAATGCGAACAGACAACTGTCGAGACAGACCCCAGACCATGGCCAGACCGCGAAGGGTTTGAGCCAAGTCAACAGCGACAGCGACGGCGACAGCGACTGCGACGTTGACGTCATATACGCATTTAGACAAACGAATGGCGATAATCAGAGATGCGAATCGGGCGAAAGCATCCCCAAATGCGCGTCTTCTTCTTCAGTTGGGGTCAGTCTCTGTGTGTGGGGGGGCGGGGTCTGTATGTATGTGTGTGTGTATAATTTATGCAAACTAAATTTCCACTTTTACAGTTTGTTTTTCTTTTTGTTTTTCCTTTTTCCAGCTTGTCTTTAGCTGCTGTTTCTTATCTGTTGCTGTTGTAGCTGTTCTTCTTCTTCTTGTTGTTGTTGCTGCTGCTGCTGCTGTTGCCTGCCCCCAACAATTAAATGGAACACAAATTTCTTGTCGAGAGTCAGACAGTACTTGGCATTATTTATGGCCCTTGGAGCACTCTAATGTTGTTGTTCTTGGTATTGTTGCTTCTTGTAGCAAAGTGCTGGAGTTTAAAAAAGCTTTGTACCACATAACGGTATAGTTGTAGCAAGCATTGTTAGCAGAGCTGCAACTAAGTGGATGCCACATCACGAACAGCTTAATGGAAAGCCATAAACGATCAAATTCGAAGTGAAATTTAAACACTTTGAAACTGCAATGACATTTCGCTGCAATCAATGCATAACAATGTTTTAATGAATGAATCGATTTGAGATAAAAAGACAGTGGAATACCCTGTACCCATTTTTTTCTCCATGAAAATCAAATTTATGTGCATAATAACGGTAACTGTTCTAAAAGATCAACATTGTTGCCTAACTAATTGTTAACTTACACATTTCTGTAAAAAGTGAAATTCTGTTGCAGTTCATAAGAAAGGGGCTCTAAAATCGGCACATTATTAGCTATATATTCGAAAGTTCTTATTCGATATGCATCATTTTTACACTACATATGCATAGTAATAGTGTGCATAACTGTGCCAAGTTTGAATTGGATAGCTTTTATGGTGTGGGTTAAAACCGCGAAAATCTGTCACGGGGGCTAGGGGTTAGATATGGACATAATTTGACGAACTTAAACTGCATATAGAAAATGCGCATCGTTTGGTAGACAAATTGTTGTTTTAGCTTTTATAGTCTCCGAGAACGGTGCGACAACACGGACAGTCAGACGGACGCACATGTCTATATCGACTCGACTATTGCTCCTGACCCATGGAACATATGGTCTGCCACGTCTCCTTCTGCATGTTACATACATTGCACAAATCTATAATAACCTTTTACACTTTGTGTACAGGGTTTATTAAGAAATATTATGAGAACATTTTTCTGTGCCAATTTTGGTTGCGATTCGCTGTTGTCCATACACAAGATAACATTGAATGGCAAGTCGTCAACATCGTAATGTTTATTACCACAAGAGTTTAAATAAAAAAGGTAACTCGCTTCTTAGAACTTCTTCTTAACTAGTAACATAACAACCAATTATCTTAGGTAAAGTTAGGCAGTGTCTAATCTAACTGGTCCGTCCAACGCAGACATTGGCTGCCCTTCGTCGAGCTCTCGGCTATCTCGTAGTAGCTTCTTCATCTGCAACACATTCTCCATCTCAAAGTTGTAGAAGTTGCTTGTCTGAAACTTCGCGACATTCTGCAAAGTCGGATCAATTTTACAGGGATACCGAACTTACAGTGCGTCATAATCCGATCCCTCAACGGGCTGTAAGATGCTGCTTTATAATCGATTATGACATGCAATATGCAATAGAAAGAAGACTGATACCACGGCAGTTAGAGCACACCGTCGCACAGTGGGGCAATCTGACTTCGTTATCGGCGAAAATCATAATTTTTGAAGGCGTAAAGATATTGTCAAAATTTGCAATGCATGTTATAGAGAATTTTCTAAGCTTTCATATGAATGCACATACAAGGCTGTGAATACAGGGTGTCTCAATAAACGGTTTCAAAGTTCGATTTTATAAACAATGCATGAGCACCATATTCAAAGTCGATAATGTTGTTTATTTCTATCACAAATATACATTTTATATTTTCATTTTGGTTAAAAGTTAATATTATTAAAAAATCTAAACACAATTGTACGTCTTACTTTAAAAACAAGCGATACACTTAAGTAGGTTAACAGTCTCTAAATGCATGAAGTTAGAACAGTTAGCTGCCACGGATAGTCAGGAACCCGCAGCGCTTGTTCTTACCAAAATGAGCTTTGTCTGACTTTTTGGGGCCCGTTGGGGAGTATCGTGTTGGCTCTGGCTTTATAATCAAAAGCGAGTGGCTTAGCGGAATGACGTTACTCTATAACCAAACGGATGCTGGAACCCAGAGACTGGCAGAGAACTTAGTCAGTACTCGTGAAAAACTGCATCGTGGAAACATTGATCCTAACATTGAAAGCTATTTTGAAATCTTCGACATCCAGATTCCAACTTTTACAGCAAACGTGAGATGCACCATGATAAAGTTGCATTTCAAATTGAATATAACTCACGGTAGCTGTCAAAAATTGTTGTTCAAATATGGCCGCCATAACCTGTCAAAATTGTGACATTGCCATTTTATGATTATAATAACACCAAACTGCAATTTGCCCCTTATTTTTTCTTATTCAAATCCAAATTTTACTGGACTATAAACATTATCTTACATTTAGCGTTCGAGGCAGCAGAACAATCAAATTTGTCTCTATAGCAGGCGACCGGCTGAGATTTACCCCAGATTGAGACAAAGTTGCGTAATACCATTGCTAATAAGCTTAACCTTTCGTATGCTGCATTAAGAGCGAGAAAGTTATCGATCTACTTACCGAGTAAGTAGTACGGTGAGTACTGAATTTGTGTTGCAGCCAGTGTCCATTTAGCTTTTTGCCAACGTGACTAACACACTGAATACACTCAGAAGAAAGTCAAGCTTTGGAAGTAGTGAAACCTTGAAACACTTTGTGGCAGAGTTTCTGTCAAAATTGTAGCAGTGTTTGCTGAAATAGTGGAAAAGGGTCGCTATACAGACGCCCTTAATGCGACGCCACTAAGCGTTTCAGCAATAGTGTTTCTACTGGACATAACAGCTGCAGCTGATCAGCTGTCATTCTTGGAGTTTACACTGGAAAATAAGAAATCCTCGTTCTATGGCTAGTCTCTACGGCAACAGGTTTTTTTTTTTTTGGAAACTTGGCTTTACAAAGTAGACAATTTATTTCTTTCAGTAGCCTGTGTGAATCTTGTAGGAACTAGAATATATCAAATTTAGTAAAATTTTATTAGGTATTTTTAGTAAAATTCAACTTTTCAAGCGATTAAAGCGATTTACGTGAGTTTTTCGCTTGGTGGACTTGGTACTCGATACTTAAAAATACTCGTTAATACTTTTCATAGGTAAGTAGTCTCTTATTTCACAGTTTTTGATGGTTTTATTTCATCATTATTTTCAGTAGCAAATATGCTGTTTTTTATGATTTTTGAACTTATATTCCTCTTTAATGGGATAGAAAAAACACATGTGGCTTATCATCGCTCCCATCAAGATACCATCAAATGGTTGAAGTACTGGATAGTTTTTGGCTTACTGCTTGGCTTAGGCACCGTTACAGATCTTATTCTAGGCGTGTTGCCACTCTATAAAGTTTTCAAAATCGCTTGCAAAATTCTCCTCTACTTAAGTATGCCTCATGGCAACGTCTTGTTATATGATTACTTTCTAGCTCCTTGGCTGCAGAAACACGAGAACTATTTATCATATTATCTGCAGCCCGGTAAGCTAATGAAGATATTGGCATACAAGGTCCTTGGCGCATTGCTTCGTTTGTGCCTGAAAAATCCGTCCAAGCTTAATGGACAATTGGCCATAGACAGTGAGGATCAGGTTGGTATGCCAAATGCACAAGAATTGTCGGAGGCTTTGGCTAATGAGCTGCAAGTTGCCGAAGAAGCAGAACTGCCAGAGGGACATCTTATGGATAAGCTTCTGCATATGCCAGATTGACAGAAGACAATCTTTACAATTACTTGTTAGGACATTTTTTAGGACTTTTTGATGTTACATTATGTTATAATTAAGCTAAACAATAAAATTTATCGCAAACTTTAATACAACTGTTTTGAAATGGTTTACCATTGGAGCAGTGATCGGCAGCAGCAATAGCAGAGAAAAATCAATGCTTGGTAGCAACGTTGGTCTCCAACGTAATCAAATCTTCTTGACGGCCAAGTGCCAACAGATGTCTCAATCATACGGCATGTCACATGATAATCTTGCACAAGCAGTTTACATGCAGCAGCGATGGTTTCGGACAAAGTCAAAAGAGTTTTTGCACGACCTTCACGAAACTGGACGACTACAATTGAATTCTTTGAGACGAAAGTTCCCCCATGTATGAGGCGACTAACAATGACACTGGTTTCTTTCGAAACCAGTAGGCCTCAAAAGGGTTGTGCGTAGGGTTTGGGACCCACCACGTAAAACCACAATTCCAATTAAAGAATGTATTTCCATCAGGCCGTAACCCAATAACGGGTTGTTATGGCCAGTTAAGAAGAATAATGTAATAGTGTTTCTACTGGACATAACAGCTGCAGCTGAAGAGCTGTCATTCTTGGAGTTTACACTGGAAAATAAGAAATCCTCGTTCTATGGCTAGTCTCTATGGCAACAGCTTTTTTTTTTTTTTTTGGAAACTTGGCTTTACAAAGTAGACAATTTATTTCTTTCAGTAGCCTGTGTTAATCTTGTAGGAACTAGAATAAATCAAATTTAGTAAAATTTTATTAGGTATTTTTAGTAAAATTCAACTTTTCAAGCGATTAAAACGTCGATACTTAAAAAATACTCGTTAATACTTTTCAGAGGTAAGTAGTCGCTTATTCCGCGGTTTATTTGATAGTTTTATTTCATAATTATTTTCAGTAGCAAATATGCTGATTCTTATTCTTTTTGATCTTATATTCATCTATCATGGGATACAAAATTCACATGTGGCATATCAGGGCTCCCTTCAAGATATCGTCAAATGGCTGAAGTTCTGGCTAGTTTTTTGCTTACTGTGTGGCTTGGGCACCGTTACAGATCTTATTCTAGGCGTGTTGCCATACTACAACATTTTTAAAATTTTTGGCAAATTTCTCCTTTTCTTGACTATGCCTCATGGCAACGTCTTGTTATATGATTACTTTCTAGCTCCTTGGCTGCAGAATAACGAGAACCATTTATCATGTTATCTGCAGCCCGGTAAGCTAATGAAGACATTGGCATGCAAGGCCCTTGGCGCATTGCTTCGTTTCTGCCTGAAAAATCCGTCCAAATTTAATGGACAATTGGCCATAGACAGTGAGGATCAGATTGGCGAGTTGAGTATGCCAAATGCACAAGAATTGTCGGAGGTTTTACGAGTTGCCGAAGAAGTAGATCCGCCAGCGGGACATCTTATGGATAAGCTTCTGGATATGCCATGCAAGGCCCTTGTCGCGTTGCTTCGTTTCTGCCTGAAAAATCCGTCCAAATGTAATGGACAATTGGCCACAGACAGTGAGGATCAGATTGGGGACTTGAGTATGCCAAATGCACAAGAATTGTCGGAGGCTTTACCAGTTGCCGAAGAAGTAGATCCGCCAGCGGGACATCCTATGGATAAGCTTCTGGATATGCCAGATTGAGTTTCTAAAATTTTTTACAATTACATGTTAGGACATTTTTTTAGGACTTTTTGGTGTTATATGTTTATAATTCAGCTAAACATTACTATTAGCTGTGGAGCTTTAATTTAAACATTAATTTAAGCTCCACAGCTAATAGTTGTTTAAAAATCCCTGAAGAAGGACTCCGCAATGGGTCAAAAATATTGAAAAGTAATAAAATTACGTAAAAAATTAAAAACTCTGATGTTTTAACTTCTTTGTTAGACCTTGAGCCGGACACATAAAGGCTAAAGAAGATCAGGTCGCAAAACAAAATTCATGCTAAACATTAAATTTTATCACAAAATGTTATCCAAATATTTTAGCATTAGAGCAGTGGTCGGCAGCAGCAGCAGCAGAGAAGTTGCCAATGGCACATGGTGGGCTGCTTGGTCGCTGCGGATTTAGCAAGCTTGTTCTGAACACACTCGACTACTGTCTGCTGCCGACCCCTGTGTTAGAACCTTTGCACTAATACATTCAAAATGCCAGAAAAGTAACTCGAATCGAAGTAAGCGTACCAAATACCAAGGCAAATATGTACTCGATGCGTGTCAGTATTTCAAAAGACTACATTTGTAACGGTTAGTGTCTAAATGTCTTTCGAGCGATGTAAGCGTGTGGTCCCTCCGACTCAAACACCAAAAGAAACCATTCATTAGTCTACAAAAATTGTGTTTATAAGAGTAACTTACAGGCAACAGGCAACAATTCATACATATCAAGGCTTCTAACACAAATGTCTTGTTATAATGCCTATGGAACCAAGAACACCATTCGAGACTGCTAATTGTACTGCACACAACATTGACAACAGTACCCGAAAAACAGCTAAAGACTCGCTTCATCTCGCACCTCTTTTCAGCTCTTTGATATAATGCCCACAATTCATAAAACCAAGTGGCCGGCCAGCTTGTATATTCAGCAGGAAGGAAGCAGGCACAAGATGACCTGGAGCTAGGGCTGAAGGTTGTCGACAAGAAAAAAATTCGGAAATGTGTAACAAAAACGAAAAACCAAAACAGAAAAAAAACAAAAAAAAAGAATAAAATAGAAGGAAGGCGCCACATTGAAACGCCGCCAGAGGAATTTCCTGCTGACATTTTTTAATTTTACACTTGACTGAGTGGCCAGGACCGGGTGCAGGAGCAGCCCAAACTAAGGCCCCGGACCAGACACAGCCAACGGATGGCTCAGCGAATGGCTGCTGACGTGGATTACATAGGGATTATATGTGTATATGTTTCACAATGCATATAAATAATTCGCCGCGCGCGCATAAAACTTTATTTCAACATATCCAATGAAATTTGTTTTTTACCGCCTTCAACCTTTGAAAGGGGTTTTGGAATACACTAACGTCAAGCATGCTAACTATGATATGACATTGGCTGCACATTCGACTACATCGATTTTGTTTCTGCATACATGCCGTGATGGTAGCTGAATGAACTGAATTTTGGGGTCGTGCCCAAAATTTAAGCCCTTATAGAACTAGATATGCGGCTTGTAGGTAAAATCAAATCGTATGCCGCGTACATGCCGTGATGGTAGCACATTAATCAGCATAAGCAAGCGTAGACTTTCAGCTTGTTTTTTTTATTTTACCTATAAATCACTTAAATCGTAATGAACAGCAATTGAATTGGCAGCAAAAATTTTTCGTTAAAAATAGTCTTTTTTTTAATATTTTTTGATGAATTATGGGTTCACTTATTTTATAAATTTTTAATGAATAATGCTTATAAAGGTACAAAGATCCATCCTATCACAATGGTTTTAAAGATTTTGAAATTTCCCTTCCATCCTTGTCACAAAAAGTCACATTTATTCAAAAATAGCCTTTCTCCCATCTGACGTCACACATCGTATTAGAAAAACTTGTATTTAAAGCAGTTTTTGACTTTGCAATAGTGATGCCAGTTTTAAGGAACCAACGCCCATAGTCTATCGTCACAATTGGAGCAGCCCTTTATATAATTTTGGTCGCAAATCTTTCTACATATTAATGTGGAACAGCTTCGCTAACTAAAGTAATCCTCAGTACTTTAGAATTCATACACGGGGCCGTCGGCAGAGAAGTGTGGGTGGTTGGTTGAGATTGATTCCCTCGTGGCCAAGCGTAAAATATGCACCGATAGTTTGTTCAGTATAAGACACTTTCATCCCAGCGAACCAACATGCGAGCGTTTTGCGAAAGTCGCACATGAGAGCAAAAAACGACCCTTTCGCAAAACACCCGCATATGAGCCTTCGAGTGTTTTGCGATCAAAATACTAGCTGCGGACCGTAAGGCAAGATACAAACGCAGCTAGTTGGTGTCCATGCGGCTAGGCTTTCTGCCTCTTTCTTTCGAGAAAAATGTAGAAACGGCTGAGCACCTCTTCTGTTCATGTCCAGCTCTCTGCAGACGTAGGCTCAAGCATCTGGGCAGCTAGTTTCTGAAGAGAAGCTCAGATCTGTCCGTAATTAGATTTAAGCGGATAGCAGATGTTATATCTGTGAACAGGGAGGGAGTGGTATGGCCTAAGTGTGTCAGGCAGTATTTCTGACAGCCGTCTTAACCTAACCGCTGAGAAGTCAACCAACTGAGCAAGGAGTTCAGCTTAATGAGAACTTTTCCTAAAGAGTATGCAAACGTTGTTGTAGCCAGTCAGCGCAAAGTGTACATCCATCCAACAAGTAAGTGCTGTTAAGTACTTAGTTTACAGTTATAACAACGTCAGTTACAGCTTTCTTGGACTCCTATAGAGTGCTTGCCATTGACGAGGGTC
The DNA here is from genome assembly GCA_035041775.1 of Chymomyza caudatula. Lineage (NCBI taxonomy): Eukaryota > Metazoa > Arthropoda > Insecta > Diptera > Drosophilidae > Chymomyza > Chymomyza caudatula. The sequence goes on from JAWNKW010000150.1 coordinate 663,714, forward strand.
TTCAACTTGCTGACGACCCAGACAGAGACGCTCTCTGGCGGCCTTCACTTTCGATTAGCAATTAGGCTATCCATTGCAGAGTTTTCACCATAGGTAGAGCACACTCGTTATTTGCATAAGCCGGGTTCGTCCGGGTTCGGTGCTCACTGTTTACGGGTAAGTAGACTTACCGGCTAGTCGGATACGTCGAGCACGTGCCCCTTACCCGTTGCCCGCTACCCCGAGCGCGCTCAGCATTTTCGGCATATTTGAATGTTTGCGAGCTCAACGCAGCTCCAGTGCGTTCTGCTCTGCTTTGCATTATGTTATTAAGTCATTTGCATATTTTTTGTTTATGTTGAAAACAAGATTTTGTTATTAACTTTATTTAATTTGTTTGCTTTTCGGTTTTGTGGTTGTGCTTACGCTGAAAAATGAAAATCCGGAATGAAAACGAAAATGAAAATGAGACCAAAAGCGAAAGTGCAAGCGAGAGCGCACATGCAAAACGAAAGCAAACCAAATTATACAGTTATTGAAGCGAAAGACGATGTTGTCGATGAGGGCCGTGGCGCTGACGAGACGCGACGAGACGCGACGCGACGTGACGCAACGACGGCGCTCGGAAATACTGTTGACCCAAGCGGTTTTTGCGCTTCAATGGTTTCTACGTAAGTTGAAGTGGAGGGCGGCTGCGGTAATGCTCCAAGTTTTGTGTGTTTTTGCTTTTGCTACGGTTATTCATTAAGTGCAACTTCTATAGCGGTATTATTTTCATATTATCTAATACAAAAACAAGCGTTGCACTATGGGCCATTTGACTACGGCTTTGGGTAAAAATTGAGTCCCCGACCCCGCGCTGCTAACAGGCGGCTTTCAGCCTTGTTTGTGTTCTATATTTTTCTTATAAGCCTATTAATCCCAGCTGGTCATGCTCGTTGCGCTACATTCTAGAACTACCAGAATTTGCTATTCTAACTCGTTCAGCGAACATATATTTTGACCACATTTGTTCTCTCAAGTATTTCGCAGGTGTGAATATCATACATCTCAGAATCAAACAAGAATTTTACCGGAGTTTTCGATACTTATTTTAATACTAGGGGGCTCCGCCCCTGCTCACCAAACCCAGTGCTCCTCTCGAGATAGAGCATATGCTTCTTCCCGTTCCCGTTTCCCTTCCTATTTTTCTCTTCTTTCCCTTTCTGTTCCTTTTCCACTTTCCCTTCCACTTCCTATTCCTTTTTCTCTTTGTCTTTCTCTTCATCATATACCTCTCCCCCTTCTTCTTCATTCTCTTCCCGATCCGCTTCCGGTTAACCTTCCCGTTCCTATTAATAGGAAATTCCTCACGATGTGAAAATTTTACAAAAGTAGGCTGAGATTTAGTGTATATTTTTATATTGCTACACTTTTTTATCCACATCGACTCAATCCGTATCTTCATCTTCAGCAATGCCAACAATGAGAGCTTCACATTGAAAGTTCTTATAACATCGGTGTACTTGGCCTCATTCAATTCTTTCAATATGCTCCGAAGAAGATTGCCTAAGTAAAACCAGCAGCAGATAGGATATCATACATTATTCTTTGAGGATATGCGAAACATATTTCCGTCGATGAAAATTTTTAAACATGATATATAAATCATTCACCATTTTTCATAATTTCACTTTTCAACGATCAAAAGCGCACGAGGCTTTGTTACCTTGTGTCCATCCAAAAGTGTAGCCATATTGAGCTTTCAACAGAAGTATTCATTGATTGTAGAAACTTTGAAAACAAAGCGCAGTTTGATATGCAATTTCCTAGCGGAATTGTAAAGTTGGACTTGATGTTCCAGTACACTTTTCCTTCACTCTTGACTGGCCATAAACAGCGGCCAATTCGGCCTAACGTACGGCACTGATTCGAGCACGTGTACTCCAATCTGTGATGCCAAAGGTATTTACCGCGCTATGTATCTGGTTTTTCCAACGCTGACATGGACTATACCAAAGGCCTTTCTGGAAGAAACTTCTTCATGCATACGCACAACATGACCAAACCAGCGGAGCCGGTGGATGTCAATTCGCTTGACTATGTTAACGTCCTTGTAGAAGGACAAAAGTCGTTGCCAATGCCGTAAATGGCCAAAGATCTTGCGAAGTACTTTCCGCTCAAACTCTTAAAGAGAGTGCTCTTAAAGAGAGTGCTCTTTAAGAGTCGCAAAATATTATCAGACATGTCATCTTTGTGAAGGTTAATATATTAAGATAAAACGAAGGAAGTTTGTCCATCCTTAGCACTTACGTAGTCTTGCCAATCGTAACATTGATATAAAATACTTTTGAAAATTATGCATATGCCTTATGCTTAAAGCCTAGGTTTAATCTCTCTTGTCCTCTTAAGGGTTAACCCCATACTATGCAGTCTTCTTTCCATCGCATATAATATCTTGTCGAGAGACTAAAGCCATTCGTGAAAGCACTGATGGGCCTTATCATATCTGCTACCAAGCATTGATTTTTCTCTGCTATTGCTGCTGCCGATCACTGCTCCAATGGTAAACCATTTAAAAACAGTTGGATTAAAGTTTGCGATAAATTTTATTGTTTAGCTTAATTATAACATAATGTAACATCAAAAAGTCCTAAAAAATGTCCTAACAAGTAATTGTAAAGATTGTCTTCTGTCAATCTGGCATATCCAGAAGCTTATCCATAAGATGTCCCTCTGGCAGTTCTGCTTCTTCGGCAACTTGCAGCTCATTAGCCAAAGCCTCCGACAATTCTTGTGCATTTGGCATACCAACCTGATCCTCACTGTCTATGGCCAATTGTCCATTAAATTTGGACGTAATTTTCAGGTACAAACAAAGCAATGCGCCAAGGGCCTTGCATGCCAATATCTTCACTAGCTGACTGGGCTGCAGATAATATGATAAATTGTTCTCATGTTTCTGCAGCCAAGGAGCTAGAACGTAATCATATAACAAGACGTTACCATGAGGCATACTCAAGAAGAGGAGAATTTTGCAAGCGATTTTGAAAACTTGGTAGTATGGCAACACACCAAGAAAAAGATCTGTAAAGGTGCCCAAGCCACACAGTAAGCCAAGAACTATCCAGTACTTCAACCATTTGATGGAATCTTGATGGGAGCCCTGATAAGCCAAATATGAATTTTGTATCCCATGATAGATGAATATAAGATCAAAAATCATAAGAAGCAGCATATTTGCTATTGAAAATAATGATGATATAAGACCATTAAATAAACGGCAGAATGAGCGACTACTTACCTATGAAAAGTATATACGAGTGTTTGTATTCGATTTGTTGTTTTATTTTTTAAGTATCGACTACCAAGTCCACCAAGCGAAAAACTCACGTAAATTACTTTAATCGCTTAAAACTTGAATTTCATGAAAATTTCTAATAGTATATGTGACTAATTTTTATATATTCTAGTCTGCAATAAACACAAAGGCTACTGATTATATTTTGCTTGAACTTCTTCTTTTTAAGTGGGCAAAACAACCCTTTAACGGGTTACGGCCTCATGAAGAGCACTCCGCCATGCGTCTCTGCTTCTCGCGCGCTTCCACAATCGGTGATACCAATAGTAGTTAGAGTAGTCTCTAGCAGTTGTGCCAACGGAGACTTATTCTGTCCCTAAGTCGCCTTCCTTCAAGAGCCGCATTGAAGACCTTTTCCGCAGTAGCTTCTTCTTCCATACGCACAACATGACCAAGCCAGCGGAGGCGCTGCATGCTAATTCGATTGACTATGTCGATGTTGTCGTAGAGCTTATGGAGCTCGTCGTTCCATCATATGCGATGATGTAGTTCGTAGCGCGGAAAAAGGCCAATAATCTTAAGGAGTACTTTCCGCTCAAGCACTCCGAGACACATGCTTCATTGCCTTAGAGCAAAACGGAACGAATGAGTGTCTTATAGATTATTTCGATTAGATAAATTTGGTCTGACCAGAGTGGTTTCTATAACTTATTTGCCTATTGAAACCAAAGTAATATCTATTCTTATTATTCCTCCCCTGACTTTTATTAGCAATACGCTTCTGCTTGCTGCAATAAGGCTAGCAGTGGTCACTATCCTTTCGAAACATGCGTTCGTACCGCTCTAAACTGATTTTTGCGCAACGCAGGAGGTTGCAAGTACACTTTTTAAAACTCTTATGCTGCGTTGGTCTCCTAGGATCTGCCATCGATGCCTCCTTTTTCATGGATGGAACTAAACAGCCGGTTTGGAGTTTGGCGTTTACTCAGAAAAGTATAATATAAGACAGGGCTAAAGGCGCGCGAACCACTGCAGCTTATTCCAGGCCGAGCGGCTATAATTTCACTCAGTTCAGGATCGTCTATAGAGCATAGAGGGTAATTGTATAGCCGCTATGTTAAGCTTGCCACACAGGCAACTACAGCTGCCCTTCTCCTTGATGAAGCAGATACAAGTATACACCTGGCCAAATATAAGCTCCATATTAAGAATTATTATAAAAGTAGGATCCAAAAATGGAAAATCGCCAAACACAAACTTGGCTTGAAAACAAACATAAACGCACACTAAAGCTATGCTCCATTTACCGGAAGCGATACTCTGGTGTCGTAGTCGGTTGCCCCTTTTAACGATTTCTGCAGGAGCTGCTGGAACAAGGATAGGAAAGACACGGTTGAGCAGCTCTTCGGCTCATGTTTAGCTCTGTGCAAACGCAGGCTCCAATAACTAGGCAGCTTTTTCTTGAATAGTTCATCGTATCTGTCTGTCAGGTAAGGAGTGTGTGGATCCCACGGGTCCCACCGTCTTAACCTTACCTACCTAACATCTATTGGCAAGAGTGATGATGAGTCCAACTGCAGCGTCACTCTACTTGAAGCAATCGTGTACTTTTCATCAATAGCTTTGTTTAGAACCGGGGATTTGGTCATAACAATAGGGTCCAACATTTGCTGGTTGCTCAAATGTACTTGCCCGAAGTGCTAGCCGAATGCTTACTGAGTTTTTGTACTTGACTCACAAGTGGTACATACCATCAAATCACATTGGTTGCGCTTCACTTAAAGCTGTTGGATTTGCTTGGCGGGGAGGACAGGTGCAGGACACAGCCTAAGCAAATCTTAAGCGCAAAAAAGCCATAGGGAAATCTTGGTAATTTGTCAATTTTTGGCAAGCGTAACAAATCTGATAAGGCTGTGCCTGAGCACAAAACAGTTGAAAGGGACACTGTGATGGCATGTATAGATGGCCAGTTGGGGGTTGGACGCGGCTTGGTCATGGGATCGTCACACTAATGTCAAAATTCAATTGGAATTGGAAATTTTGTTTGAAAAGGAAATAAAAACAAATAAAATTATGTAAATGCCGACAAACACACAAACACAAATACAGCGAAAGGAAGTGGTTGGGTGGTTGGGCGGTTGGGCGGTTGGGCGGCTAAGTCGCAGGGTTGCATATTGTATTTGTAGAACAAGTAGACCATAAAGCGTAGTGGGGCCCAACGCCGCACGCATTCTTATCACATTACGTAACAGGCCGCAGACTTGGGCTCAAATAGCACTGGCAAAAAAACATATAGGGTTGGACCCAGCCTAACATGCATGGTTTGTGTGGGGGATATGTGGATATACGATATGGTTTGTGGGTAGGGCCGGGGTATGGCTTTGGCGATATTTGGGTGAAGTTTGCTTTGCTTTGGTTTGGGCGCTGAACTATGAAAGATGTGTTCTGATAGCGTCTGCGGTTGTCTTTAATTTTTCAAGCATTTCGAAATGCAAATTTCAACAACTTACCAACGCTGTGGCAACCCTTAGTGTAGTGCATATATTGATATCGATTGCGCGCGACGGCCAACAAAATAACGGCGCTAAATATGCCAGAAGTATCGAGGAAAACGCATAACAATAAAAATTGTATGCGCGAGGGGGTGTAAGCGGTGCAAGGGGTGTGTAACCCTGTTACCCTTTTGGGCCAACTGCAACAACCCTTGTCATTTCGAGACACAATTTAAGTAAGCGTAAAACTGCAAATTGTTGTTGGACAGCCGGAGTTGAGTTGGCTTGACTCGTAGTTGAGCCGGATGGCAAAATAAATTCAACTTGTCTACCGCCGTAGTCCAGTAATGTGCCGGGCGGTCGGTCGGTCGGTCGGTCGGTCGGTTGGGCGGGCGGCGGTTTAGTTCTGCCATGTTGGCTGTATATACTGGATAGTTGATAATGCACTTGCCGGCAACATTGTCTCATTGTCACGCTTTGCTAGACTTTGCATAATAAGATGACGACAATGGCAACTAACGCGAATGACGACACAACTCGCTCTTACGTCACCACCGCACTTTCTCTCAAACACTTGTCGCTCTTTGCTTGACTTTGCTTTAAGTGAAGTTTCAAGCATATCTTTGACTTGTGTGCAACTCTTGTTATTGCTGTTGCTGTTCACGTCTCCGCCGGAGTCCTGAGTATGTCGATGGCAACGTTGTCGGCATGCTAAGTTTCTGGGCCGTAAGTCAATTTATCATAATTTAAAATATATTTGACTAAACTTTCTTGCTTTCTAGCTGACTAGCTAGCCAGTGACTATATGGGGTATAGTACATGGGGCACACGCCCGCAAACGCTGCTGCACGACCACAGTTTGCGGCTGACAGTGTTATCGGACAAAGCTGCAAGCTCATGAACCAGACGGTGTCGCATGTTTCGGAGCAAGAGGCGTGAACGTAATCGTATTAGTTGCACATTTTATAGCTTCGACTATATTTTGTGGCAGGCAACATTCACTTGAAAGTTGCTGACAAGCAGCCAGAGACATCCGCGCGACATCAGTGCAACATCAGTGACATCAGCGACAACAACGAGCCCAAAACGAGAACCCATTAAGAGCAACGTTGACAAGTTGTAATTGCCGTCAGTTTGTTGTTGGCATTGCTGTTGTTTGTGCCGGGTGGCAGGGTTGCCATCAAGACTAACATCCAACAGATGGCACAGCATGACTGTCTGACTAACGGTTGTTCAGTGCTTTTGTTCCATATTGGCAAAAAGTCTCGCTCCGTAATGATGCTAATAGGCTTAAGTGTGTTCCATTGTTAAAAGCTTGTTATTGTTATTATTACCCTCTTTTGCTTTTGACCTCACTCCCACACAAGGACTTAAGCTCATACATGCGTCCAAAAAAGAAGTTACCTAATCAAAAATTATTTGCTTTGGCGCATTTTGGGGCATATTTTCCAAATATATATATAAGTACGCAAATAATAACCCTTTTTCGGGTAACTTTGTTCCCATTTAAACCACTTTTAAATCTTATTAAGTATAAAAATGAAAACTATACAAATAAACGTTTATTTGTTGAATGATGTACGACATCCATAAGAACGCCTTGTGTGTAAAAACGACTCATATGCCGTCAGGCAAGTTCGTGTTACGGTGTTACGCTTGGAAGGTGTTACGTTTGTATATGCTATATTAGCCGTGCGAGTGAAAAGAAGAACATTCATGCTTATATAAGTTTATTGCGCAAACTCGATGGCGCCACATTATGACAAGTTGACAACTACATATGTATCTCATGACACTTTTAGTATGATTTGGACATGACGAATTTTGGTAGTCCACTTGAAAAATTCGTACTCTAGTGTAAAATGGTGTCATAGAATGGTGTCTTTAGGCAGAGTTTCGAGCTCTTGGAGATCATATGCCAAAAGAGGCGCATAAAATGAAGATTATAGTAAAATAATACTGAAATAATGTGCATTCAAGTAATTCTTGCGACCATAAAAATCAAATTCTTAATAGGAAAACTCCTTGTTACCCAAGTATTTTTCGAAATGGAGTGGAGTGGTATACGAAGTTGGTTTGCTGGCTTTTATGCGCCAAGTGAAACCGAAATCAAGGATCGTGTTTTTTAAAATCAGCGATACAATTGCTATTTGGAAGGCACGGGAACATAAACCACTTTCTCGATATTGCAAATTTGTGACCTAAGATCCTCAAATGACTAAAAAAAGGAACGAAATGGCGGCACAAAGGCAAGGTATACTTATTAAGGTAAACTAACTCTGTCTACGCCGCTCTTTGAACTTCTTTATTTCTCATTATGTTGAAGGTAGATTTCTCAACTGGCACTAAATCGAAGAAACGCGTCGGCAGTGTAAGCTTACCATAATAAGTATACCTTGCACAATCATTCATATTTCGCTGGCGTATTCTCTTCCACTGCCCGATACGAGTGCACCTCAGTAGCCGAGTCTCATAAAATGTTTAAATCTTTGAAAGCTCCTTACTCCAAAATCTAGCGTCCTTTGAAAAGGTTTTTATTGCTATATATTTGATTACTGCCGTTATCACTGGATTGGTTTTATTGTTTTAAATGCTAATGATATATAATTCGAGCGAAACAATGAACTGTATAATGGGTTCACCAATCCCAATAATGCTTTTTGTCTAAGGTATTAATCATAAATGACGTCACCGTCGTTTACCCCGTTCCCTTAATGTGACGCCACAAATCGTAATAGCAAAATCTGTCTTTAATTGCAATTTTTGACTTGCAATAGTGACTTTTTCGGAACACCCAACCGCCCAAAATGTGGTGAAGTTATACTAATAATATTAGTACACTGATAGAAAAATGACGTTCGGAAGTTATGCACAAATGGGCATGTTTTTTCTTCTTTGTGGTCTTAATTTTGCGGGCATAAATCGAGACCGCTGGTGCTTGATTTTGTTCGAAAAATGTACCCGCATTCCCGTTCTAATTTTACCGGAATAAGCACGTCGTTCTTGAAATTGTACATTTTTGGTAGAATATACAACAAGAATAAGAGTTTTTATTTCTTTCCATTGCTTTGCGAGCGAGAAAGAATAGCATAGTAGCAGCGTTGTAATTAGTACGGTAGTTGGTCCGATTTTAAATCAACATGACACAAATGATATAACTGATCTAATTTTGATTGCGCTAACTAAAAATATAAATATTTGTACATATAAACGATGCATGCGAAAACTATGTAGTCTAAGACAAATTTAAAATGAATAAGTAATTTTTTTTTATTTATATATCATCTATGTATTTACATAGATAAAAATTAGGAAAATTACTTTTGTGCTGAAATGCAAAGACCAAAACTGTGTTTTATGTATTATTTGTATTTTCTACAGTATTGCATGTTGTTCTCGGTACAGTCACAACTGAAAAAGTTGGACACCCTTACAAGTTAGCCACCTGCATATGTTAACCAAAAACTTTGACGCCAGTGGATCCCAAAATGCTGGAATTTGTAAAATGATTGAAAATGGAGGAAGTTTTGCCTTATTTACAAGGTAAGTTCAGTGGATATATATGGAGTATAAGGAGTAGGACGACGCTAAGAATCTTTTGTGTCCCCTACCTAGCTTATAGCTCACCCATTAGTCCTATCTCTGATATGGATTTCATTATCTGGGTTGGTTCTATTAGAGTTACATCAAGCATCGAGAGTTCATAGCTGCCTTAAGAGGTTCCTTCTGCTTTTTGACAGTGCATCGCACTCGGCGAGCAAATGCCTGGACGAATTTTCCTCTTGATCACAAAACCAACAGGTTTTAGAGCTGATGATGTCCAGCTTACTCAGGTGCCCCTTTAGCCTACAGTGCCCAGTAAGTAGGCATTAGTAGTACTCTTAGCTTGTTCTGTAAACCCATTACAGTTGTCGGAGATAAAGAGGTGTTCAGCATGTCTGCATCTTTGCTCCTCTCTAAAATTGTTTAACCGTATATCTTCCAATGTCACAGAGCAGCTCTGATTCCATCAGGGAGTTTGCGGCGCCAACCTTTGCCTCTTCGTCCGCAAGTTCATTCCCAGAAATGTGGGAGTGGTCAGGCCCACCCACCGAAGGGTTGTGAGATGTAAGCAATATCTAATACCTGAAGTAATGACATTTCATGGTATTTCGAACTTCTAAATGGTAATTGCTGTATAAATACCAGAAGTGCTGGTAATTACAGATATTGCAAGTAGTGATTCGATGAAAGAAACGCAATTTGATAAGCTGACAATTTTCAAAAATAATTCACCAAATTTTCAGGTTAAACAAACTTATTTCCGTTTACTTTGTACGCAACGCGCAATACAATTCCATTCGTAGTAATGACAAGGGGCGGAGCAGCATTTGATGTTGCAGCTTGGCAATTTTATGCTTCAATTTCCGTTTCCTGCACGTCCTGCGCTCAGTGCCGTTATATATATATATATATATATATATATATATCTCTTTCGCTCTGTACGGACGGACAGACAATGCGATATGCGCTATATAATATAAAGTGTGTTTCCAGCATTCGCTTTTCTTTATTTTTTTTATGATATCGCTGCTGCCAAGGGGCGTAGGTGTGCGTGTGTGTGTGGAGAGGGGGTTCCTCCTTCACCTGTGCGCGGGACACTGAACCGCAACATAAAAATTCAACCCAAACTCACACACACACATGCATTTTGTTTAGTTTTTTTTTTTACATTACCGTCTTCTTTTGTGACATTTGACATTTGATATGCCTTAATCAACTATAAAAGCTTGTCGTAGACAAAGAAGAAGAAGAAGACATACTCACTCACACACACGCACAGGCACACGCTCCTGCCTTGGAATGCAATTTAGACAACCGCACATAAAATTTGTGCAGCAACATGTGGCCATAAAATGTGGGCACAATCCCCTAAATAAATAATACCCACTATTCCAGACCCAACGGCAATTTCAAGACATTAGATGGTCCGGCTTAAGCTGTGTGTATATCCCCCACTGGGTTACTAACTCAATCAGCCACAGCAAGATGCTGAAAAGTTTCAATCTAGTCGAAGCTGCTTCCACCAAGTCTGGATCAAGTCCATATTCCGTCCGGTTTTTGCTTCGCCAACAACAACTTATGCTGCTGCTCATCCGCTTCATTTGCATTTATCAACCGCCATGACACAAAGCATTGTCTCTGGCCAATGGAGCGACATGGAACGACATCCTGAAAGTCCTGGATGGTGGTGACTTTTACAAACGATAATTAATGAAATCTGACAGTGTGTGCGATGCACGCAACGGGGCGCGCATCTAGTAACCGATTGCTGACACGGGCACGGTGGGGGCACGGTTCGCTGGCAATCTCTGATAGACAGCCAGCCAGACAGTGGTCAGCCAGCCATATTTGAAGTTGCAACAGAGAGAGAGAGGGAGAGAGAGAGGGCGAGCGAAAGAATGCACAGTGGACGGAAGTGTCAATCAAGCGCATAATTAATTGTGTATACGTATTGTACCTTAGAGATTGAAAATTGAAAATAGTAGATATAAAGATTTGAAGATTCGAAGATATAAAGATATGAAGATTCGAAGATATAAAGATTTGAAGATTCGCAGATATAAAGATATGAAGATATGAAGATATAAAGATTTGAAGATTCGAAGATATAAAGATATGAAGATATGATGATATGAATACATGAAGATATGAAGATTTGAAGATATAAAGATATAAAGATATGAAGATATGAAGATATAAAGATATAAAGATATAAAGATATGAAGATATGAAGATATGAAGATATGAAGACATGAAGATATGAAGTTATGAAGATGTAAAAATATAAAGGTATGTTTTTACTAAGATCTTTATTTTCCAGAAGCTTAATATACGATCATCAAACGACATTTAAGTTTCTGAAGCTTTAGTCAGACGGGCCGACAATTGTAATGCCGACATTTGGCCTAATTCCCAGCCACAAAGTTGATTCAGACTTATTCCGACAATCGGCAAAAAAACGTCCATATTGTCTGACGTCATTTCCCGACCTTCGGCAGATGGCTTTTCTTTCTCACTACTGAGAAATGCATGCATTTTTTTATACAAATTGGCAGAGTGTCTTTTTCCTCTACCTATTCCTTTTCGATTGTATTCTTCTTACTATTTTATGTTTCTAAAGTCTCTCTCCTGACTTAACTTGCCAGATACTAGTACTTCGCTCCTTCATGAGCTTGGCTTGTACCAGTCCGATTGAATGGGTCCACCTCGTTTCTCACCGAAGACTTAGAATTAGCCACTAATTCGTATTATCAAAGCCTCTATTAAGTTCTTGTTGTTTTTGATTTTTCAAGGTTTCTTGTTGCTCATAGTCAGCTCTCTTTGCTTTTTCCCAGTTAAGATTAAATTTCCATACAGATTCGAAGCGATTATTTTCTTTCGACAAATCCAAACGCAGAATATGTCAGTATCCTTCGTGCCTGTTCAACTTTTTTTTAAATTATACGAAAAACTCTCCCTTGTATCTTTACTCTTTGGACCATTTCAATTTCATTTCTCGAACGTTATTTCAGAAGATGATGTTCTTCACATATGTTACTGGTCTCTGTGAAGTCTTATTTTTCTGCATTCCAAGTTGCATTTTAAAATGTTGTGCTGCTTTTCTTTCGTCTCTTTGCAGTAGTCTTGTCTTCACGCAGTTCGAATGAACGCTTTGGAATTCTCAGTAATCGGTCCGATATGGAAAACTACCAGATAAACAGGTCTAAGCTATCCTAGCCGATGAGCAATGGCTAGGGTATATTTTTTTGACAAGCTCAATTTTGTTCCGCTCCGAAATTGGCGGCAAATGTTAACATGTTTACTTTACTCCGCCCACTGTGCAAAGCCAGCTGGGGAATGTGAGTAAAGCAAAGTCTGGGCATGGATGTTGGCTTTGGTATGGAGGACATGGGCTATATGGAGTGGTGCATCGATGAGTGGCTATGCCGCTGAATGCTCTTAATGAGAAATCGTTTTAATTGAGTTTGCATGTTTATGGCTGCCTTTTCTGCTCACTTGATAAGCGAAGAGTGCTGCTCTCTTTTTGGTTATGAGCTGATATATTCTTTGTTTTTCTAGTTTCCTCTTGCCTTGTGCCAATTACTTTAAAAGCAGCCACAGGACACGGCAACGGTCAAAACAACAAAATCTGCAAAACGCATCAAATCCCTCTAAGCCATGGAAGCGGCAGTGAGCAAGCAGGGGGGGCCGGCAGTCTAGAGGTGGCTTTGGGGTTGAGTTGGTTTGTTTGATGCAGAATTTGGCCACATATTGTACTGTACAATAGCATCATTTGTTGGTCTGCTCCAACCACTTTGACAATGACAGCAGCAACATCAAATGTGACCGCATGAAACATCATCATCGTCGTCAACCCTCAGCCCACTGGTCTCGTTCTCTCTGCTGATGAGGGTCAATTGTCCATTAGTGTGTATGGGTGTACATGTGTGTCTGTGTGTGTGGGGTTTCCTTGGGCACATGTGGCCTCTCATATTCACTTGTCGTTGTTGCCTTAGCCGCTGTTGCTATACAAACAACTTTTGGCATACCACAAAACCCCCCACTTTTCGGCACCCTGTTTTGCCCCTGCCGACCACTGGGCTATGCAAACTATGTGGCGGGAGTTTGAGCTGTGACTGCATCGTATATAGCATAATTATATGTTGATTATGTAAATTTTAAGCAGCACATTGTACAAGTCATCCTGTATAGATATTGGGTCTCAGAACTCTGTTAATGATAGCCTTACGCAGCGTGTGTAGTTTTTCTAGACTTATTAGATTTCATTTCGCAAGACGATTCGTCATCCATTTTTAATTCAAAAAGCCTACAAATCGAAGTTATTCGCAAGCTTACCTACATTCACATAGTTTACCTTAAAGCAGGTTCCACGTGCAGCTGGAACACTTTGTCTATTGCCATCAAAGTTGTCATTCAGCTGAATGCCAAGTTGTTGCTATTTGAATAGACGAGTGTTTGGTGCGATGTCTGTAAACCTGTTGCAAAGGGCATAACTCTTCACCTGGCATAACTTGGTTGTTGCCTCTGGCACAGGTTGCCGCCATTTCCTTTACGGCATGGAGCTTACAGTTTGCCCGTTTAAAATGGAAACTACAAGCCTCGAAAGGAGTAGTAGCGAGTCGTTCGCTGTTGGCCATTCGAGTGAGCTGGCGTAATCAATGTCAGACAGGAAGTTGAGTGTTGCGGTTTTAACCTGACAGTCACGCATTTGGGCTGCATATGATTTGCCAGAACCACCAAAGACAGATCGTCTGAGAAACCGAGCGATCTAGTCTGCATTCTTGAGAAACTTAAACTTCTAGGACTCCATCAGCTACGTTTCGCAGGAATCGCTGATACGTTCTCATAAATGTAAAAGTACAAGCTGTCAAAGGTAATTAAGGTAACCTAATTCAATCATAAACAACTTACCTGTCGAGCTACATATCCCAGGATACCAGTTTTGTAGACCAGGAAGAAAATTAAAAAAACGTTTACAACGTGGCGGGCCAGGCAATTAATCCCTTAATTAATACGTGGTGGGTCCCAAACCTTACGCACAACCCTTTTAAGGCCTGCGGTGGCTCTACTGGTCTCGAAACAAAGTGTCATTGTTAGTCGTCCCATACGACAAGCTTTGACCTGCTGAGGTGGTATTCTCTAACCCGCTCACCATACGGGGATCAAACGATCTTCACTTAAACATATTCACACAAACAACAGGCATGGCTCCACCTCTGACGGCAACTAGCACCATGCTTTAGCACCATGTAGCTCAACACTTAACTCCATGCGTTTGCTCCATGTGGATCGACACTTAACTCCAGTTTTCGAAACCGTCAATACACACTATTTACTCTCATTAAGAATTATATCCATTTTAACAGATTATCTTCCAATAGCCGCAAAGGCACCGATTACTGCTCGTTTAGTACGGCCAATGATGTCATTATCATCTGCTTATGCGAGTGTCCAGACTCATTTAGTCGATGTGTATACATCGATCTTTTCCAACGCACTCTCCATCACAACGTTAAAGAGATCGCAGGAGCATCATGTGCATCAAAAGGTTCGGAAAGACTCTCTTTACTAGCTTGTTGGAGCTGCGTGTATTGCACAACGTTAGTCAGCGAAGTCGAACCAATTTTGCAAAAATACCGAGCTCAGACAATGCGGCGTATACACGATAGCCTAACGGGCAATTATAATCGCCAAAGTTATGGTGGGTGGATTTAGTCTTTTGCATGATTTGGCGTAGTGTGAATATCTTGTCAATATTTCGCTTAAAATCACACTAAAAAGTAATGGGTGACAAGGATCATACAGCTAAATGAGGCACTACGATCTGTTGTCGTTGCGATACCGCATCGGCTTATGTAAAATGTCCAAAATTTGGAAATAACGTTGCTAGAGGGCGTTTCGTAAACTATAAACGCTTTTCTTATGGCATCGGGAGTGCTGCTGTGATAATGCCCAGAGGCCCCAGCCAATTGGATATATCAAAGCTTTTAGCTGACAAACAATTCCAATTAAATTTTCGAAATTGTCAAACTTTAGCTAAGCTTCAATTAGGCAAACAAAGCCAAAGCAAGCGCTTAAAATATAATAAATGTCAAATATTTTGCACCAAAAAAAAAATGGCGTGTGTGTGTGAGTGTGTGCGTGTGTGTGTGTGTGTGTGTGTGTGTGCGTTAATATAGAAAGCAGCAGAAGGCAACGAAAAAGCGTTGAAAATTTTAATTATATTTGCAATTGCAATGCCATAAATTTTCAAACACAAACACAAATACATCGAGATACGCACACACACACACACACTCACACACACACACACAGACACAGAGTGAGCGAGAGAGAGAGAGAGTGAGCGAAAGAGAGCGCGCTGGCGGCAGCAAGATGGCGGCCGCAAGATGGCGGCAGCAAGAGAAACAAGTAGCTGTCCGCGCGTAACAGTAAACGCGGCGCACACATAGAGAGCGAGAGAGAGAGAGAGAGAGTGCGGGAGAGAGAGACAACAACAGCAGTAACGGTAACCGAGATATGTGGCAAGATATTTTAATATGAGCCAAGAAATAAACAGCAGAAAAAAACAACAACAAAGTGCTGAAATTTGACGTTATATATGTGTGTGTGTGTGTGTGTGAGGGCTGAAATAAACCTTAAATTAAATTGCAATTTGTGGCTTAATTTATTTTTATCGTACACACACACACACACACACACCAGCGCACTTGACAGTCAAAAGTTAAAGCATACTTAGCGGCTGTGGAATAAAAGCGAAGGAAATGCTATTATTGGTATTTTAATTTCCTATTTTAAAGCTGTCTGTGTGTGTGTGTGTGTGTGTGTGTGTGTGTGTGTGTGTGTGTGTGTGTGTGTGTGTGTGTGTGCCAAAAAGTATGCTAGGTTAGGCAAATAAAGTGCTGCCAATGTGTGTGTCCATATATGCAAGTGCTTCCAGCTGCTTGAGTCCAGGTCCAGGTATTTGTGTGCATGTGTGCGTGTTGAGTGTTTCCTTCCGTTTTAGCAATGGCTTCCCTTTGCCTTTGTTTACTGGCAAGCGTTTGTGTGTGTGTGTGTGTGTGTGTGGTGTGCAATTTCACGCGAAGTTACAGCGCATCAATCAAAGCGAGTGCCGTGGTGTAACGGTTCAGTGTGCGTGTGCGTGTGTGTGTGTGTGTGTCTGTGTGCAGACAACCCTGAAAAAACATAGCCACAAAGCACAGTGGGTACTGGCAAGCAGCAAAGTGGAACATAGCCAAGATCGGCTATGAGAGGATCATATGGTTGTTTGGTTTTTGTAGTCACAGCAACGAGTAGAGTGGGCCGGTATGGCGGAGGAAACAGTTGTCAAGCGGAACTATGCGGAACGAACACATAGAAGAATGCGCCGCACACAAAACATGTCAGAGACAATAACTTCATTCTAGCGAGCAGCGGCGTATGGATGTGGCAGTGGCAGTGGCAGCGGGAGCAGCGGGAGCAGCGACAACATTGTACTTTGTAATTTGATGCCTGGCGTACGGAACGACAAGGCTGACAGACAGACTGGCATAATAGGCGTAAACCGGAAGTTAAGTGTAAAAATAATAATAAAGGTGTATGTGTATGTATAGGTGTTGCCTTTGTAGCCAATGACAAGGAGAAGGAGAACAACGACGACGACGACGACGACCCTGACAAACCCCAACCGCACTTCTGGCTTTTCCTTTTTGACTCTTGCTATTGAAATTTATGCATGTACCTGTGTATGCGTATGTGTGTGTGCCTACCTGTGTGTGTGTGTGTGTGCGACTCTGCCAGGGCGCGCTCCTTCGTTTAGGTTAAATGTCTCCCCAAGGATAATTCGGGCATGAAATTACAATCGAAGTGATGCAAAAGTGTTGCTGCCTTTTGTCTACAACCATTGTAGTAACCCAGCAAACAACAACGGCAACAACAACAATAACAGCCATTAAGTTAAGCAACAAAAAATGGCACAATGCATACTCCCATTCCGGTCTTTGCCTTTTTGTGATTCCGTCTATAGCGCAAGCCGGAGGGGGATGATGTCAGAGCGTGGATGTGGCAGCTTGGGTGCTGCTGCTGCTGCTGCTGGTATCACGCCCACAGGTAAGCACTTCTTACTCTCTCTCACTCCTACACTCAATACACGCTGCTTTCAACTTTCGCCCCTGCCCCGCTGGAGCGTAAGTTCGCGCCAGCGTGAACAAAAAATGCCGTAAATAAATACCATCGGTGCAAAATTTGTAGCTTTTGCCGCATATACTACGTTATGGAATGGGAGAGCGCTCCAAATTAATCCATACTTTGCAGAGAGACAAAAACTTTTGCTTTTTTTATTTTATAGAAAAAAGAGCAGGTATTTTTTATAGCTAAAAATGCGGGCTATATGAGATTTTCAACTGAGAACTTGCTATCGTTGGCCTCAACTTTTCTAGAAGAAGCTATAGCCTATTTAGTTATTTTGAATAAGTTCGCAAATTATATACGTTTGAGATATTCTAGGCTAGCTTGAAAAACGTGTACGAAATCACAAAGTGGCTTGCGTTTCCAAATTCAGAGAGTGGCCAAAGTTGCGTATTAGGCATGAAACTAAAGTTTCGTTCCATTTCGAAGCGAGTTTTTTGGACACTTAAGCTACTTCTTTTTACCCCGTGTGTTGAGCAATCTTGTCGTATGAGGTGACTAACAATGACACTGGGTTCTTTCGAGACCAGTAGAGCCACCCTAGGCCTTAAAACGATTCTGCGTAGGGTTTGGGACCCATCAGGCATTAGCCCGACAACGCGTTGTTATGTTATAAGAAGAAGAAGCTACTTCTGAACTTAAAAAATAACTTGTTTTTCCATTTTGGGGCACTAACTAGTACCACTTTCTGTGTGGAAGCAGCTAGTTCAGGAGGTAACTACAAAGGAGAGAAAGTTTATAGAAAGAGTTCTGTCGAGTCGTCATCTTCAAGACAGGTAGCGCAAGTTGAAGCGTTAATAAAATCCATATTGGCCAAATGTATTATGAGCCGTTATGAACCCGATTGGATCTCACAGATCATTCCACTTCAGATGCAGAAGATATCGCGAGGCCTTTGTGTTAGGCTTTCTCAAAATGTGCTCTACAGTGCACGTTTTCCTTAGGGGCTGTTCATAAATGACGTCACGAAAACTTTGAAGATTATGAAGAATATAATTTGAAAGAAAAGTAAATATTGTATGAAAATATGGAGGTTTTTTTTAGATTTCATTAACATTTTCATTGTGACGTCACGTTTTCGAAACAAGCCCCCATACAGAACAACGGGTGTCCCAGAATGGGTAAAGTTGCCTGAGTAGTAGCGATGGGTCAACTTTCTTCGGTAAGCCGGCTAACTCGCCACATATCGAGTCTATCATCACCGAGTAGTACTTGATAGCAGCCTTAAATATAACTTTGCAAAATCATTTCAGTTTTACTTTCATTTGCTAGGTAAGTTTAACAGTTGTGAGCTCACCGGTTGCCACAAAATGTTGAAAGCGAAATTGTTTGGATACAATAAGAAAGGTTTTTGAAAACTGCTGTGTGTTATATGCAAGCATCGACCCAAATAATTAGTATCTAACTTTAAGTTAATCATAGTATATACCACATATGCTATTTATGTATAAGTCAAAATATCTACGTGCCGCATATAAAACCAAAGATACCCGCACATAAATGCCACAAAAATGTATGCCGCCAGCCAAAGATACATTTATAAGATACAATCACCTGAGGCTGAGTTGGCTACAAAAACGAAAAAACGCTGCATATGGGCGTTGTCATATGATGCCCGGGCAATACCTAGCCCTGAACCTCCTCCTACACTGAGCGTACGCCAATGTCGAATAAAGGCAACGCCGTTTCGAGATCTATGAACGGCGGATACCAGAAAAAATGCAATTTTGTTTACGCTTTTTAATTTTTGCTTTATTGTGCGCAAGTTATTTCCTAACCTGAGCGGATCCATCATGCCTCCCACAAAAGCAACCAAAATATATGAGCGACCAAGTGACGAACACGGCATACTCTGCAGCCCATGAGTGTCCTAGAGCGAACCAGTACTCAAACGGAGGAGAAGCTGCCATGTCTTCTACACAGATGATTCGAAAAGCGAAACCAAACGCCTTGCCAGGGAACCCAATCGAAAGGACTGCAGGTATCTTCTTCGTCAGAAGAGAAAAGATCTGCGAGTCCTGTTTGAATTAATCACGAGTCACAATGCATTTTCCAACACCTGGCCAGTATGGACCTCATGAAAGACTCAACTTGCGCCCTTGAACCCTACCACCGATCGAGATGAATTGTAACTCAAATTGAAGGTAATTTAATAAAAATGTCTTTCATATGGTTTTGGTCTATCTTGCTTCGATTGCAAGCAACAGGGCAATGAACTCAAAAGATTTTCCCAAAAATTAAAAATTCTTCTTTTTTTTATTCCAAATTGAATTAAATCAAAAACTGAAAAAAAATGTTAATGGGTTATTTTTGGATAAAATTGATTCTTTGCGAACATTTCAACGCCAACTTGAGCCATACCGAAATTTGTTGAGTTTCCGAAAAAAAAATATTAAAAAAAATCCAGGAGTTTAACATACCTTTCCGGCGAACTTTGGGTCGCTGACTTTAAATCCGGAAACTGTTTTGATATATCTAAAACGGTTTTCGAAATATCGCAATCTGAAAATTCAAATTCAATTTACAGATTTCGATAGTGTCGATGTTAGTAAATCTTATATTGCTCGAGAATCTTTCTGCCGATCCAGATAAACAGTAACTTGTATTAAAGCTATTTAAGAGGCGCTTCAGTGGTACTTGAACAGCTTTGGTCTCTCTTATCTCGATTGTGGATTACAAGGCAATGAACTCAAAAATGAAAATTTATTTCCAAAATATATTTTCAGTTTTTTGCTTTGTAACTCGTAATTGATTCAAGATAGACCACAACTATTGGTAAATGATTTAATCAATAGTTAATTACCTTTAATTTAAATTATAGTTAATCTCGATAGGTTGTAGGGTTGCCGAGTAATATGAGATTTGCTGTATTCTTAACTGTCAAAATTTCAGTTTTTTTTTTAATTTGTGATATTTCGCTATTTCGCACATTGCGCTACTTTCGCTGCATTACAAACCTGATTACAAAGTGAATATGCCCTGTAAACCCAGTTCGAAATGGGCAACAGCAACCCTAGCCAAACTTGGCTCCCAGGGTGCCATTTTTTGTGCCAGTTCCGTGTTTTTTCCAATTTTTTTTGGTATGCTTTTTATTCCACACTTTGTTACGGTTGTTTTTGTTGTGTGTCTTAATACGGCCATATCTCTGTTTTCATTTATGTTTTTGCATTGCACACACATCCTAGCTACACATAGGACCTCGTGTGTGGGTGTGTGTGTGTACATTTATCATGGAACGTAGCGTGCAGCACCTGGCCAGCATTCCTGTTGGTTGTACGCTTACTTATTCCGGAATCTGCGAGCGCTCCCCGACCACTTCCGGCCGGCGCATTAAAGTATTTGTTTTTGGGTTTGTTTCGCTACAATATTCATATTTGCATTTGTTGCATTTTATTTAAATGTTATCATTTTTTCAGTTAGCTCCAAGGTAACTTGTAATTAATTAATTGAATTAATTTCGTAAATTCGCTTTTTTTTAGTTTGTGCACCACTTTGCATGAAAAAGTTCTACTTTTTTATATATGAGCATATCTAGGGATACGCACGTGACAGTCGTGTGTCTTTCATATTGAATTTCAAGGCAAAATTAAAACTAAATTCAAAAAATTTTACATTTTATTGCTATGTTTTTCGATCACGCACTTGACAATTTACCGTTAATCGCGTTTATTTTGATTTCCTGGCTTTGCTTGTTTGTTTTGTAAGAGAGCTTTCTGCCATAATTGCTAAACTCTATTAAAGATGTAAACATTAAACAGCAAATGCTAGCATCATGGCATATACGGAGCAGAAGAGAGCAAGCCCAAGGTAACGAAATGTAACATTAAGTGCAGAAAAATATCGTTTGAGCTCTCGATTTTCTAAACAAACTGTTCTCAAAAGAAACTTTATAGGCTTTCAGTGTGCACACACATAATGAACAAATAAAACCACAACTTTATTCGAGAAACAACCCTCGTCAACGTTTTCTTTAAAGGCTCATTTCAGATATCGGGAAACCCTTAAAGTGCTATGGCTTCGTTTTACGAACTGTTTTTGTGGTTGTCTTTGCATCGAGAATCGAGTAGTTATGTTGTCCATTTGTATATAAAACAGCCCTTATCAAGGTTTCGCTTCGCTAAGTTAACTGTACATACATATATAGATAGGTCTTCCGTTTAAACTCGATGATTTCGTAATGTATAATGAGTTCTGATGACATAGCGCAACTTCTTGAGCTTTCTACTTCTTATCAGCTATAAAACCAGAAATTGCTCGTTTCTAGTTCTTCAGTGATCACGAAAGTTTTTGAAAAGAGAGGCATCAAGTCAAAGATCTCGAAACTGGTAGCATAGATGTTGCATGCTTGCTGACGTCATAGCTTGTGCCGTAAAAAAGGTTTGACGAAAACAGATGCAACTCGCTGATCCTTCCACTAAGACCCGTAACACGAAGAACGGACACATGCCATAAAATATGCTGCGAAAGGATTTGGACGAGGGTAAACACAAAAAATGACGAAGCAAATGGATCGTCTGGAACAGTTTAAGCGTTGGCTTGTCAAACAGCAGACTCCAAAGTAAGAGTATTAATAATATGCCGTGTTTTTGTGCCTCAACAAGCGAAACAACTTTTATAAAAAGTTGCAGCTTCTTCTTCTTAACTTCCAATGCACTCCATCAGGCGCCTCTCTTCGACTCTTCTCTTGACTGTCGGCGCATACTGAGGGGGACACCAACATTCGTGACGACACCAATTTTCCAATCATTGTGCATTATTTCGTCTAACCATATTGGGCAAAAGGACTGATGCAAACACGCTGGGGGTTAATAGTGGGGGGCTTTGTTTTGCCCGAATCTGGGCTACCAGTCCCGAAGCTTCATGAAGCTTTGCTGGTATTCTTCGGAATACCTAGCCTGACCAGAGGATTTTCAGCAAACCACGGGTGCCTGGGATCCCAAACACGGTCTCGCTCTCTACACTTGCGCTTAAATACTTTTTGGATTGTGGGCACACAGTTTTCCGCTTTTGCGGTTTGGATTTTTCCAATGATAAATGCTGCTTATGCGGAAGAGGTGGGAATAAACCTCGCTCCTCCCATTGAGAAAGCCATGCCAATAAGCATGGTGCATATACTGGTCCAAGTACTAGTCAACATTCTATTCCGTACAACTATGTTCAAATCAATGGTAACCACCCCGTTTGGAGTTTAAACTGGCAGTGCCTTTTGCTGGTGCGAGGCTTGACCGGAGGCTTTAAGTTCTTTACCACGGGCGATCAGGAGCGCACAGAACTAACCTTGCGGTTGGCCCCTAGTGACACCCAAATGCGGGTGAGAATCCTTTGTTCGGCGTGGAGTTGCGTTTTACAACCGGTTGCTGCGACCCAAAGACCAGCAGAGGTTTAGATGGGCCTCGATCAATAGCAGAAATTTTAATATGGCACCTGCGGCAATATTTTTCATAGGGTCGTTGATTGACGATTTCAATCCTGTGATGGGCACCGTCAGATAGAGCCCACAGGGCAGCTGCTCACGTTAAACACCTGTGACTTAATGGTGCATACACGATACCAACTCATTTGCGTCAGTCGTGAACAACTCTGGGGGCAGGCCGTCTGCGCCATCTATGATTGGGGACACCGGTAGGGAACTTCCGAAGGGGGCATTAAGACAGGCAACTTCTGTACACTAAGTAAGGAGCGCGAGATATGTGAACAAAGTCCAAGGACGGTAACTGGTTCGGCGAGTATTGATATATCGAACAAACGCATAAATCAAGATAGCTCCAAAAACTAAAGCCATTACGCAAGATATTGCAATTTTACAATTATTGATATAGAATCTTCAATAGCTTGGCATACTCTCTTTTTATGTTAAAGCCTTAACTGCATGTAAGACAATTTCGAACTTTGAATTTTTGAGATTTTTTTTAATATACGTACAAATATTATTGTAGCTTTTGCTAGCATTAAATTTAATGCCAGCAATTCGCACCCCTCAAAAAAAGAAAGTACCTCGAGCTGGGGGAGATACGTGATGAGTTCCTTCGCCATGTGACTCATCAAAGACACATGTGACCTAGCGAGAGCCGCAGTAACTGCGGTTGTGGAGGGCTGAAGTACGACATAGAAAATACGAAAAACCAAATAACGACCTATTTTTTGGTTTTAGCCTAAAACATGGACAGTCAGTGAGTCAACCCCTCGAGCTGGGCCAAAAATAGCAGCTACTGGTCCGAACACCCACACACATACACTCTTAGACAAAGTCTATAAAAATCCACAAATAAAATGTCATTTGCCTGCTACGTGCTTGGCATCTACTTATAAACTAAATTAAGGATAACATTTGAAAAATTTGCACAA
Organism: Chymomyza caudatula; assembly: GCA_035041775.1. Taxonomy (NCBI): domain Eukaryota; kingdom Metazoa; phylum Arthropoda; class Insecta; order Diptera; family Drosophilidae; genus Chymomyza; species Chymomyza caudatula. The sequence continues at coordinate 687,522 of JAWNKW010000150.1, forward strand.
AATAAAATCAAGCAGCTCAGCGGCAGCCCCAAAGCCACCGACACCGAACCCCCCGCCACCGCCGCCCAAGACATGAGCTACACCCTTGCCCCAGCACCCCCCAACCCCCACCGCCCACTGTCTGGCACCGTCTACTACGCCCATGTGCTGTGCTGCATGCTTAAGTTGAAAATGTTGCCTCTCTTCCTTTGTCTCTCTTACTCTCTTACTCTCTTTGTGCTTCCATTCGCTACACCAGAGGGAAAAAAAATAGAAATAAAATATACACAATAATTTAAATTGCTTTACAATGAAACCCTAAAATGTCAATAGAGCGGCGCGCTATTTGCTTTTTCTATTTATTCGAGAACAGCTCCAAGCCCCTCACGTCCTCATCCACTCCTTGCCTCCATTTGTGGCGCAACAGCCGAAACGCTCTCGCCCAGAATTTGTGTCTTTGGTTCTTAGTATGCAAAGTGCCGCTTTTGCATTTCGTTCTCCATGTTTGGCCACTATTTTGGACTCTTTCATTTCATTTTCGCCGGCACATTGAAAAGAAGTGGATAATAAAGTGTGTGTAGGAGGGTCGTCCATGTTGGGCTCGTTCGTAGTTGATGGCTCCATGGGGGTATTTGTATTGACGTCTGTGCGTGTGTGAGTAATGAGCCGTCCGTCCGGCAGTCAGCGACAAGGCTTTCGAGTTGGTTGACTTTTTTTCATCTATTTCTCTAAAAAAAAATTTATTTTATTTGTATTTTTTTTTTTTGCCTTCACAAATTTTCCTTTTTATACCATATTTTTATAAAAATTATTAGAAAATTGTTTTATGTTTTTAATCTTTGTTACCCTAAAAATTGCAATTTCTTATGTTTTACTTCATTTTAAGCTTTTTTTTCGAGTAATTGTTGGAAAAATGTTACTTTTTCCATCTTTTTCTTTTAAATTGTTATTTTCAGTTTTCATTTTTGTTTCTTCAAAAATTTAATTTTTCTTATAATTAAGATATTTTATATTTTCTTTCATTTTCAGCTTTATATTTATATAAATTAGTAGAAAATTTTTTCATTGTTTTAATCTATTTTTTTCATTTTAATGATTTTTATGCGAGAAAGTTGAAGTTTGTTACGTTTTTTTGCTTATTTTTCTTTAAGTTTTCTTTTTATAAAATTTTGTTACCCTAAAAATTGCCATTTCTTATGTTTTACTTCACTAAGTTTTATTTTTTCGAGAAATTGTAAAAATATTACATTTTTCTTTGATTGACTTTTTTCATATTTTTCCATTTACTTATAATTACAATTATTCATATTTTCTTTAATTTTCAGCTTTATTTTTATATAACTTATTAGAAAATTGTTTCATTTGTTTAATGTTTTTTTATAATTATATTTTTTATTTTTTTTATTATAGTGATTTAATGCGAGAAACTTGAAGTTTTTTACGTATTTTTTGCTTATTTTCGCTTTAGTTTTCTTTTAATAAAATTTCGTTACCCTAAAAATTTCTATTTCTTATGTTTTACTTCACTTTAAGTTTTAGTTTTTTATTTGTGTTTTTATATTTTTTTTTGATTTTCTATTATTTTATTTTTTCTTGATTTCAATGACCACGCTTAATTAAAAATGGACAAATATTGCTTTGATTATTTATTATAACTTGTTTTGTTTTCAGTTTGAACATGTTTTTCATATATTTACTATAACATGTTTTATTCTTATGCTAATATGATATTTTTAGAACAAATTTTTGTTTTAAAAATTCTTCTTTTAATATAAATTTTTTTTCCAAATTTTATGAAATTTCTTTTCTATTTTCTTCACTCTTAGCGAATGCTACTTTTTTATTTTTCTAATAATAATAATTTTTTTTGCAAAATTGTTTGAAAATTTATTGAAAAATGTTTAGTTTTTCTATAAATATCTTATAATTTTCATAATTTGATTTTTTTTTTGAAAACGCTGAAGCATGGTTAAGTACGCAGTCCGTAAGATCTTTAGCTCCTCTACGTGTTGGGTTGGACTAACGCATTCGATGAGAAGACGAACTCTATGACGAACTAGTATGTTCTACACATTGCTGTCAAAGGAACTAGTACCGTGAGTGGTAGGAACTATTTGGAATAGTTGCGTACTAGTGCGTTACTTATCATTACAAACCACTTGCGCTGCTGTGAAATGCTACTGGTTCTTTTCATTTCGGTAGCAAAAGAGTAGAGTTGTGTGTGCTATGCTAGAAGTATCTTTCATGCCAGTCGGACATGGTAAGCGTAAGAGGGATAACCATATGCAGAGCTTTAACTACACACACACACGGTCAAACAAAAAAAGAAAAAAATGTTCGGATTTGTTGGTTTGGATCGCTACAACCGTATTTGGAGTCTTATATCGTTTTGGAAATCTACGCATTCTATGCATTTACAAGGCAACCCCTTAAGGTATGCTACATTTCGGACTCGGAACCAACAAATATACAATACGAGAAAGACCATGTCCCCCGTGTGGTGAGCGGGTTAGAGAATACCAGCACAGAAGGTCAAAGCTTGTCGTGTGACACTGGGTTCTTTCGAAACCAGTAGAGCCACCCCGGGCCTTAAAATAGTTGTGAATAGGGTTTGGGACCCACCACTTAAAACCACAATTCCAATGAAAGAATGTATTTACATCAGGCCATAACCCAACCGATAATGGGTTAAGAAGAATAAGAAAGACCATGTCTTAGCCAGATAAAAAATGTTATGTTTTTGGTTAGAAAAAACGTTTCAAGCTTTTGGGAAACACGCTGCTTAAGTTGAAATTTACAAATCGTTTATATTTACTTTTATACTCTTACTTACTCTTTTATACCAATGTGAAAAGTTCATCTGAAGTTTGAGAGAGTTGAGAAAGCGGCACATTACTTGTTAGACATTTGCAGCTTTTCCATTCCAATATCGGCTAATCGTAATCATTCGTTTTTGTATTTGGTATTTGCGGCAAAAAGAGGCTCTAATCTAAATAAGTTCACTCCAAGCAACATGAGCAGTCATTCTCGAGAAAGAGTTAAGCAAGCTTTTCCAAAAGTTCTTTATTTTTGCAACTTCCCTTCAAGCATCCGCTCAGAGTTACTCATAGAGCCAGAAAATTCCATGCAGACAATGTGTAGCAAATTTGTTATGCAAAATCGTGTCTAGAAATTAAGAAGCCCATTGTGTGCGATGTCTACAGCAACGGCAAGAGCAAGTCCGTTCATATTTTTGGGGTTGTCAATGGCACATCCTTAGCAAGGGCGTTGTCAAATTATGTGTGTTGTCCAAGTAATACACATATTTACCTATAAACAGCTGAGGCACATTATATGCACGAAATATGTGCTTAACCCTTCATGGTGTGTCTATCCACCATAAGATCTTTGGCCAGAACTTGGCGCTGAATCATCACACATCACATATCATCACATATAAGCACATACATAGATAATCAGGCTGTCTGTGTTCCATGCAGAGGAAAATCCAATCAAGCAACAAAGTTGACACGTACCACGTGTTAAATATTTCAATAGAATTGAAAATAAAAATCTACTACTACTTAACACACATGCATCAAAGAAGGGCGGCTGCCCCGCCCACAAGTACCTTCATGCTCCACAGTCAACGACGTGTAATGCAGCTATGTGGGCCAAACATTTGCACTGCATTTAAAAAACATTTGCGGTTTTTACGCTTAATCATCATCATCATTCGTATCCGCATCATCAGCATCATTATCTCCATGGATGTTGGCAGAGGAGTCAGAGACCCGGAAATCAACTTCACCTAAACGCTGTGGCACTTGCACTTTGAAATTCCCAACACGCTTGTATATATTAATAAAAATGCATTAGTTCACATTTATTTTCGACATAAAACGTGTAACTGTAAAAGTAAGCAACAGCGAGTGACGAGCAGCGAGAGCGGGTAGCGGGTAGCGGGCGGGCGTTGCGGCTGGCCAACCCCAGGGGGCAGCTTGAAAACAGACCATGTTGAGCTGAAGATTTGACGGAAAGCGCTGACTCCCCGACGGACTCCCTGACTGACTCCCTGACTGACTCACTGACTGACTACTCATTTAAAGCTTTCAGACTCTCACTTTTTGCTGTTGTCTACCGTTAGAAAGCAAAATAATGTACATGACAAAGCCCCGTTACAGACCAGACCATCCCGTGCTCATCTCCCCCGGCCCGCTTTATCAGTCTCATGTGCCAGCGCACCACCCCGAACAATAGCACCAACATCACCACTCAGAAAAGACCCACCCAACCCTGAGACTGGGGCACTTTCGCTTTCGACACGCTGTGGCAAGCGACGAGCTCGTAAATTTTAGATATTCGTAGCACGTGCAAATTATGTACAATAAAAAAAAAAACCAAAAATAAAATATAAAAAAAACGCACGAAATGAAAGTAAGACTGGAAAGCTGCTGGAAATGTTGTTTTTCGAGCTACTACCAAAAACAACTTGTAGTCGGGTTAGACAGCACAAAGGCGGGCATGAGGCTCTACAGTCTGTCTAGCCGACTACTGATATGTACATAGAACCATCTATGCCTAAATCGCACGGAAGAATACAAAAAAATTTGATGCAGACAGTCGGGACGGTGCCCGACAGTGGAATACCCTGTACCCTTTTTCTTTAGAAACACTGAATACGGTAAAATAGCAACGGAAGTATCCACTTTTATATTTCCTTTCATAAGATTGACATTTTCCTATTGGAAAGTTCAAATCGACAAGTTTTCCTATTGCGAAGTTGGCTATTATGGGTGCAAAAATTACTTTTATGACCATGACTCCAGTATTCTTAAGCCAATGTCGTTGAATTTTGTAGCTTAAAAATACATTTATAAATGTCTGTGGCAATTTTTAAATCAATATATAGGGGGGTGTGGCAAAAATTAAGGTAAATCGATTGGGGGAAGTTTCATTGAAAAAAGGAGGATGCAGTTTTAATGATTAGATCACACGAGTCTCCACACCCAATTTTTCCAACTTTAGCTCACGTAGGGTTTGAGAACCACCACGTAAAACCACAACTCCAATGAGAGAATGTATTTACATCAGGCCGTAACCCGATAACGGGTTGTTATGGCCAGTTAAGAAGAAAAGAAGAAGAAGCTCACCTGTATCCATATCTACACGTAGTGGAATTTTAAAACAGTTCAATGGCGAGGAGGGGGGGGGGGAGGAGTGAAATTAGCATATTTTTTACTTTAACTTTTGATGTATTTATCCGATCTCTACTGCACATCTCAACTCTTTCGAGTTGATAGGGGGTAAGATATCGACTTGATTCGACAAACTTCATCTTACATTAGATTGCGCGCATCCTTTGGTAAAATTTTGTCTCTAGCTCTTATGGTCTCGGAGATCTATCCCCTCATACGGACAGACGGACAGGGTCCAACCGTTACCCGAGTTAACGATAAGACTTTTTGCCCATGGAACTTATGGTCTGCCACGCCTCCTTCTATCTGTTACATACATTGCACAAATCTATAATACCCTTTTACACTTTGTGTACAGGGTATAAAAATTAAACATAGAAATTGTAACCCTTACGTAAAAAGTAATTGTAACAACTGCTAACACAGTAAAAATTGAACTGCAGTGTAAATTTGTCTATCTTCTTCTTAACTGGACATAACAACCAGTTACTATGCTGCGTCCGGATGTTGAGCGCTCCTCCTTCGCTAACCGCTGTTACCAAAGGTATTATACTACTTTCTAGCAGGTCTTTTCAGCGAAGACATGGCCTGCCCCTTTTTCGCCTTCCTTGACAGTGCGCGTTGGACACAAAGGACTTTCACCGCGGTAGTATGGAAGTAGTGGGACATAAGCTTCCGAAGTACCTCGACGGAAGTTGCATGCTGCTCAGGAAGTTGAGTGGAGAAAACTTCGGCAGTATTCTTTGATTGCAGCATTGTGTTGTCCAGCTTTCGCTGTGCAATAGCAAGAAGACTGAGACCGTGATACAAAACGCACACCGTCAGATATCCTTCTCGAGGACAGGACCTGCACTCATCTGTCCTGCCTATAAACAATTTAGATTTGACAATACATTAAATGATCACTGTCTGTTCAACCAGTTGCAATCGGAAGCGAAATCCTTAACCCTATAAAGTCATGCTTCGCCAAAATGACTACGCGTGCCGTATAACGTTAGTTTACAGTAAAAAAGGATGACGTTGCAGTGTTAACACGACTCTAATCTGTAACAGAACCGAAAAAATCTGTTGTAATATGAAAAAGTTGTCAGCTTTTGTCGTTTGGCGCCACTGTGCTTAAAGTGTGATCTAGCTCTTGGCACTTGGCATAAATTGCGTCCCAAAGGTGTTGCATAATATTTAACACTCTCATTCGCTCTTCGGCTTATTGTTATCATTAGCGGCGGCTGTCAGTCCAAAATTTATAATTGCGCCCATATTTTGCAGCAGACACCACTCGACAACGCTCCGCACCACGCAGCAGCCACCAACCACCGCCCGCCGCCCACCGCCCGTGTCAGTGGCAGCTTTCATTTGTTTCACGTTTCATAACCATAACAAATTACTCAAGTCATCAATTATGAGCGGCCCCTCACACCTCTCCGGCCTAGGCGTTATACGAGCTCCAGCCACGGTTTTTATTTTCGCTATTTTTTAAGAACTTTGTCTGATATTTTTATTGCTTTCATTAAGCTTGCAAGTTGAATCGGGCTCGACGGCGTGAGCACGTTTCCCAGATACCCAGAACCGGGTCTGAGTTGTCGCCGTCGCCGTCGCCGTCGCCGTCGTTGTTGTTGTTGATTTTTTGGAATTGAGTCAACGATGACGCCCATTTGTCTAACTTGCCGCTTGGGTGTTAATAATGCTATCTTTTATTTATACTCGTATATATTACTTTCTTATTTATTTACTTTTAAGTTTTGGGTTCGCTGCTACTTTTGTTGGGTTTGTTATAATTGCATTATGTTTACCGTTTTAGCAGCGCATTAAAAGTTCGTATTGCGGTAAAGTTAAACAAGGTTGCGTAATAAATAAATTATGTGTATTTCAATATAAGAAAGGTCTTAACAAAAAGTCAGCAGCTTCATTTGAATAGCGACAAGCAACTTGGCACCTAAGAGTTCCCTAAACTTCTAGGGCGTGTAGTTCAAGGTGCCACCGCAATTTTTCAAGCACGAATAGCTGGGACGCGTGCGCCACTTGCGACAATAGCGGATATAACAGTTGTTGGGATTCGGAGAGGGTGGTGCAGGTGTGGGCGTGGGCGGTGTAGGTGTGGGCGGTGTGGGTGTGGGCGTGGGTGGCGTAGGAGTTGTGCCGCAATTGCCTATAAGTGTGGATATGAGATTGGACAGCAAAATAATGTTGGGCATCAGCAACAGATTGAGATCCAGCAGCGTAATAAGCGTATTATTATCACCCATAATTTCCGTATCAGGTGCAACTGCAAAGAAACATAAAAAGCTGCTTTTGAGCACCCAAAAAACTGACCAAAACTGTGCCATTAACTTACGTTTGGCTTCATTGCCGGTGGGACAACTGGAACCCGTTATAATACTGAGCAGATTTAGTTGCAACAAAACATTCAGATCAATGTTGATCACTTTCACGATTCGGTTGTTGCTGCCGTAAACAATTGTACGAGGACCTTCTGTAATACCGAACTAGTTTAGTTAGTGCCCAAGTGCATTGGGAGTTAGCGGAACTTACGTGCGACTTGATTGGAACCGCCACCAAGATTGAGCACATTGGTAAGCACAAAGAGATTAACCAATACGTTGCCCTCTATGTCAACTACTGTAATGACAGTATTTCCTGACGATGGTGCAGGGGTAGAGATGGTGGGCGTGACTGTTGTAGGCGTAACGGACGTAGGTGTTGTCGTGATTGTTGTGCTGCACTTTCCAAGCAGTGAGTTTATTATATTCGACAGCACCACAATATTGGGCATCAACATAAGATTCAGATTTAAGAGGTTAAAGATCGTATTATCATTACCCACAAGCTGTGTCTGTGGTGCCACTGCAATTAAACATAAGAATTGTTAGTAAATCAACTAAAGGAAGCCGAAACTTGTACTTACTTGCGGCTTCATTGGCGCTTGGACAGCTGGAACCAGTTATGACACTGAGCAGATTCACATTGAGCAAAACATTCAAATCAATATTGATTATGTTTACAATGGAACCGTTATCGCCGATCACAATTGTAGGAGGCACATCTGCAATGCCAATAAGCTTAGAGAGAGCCGCAGAGCAGAAACAGGTAGCGAGACTTACCGGGGATTTGGTTGGAAGCGCCACCGCCACCGCCGCCGAGATTGAGCAAATTGGTTAAGACAAAGATGTTCAACAACAGGTTACCCGTGATATTGATCACGTTAATAATGGTAATGTGATCGGCTGGAGTGGTTGGTTTTGGAGTAGTTGGCGGGGTGCTTGGTGTAGGAGTGGACGGTGTAGCAGTAGATGCTGTAGGGGTAGGTAGTGTTGTACTTGTGCTGCTTGTTGCACACTTTCCAACTACTGAAGCAATGATGTTCGACAACAATTGAATATTGGGCATCAGCAACACATTGAGATCCAACAGCGTAAATGACTTATTATTATCACCTATAATCTCCGTATCGGGTCCAACTGCAACGTACAGAATATAAAAAAAACCATTCAAAAAATCTCGCTCTAAAGCAACCAAAATTTTGCAATGAACTTACCAACGGCTTCATTGCCCGTTGGACAGCTGGAACCTGTGATAATGCTCAGCAGGTTTAGCTGTAGCAACACATCCAGATCAATGTTGATCAGTTTCACCACTTTGTTGTTGTTGCCTACGATAACTGTACGTGGACCTTCTGTAATACCGGGAATATTGAGTGACGGCGCTTCGAAAAGTGAACGGCAGCAACTTACTCTGGACACTTTGGGATGCGCCGCCTGGATTGAGCACGTCTAGCACATGCAGGTTTGCCAACACATTGCCCTGTAAATCAACAATTTTAACTACGGTATTATTGTTTCCTTTGATGATCTCGTGGGGTCCTGTGGTCAACTGATTACCACCAACTGCATTTGTTACACTGTCTAGCGCAGATCCGTTAGATCCAGCCGCGTTCGTAACGGTACTAAGTACATTGGCAGCAACTTGAACGGGTAACCCGACGTCTAAGATTTTGGTAATCGCATTGTTATCTCCAGTAATTGAATCACCGCTCTTCGCTAGAAACCAAAAGTTCTTAAGTCTGTTAAGATCCCTATAGGCATTCACTACTTACGGGTCAGCATGTTTCCCACTACAGGCACAGCACCTACAGCACCAGCTCCCGGCACAGACCCAGCCGTGTTCGTAACGGTGCTTAGCACATTAGCAGCAACTTGAACCGGCAAACCGACGTCTGCAACCTTGGTAATCGCGTTGCTATCTCCGGTAATGGAATCACCGCTCTTCGCTAGAAACCAAAAGTTCTTAAGTCTCTTAGGATGACTGCGGGCATTCAATACTTACGGGTCAGCATGTTTCCCACTACAGGTACAGCGCCTACAGCACCAGCTCCCGGCACAGACCCAGCCGTGTTCGTAACGGTGCTTAGCACATTAGCAGCAGCTTGAACGGGTAAACCGACGTCTACGATCTTGGTAATCGCGTTGTTATCTCCGGTAATAGAATCACCGCTCTTCGCTAAAAACACAAGCTCTTAAGTCTGCTGGGATCACTGCGGGAATACACTACTTACGGGTCAGTGTGTTTCCCACTACAGGCACAGCACCTACTGCACCAGCTCCCGGCATAGACCCAGCCGTGTTCGTAACGGTGCTTAGCACATTGGCAGCAACTTGAACAGGCACATTGGCGCTGACGAGCTCATTAATCGCGTTGCCAGAACCGGTTATAGAATCGCCCTTCTCTAGAAACCCAAAGTTCTTTTAGCTATTGAGATCACTGCAAGTATTCGCTTCTTACGTGTTAGCGTGTTTCCCACTACAGGCAGAGCTCCACCACCAACTGCAGGCACAGCTCCCAAGAGACCACCAAGTAGTGGAGCATCGGCCTGCATCAATTCAGTGGCATCGTCATCGGCACTAACATCAATGTTGTTGCTGGGCGCTGGTTCATTGTCAGCATTCTCTGCAAAATATGGTTTTAACAAAAAAGTGCAAAACCACTACCAAGGATTAGCCCAAAACTTACTCGATATGGAGTTTGGTACACTTTGGCTAGTACCGCTACCGATTTGTGCCTCCAGCAGCTCATTCAAAACGCTCAAGACTATCGGCTGTGTGAGGCCCAGTTTAAGCAGATGTACAACCCAATTATTGCTGGGTGCCTGACAAATTGTACTCGTGCCGCCATTTGCTATGCTCGTCATGCCATTCAAAAGCGCCAGTATCACCGAGATGGCAGTCCGCACTTTTATCAGATTGAGCACGGAGTTGCGGTTGCCCACTAGCACTGTGCCTGGAGTCACTGCAAAGAAGTAAAGCTTAGCATTTGGCTCGCTACGCTATCTACACTACACGTTACTTACAGCTTGTTCCAGTTGTTTGCACCATATTCAGCAGCTCAGTCTTGTCTGTGCCACACATGGACATTAGCGATTCTATCACACGATTTAGAAACCCAATATCCTTGGTCTGCAGCAACTTGATAAGCACTTGCACCACACTCTCGCTTATCTGCTCCTTCTCGCCCGGTGCCGCATAGGGCACTGTCTGCAACGCGGTTCGTGTGATACGACCGCCCTCTGGCTCAGTCTGCTGACTAGCCGTTGCCGTCTTTATGATTTGCACCAGATCCTTCGAGCTGCACTCTATGCCATTGAAGGCCTGTAGTCCTAGGAACGTGTCCAGCGCCAAGGTAAGTCGCGTTTTATCCACAGACTTTGCAATATCTTTGATAACATGCGCACAGCTGCTGCGACCGTTTGCGCCTATCAAAGCCTCGATCACCACATCCATGCCTACCTCCAGCAGCATCACTTCCTTTTGTGCCTTCTCCGGCTGCTGCTTGGCATTGCGCAGCGCGTCAACGGTCTTCTGCTGAGCAGCACTCAGCTCAACACCGCGCGCCTGCATGCTAGCCACCAGAAGCTCTGCCAAATCTTTGGCTGCCAGTCGGCCAATGTTGGTTATTTGCCTGCTCGGCGCGGCTGAAGATGCCCTTGTCATGGGCTTGGCATCGTAGGGTATGACGAAGCACGTCGAGAGCAGCAGAAACAGATGAAGACGCCACATCTTTGTGCTACTTACAATGTTAATATGATAGCTCTGCAGAGTTCGGCACAGTTTTTATGCTGATCGCGCAGCATCGAGCTGTTTCTTTGTGCTGATCATTATCGGAATCGTGTGAGTAAATGTAAAATTCTGCAGCGTAGCTATCTACGCCTACGCTCAGCACAGTTAAAGATATGGGCTATTGAGTTATATATATAGATAAATAGATACATTTGTGGCATGCTCTAAACGTGCTTGATGAGGTTTTCGCTGCTCTGTCTGGCTTTATCAATGGCTCAAGAGCGGATGTTGTAAATACTGTCTGATCGAAGCTTGTTTAATGATCAGTCGAAGCGAGCTTAAGCGAGAGTAGAGAAATGATATTTGTCAAAGTGTTGATACTCTTTAAAACTATAAGTTGTTTGTTATGTATGTTCCTATACACGCTTAGGTCTGGGCCATGTTAGGAACGCTAGTCAGACAATCGTGGAATGCTTTGTGCCACCACAATTCTGAGTAATTCACACCTAGCGTCATGGGAACCCGTCTAGTGCTCTGCTAACTTGTCAGTGGCATCCTCATGGTGTCTCCTGGGTGCCATTCACTTTCGTGGTAATAGCTTTAATACAAGATCGATGAATCTTTTGTTAGACAAACTCATAACTCAAAGAATAGACATTACGTTCAATTTACTCCAAATAAAATATCCAATTATGACAAAGATCGATTAACTACAGATTCAGGCTCCTCGGCAATTGAGTGTCTTGACCAGCTCGTACGAATTTTATGTATAAAAAGCAATAAATTCTGAAATAATTCCGTAGAAACCGCGAAAGTGAAAGCGGCCACTTTGTAATAGGAATCGATCTTTCGCATCGATCTTTAGTGTATTTACTGGCATCATTTAGATTTAATGTAATTGATCAAAGCTGTTCTTCAAAGGATGTGTGCCTTTACAACAGGGATCCGCAGAAGTGAAGTTGCCAGTTCTGCGCGATCGCTGCCAAAGCAGCAAGTCATTTTGATCAATAAATTGACAACTATTCTTTGCTGTCACACAAATGCTAAATTTTGACAATGTTGCTGCTGCTACTGCCGTTCCCTGCTTTATAGACATTTTGCTGAAGCTTTTATTGAGACAATCCAGCCACATAAACCGAATACTCATGGTGTGTACTATGCGTACGTACACAGAAAGCTAAGCTCTGCCTGCACTCAATTCCAACACCAACTTCTTAGCGTTTCAGTTTTGATTTTCGTTACAGTTTATGCGAAAATTAACTTTCTACGGAAGTTTCCCATTTTTTTTTTTTTTAAAGAATCCAAAACCAAAAAGCAAACCCGTTCATCTACCCTGAGGATCTCTCAAATTCGATAAACCAAGTTCTAACACTTAGCAAATACCTAAAATAAGTTTTGGGTTAGCAAATATATGAATAAGTTAAACTTTCGTCATTCAGAAAACGAAAAGATAATGTCGATCTTGTTATGAAAGAAGCACGGAACAGCACTAACTTTAAACGCATTACATTTTGGACGTCCTTTAAGATTTAAAAAATAGAAAAACTATTGGCACTAATAAACTTGTGACGAAAGTATGCGTATTGCAAAGCATAAAATATATGGCTTAAATCGTGAGAAGAGACAAGTACATTATTAATAATGGAATTTCAAAGCATTATAATAAATAATGATGCTATTGGGCAATAATTACAGCTCCCCTGCCAGCTTTATCTCTCAGATCCCTAATAACAAAAAAAAAAAACTTATGTCTGAAACATGCTTTTTCCGATCATTTTTGGTCGCTGATTTTGAATCCGAAAACCATTTGGATTTTCTAACGCCGTTTTCGAATTATCGCTAATTCAAGAATTCGAGAGTTACGAAGTCAGCAAATCTCATATTACTCGGGAACCTTACTACCCATCGAGCTAAATCATACCTCGTATTGTAGATAATTGAATGACATATTGAAATTATGAAGACGACTTTGGTCTAACTTGATTTGATTGCAAGTTACAGAGCAATGAACAAAATAATTTTTTTTTTTTTGTTAAATCTAAAATTCTTCTTTTTTACTTTTCAATTTAAGCACTTTGACAACTTTTCCGGCGATGTAGCAATGTTTTTATGTTGGGCATGTCTTCAAAGGGTTTCCTATTGAATTGTAGCACTCTAGTCGCTATAGTTGGGTCGCCAGAGGAATAATAAGGGTACATAATTTTCAAAAAATTTTATTATTTTTATTTTGATAAACGTGCGGAAAAGCCTGATTTGGTTAGCAACTGTTTATTTTCATTTGGATATACCAAAAACTAAAATAAATTTTGAATGCGATATTTTTGGATTCGATAATTTGACTCTTCGGAACATTTTAACAGCAGTTTGATCAAAATCGAAATCGAAATGGCGCAGTTATTACGGGATATCGAAAAACTGCCACAATTGAGAATTTCTATGAAAAAAGATCAAAACAAAACCCAGGAATACATTTTCCGGTAAACCTGGGGTCGCTGATTTCGAACGCGGAAAGAGTTTTAGATTATCTAACACGTTTGAGATGTACGTTGACATCGCAACTGTGGTAATCTCGAATTTTTTCAAATAGCTATAATGCGGAAATGGTGTTGAAAACACAAAAAAAAATTTCGGAATCGAAATCTGCGACCCCAAAATTTACCATAAAAGGTATGTTTTAGCCATAGGCCAGATTGAGGCCATAATTGTCGCATGGTGTTATCTGGCATGGTTTTTAACGGGCCGCGTAGGTGAGTTAAATCCTGTATCTACCTAAGAGAGTTACCTTTCTTCTCGCCAGATCATCACACTTAGCTAATATGTGCTGTGAGGATTCCTCCTGCAGGTTCCCAGATCCTGCACATACTGGAGTTGGTGATGCCCAGGTGTCACTTCAGCCTACAGTTTCCAGTAAGCGGTTTTGCCAGTGTTTTCCCCTAACTGTGATAGTACTGTAGTGATAGTATAGAGATAGATAGAAGTTAGTGTGGTCCAACAAGGATTTTGTTCCAAACTAACAAATGAAGAGCGATAATTCGGGGCTAACGTTATTTTAGATAAAATACCCATGTCTTTCTGTAGTTGCTTCGCATGACGAACTACACTAAGCGAAAAGCGTTGTAAGCTGCTGTCGATAATCCCAGTAAATACGATATAAAACGTTTTGATAAACGTTTTTTTGCCAAAAACAAGCAAAAACAAAACACAAAAAGCCAAAGATCATTTAAAGACCACACTATCAGAATTCGGAGCTCAGTTGGTTTCTGGTTCTACACAGATCTTAAAACAATTTGCATGCCAAAGATAAACACTTGACAAGCTTAGCCATTGGCCCAGCAGCGCTGAAAGCACGTAGTACCAATTGTAAGACCCGTGTTTTTTTTTAGTAGACCTATTTTTACAAAAACTCTGTGGAACTTCCGCATTATGTATTGATAACATGTAAAACAAGGTCGTATAAATAGACAAAACATGCTACTTGTTTTGAGCATTGTAAGATTTGCCTAACGGCTCCAAACACGATCGTCTACACGTCACTTGGCACTCGCTGCTTTTGCCTTATCAATAGCTACTCGTTATGGCAGCTATAACTAGTCAAGGCATTGTGCTGTTGCTGCTCGCTGCCACTTGTGGTTTGGGGGCGCCAGTTCGAGCACAGACCTTTACACCGGAGGATCGTGGCTCCCTATTGAAATTTATGGATGTTTTGTTGGACTTCTTGGATGCAGAAGTGGAGAACGCTACGCTGCCTGCAACAACGCCACCAACAACAGCAACTGACGAGAGCTCGCCAGTTGTCAGCGAGAGCACGGTAGCTGTAACAGACAATGTTACAACGACAGCAGCCGCTGAGAGCAGCAGCGAGTTAGCCACAGCGAGTGAGAGGAGCAGCACGGAACCAACGAGCAGCAGCACGGAACCAACGAGCACCAGCACTTTGGCGAGTAGTTCCACCACAAGACGTCGCATTTGTTTCAAACGTGTGTGCTATAAGTTTAAGAACGATAAAGGTTACATTTACTAGAAAGCAAAAATAGCGAGTAAGTGTTAAGGCATAATAAAGTTGGATTTGACATTTACTAACCTTGAAACTTTTTTGATGCCACAGTTTTGTTTATTACACAATTGTTTTAAGCTGGAGACTCGTGTGCGCAACTCCCCCACAATCGATATACCTGAAGTTATGCGCACAAAATACCCTATTTATAATAAACTTGTCAATGAGTAACTGCTTCCTAGAGTGCGTACCAAGAGTTTTGACCGGTGAAAAGGTTTAAACGCTACCCGTATGCAGTTATTATGGCACATCGTTGAGCTTGAAATGGCGCTAGCATAACAGACATGCTAGATGGCTCTAAATCTGCCCACGCCAGGTCTTGATCCAACTATAAAAGTTCACGTTGAGACAGAATACTCTAATTCAAACCAAACAAAAGTTTTTCTAATCATAAGCTAATCCATTATATATATAGGCTAAGGAAAATTTGTGGACCCCATTTTCATCAACTACATTGAAACGAATATGGGTGAAACTTATATCATTGTGTAGGGAATTTTCATAAGAAGTGCAGAATATAAGTTTTATTCACAAATTTTTGCAAATCATACGTAAAATTAATAAAACAAATATTTATGTTGAGATCTCTTTAAATAGCTGACAAGTGTTCGGCTTTTGGTTTATGGGTTTTGAATTGGCAGTCGGAATTCGACTGCGGGTTTACCACTAGTTAAACATAAATTTCGATGTTTCACATTTAGCAGGCGAACCCGAAACGGCAAAAGTTTCCTTATTTTCAGGTCGCGAGCAAATTTCGAATTGCACCAAAACCACTTTTGGACCTTTCATGTGCATTAACTTTCTTTACTATTGCCGTTATATAAAGAAATCAGAAAAAGTACAGCTGGCAACGTTTTGACTATTTTAAACTTTTCCGTTGTGATACCGTAGCGTCTAGTCTTCCTTTTCCTCGCTAGGGGCACACATTTAAAGGGCATGCCAAGCAAGAAGTTCGCTATCCGTTTGAATCTTATTTTCTTTTTATTAACTGGCCATAACAACCCGTTATCGGGCTACGGCCTGATGTAGAGTTATAGGTTATAGGTTTGATAGCGGCCTGGATATCACTATAAATCGCCATTGCCCGAAACGTTATTAAAGTCTCTAATTCCATCTAGAATACGCTGCTGTGATTCGAGAGACCAAAAAATCATTATTTTACTACACTAGTTTGACGGCTTTGAGTGGTGCGTAAAGCAAGAGATGGCCAAATGACTATTCATTCCTATCCGGAATAATAGCACTACAAGTAATGCTGGGGTGCTCAAGTTGCATAGGGTGTTTAGCTGCAATAGAGAAGTGACCAAATTTGGATCCTATACAGATGTAAATACACATAAAACTAGTAAAGTATAATAAGTATTTGTTAACACAACTTTCAAAATATGTTGTTGAAACTTCAAAAGCATAATTGTCTGCTAAAACACTGAAGTGTTGGGTTGGCTATATGGCACTTTTAGAGCTTCTATCGACATCAGTGTTGCCATTTTGCACATTAAATTTTGCAAATCTTTTTACAAATGAAAATTCATTTGTTTACGACTCGACAGAAAGCCACAAAGTTTATATCTTCGGGCTTTATCTGTAATCCTGTCAGCTTCAGTGCGTGAGTGTAAGTGATTTCTTAGATTTGTCTGCTTTAGTGTGAGGGTGTGTGCGGGTGTGTTGGTGTTTGCGGCTTATTGAAAAACAAATTTATAGCTCGTATTTTAGGCACAATTAAAAGAGACTTGCGCCCATAAACGCCCAAGTTGTCAGCATTAAGTGCTCTGTTCAAAAGTTTTAATTGAAATAATTTGTTTGCAGGGCAAAACTTGACACAAAACTTTTCGCAGCTTTTTATGGCTCACTGTACACACTGTCGAATAATAATATTTGCCAGCACACAGCACTATTTTACTTATGGCCTAAAGAAAGAGCCGTACATTAGTGAAAAGGCATCAAAACGTCAGCAGCTGGAATCGCTTATCGCTGCAAAAGCGCGATTTTGGCAGCTTCGTATTTTCTAATACGAGAGTTGCCTTTTATAATTTGGATTTACATGAAAAAAAAACAGATAATCTTTCGAAAACGGTTTTACTGCTTTTGCTATTATACAAGTGTTCGCTTGCTCGTCGTTATATGTTAAGAGCTGGTTGTGAATCAGAGAAAAGAAGAAAAATAACAACGTTTTTGTGTACAATGTATTTTTTTGTTGTTTTTTACTTCAAATCAATTTTTACCTTAATAAAACTCAAGGTATTCTGATAAAACTTATATTCTGCACACCGCAAGCATTTTATCTTTCGAATGGTATAGGTTTCACCTAAAAAAGTTGCGTTATTGAGAAGCAATCGGTACCACACGGAATTTTTGCTTAGCACATTTATATATAAGATTCCATGCTTACAACATAACTGCGAGACGTAAACTGAAATCCTGGCACCTCATAAGAGCCAACTATTCTGCGTGAGTGTAACCTGCATTATTATACAATGCTTCCGCCAACTAAGAATACGGCAGTGCCTTATGAGAAGACATACCCTTACTCTGACGGCGTGGCACTGTTATTGATACTAGAGGTAACCCCGCAGTCGGATTCCGACTGTCTGGATATAGATTTTTCATGAACATCGATATACTTATGCTTACGCTTGAATCAATATTCGAAACACTTTTGTCTCCCTGAATGTGATTACTCAAAATCAACATCCATTGCTTCTTCAGGTGTCGAAAAACCTTGAGCTCGCATTGTCATAATGAAGAATGACTATATACCATTCAGAATTGACGGTCCTTCTTCTTCTTCTTCTTGGCTGGCAATAACAACCCGCTATTCTGCTTCGCGGGTGCCTTCTCCCCTGCAAAAGCCCAAAGGTAGTTAGTGCGTTCTTAACGAAATCCTTGACAACATCAAAAGTATAGCTATCAACAGCAATTTCCGCAAATTCAAAGAAAACATGTACTTTGTCTTGGTCTCATTTACTGCCAGATCCACACTAGCCGATTCCTAATAGCCGCAAAGTTTCAACCAATGATGACAATCTCATCTGCGTAGGCAAGCAACTGGACATTTATAAAGAAAATGTTCACGACCCGCTGCACAAAGTTAAAGAGTTCATCAAAAGTTCGTTGCCTTGCCTGAAGCCTCGTCCAGTCTCAAAAGGTTCGGAGACAAATTGACCGTTCTACGTTTCTCTAATGGTATGTTAGCTGTATGTCCGGTTTTTGAGAAGAAACATGTGGACAATTGCTTTGAAAAGCTTCGTCCGCGAATAACTTTCGTTCGATTCGCTGTGTAGCTTCGGGCTTGACGATCTTACAAACGTCTATTTTTTTTACCAATTCTTTGCAAAAATCGATTCAAGCATTCTTCTGGGCGATTTTCAATTGCGAACTGTACGAAATCTTCTTGACGGCCAAATATTTATGTGCTGTACATTGGTAAAACTAATGCCCAAGGATGCCTCAATCTCTTGATATGTCACATAACGAACTCCTTTCTCACGTTCTTTTTTCTTCAAATCTGTGCTCATACGAAAGAGTAGCTTAAGTCGACATAAGAAAATATTGAGTTATTGCCTTCTGGAGCTCTATATTAGTCATTACAAGTCACCATTCCTTTCGAAAAACTTGTACATTGCTACTCTCCTAGACTTGTAATTACTTTTATAAAGCTCCAGAAGACAGACTTAAGCTACTCTTCCATATAATCACTGTATTGATCTTTGCAGAGAGTTTCACTAGCGTTTCTTTTCTTCTTCTTCTTTAGCATCCAACGAAAAACAGCCATCATAACCATCACCATCTTTTTTTTTCAAAGAAGGTCATCTGAGTGATAAAACTTCTGTCCTTAAGTAGCGCGCGAGCTTTCGGTCCGTCAAATGCATCCTATTTCTCTCTATATATTTGATGCATACGCCGTACTTATCGACACCTTTTACGAATTGACTCGACTGGAAGCTGTAGGAGAAGACTATTCTGGGTATCAACTAGACATTCGTTTATGATATTGTGAGATCCAGGATCAAGGGTTAGGAAGCACGGGCTTGGAAGCATTGCCCTCTCATTAAATCTGATTGTTGTTCTAGTATCATAGTTACAATATTGCGTTAAGATTGACATTTGTGACTTACAACAACTCATCATACAAAACATTTTTTTGCACTTACTCAATGAACGCAAATCCTTTTTTTTTTGAGTCGTCAAAGAGTTATGATGGAATCATTGAAAGTGTTAAGCATATCAAAAGCTTCTTCCACCTTGAGGCATATGCAAGGACACGTGTAACGCCCACCGCACGAGACCTTGTCTACTGCCCATTTAATTAGATTGTTATTATTGTCATATGCGTCAACAACTTAACGAAGTTATCACAGACCCGGATTAGGCCTTTGCATCTTGTAAAGTGCTCTAAATTAGTTTTATTATGTAAACACAGCTGGGCATGCTCTGCCCAGGGTTGCGGGCGCATGTCCCAGGCTTATCGGTTATAATCCACACACAAACCCCACAACTGCCGTTACTGGTTACATTAACCGTTGCAAAGGTCACGTGTCAGACGCCATGCTGTTTACTTGTGGTTTTCAGAGTCTCTACGCCAAAAGACACACAACACAATATTCAATTACAATTTAATTAAGTTGATTTTAATGTGGTCGTTGGGTCGCTCCTTTGAAATTGGGTCCTGTGGCTGTGCAACCGTCCGCTCTGTGATGAAAGCGTGCATACATTTATGTTTATGGACAGCTTTTTGGGAGACTCCGACAGAAGCATTCGATTGGCAAGGGCACAATTTTGGAGGTATTCATGATTTTGTCTTTTGTTGTTTCTATATGTATGTGCCATCTGTATTTGCTATTGAGGTGTACGCTTAGGAGCTACAGAGAGTTGACCTTTTTCAGAAGTTGACCTTTGTGAAGAAACCCCCTGCAGTCGGCTGCTGTGCGAGACCACTATCGGGAGATGAGGAAGCTGGAGAGAAGGAAAAGCGCGATTGAGCAGAGATCAAGATATGCAAGAGCAGGAATAACGTTAGGAAGTTCTTTGAATGATTTAGTACCGGTGCGACTTCCTGCAGAGTTTGATGGAGAAGATGAGAATAATGCCGCTTCCGAAGTTTACTTCCTGAAGTCCCTACTCATAGATAGCAGCGTGGATATTCCGTTACATAACCATGACAAAGTCAGGGTCGCAAATGTGCTGGTGCAACCTGCCTGCAGAGTTGTTCAAGACTGACGGCAATTAGTTGGCAGGGTGACCTCACTGTGTGTGCTAAATACGGTCGTATCAATCTTCTTTCTATTGCAGATAAGACGCTATCGAGTGTATTGTGTGAAAGACTAATGCCATTCGCGAAAGGACTGATTGAAGCTTATCAGTGGGGCTACGCCAAATACTTTGTCGAATTTGAAGTTGAGGGATTGCATATATGCCGCATTACCTGAATTTGGTATCACTGCAAGATTGGTGCGATTATGCAGGATGACGTTGAGCAACGCACGCAGCTTCGTCAAAGTGGGAAAGAACCTCTCATATACTTCTCATATCGAGCGAGGCTTCACCCAAGGCGATGCCCTCTCTTGCAACCTCTTCAACTTTGTGATGGAGAGTGTGTTGCGAAATGTCGAAGTACATCGGAACGGTACAGATTTCTATAAGAGTGTCCAGTTGCTCAACTACGCAGATGATATAGTCATCATTGGTCGCTCTAAGCGAACTTTTACCTGGCTATTGAAAGAGAATATTCCAGGGTGTGTCAGGTTGTAAATGGGAGCAAGTCAAAGTATATGTTTCCGACGCGGTTGGACTCTCAGATTGATGGTAGAAACTATAGAAGTTAGAAGTGAATAATAAAAAGCTTGTTATATTGATTATAATTAATATTTTTAAATAAATTATATATTTCGAATAAACATGGGCTTACAATACGCATAAATTATATTTTATTTCTTAAATACAGTTAATGTATCTCTCCTTCAAAAAAAAAAAAAAACTAGCTTCTGATTTGGAGACAGGTAGTTCTACTTTATAGAACCCTGCCACTGTGCCTTTTAAATTTTGTACATTTGTTAGCCAATTTCTAAAATTGTTTTAGAGATAATTCAGCAAGCTCTTTGCCAGTTCATAAACCTCAGACCTATCATAACGCATCCGATGTTTCGACTCGCTTTGGCTTTGCATTGCTTGTTTTAAACAATTATATACGCATATGGACAATTTTCCGTTTTAGTGTTTGACGATGTCTCTTGTAGGATTTGTTGCAGACCGGACATGTAAATGCCACCGTCTTGGGTTCATCTTTCATCGGTTTCTTTATCGAGACATCGTGGAAGCACTTATGGTGAACATACAGCGCCGTCATCGAGCTTACTGCATGGCCACATAGACTGCATTTTTGGGCAATTCCGTTCGACGACTGCGCATCATTCAAGTGTATATGAAGCTCAGGATAACGGCGTCGATGACAAAGAAAACACGGATTTCTGCTAATTTTTTTAATAGCAGGAGTTCTATTATTTGGGATTAAGTCCAAAAGTTGTGGCATATCATTTGATGACATCATATTATCTGGAGTTGTGGGCGAAGCTTGAATTGATGGAGTATACATGGCGTTCATATAGGCAAAGCGTGGCGATGCCGGGCGCTCCAAAGTTTGTGGTTGAGGATTTCGATTGAACACATATAGATCACTGTAGAGCTCCTCGTCCTCAAATGGCGGCGATTCTATTCTATTGCTGTCAAGAGTGGCTAGCGATACGCTATGGAGCACCTGTGTGGTGCGTCCCGTAAATGCCATTGTTTTTTAAATGATTTACCTAAAGTATAAAAGTAAAGAATTGTATAGTTTGTACTCTACGGACTGGCACGAAATAAAAAACATTGAAAATCATTATAAAAATAAAAATAAGTTACTATTCCAAACACCGACGGCTATTTGTAGCCGCGATCGCTCACTATTCTATTTTTCTCTCTAAGTAAAAAGCCCCCCTGTACTTCTATGCCGTGTTTTTATTGATAAAGCCAAATTTGTTTACACTTTTGATGCACTAAATTTCGCTAGATCGGCACTTTTGCACAGAAGGAGAAGAGTTAGAAATCAGAACTATTCTCGGCCACTATAATTTATACCTACCAGCGAGCAACTTGATCTTTCAACTAAACAAAACAGCTTTTCCGCCGCGAATGATCCGCTAATATTTTGAAGTTACTTCACACAGTGCGCAGTCCACGATTCCGTTCAATCGATCGCTTAAAGACTCAAATTGACACTGAACTGAAATTGTCGAATGGCAATGACTTATATACATAAACACATATATATTTCCAAATGGAAGAGTATGCGATAGAGCAGAGAACAGAATAAGCAGCCGCAGCGTCCCGAAAAAGCTCAACTTATTACTCAGCACTCTTGAAGCCGCTCTTCGAGAGGTAACTGAGTGAAGTTATCAAGAGTGTTTTGATAGTTCGATTTTGTGCTCCGAAATGGATCAAATAAAGTATTAGAATCAAATAATCTTGTTACGAAATGCTACATACAAACGAAACAAGTTTGAACTCGGATTTCGGAAAACAATCCGAAACTACTCCTATGTTTCAACCTTAAATCGAACTCAGAACTGTAGCTTTTCTTTCTCCGTTGATGTTCAGTTGAAAAATGAAAAAAATTCTTTAAAAAGATTATCTTTTGAACCATAATATGTAAATATTATGAAAACTAATTACTTAGTTTTGCAACCCTGATCAAATTAAAGTTAACTTTTGAGTAACGGCGTAAACTTTTTACTGCAAACAATACTTTTTTTGTCTAATCGCCAGTTCGCACCAAATTACAGAATTTTGCAGTCTTTGTTGCTGTTTCAGTTGCGATTAAAACTCCAATCATCGAATCACAAAACATTTTCAAAAATCCAAAACATAAACTTATTAAAATTAGGAAACATTTACCTCCAGCTTGTAGCAAAAAGTAGAGTATAGAAGATATTCAGCTGAAATGAGTACAAAAAATTAAGCATTTTCATAGGATAGCTTTAATGGTGTGGTTGTAAGGCGTGAAAATCTCTCATGAAAAAATATCCAAATGAATCAACAAGCTTCATCTGCGGAAATCGCTCATAAATCGGGTACATTTTTGTGCGACTAGCTATCTCGCATAGTCTCCGAGATTGGACCTGCCAATCGCTACAGAGTCAATGTTGAGCATTTTTACTCATGGAGCTTATGATACACTACAAAAATTTAAAATACCCTTTCTTAATATGTGCACAGGGTATATAAACATATAAGCATATGTATAGGGTTTATTTATAGTATATTGTAGTACAAACTACAGTGGAAATTTCCATCAGTTTCATGTTTCAAGCCATGAAGTTAAAAAACCTGGAGAGATGGCGCCATACTAAGTGCCACTTTGTACCCTGTCAGCAGCTGTTCAGATTCTTTAATTATTTATTAAGATCAATATACAGTAAATTAAAGCTAATAGCTAAATGTAAATAGCATAAAATAAGTAATATTAGTTAACTGGCTAGTTTAATCAACAACCCATTGGGGTAACTCCATTTTGCCAAAGTCAGAGTGGCCGGATATTAGAAGTTGTTCTAAAATAACAAATTACCTGCATTAGTGACTAGTCTGACGAGATGACGTCACTTTAGTTAAAGGTTTATGCCTTTCAAACCGATGTCATATATACTGAGCTATTCAAAAACTTTCTTTACTTAAGATTGGACTGTTGGGTTTTCCTACTTCCTTACGGACAGAACACAAAGATTTGCTTTAGATCGACAATTTTTAAAAAGGTTTATGTTTCGTTAGGGTTTTTGCAAGGCAGTGATCTAGAACTTCTCATTCAACGATCCCTTTATACACTTAGACTTTAATTTTTTCAAGTTTATTTTTATGACGTTGAATTAACATAAACTTCGCTTTATTAGTGGTACACCCTGATTTGCGTGTTATATTAGACACTTATATATGCTTTAACACTCATTTATCCACTATTGTTGGAACGCCTCCTCTATTCCGTGCTACCAAAGATCATTACGCCCTCTACCTTGTCCTTCCGACAGAGACACGCCCTACCCCATATTCGCCTACCTTCGACAGCCTTAAATACCTTCCTCTCCGCAGCTTCTTAGTGAAGCAATTCAAGAAGTCCAATGACTCAGACACATCATAAGCTTTTTGCTTGTCCAATGTCAGTGCTTGGGTACTGCTCCTACGTTTGGAAGCCTCCAGAATAAAAATAATGCCCTTTTACTCATTGTGTACAGAAATGATTACTTGTCTGGGTTTTACGCAATATAAATTTGTATCCCAATATCTGTTTGCTTTCTCAAGCTTGTAAAATCCTCCTTAATGATCTTCCTTCCTTGGCAGATAATGGGCCGGTTTTGGGCATATGCTGATTTATGGATTTATAGATACACATCGCCAACTAAGGTAAACAAATAAAGCTGAACAGCTGACAGGGTACAAAATGGCACTTAGTATGGCGCTATCTCTCCAGGTTTTTTAGCTTTATGGCTTGAAACATGAAACTGATGGAAATTTCCACTGTAGCATGTACTACCATATACTACCGTGTACATATTCTGTGAAAGGGTATTATAGATTGGTGCAGTGTATCATATGCTTCAAGAGTAAAAATGCTCAACATTAACTCCGTATTGATTGGGCAGGTCCAATCTCGGAGACTATGCGAGATAGTTAGTCGCACAAAAATGTACCCGATTTGCTGAATCATGTGGATATCCACATACACCCTTTTTCCATGAAAGATTTTCACGCCTTACAACAACACAATAAAAGCTATCCTATGAAAATGCTTCATTTTTTGTACTTATTTCAGCTAAATATCTTCTATACTCTACTTTTTACTACAAGCTGGAAGTAAATTACAAAATTTTAAACGCATTTCCTGCGTTATGACAGTCTTCTATTTAATAAGTTTATGTTTTTGATTTTTGAAAATTGTTTGGGATTCGACGAAGGAAGTTATAATCGTTATTGAAACAGCGCCAAAGACTGAAAAATTCTGTAATTTGGTGCGAACTGGCGATTAGACAAAAAAAGTATAGTTTGCAGTAAAAAGTTTACGCCGTTATTCAAAAATTAACTTTAATTTGATCAGGGTTGCAAAACTAAGTAATTAGTTTTCATAATATTTACATATTATTGTCTAAAAGATTATCTTTTTAAAGAATTTTTTTCATTTTTCAACCGAACATCAGCGGAGAAAGAAAAGCTACAGTTCTGAGTTCGATTTAAGGTTAAAACATAGGAGTAGTTTCGGATTGTTTTCCGAAATCCGAGGTCAAACTTGTTTCGTTTGTATGTAGCATTTCGTAACAAGATTATTTGATTCTAATACTTTATTTGATGCATTTCAGAGCACAAAATCGAACTATCAAAACACTCTTGATAACTTCACTCAGTTACCTCTCGAAGAGCGGCTTCAAGAGTGCTGAGTAATAAGTTGAGCTTTTTCGGGACGCTGCGGCTGCTTATTCTGTTCTCTGCTCTATCGCATACTCTTCCATTTGGAAATATATATGTGTTTATGTATATAAGTCATTGCCATTCGACAATTTCAGTTCAGTGTCAATTTGAGCCTTTAAGCGATCGATTGAACGGAATCGTGGACTGCGCACTGTGTGAAGTAACTTCAAAATATAAGCTGATCATTCGCGGCGGAAAAGCTGTTTTGTTTAGTTGAAAGATCAAGTTGCTCGCTGGTAGGTATAAATTTTAATGGCCGAGAACAGTTCTGACTTCTAACTCAAGCGGAATTTAGTTCATCAAAAGTGTAAACAAATTTGGTTTTATCAATAAAAACACGGCATAGAAGTGCAGGGGGGCTTTTTCCTTTGAGAGAAAGATAGTATAGTGAGCGATCGCAGCTACATTTGTACATTTGCCTTCGGTGTTTGGAATAGTCACTTTTTTTTATAATGATTTTGAATGCTTTTTCTTTCGTGCAAATCTGTAGTCTCTTTACTTTTATACTTTAGGTATATCAAGGAATAATGGCATTTACGGGACGCGCGACACAGGTGCTCCATAGAGTATCGCTGGCCACGCTTGACAACAATAGAATAGAATCGCCGCCAATGCAGCACGAGGAGCACTACAGACAGTTCTATGGGCGCAATGGAAATCGTCGACCACACAATTCGGAGTTCCCGGAATCGCCGCTCTTGCGCAATAGCAACGCTGTAAACACATCTCCAGTTAATATGATGCCATCAAACGGGATGTCAGAACTTGTGAACGCGAATTTTAAAATCCCTGCTCCAAGTAGGGAAGACGACACTGCAGACAAAAAAAAAATTGTTCATATTCGCGTTTAAAATAACAAACGCTAAAGATAATGCAAGTTTACTTGCTCTATGGCACGAAAATCCCGGTTATCAGATTCGCTAAAATAACTCTGAAATTTGTACCAAGGGTTCAAGAAATATATAGAATAAACCCATTCGAAATATATATAAATGTATTTAATATTTTATTTATTTTGGATTTTAAGTAATAAATAAATTTTTAGTTTTTGTGTACATAGCAGACATTCCATTTTTGCCAGTTTTGTCCTATATCTCGTCGTGGTCTTCGATAGGTGATGACCCCAAGTAAATGTGGCGTCAAGTTGGATTCCAAGGTGGGAATTGGAATCATATTCCCATTTAGTGATAATGGGGGGCATATGTCTCTCCTCAGCGTGAACAGTGCATCGGTTGATTTTTCACCATTTAGCTGAGTTTTCCATTGATTGGCCCATTTTCCTACTTCTTCCAGTTTCTGCTTCAAGTCATCCGCGGCTTCTTGTACGGAGGTTGCTAAGGATAGTATGGCAGCGCCGTCATCATGGGTGGCCGTTAACTATGATTAGTGTATATAGGAATGGTGAAAGAGCGCCTCTTTGAGGGAGTCCAGCTTTGATTGAGAGCTTTTTGGAGAGCTCCTCCTTTGTAAAGACCCTGAAGAGGCGGTTTTTTCGTGTCAGGCACGACCAATCAGATGTTTTAAAGATTCAATGCAACACTACCGGTGTTTAAAAGAGCCGAGAAACCGCTGTACAACTCTGTACGCTTATTCGGACGTGCCTCTTTTACGGAATCCGAATTGGTGACTCTGGAGGACTGTCGGCACATTTTAATTTCCTACCTCTTTTCCATTATTATTGAAAATTTTCCTTAATATTAAATATTGTAATGTAAATATTATATCCTATTAGAGTTATAATAATAATTAAGTAATAGAATTAAAATTTAACAATCTGCCATAGACCACACTATTAAACATTTAGTGTGTAGCGATTAAGTTAATGTACATACACACATATTGGATCATAGCCTTAGTTTTAGCAGGCTGATTGCCATTAATAAAAAATAATAAAAAAAAATATAAAAATAGTTTTTGTGCTTCTTCATAGAAAAGTGAGCATCCGCTGTTCGGTGAAGTGAACTTTTGTAATCCGATTCTAGTAACTAGTTAATACATATTTATTAATAGCGATACGCGGGTACTGACTGCTTCTAAGCCGATTTCGGAGTTAGTGGCCATATCGCGTGTAAATCGTGGGCTTAGATGTCCCAACATCCAGCACCTCTGAGTAGAAACTGTCCGTCAAATCTTCTTCTTAACTGGCCATAATAACCCGTTACCGGGTTACGCAGGATGTAAATCTCTCCTCCTGTTTTCCACGTGCCTTCCCCAATAGGTGATACCAAAGGTAGCTAGTGTGCTCACTAGCTCGCATGAAAGACCTTACTCGCAGGAGCTTCTTCATCCATACCCACAACATGACCTAGCCAGCGGAGCCGCTGGATCTTAATTCGCTTGACTATATCAAAGTCGTCGTAGAGCCCATAGAGTTCGTCGTTGCCAACGTGTATAAAGTCAAAGATCTTCGTCCGTCAAATAAATACGCTTTATACAGAGAAGTCGAGACGAGAACAGAGTCTTCACTTTGGAGAGAAGATCACTATGCCAAACTTTGTCGGAGGCTTTTGTAATGTGCAAAGACGCTGCCAACACGTGAAATTTAGACTTAGGTATACAATTTGCTACTGGAAATTGGCTACCATAAACAGCAAGCTTATTGGTCCATAGTAGTCGAGGAAGGATTGGTTTTTTACAGTTTTATAGATCACAGAGAGCCTCGCTGACATGTCCCAATCTCAACACAGCGTTGAGCCTTGCCTGACATTACCTTCAGTGTTCTGTTGTCTAGCATTTCTGGTTTTTGATCTCTTTAATATGTGCCAAGACCTCTTCAAGCGGACATAACTACTCTGGACTGTCGAGTACGAGCTGCACCTCTCTTTTTGCTGCTGGAAAAGTTCCTGCAAAGCTTCAACAAATGCCTCAGCTCTTAGCCTAAGGGATGTGGCCCAGCATCCGTCAGGAAGCTCCTAAGAGCATCGCTTGCTGTTTGCATTGTTTTGCGAGTGTCTTGAGCTAGTAGTACGCAATCATTGTTCTTCTGTTTTTGAAGTATCAGTATTCTATCTACTCAATTAGATTCAAAAATGAATCCTGCTGAGCCATATTTCCATGTGCTGCATATTCGTCGATCTACTAATTGTTAATAAGTGTTGCCTACTTTTGCGCTGACTGTACATCAACTGATCTTCAAAATATTTAAGTGTAGCATACTTTCCGGCTGCTCCTGAACTTACAGTTAAGCGACTGCCGTTAAGAGAGCAGCAGCGCTGATTTAACGGTATTTACTCTCTTTTATGCTTGCGCTCTTTACAATTTGCTCTTTACTCACCCGCGAGGGCAGCTTGACGTGAATATTTTATTTATAGCAAATCAAGCAAGCGCTGAAAATTTAATCATTTTCAGTGGCTCCCTTTTGCGCCCTAAATCACTCTACACTGCGCAAAAAAACGTACAGCGTTTTGGCATATAGGTAAAAAGTACAATAAATCAAATGTGTTTAGTACTGATCTCTTGTACAAGTTCTTTTAAGGAAACATTGGGACTTGATAAAATAGTTTTTCAAAAATTTTTGAGTTGGACTGAAATTTGTCTCTCTACGTGCATTGTGTCTTTTTAAAGGAAGTATATTTTTCTTTTCTTGTTGGGCGCTTTCATAAATGATGTCAGCTTTTAGAGGGAAGCGGGTTGGTTCCTCATAGTGTGACGATAGAAAGGGTGTTCTGACAATAGGTTTTTAATTTTTGCGTCATATTGGCGGGGTGTACTCAAAGTGTGACGATTTGTGCTTAATGGAGGGGTCAACAAGTCATGATTATGACAACGTTTTCCCTCATCCCGACTAACTTATAAAAACGATTAAATGAAATCGAAAACAAGGAGGAGTTCAAAACGTTTTGAGACAGTTTTGTACAAATTTCTCATCCCTCGGATAACCGGTTTTCAAGCAATATTTGTTGACATACGATCCCAGGCTTTTTATTTTTATTCGCACATCGCACTCGAAAACCGAAAAATTGCTGAACAAAGTCGCATTTTGTGCTTAGTGAGTAAAAGTATATTTAAACTAAGGGCATTGAATTGAGTTCGAGTTCTGTTCACTGGTCCGCCGATCAGGAAATCTATCCGAAAGGTGTATCCGTAACGATTTTATTGAAATCTAGCTCAGTTCAGGGGTGTGCCAGAAATCTCTTTCAACCCAAAATAATTAGCTAGTTCAACATATATCTCTTTCAATTAGTTTTAACGGAGAAGCAATACGATTTTTGCAAATTTTAGTGCGCCATACTGGAAATGCAAATTTCATATTTTCAACCTCACATTCGTACTCAGCGAACTTGAACACCTGCGAGTAACAATGTGCCAGATATATGACTGTCTCAAGAAATTAATTAGACTCGTTAATATTCATATTAAAAAAAAAGCACAACTTCGATAAAATAAATCGTAACCGAACTCTTAAGTTGAAGAGCAAAAATAGTACTTAATGATTTCACCAAAAGGAAAGTGTTAAGAAATCATCGATATTTGGCTGCTTAACGCCAAATATATCAATTTTGACGTGTTGGGTCAGTTCTAAACCCGTATTTGAATTCTGCGCATTCTTCTTTCTTCTTAATTCTTTAGAAATGACCATCAACTATCCAATAACTGACATGAATCCATTACTTTTAGAGCTGCGTTATAATTAAAGAACTTCTTTGTATTACAAATAAAAGCAAGGCCATAGTGAGAAAATCGGGACCCGGAGGAATGTAACTGTAGGGCCCCCGTCCTGTTTTATAAAGGTGATGCATGTGTAACTGTTACTGGATTTCATGATTTCGAACGAAATTCGGGCCCCAACTTCTTGGATGGCCATGAGTACAAGCGATATTACCAATTTTGGGTACTTTAAGATACAATATATCTCGCTAATATATCGATTTCAAATAATCAAGGTAAGGTAAGTAATCACAAGAGGCGCCAATTCACAGCTTGTTTTTCGACATGAAACGGACGCGAAATAGCGATCTCAACAAATCTATAGATTCGTCCACAGTATTAGAGTTTGCAATTTGCTGGAACAAGAAACAAAGGCCTTCCAAATCTTTTATGGTGTCTCGGATGCTTATGTGGTTTCAGCTCATGAGGTTTAGTGGGCCTTTGAGCAGGAAATCGATACCAATAGACGGTCTTCAGTTACAAAGTTTTGGATATGCGCACAATATGAGCTCGTAGATTGGAACTCAGCCTGTTGTTAAAGCAGCATGCGTTTTTCTCTCAGTGTAAAGTCTGTGTCGCAGTCTATTTTGGTTTATGCTGTCTGCCACCTACAACACTAGTTAAAGTCCATTTTGGGGAGTTTTTAAACTCACCTAGTGAGAATACGCTGCATGTAGATGCCATAAAACGCTCATTTTATGCGATTTTCCGTCGTCGATTCTGTCGCAGCTGTAATGACCCTCATCATTATCAGCAACAGCTTCGATGACATTGACGACGGCCACTCAACGTGGCCAAGAATGCCTTGTCTTCCAAAGCTTTTTACGGCACTGCCATGCCAAGGATCCGACACTTTGTTAGTGCACTCCGGCTACTTACTCCTTTTTTTATGCCGTGCCCTTACGTTTAAATTTTACGAGCGACACTTCACAGTTGTTATTGTTGTTGTTGTTGGCGGCATTTACGACATTGTCAGCTGTTTTTCGTTTTTCCTCTTCTAAGCATTTACTCCATCACTTATTGTAATGAATGTTCAATAGTGGAAACATGCATTACTTAAGGCAACAACAAGATATATCGTAGTAGTAAGCTGTCGGGTTTGGGTTGTCCTTACAGGTCGCTTACTAGACGCACTGCATCCAAGTCGATGGAAATTTGCTTTTTTATAGAACAGGGTTAAACATCGTGATCTCTGTCTTAACGTTAACCAAGTTGTTGGATACACTCCACATTAACATCAACCGGTTAGGCTAGTGAGCGAAGCTGTCCTGGGCTTTGACAGGGTAGTGCGTTGGGTCTGAGAAACAGAGGACAAGTCTCGGAAAAAAAAGCTCCGAAAGTTGACGACCCCCGCAAACGACCATGGTTTTCGTATTTGCTCCTGGTATGTGCCGCAACCCAACGTGCCGATGCTCTAAAACTATGTATTGCAGTTACAGCCGGCATCTAGGAGATGCGATAGAGACTTTAAGGCGTTAGCTGACTGTGACATCAGCTTCAGCTACCATGGTGAGACGCGAATTTGGCTGGAGATTTGTTGTTGGCAGGATACCACGCATCCAGGCCTACAGTTTCACACCCATGAATGATAGATTAGCAACAATCGGTATCAAGGTATATTCTTCTTCTTTATGTGACCAAGGATGCGTGTTACGCTAGACTTGAGTCCATCTGTAACCGCTGCCCAATCTACGATGCAAATCGTTTAAGGCGATTTTAATGGCACGGTTGGCAGAAGGCGTATCTTTGGTCCGCCAATTGGACAATGCAGCTCGAACAATGGCTAATTGACTTTGCCGCGGCACGAAACATGGCAGTCTGTAGTACCAATTTCCCGACATCCCCATATCCAAAATGCTGCTTCCCTGTACCTAGATCGATCTACACTCAACCAGATTGTAATCGATGGCCAACATCAGTTATGACAATCACCTTTTTGCAGCCAAGTTTATCGTGCGTCTATGTACATCGATGAAAGCTGGACATCGCAAAGCTACAATTAAAAGGGTTTGCGTTGTCGTCGTAGCTCCATTCTTAGAGCAGCTCACTCAAAGCCCATCAAAAACTTATAGCAACGGTGGACTTTGAAAGTGCACTACAGCGTAGAAAACCTTTTCCTATGAACGGCCGAGGAACTATTGGTATGAACAGGAACAGTGAAAAACGTCGCCTATAAAGAGAGCAAATAGTGTGTAAACCTTACAAAAGGCTGTAACGCGATCCGTGCGAGATCACTGTCGGGAAATGAGGAAAGTGAATAGGCGCCTTTTCAGACGTTGAGAGGAGATCAAGATGTGCAGGAGCAGTAAAGATGCTGATGAATTTCTTTCCAGTCTCTGCTTCATAGAAGACGCAAACATGATCATGCCATAGGCTCGTCGTGTCGCCATTTACGATTATCTCATCAAAGAGGTCGTAATTGTGGCCAAAAAACAGCTCTAATTGGAATCTATTCGCAATCTGAACGTCGTTGCTGCGAGGCTCCAGACAAGGCCTCTCCAGCGAGGCCTCCAGGTTATTGACGGTGAGTTTGTTGCGAAAGGCAACTCTCTGTCTTAACGTTAACCAAGTTGTTGGATACACTCCACATTAACATCAACCGGTTAGGCTAGTGAGCGAAGCTGTCCTGGGCTTTGACAGGGTAGTGCGTTGGGTCTGAGAAACAGAGGACAAGTCTCGGAAAAAAAAGCTCCGAAAGTTGACGACCCCCGCAAACGACCATGGTTTTCGTATTTGCTCCTGGTATGTGCCGCAACCCAACGTGCCGATGCTCTAAAACTATGTATTGCAGTTACAGCCGGCATCTAGGAGATGCGATAGAGACTTTAAGGCGTTAGCTGACTGTGACATCAACTTCAGCTGTCATGGTGAGACGCGAATTCGGCTGGAGATTTGTTGTTGGCAGGATACTACGCATCCAGGCCTACAGTTTCACACCCATGAATGATAGATTAGCAACAATCGGTATCAAGGTATATTCTTCTTCTTTATGTGACCAAGGATGCGTGTTACGCTAGACTTGAGTCCATCTGTAACCGCTGCCCAATCTACGATGCAAATCGTTTAAGGCGATTTTAATGGCACGGTTGGCAGAAGGCGTATCTTTGGTCCGCCAATTGGACAATGCAGCTCGAACAATGCAGTCTGTAGTACCAATTTCCCGACATCCCCATATCCAAAATGCTGCTTCCCTGTACCTAGATCGATCTACACTCAACCAGATTGTAATCGATGGCCAACATCAGTTATGACAATCACCTTTTTGCAGCCAAGTTTATGGTGCGTCTATGTACATCGATGAAAGCTGGACATCGCAAAGCTACAATCAAAAGGGTTTGCGTTGTCGTCGTAGCTCCATTCTTAGAGCAGCTCACTCAAAACCCATCAAAAACTTATAGCAACGGTGGACTTTGAAAGTGCACTACAGCGTAGAAAACCTTTTCCTATGAACGGCCGAGGAACTATTGGTATGAACAGGAACAGTGAAAAACGTCGCCTATAAAGAGAGCAAATAGTGTGTAAACCTTACAAAAGGCTGTAACGCGATCCGTGCGAGATCACTGTCGGGAAATGAGGAAAGTGAATAGGCGCCTTTTCAGACGTTGAGAGGAGATCAAGATGTGCAGGAGCAGTAAAGATGCTGATGAATTTCTTTCCAGTCTCTGCTTCATAGAAGACGCAAACATGATCATGCCATAGGCTCGTCGTGTCGCCATTTACGATTATCTCTTCAAAGAGGTCGTAATTGTGGCCAAAAAACAGCTCTAATTGGAATCGATTCGCAATCTGAACGTCGTTGCTGCGAGGCTCCAGACAAGGCCTCTCCAGCGAGGCCTCCAGGTTATTGACGGTGAGTTTGTTGCGAAAGGCCGAAGTGCAGCCTTTGCGGCTGTGTCAAGAGAGTCAGGCAGTGTGGTTTTGGTGGTAAATGAGAGCAGGACAAAGTGTGGAGAAGGTTTGCGAGAAGCAGAGTCGCATGGAAGAGTGCCCTAAATCCGATCGTAGTAGGTAAAGGGTTGTCAAGCAGACGATGCTATACAAATTTTTCAAATAACATATAGTCAAAAATGTACTAATGTGACCCACTTACCTACACAGTTCTACCACGTGCAAATAGGGTTAAATATGAGCTAAAGTCAACAAATTTCATAGCAGGCCACGTGTGAGCCTAAACATCGAAACTATCTAACCCTCAATCGATTTACCTTGATAACGCAGACATGCCGCAAGGTATTGTTGTAAAATTTACCACAGATATTTATGAACTCCTTAACAAACTTTCCCAATTGAAAAGAGAAGAGGAGAAAAGATACATAAGCACTGTAATAGATAGTGTATCCAAATAATTCAGCCGGTTTTTTCTTCCATTTGTCTCAAGTAACTATGAAGTTAGCTGAGAGCTGCTAGCACTTGAGACATAGCTTCATGCCATTGTCGAGCAGTGTTTCCGTGCAGATAATAGCAATTGTTTCTTGGTCTATGGCACATTGAAGTGCACTTTAGTGTGCCCAAAGCAGCCTAATGAGCAGTCAACAGTTGGAGCGTAAAGCGAGAGTGAGAGAGCGGGAGAGCGAGAGAGTGCTGTCAAAACAAAGGACTTAAGCAAAAAACTTGCGCAAATAAATGCGATTTTTGAAATCTATTAAAAATCGCATTAAATTTAAAGAGCAATAAAACGCTGATGCAATTTTCATGTATGCATGACAGGATACACTTGAGTTTTTGTTACAAGGATTACAAGCTGAAATCCACTTAGCACATGACGCTCATCCAGGGTCACCACCATCACCACCACCACCAGCGATGCAGCGCCTAGGGTTGTTCAGCTGTCCAAGAGCGGGCACGAGCATAAAAAAAATGGGAACGAAATGAAACCGAATGGGAAACGAAACAAAAGGGAGACAGCAATAAAGCAAAAAAAAGGGGCTTTATAATGTAGTATCTGTTGGATTCATTGTTGGTCCTTTGCTTCCTTTTTGCATTGTCCTTTACACGTTGTTGTAACCTAATCCGCTTAGCTGTGGCAGCGACAAGTGCTAGAGCCAGAGTTGACACGCTCATTGCTTTTCGCTCAGCTCTCGCTCATCACTCACCGTAGTGCGTCTGCCTCTTACTCCGCTGCACAGGCTATTCATTGAAACAGAAATTGAAATCGAACATTCGCCATATGGAGAATGAGCTGCAAATTGGCGTTAACCGTTTTGCTCAATTTAGGATTAGCTTTGCCTAACAGGATACTCATCACAATAGATAATGATGGCAAGCGGATTAGCTGAGCACGACAAACAAACGGTAAAAACGGTTAGTTAACTGTAAGCACTGCTGCATCCGTATTCGAATTCGGATTCGTGTTTCGCAAGCAGCATATTTATAGCTACACATCCGTATTCGAATTCGGATTCGTGTTTCGCAAGCAGCATTTTTATAGCTACACATCAAAAGGAGTTTCTGTGCTGCGCTAAATTTCTCTCGGCTGTTTGGAAACTCAACATTCATTTCAGCAATATCTAGATAGTTTTATCTTCAAACACCATAAACCATCCGTCAGTGTATAAGATAAGTTTTTTAACCAAATTTCTGCCCCAAAGTATTTTAGATCATTGGAAATCTATCACAAAAGCTGTAAAACGACAAACTTTTGGAGCGATTTAAAGTTGAAATTCGGTTGCAAGAGGTATCTGGCACACTACTGAATATGTTGGTCACGTCAACCCCTATCTCCGCAGGTTTGCAAATTTGTTAAATAAACTTCGAAAACGAACTACGCAAAAAATAAAATGAAAACGTGCGCAGACCTAGATGTTATAGTAAATTAAATCCTCACTTGAAATCACCTTAAATATAATTGAAAATTTTAAAGTTTTAATACAAATAAATTAATTTTATATAAAGAGTGGAGTGTGGAGTTGTGTGAAACTTACTCCGCTGATGGCACTTCCTTTTAGGCTTTCATATGTCCCGCTCTTACACAACACAGATGCTTTACAAATGGAGTTGATGCTTTAGGTTATCATAAATCATCCAATTTGGATCCCTCAGCATTCACTTCGCTAGCGCTTACACCCGTCTGTAGGAACACCTAGGTCTCGAAGACTATAAGAGTTAGGGGCACAAAGATGAGCAATTTCAGTTACTGATAAAGTTTGTCGCATCATATTGCACTGCATTACCAAAGAATATCGCATGAGAGATTGTCAACATTAAGAAAGCTTGTAAGAGTCGGGCGATTCCGACAATAATATATCCAAAGTACTCATCACCCATGCTTCGGCGCCACAAAGCAAAGCGGGAGGTATTAGTCTTACAGAGTTCTTGATTCGTACTACTCATATACCTACTGAGACCAAGGAAACATCTATTGGCAATAGTGATTCTCCGTTGATCTCGTTCTGTGACTTTGCGACATTTTATAATCCTAACCTTAATATTCAGAGCAATTCCACAGCTGGGGCAAGATGAATATTCAGGGGGTCTTAGGACTGTAGCTGTGATGATAGGTCGTTTGTTCGGAGACATCTAGTGACTGATTACACTAATTGGTTAGGGCGAAACTCTAGTTTGATTTGAACAATGTCTGTACTTGGACGCTCCAGAGAAGGTTCCAAGCCGTTGATTGGGATATTGCAAATTGTTCACATGCATTAACCCACAGTTGCGAGCCATAGGTCCAAATTGACTTTACGATGCTCTTCTGCAGCAGTACTTTTTTGTTGTTGTTATAGGTTGTGGAATGTGGATTGAATAGCCGAAAAGTAGGGACGTCGACAGGGTGTGGAAGGAGACGTTCGCGGGCGGAACCCGAAGTTTCTGAGTGCCCGAATTTCAATCGAAGTTTTGAAATCCGTAAACATGCATCACCTTTATAGAGACTCGTAGGTTATATCCTCCCGGGCCCCGTTTTTCTCTCTAGGGGCTTGCTGGACACTGTGGGTCTTGCGTTATCGCTCATTCACTAAAGCTACCACCTAGCCTCTGATTCCTTCTTAAGATACGGCCTCTAAGTATTGCTTCTCGAGGGGGAAAGTCTAGATTCTTTTATCTCTGCTTTCAAATTGCTTTTAGAAATCAAGTTGTTTTGCGAACTAAGTAGGATGTACATCATAGTTTGTGACTATGAGGCCGCGTCTTTGCTCTTCCTGTTGAGCAGAGAAACTTGAACAGACAAAAAAGCCATCTGCTGCTTCTTCGGTGCTCCGTGCACAGTATGTGCAAAACGGATCATGTTTAAAGTTATACAAATAGGACTTGAAACACCAATACTCCGTCAGTTGTTTGGTCAAATAGAAGTTCGTTTGTCCGTGCCTCCTGCTCACCCACGAACAGATGTCCCTAATCAACCTTCTAGTTCAGGCGCCTATGGAGTAAGTTTGACAACTCTGCCTCTTCTCGTCATTGTCGCCTCTTGCCGACACGGCTGCGGCACATTGCACCGGCAGTCGATTGCCAGCAGATCCAAGAGCTGCATCCTCGAAAATCGTTAACTGGACAAAAACCACTCGAAGAGCAATAATTGTGTATGCTGAGTTACACCAGCGGCTATAGCACCCCACCGTCATTGCAGGTAAACAGACTGTAGCCGCGTTCGCGAACTGTCATTTGCTGCGGTGCCTGGAGCTACCAATGTTCGCCATTATGCCAGTCAGTGGATTAATGGCTTTCTCCGCTTCATCGCCTGCTTACTGGAGTTAGTGCTGGAACGTCAGCCTTACACTTAGGTACCAGACATTATGGCCGGCTTCAAACATATGTAGGTAGCTTCCACTCAGACTGTTGCAGTCTCTTTATTCCAGCTGCTAATGAGAACAGCCACCATCTAAAGTAGCACTAACTGCAGCCCTTTCTCTAGGCTGAAAAAAATATAGGTGTAGCCTCCTTAGCGAAAGACCACAACGGTCCTACCTTGTGGTATGGAGCTTAGCTTATATTCCAGTCATTAATATCTATACGAAACTCCTCCACCTGCCATGTGGATAGCTCAAAGTCTAGTTGCGCGTATTGGGCAACGAGAGCTGCTTAGTGTCATCCGTAAGTCGGTGATCCGTTGGAATATCTGCGTGGAGCACATACAGAAACGGGCCAAAAACGTTTCGTTGCAGTCCAATTTCGGACTCTTACGTGAGTGTTTGAGGGAAGTAGTGTTCTGATGTTATCCTTAAGACTTTCTTTGGGCACGCCGCGGCGTCAAACGCACAAGGACATGTTCGACATGTGTACCAAACTTGTGGAGTAAGAACTTCTCAAATAGTTTTAAAAGGTAAGGCAGTAAGCATAAGTGTTGTCCTTTCCTCGTTTAAGAACCATTGTTTACACATCGCAGTATCGTGTGAAAAAACTGCTATATATAAGGAAGTTCCATAGCCATTCTGGGCATGACTGGGTCATACCCCGAGGCCTTATTTGGATTTAATTGACTACTTATAACGTTTTTCTTCGATCGGCTAGGACGGAAGGGCAGTTGCAGATGAGGGAATTGCTGCTCCGTTTTGCGAGTCCTGCTAAGTTTAAACTATGGTTCTGGCATTCTCTTCGTAATTGCTGCTTCTAGGTGACAAGACGTTCGATGTGCTTTTTGATTATGCTGTGTTTTTGTTGAAGGAGCTGACTGGTGAGCTGCAGCACTGATTACTGAGCTTAAAATGTTCGCCGTTCATTGTTGGACTCAACTTAATACGACTGAAGACTTCTGGGCCAAAGGTCTCCTGGAGTAGGGAACTCTGCAAAATTGCCTGACGGAGTACGATTTTCAGATTTTCACGTTTAACTATGCAAATACGGTGAATACATCCCATCCGGTTGTCCGGAAGTATACGCCAAAAACTGCAAACAAAAATACAGGCAAAAACACACAATTTAAAAGCGGAACTCTCGTATCAGTCAAGTTTATTTCCGCTTTTTTTGTTGTTGTTCTTGTGGTGCAACCAGAGCCTGCAACTGATATGAGTTTGAGCCGCTACGGCTTAGGGTATTACATAATCAAAATTAACAGCAAGCGGGCTCGTCTTTTGTTTTTCCTACTTTGTTTGGACAAATGTAAAACGCTCACATGAAACCGCACAACCCTCGCAGCGCTCACCTCGCTCACAGTTGCCCCAACAGAGAGACTTCCATTCGCGCTGTGTACGCTCTCAAATTGTTCCGTCAAATCGAAAATTCGCTAGAAAATGCCACGCGGTAATGACAAATATTGACATTTCCTCTCTGGCTTTGGCTCTGGGTCTAGGTAACCTTATACCTTGGCAACGTCGTCATCATAGTAACCATCACCATTGTTGTGGTGGTTCTCTTTGTTTTGTTAAATGAAAACCTTTGCTAAAGAAATAGCCCAAAAAAAAAGCTGAAAATACAAAGAACACGCTTTGTGCACGCTGCTCATCAATAAATAGTACTGAGAAGAGTCTAAGCACAAACACACACACACACATTGTGGTTGTGGGCGTGAGACTGTATAGAGCTGTACCTAAACTCCAAGTTAGATAAGCTAGAAATGGGAACTACAAAGAAAACTATCAGATTACGTAACCGGCATTTCACACGCTACTTGAATTAAGTCCAATATAAACTGATCATTCATTCAGTTCCAAGTTCTATGAAAGTAGTTAACAAACTTGTGGAAAAGATAGCCCCGATAATAGGTTCTGCTTAGGGGGCTCCGCCTGATAACACAGGAGTATGTGACAAATGATCTAGTGGGATGTTATAGAGGGGATCGAAGTGGTACTGTATTAGTCCTGTCTATTGAACATCTCAATCTAAGTGTCTTGGATACTAGAGGAAGGGCCACGCACAGCAAGGTGAGACCTAATTGCTTGGATTTAGGTTTTTATAAAGCTATTCCACATTGGCATCCCACTCTTAAGAGTTATGTCGCTCTTGGGCTTGGAATATTTACCGCTTGTGATCACTTTGGACCTTGCTGCTACCGGACATCGTGCTCTTCCGAGACTTGTTAGTATTAGTTCACATATAAAGGCGTTTTAAGTGGAGTTTCGATTCATTTGGAGGAGGCGCCTTTGATAAGGCCTGCAGAAGATTCTGATGTAGCCATTGAGTTGTTTAATCCTATAAAGAGCAAAATCTTTTAAGATTTCTTTATCAATTGAGTGCAGATGTTTAGTTGTTTCTCAGAGATAAGAGCTCACCCAATGATGATATGGTGATATTCATTCATCAGCTTGATTATGTTAATATAGTCGAAGGGTACTTATGCACGTCTATGTAGTATCAATTTGTTTGCCAATTAAGACCGATCTTTTCCTATCACAATGAAGCTGCGTGTATTGCTCAAATTCATTTTGCAAAATGCTATCAATTTTGCGGGGATTTAGAGCTCTGCTGCTATGTGTGATGTCTCAGATAACTCCAGTAAGTATCCGATTTTCATAATATTTACAACGTGATGCACATAATCACGACGCAAACCTGTGCCAAGCTTCAAGTCGATAGACTAAACGCGAAAGACCTGCTGGGGGGAAACAGGGGCATATATCAATTCAAGTCGACTAACTTCATCTTACATGGGATTACGCGCATCTTTTGGTAAGATTTTGTGTCCCTAGCTCTTATGGTCTCGCTCAACTCATACAGACAAACGAACAGACGGAGAGACGAACGGACAGACGGGCATGGTCCAATCGCTACCCAGGTTATGGTCTGCCACGCCTCCTGCTGCCTGTTACATACATTACATAAATCTATAATAGACTTGTACACTATGTGTACAGGGTATTAAAAGCCGTAAAACACACTTGGACAAGCTTCTGTTTTCGAGGTTAGCTCCTTACCAACGTGACATGTTAGTTATTGCTGGTGGACTCTCGAACGACATCTGTAGTCGTATTGTCAAAGCGATGTTTGCATTTGGGATGCTAAACCCCATTTTAAAGTGCCGCTTCATGTCGACCAGTACTAACATAAGTTCCAAAGGGACACTACAATCTGGCCCAGGGCCAGAACTCCGCACACACATGCCGAGGACAACTCAAAGTAGTTATAAGACCTTCAGCTTAAAGCTGAAGCAAAGTCAAAAGATTAGCATGTAACAAAGACGATTGAAGTAGTGTTGCTCCTTGTAGGATAACTTCTTACCCACTCACAAAATCAGACTCCGCTTCACTGTGAGCAAATAGAGAATGCTATTTCCCATGCCATGTCCATTGTAGGGTGTAATCTAGTAAAGGCGTTGCTTTATCTACACAAAGCTAATAATTATCACAAAAATTCCAAACGGTTGCTCCGGGCTTTGCCCGTCTGCCCGGCACACATTCAGTCACTATCTCTTTCACCCACACACACACACACTAAGAGTGTGTGAGTCCTCGAACATATCGCACATTTAACGTGGGCGCATTATCCACACATTCCGGGCTGGCACTTGCTCGAAGGTGAAACCCTACAATTTTTACCCGAGCGTGCGGAAATGTTGCCCACGTTGGCTAGGAAATTATTTTGTTACATTTTTTTCCACACACACAGAGACACAGAGCACCCACACACACACACACACACACACACTCTTTCTTTGGGCTGTATTAGCTTGAAAGTAAGTTTGCCAAACCACAGCACATGTAGCCATACTTTGTGTGTGACCATGTGTGACCACCACGTGGCATAATGAGCGTGTCCAGCTCACGTCCAGCTGGTGTGCCAGAATGTTTGCGGTCAGATAGTGGCAGAAACAGCAGCAAAAAAATCGTCTCTTCTACGGCGCTGCTGCCCATTAGCCATTCTATTTAGGTGTAAAATTGGCATGTCCTTAATCCTTGATGGTCAGCTAACACTGTTTCCTTGGCATATTAGCTTGTGGACATGTGTTCTTAAGGCTAGTCTCAGTGCCAGCAGAAACTGTCGCATTCTTAACAACATTAAGGCAACTCTGGCAGGCGCAATCCTGGCCTGGTAACTGTCCCCGTGGCATGGTATGTGTTTATATGAGACACACACAAAAAAATCTCATCGGTTAAATCAACGCTATGTTTAGAGTACAACGACTTCTATCAGCGTAAGTTTAACACTTCTGATTTCCATTTCCTAATTTGCCTAAAATCATTGAGTCATTACTTCTGTGCTTTCTGCACCCAATGAGTGGTAGAGAGATAATGTCCCGTAGCTGGTAATCTCCGCTGGCCAAGACGTATGCACCTTTACCTTGGCGTATACCAGATCGCCAAACCTTTCCAAAAACTAGAGCACCAGAAAGAGGACAAGCGACTGCGTGGTTACAATCTTCCTCATAGACATTCGCACTAAACTGAAAAATAGAACAAAAGAAGAGAGGACAAGCTTGCAGTAAATTTGACTGATTTTGTGGTTTGTCGCGCTTGGTAAAATCGCTTAGCTTTGCTTATAAGAATTTAGAAACTTTGATGAAGCAGCTACATAGCTTCGAACCCATTAGACATAAACGCACTTTTTCGGTTTGGGGTAGAAAAGATTGCTCAGAAGCAAAGCTACAAGTGATGGATGCCGATGAGTTATCTACTGGAACCTTAACGAACACAGGATTTCTCAGCCTCTCCTTGAAGTGCCTGTTGTTGAAGGAAACATCGCCTGCATCGGTACAACCAATAGTTGTCTCAACGGCACGATACTCCAACGAGTCCGCAACATCTGATCGGTCTTGCGTCATTTGCGCCCAATAAGCCGTGATGGATGTTATGAAAATGTTGCTAGACGCAGCGTACTGGGATCTCATAGAGTAACAGTACCCAAACCGAATGCCGGTACTGCCCAAGCGAAGGTACACTGAAAAACAACTGGCTTGTGCTCTTTCGCACTGTCCCTAATTCAAAACCTTTAAGGTTAAGCCTATAAGAAGTTGGCGATACGGAGTTAACTTTGGCTCAGCTTCGGCTAAACGATAAAAAGTGAGTGGAACGCCAACTTGTCACTGGCTCAAGTGCAGGAGTCACACTTAATTGAAGATACAAAAGCTGCGAGCAAAAACAATGGTAACACCAGTGTGAAGTCAGTGTTGGCGCAGGCTACGGAGCAGAGGAAAAGGCATCGGCTCAGTAAGCTCGCAGATCTCGCCTCTTGTGACTAAGCAGATAGTAGCTTTCATATTGGCTTCTTTTGTTTGTTTTTGTAATATGGTGTACCTGGGTTCTGTTAGGACAGGTTGAAGCTGCTCTCTACCTTAACCAAGTCTCCCCAGAACTTTAACAGGGTTGTGCGTAGGGCATGGTACCCACCAGGTAAAACTACCCTCCCAATGACAGATGTTATGCGGCACCTGGAGGATTACCCTACATCAGTTCGTAGCCCGTTAACGGTTTATTATGGGCAGTCAAGAAAAAGAACGTCCTCAAAACGGGTTTGCTACTTGATGGTTTCATTCAAAATCTCCACATATTTCACCTTTTTGTTGCTTTTTGGACATTTTTCTCGCTGAGTGTTTTTATGTTGGCAAGTGTGTTTTGGCGATTCTTTGCTCTCGCTCTCCCTTGCTTTTAAGTTTCACTTTTCGCTTTAGATCACGCCAAGTCAAGACTGGGAATGGACTACGCTGGGCCAGGACTATTGTCTTTCACTTTGCAGACAAACCTTAGCGACATGCGAACTGAGAAAAAAATGTATACAGTGAGTAGATGCTCAACTGTGGTATACCCTTTTCCACCCAAAAGCCGTGAATCTGGCAAAAGCTTAACCGCATCGATTGCGGTTGATGGTCAGGCTTTCATTGGCATAGGGTCAGCATAGCTTTGATGATTGGGCCCACACGAGTTATGACACCAAAATTAGTTATTAGTTTGATAGAAGCACATAAAGACAACAGATATAGCTTGACGGGGAATGGGGCGGGGTGGGCGTAACGGACTGCAGATATCAACACACTTCGTGTAACTGCATTTGGCCCGTTGGTAGGCGTATCTTTTGTGTCCCTGGTACTTATGGTCTCCGAGTTTCATTCGTTTATACATACGTACAGATGCTACTATGCGTATAGTGTATAAAAAGCAGCATAATACGCAGACAGATTGTCTATGTGTGAGTGTAGATACATATTATGTGCTCCCAATTGGGATTTGTTGTTGCTTGCTACTTTTGGGTCTCATGTGCGCACTTTGTCCGTGTGTGTGTGTGTGTGTGTGTGTATGTGTGTGTGGCAAGTTCTCAAATGTCCCGGCTACAAACACAAACAAAGCGCAGTCTCTCTTTGTCTCCGGGATTAGTGCACCGCGTCTTTCATTCATATAACGCCGACGACTACAACAACGAGTCCACATTATTTGTGCCCAAAAGTTAATTAAGGGTTTCAAAGTCTATGAAATATGTCACCAAAAAAAAAAAAAAAGTACTCAGACCATTGAACCACAACACCCATAAACGCAGTCAGTCCCGGCTAAAACATGATGCCACGGCTAGACTAGCCGGCGAAACCACAGCATCCCTGCCACAGCTAACAGTACTGAGCTGTTGCTGT
Source organism: Chymomyza caudatula (assembly GCA_035041775.1). Lineage (NCBI taxonomy): Eukaryota > Metazoa > Arthropoda > Insecta > Diptera > Drosophilidae > Chymomyza > Chymomyza caudatula. The sequence continues at coordinate 732,330 of JAWNKW010000150.1, forward strand.
TGCTGCCACCCGCAGCGCGTTGGCCATAATTAGCTGCGGCCAGCCCTGCACTTCCTCGCCCTAGCGCTAATTGTCCTTACCTCGCCACGTAAAATGCAGCTTACCAACACTCAGACGCCGGACAGACAGACAGAAACACAGGGACTCTCGTACCCACAGACAGCTGTAGGGAAACGTAGTGCTGTTGGCTAGGTTTATGAGTGGGTGTCAACTTACTGCAGCAACTGTATGTTTGTGGTTGCACAATAGTTTGGCCTAGTTTAGTGTTGCCAACAAGCATATTAGCAATATTAAGCGCAGTGGGCAACTCTGTTTGTTGGTCAATCAAAAATTATTCGTAAACGAATCTTACACTACGCAAAAACAAAAATGTCTATGTGTAAAAACTTCTTTTTCTGGTCAATTTTGGGTCGCTGATTTCGAATTCGGATCCATTTTGAATTTTATAGCAGCGTTTTCGAATTATCGCTGTTTCAAAAAATTCGACATTTCGAAAGTTGCGTAGTCAGCAAATCTCATATAACTTGGTAGCCTTACTACCGATTGACATGAATTATAACTCGAATTAAAGATAATTTAATATCAATTTTTGTCTAACTTCATTCGATTGCAAGTTACAAGGCAATGAACTTTTTCCGAAAATAGAAAATTATTCTTTTTTTTTGCTTCAAATGAATTAAATTAAAATCAAAAAAATTCTTGAATGGTTTATTTTTGGATTCGATAAATTGATTCATTGCGAACATTTCAACACCAATTTGAGCAAAATCGCTAGCGAAATGGAGAAGTTATTAAGGAATATCAAAAAATGCCACAGTCAAAAATTTATTTGGAATTTTCGTAAAAAAAAAAAAACAGGACAAAACCCCTGGAGTAAAAGATAGCTTTTCCGCTAAATTTGGCGTCGCTGATTTCAAATCCGGAAACCGTTTAAAATGGTTTTAGAGTTATCGCTGTTGCAAAAATTCGAGTTTTCGAAAGTTGAAAAGTCAGCTGAACTCACATATCTCGAGAGCTTCACTACCGACTGAGATGAACTACAAATTGAATTGAAGGTAATTGACTATTGATTAAATCCTTTTCAGATAGTTTTGGTGTACCTGGATTCGATTATGAGTTACAAGGCAATAAATTCTAAATATAATTTGGAAGTTAAAATTTTTTTATTTTTTTTTTGAGTTCAGTGCCCTGTAATTCACAATCGAGGTATGATAGATAAAAACTGTTAGAGAGTTGTTGAAGCAAAACTTAAGTATTTAAGTTACTGTTCTTCTCGATCGGCAGTAAGGCTCTCGAGTAATATAACATTTGCTGCCACTGCCACTTTCTAAATCTGTAATTTGAGTTGGAATTTTGAAATAGCGGTATTCCGAAAACCATTCTAGATAACTCAAACCTTCTTGCTGTATTCCATAAAGTGATTTCATAGTGAAAACTTTTCAGTTTGACTCTTCCACTGACGATGTTTCATCAAGCAATCGCTGGACTTAGCCTCTATTATCAACCGCACGCAGGATATAATACATTCTCTTCGACGCATCCGAAATGTTTCAAACATCAACATCACAATCTTTATCCCTTGCATCGACGCTTTAGTAGAGTATTTAAAAAAACGATATCTCGATAGCTCGACACAAGTTTCAAAATCCCAAATGGCGGAAAAGTTCAAGTTCGAGAATATCTATGAAAGTTTTTACTCAGGATTTTTCGAGATCATTGCAATTATGTATTAAGATTGGATAACCCATTTTGAATAACGTAAATCTGACTGTGAATTAGTAAAATTTTTTTGGATTTTCCGCTTTCTTGCATTGGCCATCTAGAATTTCGTATATCTGAGAAATTGGAAAAACCCGAGAAAATCGGGACTGGTCTGCGACTATGTTTCGAAAGAGTTAATGATAAAACTCCGTCTCGAAAGGGTTAGCTTAAGTTTTAGAACCAACTCAAAACGAAAGCTAAGTCTTTAAACCACCTTTGAGAGGCAGTTTTGTAGCAGTCATAAAACTATTTTAAAACTTAAGTGAGTTTTCAGAACTTGTGTTCTGTTTTTGAGGCACAATTTACATTTTACATAGAAAACTTTTAGTTATTGAGTAATCTGAAAATGAGTATATACAAAGCTATTTGCGATGTGAATCTTACCAACATTAACTGTAATAAAACAAATTGTATCGACACAAATTATCGAATACATTCTTGAATTTTTGCAAAAACTCATAGTTCAAATCGAAAATTGGTCTAGAAAGGATTGTAGTGGCTTTGAAGGAAAATGAATCAAGTTAAAACTTCATTTGACAATAGAACGGTTTGAGTGTAACCTTCTCAAAATTATCGATATTCGTGAAGTTCTAAAAACCTAAAAACGAAGCGATCTTAAGCGAAGCTGAAAAACATGATCACCTATCAGTGTTTTTATATATAAAGTAGTTTAATTGTGTAATTAGTAAAACTTTTTCAGCAAGCTTTGAAATCGTCGGAGCGACTTGAGTAGATCCGCAGGAATAGATTTTGCTAAGAAGAGCAAGATCTAAAATATTAGGCACGTTCTTGATAATACTTGCATCTATCTTAATTCCAATATCAAGACACAAAGTGCTTAAAATAAGCCGACAAATCTTGAATGAAGTGCTAAAAGCTTTTAATAAGTCAAAAATGTACTCATCAGAGTTAAGTACACCAGAATACTGCAGTCTGATGCTATGATGAGGAAGTTGGAGAGAAGCATTTTCAAACGTAAAAAACGCAAGCAGAAAAAGCGCGTGCGAGTTTAGATCGAGATGTACAAGAGCAGAAATTACGTTCTGGAAGTTCTCCCAAAAAGTCAAGTGTCTGAACGAAGAAATTAGTACCGCAGCTTCTTTCTTTCGGGTTTTAGAAAGAAATCTGGTAGTGGATGCACAGGGTGCACTAAGATTGCGGAGGGAACATTTTTCTGGCTTAGCAACGAGCGATGATGAGTATATTGCCCCTTCCGGTGTTAACTCCCCGACGTCCACAATCATGAATGATGGCGTGGATGTACAGTCGCCTAGCTAGGACTAGCTTAAAATAAGCCGACAAATCTTGAATGAAGTGCTAAAAGCTTTTAATAAGTCAAAAATGTACTCATCAGAGTTAAGTACACCAGAATACTGCAGTCTGATGCTATGATGAGGAAGTTGGAGTGAAGCATTTTCAAACGTAAAAAACGCAAGCAGAAAAAGCGCGTGCGAGTTTAGATTGAGATGTACAAGAGCAGAAATTACGTTCTGGAAGTTCTTCCAAAAAGTCAAGTGTCTGAACGAAGAAATTAGTACCGCAGCTTCTTTCTTTCGGGTTTTAGAGGGAAATCTGGTAGTGGATGCACAGGGTGCACTAAGATTGCGGAGGGAACATTTCTCTGGCTTAGCAACGAGCGATGATGAGTATATTGCCCCTTCCGGTGTTAACTCCCCGACGTCCACAATCATGAATGATGGCGTGGATGTACAGTCGCCTAGCTAGGACTAAGTTAGGGTCGCATTCAAACGGCTCAAGAACAACGAGTTGGTAAGCTTTTTTTCTAGAATATGCTTATATGAGAGCATGCCCCATGATTGGAACCTTGGTGTCCTCTGTCCTGTTCTCAAGAAGGGTGACCCCACGGTGTGCGCTATCTACCGCGGTATCAGGCTTCTTCCTAATGTATGGCTCCAAAATAATTGAACTAGGTAAAATGCATGGTATACTTTACCAGGTACGCTCATGTTCTCTTCACACTCGAGTCTGTTGAGTGGACTATTTCCCTCTCTGTTTCCCTTTCTGTCGAATAAATTAGTCTTCTTGAAATGGAAAAGATTAAGCTTCAGTTGAGTTGCGTTTAATCGCAGAAGTCAGAGAGTGGAAAAAAACGAATTCCATCATATCGAATAATAATAACGAAGACGAGCCATACGCGTGATTATTCGGCAGCAAAAGTTCTTAGATTCGATGAAAAATTACCTTTAATGAATGAGCCACAAGTTATTAAGTGTTCTGAAAAAGTGAAAGAAAAAGTGTTTTTCGCTGAAACCTGCTGCGCATTGGAGCCTAATGTAATGGAATTTGTTTTTGAACATGAATCATACATTCAAAGTGATGCATCCTAATTCAATGCCTTTGAATTTCTGTTTATATGCATGATGATGGCGACCTAACAACACTCGTAGCACCTAGCAGTTGGAGGATTCATTGACTCATCTTCATGGTTTCCAACTAGAAACTAGTTTAGGTAGTGGCACAAATGATGACGAATCGTGAGAATTGCTTTCGCATCGAAAGAGTATTCATACCGAGTGCCATATATTTGAGCTAGTTCTATGACTATGACGTCCACTGCACAACTTGCAAATTAATTAAACCCAAAATAAAGTTTAGGTACAATAAATTTAATTAAATGAAAATGTTACGCAACAGGAAATGGTGACAGTTCATTCACTACACTCGCCATCTTGCTCGCTCCAATTGCCACGCTGGGTGTAATAATTTTTGGCAATTTAAGTGAAAAACTAAAATGGCAAAGAAGGGGATGCTTCTGACCCAACAACAAGGGGTGAACTATTTGCGCATTACGTGGTAAATGTTTTAAAACAAGGCGAGCCAAAGGCAGCATCGAAATTAGGGTAGGGTTACGGGTACGGGTCAGGGCTACAGGCTTGGGTTTGGGTTTGGCCAAAGCCAAAGAGTATGCCACGCGTGCGCCTTGTTTGTACAAATCGCAGGACCACCAGCCGAGCAAACCATTGACCATAGACCCACGACTAACTAACGGCACTAAGTGGACAATGGGCACAGTCACGCGCCGACTAAAAGGTCAACAATAGCGGACAGACAAATATAAACAGACGCTGACTGGACATTATATTGTGTGTCCGTCCAGGCGAACTGATGAGGGTCGTCGAGGTTTTGTATTATTATTGTGGAAAACAAATCAAATGGAAATATGTCTTAAAATATGTGCCAAAAAAGACTTTAAAAACATGCTGGGCATATTGGTTATGTGCTGATATTTGTGACGTCATCTGCTGTTTCTCTGTACTACTTGCAGTTTTTCAATCTTTATTAGTTGCTTGTGTTTTCATCAGAGCCATTTATATGTTCGTGCTGTAAGCTGTTTCTCAATTTTATAGCTTCTTCATATATTTGTGACGTTATCAGCGTCAATAGCAGAGCCATCCAACCGTTTGTCGGTGCTATTTGCTTGAAAAACGTATTTTAATGCTTTTTCAGGCATTTGTGACGTCATTAGCTTTCAAAACAAAGCCAATTTTAAAGCGATTTCATATATTTGTGACGTCAGCAGCTTCAATATCAGAGCCATGCATTCGTCTGTTCGATCTGCTTGCTGTTTCTCAACCTTAAAGCTTCTTCCGTGAAACTCTGCATACTTTTAATAATATCGGTAACCTATATCATAATCATAGTGAAGATCGGCCAAAAGTCAGATTTAATGCATAAAAAAAAGTAAAATTTATGGCAGTAACTGCCAAGCTGAAGATATGAAACATGCCGTGACGAAGCAGAATACATATAGAGGCTAACTTTGGTTCGGGAAACGCGTATTAAATCTAGATCATGAGTACATGAGTAAGAGGGCCAGTTGGGGAATGCAATAAGAAACTTTGTTGCGAAGATGAGTGATCCAGATGAAGGGCGGATCTGTTCGGCAGACTTCAACCAACCGTAACACAAAAAGAGGCTCCTAAAAGCTTCTCAGTTACTCCCTCAGAGGACTGACTTCTTTGAGTATACTAAAGAAGAGAAAAGAGCTAGGCATTAGCTGCAAGTTTTGTGAACTCAAGAATAAATCCTCGCAGCACATACTCACAGATCGTGTTGCCATAGCAAGAACAAGGATGTTGCGCTAAGCGCGGCATAAAGTCTTTATGCGGAAACATGTGTTCGCCAAGTGTCGCTTTTGCCTGACTATTCTATTGTCTGATATGGTTTGTTCCAAGGATACAGGAGAGTCTCTAAGCGATCTTAACGAAGTGACGGACTTACAAGGATGAGATCTGGGACTTCTTCCCTAATCGTACTTCCGGCATTACATATAACTAAGTCTAAGTGTAAGTCTCTTTTGAGTAAGCGCTCTGAGGTACTTACCCTTGGTGTCTGTACTGCCACTAAGAAGCGTCCCATTCTATTAGCAGCCGGGGCCTTTGTTCTCTTCTGTGCGCGACCAGATAGGTAAGCTCGCCAGTTCGTGCTCATTGCTCATGCACTGCCTTCGCCGTCGTCTTCTCCAATACCCTGATCTGCTATAGGTAAAGAGTCTCGGGCTGAGAATTCTGTAACTGTAAATTTTTCTAGAACAGTATCTAAGTTAGACCTGTCTTTGTTTCCACATTATCTGCAAGTCCCAGGTGTAGAGGCTCTTTATACCTTTAGAATGCTGCACCAGCTCCAGCCCTGGATGTTTATTGGTGAACATCCAGGCGAGAACGGACAATTGTGTATGTTCATCTGGCATCATGCAATGTGAAAGGATCGCCATCTTACCAGACTTTATTTAACGTAACTAATATCATTCGAAGTAACGTCCTTGAGCCTGAATTACGTGTTCAGCCCAGGACCGGAAACGGTCTACTTGACGGTTTACTTGACTCTTGTCCAAGTTGGTCATCATCAGAGAGCTTTCGCTGTCCCTTTCAACAACGCGCCTTAGGTAGTAATCGAGGGGATGGCAATCTACGCTGGTTGGTAGCCACAAGTCCGGCCAAGCCGGAGTCTTGCTGGAATAGGTACTCTTCTAAAGAACATCAACGTAACCTTCAGCGTTTATCACAAAGCGTTGTTCGAAAAAGTGAGCTCTCGTGACATCTCCAACACTGCTTTTGACAACAAGAAGCATGACTTTTATTGAAATGCAATGCGTTGTGCTTCTTACTTTCCGTATTTTCTTGTGTATTTCGTATACTGCGTTTTTTTTAGTCAAACCATTCCGTGAGCTACTTAGGAGCGTTTCCGTGCTATTAGAAGACCAGAACTCAAAATGCAACACAGAAATTACAGTTTATTGCTTGATTGTGACACCGCAGCGCACACTAAAAATATTCCACTGACATTTGGTGGATTTGGAAATTCATTTAGAAGAGTTTCGGGGTTTACTTGTCTACATAACAAACATTCTTTAGCCCATGGTTAAAGGGTATGCAAACTTCGTTTTCACTTAGCTAAAACACGTGATATCTTTAATTTGTTCGGTTTCGCTGCATTCCGGCAGCGGAAGTCCAAATAGATATAGTCTTCATGGACCAGCGTGAAGGGTGCATGTGTTGCACTATGAGGGTGCGCAGCTTCATTAAAGGGGTCAAGCATTAAGAAGCCACATATAATGCATATGGTATAGTAGAGCGCGCTGTTGCCAACTTTCAACAAGTTGGTAAGTTGCAAACAATCGAAAAATCGAAATGAAAAATCAACTTGTAAAGCGCATACTTAAATATCAATTTATAACAAAACAACGTTTCCATTCTCTTGCAGCTCAGCGAAATGAGAAGCGATGATAATTTATCATTTCAATGTGTATATGTGCTCTCGCTCTTCTAGCTCCATCTCTCTCTTTTTATCTGGCTGCATCATTAGTCTGGACCAAGATTGTGGACGCAGACAAAAACCTGTCAGTCAATTGCTTTGCTCTTTTGTGGCTTTTGTGCTCGGTTTTCAACAGGAATTCAGGTATTAAGAACTCCACAATGCTTGTAGAAGGTAACTCGAGCAAAGCGACTTGAAAGGTACACATTTTTGAGAAATGGTTTCGCCTTTAATTGCTTATAAAGTTATTAACAATTTTATAATCATTAGGCCAGCCAATGGCTCAAGTAATTTGAGTACTTCAAATCGTTTTGATGCAGGCAAATGCAGGTGCTCCGCTCCCTCTAGCTCTTTCCGTGCAACTCGCACTCGCACTCTATTTCTCTTTCGCTTGCACAGCTGTGAGTTGAGTCAAGGGAAAGGTATGCTTCAGCTTGGCCCAAGGCTGGAATTACGATTTTGATTTCTAGGGACCACCCGTTAAGTATGTAGCATTTAATTACTATAACTATATTTGTGTAATCATCAAAGCAAAAACAACTCATTTACCTTTCAGCTTTTACTTTGAGAGCTGCTAGTGCATTCATATGTACTCTAGTCTCATACAGCCTCTCGTAGCTGTACAGTAGCAACTCAGCAAAGCGGTTGCAATTGGCAATTTACAAGTTGTAAACTCGAGTTTGTGTTTGTTTTTTCCAAAAGTTGCACGGTTCGTGTTGAAGCCAAAGTTCCTACCGGATCGTCCATAGATTGCGTCCTTACTGAGAGCTAATGATATTTGACGCGTCATCGTTTCATCATCATTTCTTTCATATTTCCAAGGAAAAGTTGAAGATAAAAGCGTAGTAGATATTTTAGTGATTTCTATTATTAGGAATTTCTTGGAAACACCATTCGAAGAATCCAAAGAATTGTCGTATTCAGTTCGAAAATGAGTAAAAACGTGAACATGAATCGTTCAAATTCATGTTTTTATTGTGCAATAGGCACCGATATAGCTTCGAAAACTGTCAAAAGAGTCGCAATTAACTGTTGAATGTGTTCGATACTTATAACACTATGCAACAACAACAAAAATATATGTCGAAAACATAGCTTTTCCGGTAATTTTGGAGTCACTGCTTTTGAAACTCGAAACCATTTTGGATTACGTAGCACCGTTTTCGAAATATGGCTTTTACAAATTCTAGTTTTCAAGAATTGCGAAGTCAGCCAATCTCATGTTACTTGGCAACCTTACAGCCGATCGAGATGAACTATAATTCCAATTGAACCTAATTAAATAACAGTTCAATGTCTCCCAAATGGTTATGATTTAGCTCAATTCGATTTCGAGTTACAAGCCAAAAACTCAGAAATGTGTTTCGAATTGCGATAATTGTTCTATTTCTGTTGTTATTCTATAATAACACTATGGAGCAAATTTGAGCTCAATGAAAGGCCTATGGCTAAAACATATGTTTTACGTTTAAGTTTAGCTCACTGATTTTGAAGCCGGCAACCGTTTCGGGGTTTTCAGCACAGTTTCGGAATTAGGGCTATTTGAAAAAATTCGAGATTTTGAAAGCAAATCTCTTGTTACTCGTTTATCTTATTACCAATCGAAAAGAATTATATGCCAAATTAAAGACAATGAAATATTCGTGTTGGTCTACCTTGCTTCGATTGCTAGTTATGGAGCAAGCAACTCAAAATTTATCTTCGAAAATAAAAAATTATTTTAGATCTAGAACGGTTCCCGAAATGTCGTTATTTCACAAGGCAAATTTAAATAACTGATTTCGAAAATGGCGATGTCGGTAATTCTTTTGTAAGTCGGGAACCTTACTGCCGATCGAGATGAACAATAACTTGAATGAAAGGTATTTAAGTGTCGCTTCACTGACAGTTTCGATCTATCTTATCTCGATTGTGGATTAAAAGGCACTAAACTAAAAAAATAAAAAGCGAACAAAAAGTGTTTTCCAAAATAATTTTTGAGCTTATTTTCTTGTAATTCGCTAATCGAAACAAGGTGAACCGACAACGGTCTGAAACACATTCAACCGATATTGACCTATATGGACCCACCCCGCCTAGAGTACAGGAAAAAGTGCAACAAGAAATGTCCATTAAAGACATAAATTTATAATACGTGAATATATAAAATATACGATGCAATTAGAAAATTAACGCTGACGACCAGAGCGTCCAGATTTTGGCGAAGACTCCTGCTGCTGGCCGTTGGCCTCCGAATTCACATAAAAATGTGATCCATAATGTGACGGCTTATGAACTTTGTGCTCATACTGTTTGCTTTGGGGAAGCATAAAGCGATTGCCCACATTATTGAGATAACCCTTGGCTACTACCTTACGAAAAGCTCTTTGTGCATATAGCTTGAGATCACTCTCACGACAATCGCAACGTTCAGCCAAGAAATGCATTATTTCACTACGACACATAGGCCGACGTTGGCTTTTAAAAATACTGAGGATGCACTCCATGATTTGGGACACGATGTCGCAAGGATCGCCAATAAGTGGATATGGTGGCGTATTTTGTGCCATGTTGGCGGTCTGTCCATTACCGCAATGTCCAGGGAGTTGCAGCTCATGCATCTGCAACTGACATTTGGCACGGACGTCGAGTGCACCTGGATGAAGATAGCCATAGCCATAAGCATTGTGTTTGTGTCCATGGTCATCGGCGCCATAAGGATGAGCATCATGTCCATACACGTTGCCATACTGTTGATACTGTGCCTTCTCGGCGCATTCCCGCTGATAAGCCTCTTGCTGCAGCAGTGCATTTTGTACGGCTGCACGCTCTGCATCAAAATATACTTGGCCTACGTTCATGCCCATCATATGCGTTTGTTTCATGCTGTTTGGCGCACACTGGTTCCCCACGGATATGTAGCAGCCGTGCTTTGGCTCCATTGCCGGATGGCCATAGGAGTACACGCGTTGCGCCAACATGCATTGTTTCTTTGCACTAGTGAAGCGGCGCTTTCTTTCCAAAGCGATGTGTAGATCTGTCTGGCTACCTTTCGAGACTGTAAGAACATCTGCAGCTTTGTCTTCGTCGTTGGCGTTGCCAGAAGCTGCCGTTTGTGGATCACATATCAGTTCGAGACTCCAAAACTACATACTTGATGGTACTCACCTTGTGGCTGCTCCTGGTTGTAGACGAATATCTTTGCGGCCGGATCAAGGCGGCTGCAATTGAAAATGGAACAGACCATTTTATCGAGTCCGCGTTACACTAGTTGCAAATGAAAAAACTTCGGCGTATTACTTTTGCTCGCGACAATTCAGCTCTAGAGCTCGAATGAATTGTATTCAAATACCAAATTGGTTAAGTATGATTTTGGGAATAGCAACAAATTTTGTATTTTTTGTTTGATTTGGATTTTGCTGTGTATTCGGAGCTCTAGAGCTACGGAAAGACTGACAATCTTGTCCTAGCCCAATTGATTAGGTAAACTTGTACACATAAATGATATTGGGCAGCGCCTGCTTGTAAAAATTTGTAGATACCCTGCACACATATTATAAAAGGGTGTCAGGCATTTGGATGAAGCATTGGCTTGGCTCCGTGGGAAAACCTAGAACTCGGCGAAAAAAAGAGATAGTCTAATGAAAATATTTTTGTAGAGTTCTTGAAAGGTGCATCTCTGGTATGTATTTGATAGTTTTATATACTTTTACACACTTTTTATTTTATTGAGAAGAGCGTCAATTTGGCGTTAAAAACCTCTTCCTAGCCGAAGAAAGTGTAGCGAGAGCTTAGAGTAGAGAGCAAACACATAGATACAATTGTTGCAGGTTTTTCTAGTTAACAGCATCAGAAGATTTCCCTGATAAAGAAACTTAATTTACTATCACAATTATATATAACGTAGAGATTTTCAGATTCCGCATGACTCATGAGGAAGCTCCACTGTACTGTCGACTTAATTGTGGATTACAAGGCACTAAACTAAAAAAAAATAAAAGGCAAACAAAAAGTATTTTCCAAAATAATTTTTGAGCTTATTTCCTTGTAATTCGCTAATCGAAACAAGAAGAAACAGCTGGAAAGCATGAAGGGATGCTTGAAGTTATGTTGGGATGGATTTTATAAGTAGACACCGCTTTACTTTTGAAAACTGTTTAAGAAGTCTAACAATATACTTAATAAACTATTGAAGCAGTTCGATACCTATAAACGATGAGCGAACTAAACGACACACTCTGACCTGATAATGTCCAACAAAATAAAGTCGGAATCAAGCCTTAGACTTAGACAAAGTGGCATCAAAATAGAGAGGCGGGATGGATCTCCAATATCATTTGCAGCTTACCAAACAATGTCTTAAACGGCAGCACGAAGTGGCAAGTATTACAATCTATGAGTAATTCAAGTTTGAGGTTATGGCATTTAGAATCATTAAACATTTGAAACCGCCATCCAAGAAACATCTGTTAACCGGGTTGCAGAGTGATTGATTATATGCCTTTACTAGTCTTCGCCTTGTCGTCGACACTCGACGACTTAATACAAGCTCTTATAACAGCTGAATACAAAAAAAGGAAAGGAAAATACGAAATAACAAGGTTTATGTGTACAATGTTTTTTGTTGTTGTTGTTTTTTTTACTTCAAATCTATTTTTACCCGACTAAAATGTAACATATTCAGTTGAAACTTATATTCTGCAAACCGCAAACATTTTAACTTTCGAATGGTATAGATTACACCTGAAAAAGTTGCATTATTGCGAAGTAATCGGTACCACTCTGAATTTTCGCTTAGCGTATTTATATACAGCTTAGCCGTATTAATTTTCCCATAGATTCCAAATTTTTAAGTGTTGTACGCTGACCTTCCTGTGATTTTTAGATCTAATAAGAAAGTTTGGGTAGCACAGGATCTAATACACATTTTGTAAGAAAAAGTTGGTAGCTTGCTAGAACAAGCTCTCAAGTTTTCAAGATATCGTGCTGTCAAAAGATTGTAAGTCAAAAATACGCTTCAGCTGCTGATGTTTCGCACTATATATAACTCTTGGAGTCCAGAATTCAATGTCATAAATGTGTTCAGTAAGCTTTAATAATTGGAGAAGAGCTTTAAGGGAGGCCGCAACCCGGTAACGGTTTGTTATGGCCAGTTAAGTAATTAAGTAAGTGGGCTTTAATACGGATTGAAAAATTTGTCTGAAAAAGTCATCTGCAATTTCTCGAATTCGGCGAATTGTCTTTAATCAGACGGCAGTAATGAGAAATGATCAAATCTGGCAGCCACAACGTGTAGTTTCACAGTTTGAACATTTTATTGCCAAATTGACGGATTGATGTCGGTTTGAAGTTTAGTAATGACAGAATGCTGTTGGATGCAAATTTGGTTTAAAGAGATTTCTGGCACATCACTGTTAGCGTCCTTTGTAAGTGCATGACTACTGTAATAGGCACTAGGCTCTGTGTGCTATCTCATTTTCATTTCACACACGCCTGCACACACACACACACACACACACAGAGAGAGTGAGCAACCCGTCAAAGTTCAAAGCTATTAGCAAATTAAGCGCGCCAAATGTGTGAGATGGCAACCCTATCGAGTGTGTGAGTGTAACAGTAAAAAAAAATTGGCATTGTATTACTGTTGATGGTCAGGATAAGAGACACCAGAGGGCGCGGCGAGGACGGAAGAGCGCGTCCAATGAGCTACACACACACACACTCGCACATGCATTGCATGCGCCGTATATCAGGCATTTTCATCAATTCAAATCTTTGGAAAATCGGTTTACGGTTAACGGTTTACGGCTTTCGGTTTGCGAAAATGAAAATAAAATTAACACACTTCAAATTGACGACACGTCGGCGTCGGCGTCGGCGTCGACGACAACGGCGACGGCGGCGGCGGCTGCAACAATAAATAAAATGGCGTAGCGAAAGTGCGACACCAACGACAAAATAACAATGCAATAAATCACTTATTGCTAAGCGAGGGGGTGTAAACCCTGGAAGAGAGAGCGCGAGAGTTCGAGAGGGGCAACGATTGCCTGGCCATTGCGTATGGGAATATAGTGGCAACACTGGCATGCTGAGGGAGAGGGTGCAGCCCGTGACGTATGTGTGAGACATTTGCGTTGTCGCTGCAGTCCGTTGATAAATTACACGGCAAACAGCTAACGGAACAAATAAACCAAAAACAATAAAGCCAACAACAACAAACAATGGCAAAAACAATACGTAAGGCTGCAGCATAACGGTTCAAGTAACTGATAGATAGATTCTCAGTTACATTTACTAGATTGCATTAAAAAAAATTCGATGCAGAGAGTCCGGACGGTGCCCGACTGTGGAATACCCTGTACTCTCTTTCTTTATAAACACTGAATACGGTAAAATGGCAACGGAAGTATCCACTTTTATATCTCCTTTCATAAGATCGATATGCCTGTAAACATTATTCTATTGGGAAGTTCCAATTGACAAGTTTTCCTATTGGGAAGTTGGCTATTATAGGGGCAATAATTACTTTTATACCCATAACTCCAGTATTCTTAGGCCAATGGCGTTGAATTTTGTAACATAGATCAAAAACACGTTTATAAATATATGTGTCAGTTTTTAAATCAATATGTTGCGGGGTACGGCTGTAATTAAGGTAAATCGATTGTGGTGAAGGGAATACAGTTTTAATGGTTTGGCTCACACGAGTCTCCACAACAAATTTTGTAACTCTAGCTCACATGTATCCAATCTACAGATATTGAAATTTTGGAGCAGTTTATTGGCGAGGGGGGGTGTGAAATTAGCATATTTTTGACTATAACTTTTGATGTATTTATCCGATTTTAATCATTTTTATATATAAACACGACGCAAATTTCTGTCGAGTTTCAAGTTGATATATTCAACAGAGCGGCTTTAAACCGCGAAAGTCTGTCACGGGGGAAGAGGGTGAGATATCCACATGAATCGATAAACTTGCACTTTTCCGGGAAAATGCGCATCTTTTGGTAAAACTTTTTTGCTCTAACTCTTATAGTCTCTGAGAAACACGTTACAACATGGACAGACGGATGGACGGACATGACTATATCGACTTGACTATTGCTCATGATCATTTTTGCCCGTGGAACATATAGTCTGCCACGCCTTCTTCTGCCTGTTACATACATTGCACAAATCTATTATAACATTTAACACTTTGTGTACAAGCGAGATGGCAATATTGCCGCCTAATGAAAGAAACGCATTTTGCCAAATAAACGCATTAAGACACACACACACATACACATATATACAGTCAAACTTCGCTATAACATCCTTGGTTGCCAACGCCCGCTGCCGAGGAGCCTATGATACGACCAGAAGTGTCGCTAGAGCGAACCTACAGACGGCGATCCCTGTGGGTTCACTACCTGGTCCTTCCATGAGACATGGTCTGCCCTTTTGTCGCCTCCCTTCGACACGCGCATTGAAGACCTTTCTCGCAGGAGCTTCTTTATCCATGCTCACATGACCAAGCCAACGGAGCCGCTAGATTTTAATGCGCTTAGCTATGTCAATATTGTCGTAGAGCTTATAGAGTGCGTCGTTCCATCGGCTGCGGTAATCGTTGCCAACGCGCATTGGGCCAAAGATCTTACGGAGTACTTTCCGCTCAAAAACTCCTGGGGCACTTTCATCAGACTGCGACATCATCCATTCTTCAGCGCCGTAAAGCCAAACGGAAAGGTTGAGCGTCTTATGGTGTTAGTTTCGTCTAGCGAGAGAAGTCTCTACTACTCATCTATTGGCAAGTGTAATTCTCCGCTTGATCTGCATCCTGACATCGTTCTTCATTGTGAAGGTGGTGGCAAGGTAGACGAAATCTTCGACAACATCAATCTGAAAATCCAAACGCTGTGTATCGAAGAAAGCATATAGTCGGTATGTCAGACGTAAAAAACGTGACGACTATGTGATGATGAGAAATAGAGGGAGACATGAAAAATGTGAGCAGAAAGGTTTATGTAGAGCACAAACGTGCGCTGCACGAGTCACGGAACCCAAATTACACCACTCGAATCGAGGCACACGAATCAGGCTTTACACACAAGGCGAGGCTTTAGAGATTCAAGGGATAAGTAACATCTTCCTGTAGAGAAGCAGAGGGTAATCTTTTGGTGGGTGCACCTAGGTTGTGCAGGGAGCACTTATATGTGCCTCCTCCAGAGTTCAGTTCCCGACGTACATAAACACAGATAACTACATGGATACAGCAACATAACCACAACCAACATAACCATACCCGTTGATATTGAGCTGTATAGACCAACACCGCTTAGAGTACAGGAAAAAGTGCAACAAGAAATGTCCATTAAAGACATGAATTTATAATACGTGAATATATAAAATATACGATGCAATTAGAAAATTAACGCTGACGACAAGAGCGTCCAGATTTTGGCGAAGACTCCTGCTGCTGGCCGTTGGCCTCCGAATTCACATAAAAATGTGATCCATAATGTGACGGCTTATGAACTTTGTGCTCATACTGTTTGCTTTGGGGAAGCATAAAGCGATTGCCCACATTATTGAGATAACCCTTGGCTACTACCTTACGAAAAGCTCTTTGTGCATATAGCTTGAGATCACTCTCACGACAATCGCAACGTTCAGCCAAGAAATGCATTATTTCACTACGACACATAGGCCGACGTTGGCTTTTAAAAATACTGAGGATGCACTCCATGATTTGGGACACGATGTCGCAAGGATCGCCAATAAGTGGATATTGTGGCGTATTTTGTGCCATGTTGGCGGTCTGTCCATTACCGCAATGTCCAGGGAGTTGCAGCTCATGCATCTGCAACTGACATTTGGCACGGACGTCGAGTGCACCTGGATGAAGATAGCCATAGCCATAAGCATTGTGTTTGTGTCCATGGTCATCGGCGCCACAAGGATGAGCATCATGTCCATACACGTTGCCATACTGTTGATACTGTGCCTTCTCGGCGCATTCCCGCTGATAAGCCTCTTGCTGCAGCAGTGCATTTTGTACGGCTGCACGCTCTGCATCAAAATATACTTGGCCTACGTTCATGCCCATCATATGCGGCATGCTGTTTGGCGCACACTGGTTCCCCACGGATATGTAGCAGCCGTGCTTTGGCTCCATTGCCGGATGGCCATAGGAGTACACGCGTTGCGCCAACATGCATTGTTTCTTTGCACTAGTGAAGCGGCGCTTTCTTTCCAAACCGATGTGCAGATCTGTCTGGCTACCTTTCGAGACTGTAAGAACATCTGCAGCTTTGTCTTCGTCGTTGGCGTTGCCAGAAGCTGCCGTTTGTGGATCACATATCAGTTCGAGTCTCCAAAACTACATACTTGATGGTACTCACCTTGTGGCTGCTCCTGGCTGTAGACGAATATCTTTGCGGCCGGATCAAGGCGGCTGCAATTGAAAATGGAACAGACCATTTTATCGAGTCCGCGTTACACTAGTTGCAAATGAAAAAACTTCGGCGTATTACTTTTGCTCCCGACAATTCAGCTCTAGAGCTCGAATGAATTGTATTCAAATACCAAATTGGTTAAGTATGATTTTGGGAATAGCAACAAATTTTGTATTTTTTGTTTGATTTGGATTTTACTGTGTATTCGGAGCTCTAGAGCTACGTAAAGACTGACAATCTTGTCCCAGCCCAATTGATTAGGTAAACTTTTACACATAAATGATATTGGGCAGCGCCTGCTTGTAAAAATTTGTAGATACCCTGCACACATAGTATAAAAGGGTGTCAGGCATTTGAATGAAGCATTGGCTTGGCTCCGTGGGAACACCTAGAACCCGGCGACTAAAAGAGAATGAGACACAGAATTTTCAACAAAATATTTTCATAAATGCCCCGTTTCTCCCAGCTGAATTGAGCCGCCGAATCCCCAATAACAGCTGATGGAATGAATATGCCGCCGCTTAGCCATGAAGCTGGGATTGCTATCAAGCGCAGACGGCCTGTCTGCAAAGTTCTTTTACTTAACTGGCCATAACAAGCCGTGTTATCGGGTTACGGCCTGATGTAAATACATTCTTTCATTGGTATTGTGGTTTTACGTGGTGGGTCCCAAACCCTACGCACAACCCTTTAAAGGCCTGGGGTGGTTCTACTGGTCTCGAAAGAACCCAGTGTCATTGTTAGTCAACTCATACGACAAGCTTTGGCCTGCTGAGGTGGTATTCTCTAACCCGCTTACCACACGGGGTGTTAGGTGCAAACTTAGTTGTTCAATATTGAAAGCTATATGAGAGCATGCCCGATATTTGGAACTCTACTAACCTGTGCCCTTTCCTCCAGAAGTGTGACAGTAAGATATGCGCCAATTACTATTAGTGCTATAAGTCTTCGTTCCCTCGCATTTTAGCACCTATCGAGTGTATTGTGTGAGAGACTTAATCCATTCCCAAAATCCCTGAAAGATCCTGGAAAAGACACTCGAATACCAAATCGATTATAAAGCAGTACTTAGGCATTACCTATGTAACGCATTGTTTGAGTTTGATTTCCTCAATCTTGATAGTGATGTGCTAACCAGAGACAAAAATATTCTTTGCAGAGTTATTGAGAGGTGCTTCTCAGGTATGTATTTGATAGTTTTATATACTTTTACACACTTTCACTTTTCCGCAAAAAACTATTGCGATTGCCCAAAAAACTAAAATCTCTAATTTTATGTTTTTCGACCATTTAAGCACTCTGACAACTTTTCCGGAGATTTAGCGATGTTTTTGTGTTGGGCATGTCTTCAAAGGCATTGAATTTGAGCGCTCAAGTCGCTATAGTTGGGATAGTGTAAATAATTTTCGAAATTTTTTTTTTTTAATTTTTTTGTTGTTTAAGTTTGTCCTCGCTAATTTCGGTTGTTTTGATGAACGTGCCTAAAAGCCTGAGGTTGGTTACCAACTGTTTATTTATTTAAATGAAAAGAGCTTCAATTTGGCGCTTAAAACGTCTTCCTAAATTTTCTAAAGAAGCGAGAGTTTAGAGTGTTGTTCAAATACAAAGATACAATTGTTGCAGGTTTCTGTAGTTAAGGAATAACGTAACGACTAATGCCTTTAAATCTCTAGATGCATCAGAAGATTTCCCTGATAAAGAAATTTAGATTACTATCACAATTATATATAACGTAGAGATTTTCAGATTCCGCATGACTCATGAGGCTCCACTGTACATAAATATAAGAAAACGCATCAATTTAAAGCATTTATGCGAAGCCGGCTAAAATGTTGCAGACTTTGAAGCAACATTTTTCGAACTACGCATCGAACATTCGAACATCAGCAACAAGTGTCAAATGTTGCTAAGCGGCACACAGCGAAAGAGCAAACATAACAGAACACGAAATGTTCGTTTACTTACATACATATATGTACAGCATTTGGAGTACTTTGAGCGCTGCTTGTAATGTTTGTTCGAAAGCGATCCACAAGATACTTGATTTTAGAAAAAATCATTACAGTAGAAGCTCGCAAAGTGCAACGCTCTGATATGTGAACTTCTTATACAATTTTTGGCCAATAATTTTTTATATATTTTGTAAACTTTTTATGTGCTACTTGGCTTGTATGGCACAAAATAAAATAAGACTCGATTAGTTGTCCATTTTAAATTCGAATAATGTATATAATATGCGAGACTATGGTCTTCTTTAAAAATATAAATAATAAATGAACACAATGGAAACAACTATTAAACAGCGTATTCCCAAATTTGTAAAAAAGTCTTTGGGATTAATTTCTGGCTCACCTAGTATATTGTTACCCCAGTGCCAAACTTTGCGTTCCTGGTATAGTTCATAACCTATGTTTCCATTTTCTAAGGTTTTCACTTGCGTTTCGTTGAGTATTTCCACTTGCACTATAAAGTGCGCCAAAAGCATTAGACTACGGTGCATGGCATTCACGCAATCAATATTCTGCGAGTATTTCAGGTAAAAGCAATTGCCTGGTTTGTACAGGATTCTGCACACTGTGGCATGTCTCTTAAAGTAGTGCAACACGGCACAATATTTTTCTATCGGGAATCCAAAGACTTTAATCCACTGGCTTGTATAGCTCCCTGTTAAGAGGATGCGTTTTGATTGGGGCTTCAACTTCGGCAAAACATAGATCTCGGCAAAAAGTGCAGTCGTTGGTATATCTGGCAGTTGAGTAGCAGGGCGCGCCTCTTCCCAGCTCCATGGCTCTTGAGTCTCTATAGCGTTAATGTGCGAAGTGACAAGACAAGTATTTTTTGGCGCTTCCAAAGGCTGGCACTCCTGAACGGAATCCATTGCTGCTGCATACAAAATATTTTTTTTTTTTTATATTATATAAAGCAAATTTGGACAATAAATGACAGCTAGGTCATTACAAAAGTTCAGGGCAGTTTGGCTAATAAAATTTAATAAATAAATATTGAAATTCAAATTCATACAAATATTTCTGTGGTCATATGGAAGAGTAGCTTAAGTCGACATAAGAAAATGTTGGGGTATTGCGTTCTAGAGCTACAAGTCACCATTCCTTGTTTAAGCTTATGAGAGGAGTGACTCTTTATGACCCATATAAAGCTCCAGAACGCAATAACTAAACATTTTCTTATGTAGACTTAAGCTACTCTTCCATATGAGCACAGATTTATAAGCAACTTTTAAGCAGCTGTCCTTAACAGCAGCAACATGTTGCGCTATTGTTAGAATCGCAGCATGTTGCTAGTTTTTGGCAACATTTCGAAGAGCCAGCACCTAACATTAACAGTGCTGCCAAGTTGCAAAAAACAAGTTTTAGATAAACAATTACAAAAAAAAAATTTAATGAATGAATTTTTAAACTATTACACTATAAAACAGGGTATAAATATTAAAGTTTACAATTTTGTAATAGACAAATAACAACTATAAGAACAACAATGCAGCAAAGTTGCGCGCGTTCGCACTCACTCGCTCTGTTAAGCGCTCTCACACACTGTTAAACATGTTGTGCTCTTAACATTTGCCAAGTGCCAACTACGGATGTGTGTGTGTGTACAGCGAGTACGAGCAGCCAAGCAATAACATGCTGTTAAATGTTAACGCTAACAGCTGTTAAATATGTTGACTGCTTTAACATACGCTTTGCTCTGCGTTGTTGCATTCGCATTTGTTCTTTCAGCTTTTCAGTTCGTTTTGACATTTTGAAACGGCAAGTTGGCAGCGCTCTCTTTCAAACTGCTAGCCGGAGTTGGTGTGTGTGCTCTCACATATTGTTATTAACTGTAGTAACGGGCGCGCGCGTACGTGAGTGTGTGTGTGTTTATGACTGTGCGTCAGTTGGACAATGAAAAATTGGTAATAAAATTAATAATAATAATGTTCTTTTTTTTTTTAACGTTATTAATTAAATGCATTGACAAAGTGACTAAATATGCCAAATGTTGTGCTCAAATAAGAAATATTTTGGACTGGTTTATAAATAACATAAAAAAAAAAGAGACGCGTAAATTGTGACAAAAAAAAAAAACAACAACTACAAATACAAGCACACATAAGAGCCATATTTGAAGACTGTTTTTGGTTGCTTTTTGCGGTTTTGTGTGTAGTTTTTTGTTGTTGTTTTAGGTACAAATTGTTGTTAAAGTGCATTAAATTCTTGGCTAACACAAAAACGCAGCCGACAGAGCAACAACAATCGATGACGAAACACAAACAACAAAAACAGCCAGAGAAACAAAACTGGTTTTGGCCCGCTTCTTGCCAATGACGCTTAATGCTTTTTTGTTGTTGTTGTTGTTGTTGTTATGCACTATTAACGTGTTTTTGGCTTGTTGTTGTTGTATATTTGCCACACTGCAAATTAAAATAACGCTCCAACCGAGCAAAGTAAAAACACAACATTTAAGTACCTTTAAATACCGTTGTGCGGCATTTCCAAGGAATTCAGGAATTCAACTGTCAGTTTTTTTCTATGTGTTTTTTTTGGTGCTCTTATTCGTGCTCTCCGATCGATCTGTCAACGGTCGGTACTTTTTTCTCCTCGGAAGTATTTTTTCTCTTCCTCAACTGCCAATTGGCAATAACTGGACACCCTTTAACCCTCAAGCGTCACTCAATAAAAGTTACTTTTGAACCTCAAGCATAATATGCAGCAATTTAAACAAAAATGCCGTTCTTTGTGCATATCAGAAACTTCTAGCTGGTTTTCTCGCTTAATTAGTTATTTCTTGTACAATAAGAAGGCAAATCTGTTTTTGTAGCGAATTCACAATTTTGAGTTAACGTATTACCAAAAAGTGCAGCCATTGTTCAAACATAAAAATATCAGTTTTGAAAATAACATTCATGTTCTTCTTAACTAACCATAACAACTCGTTATCGGGTTACGGCCTGTTGTTTGTGGTTTTACGTGTTGGGTCCCAAACCCTACGCACAACCCTTTTATTAGTCATTAGTCGCCTTATACGACAAGGTATTCTCTAACCCGCTCACCACACGGGGCAGAAAAATTCATATATAATATGTTTATATAGATATTTTTTTTAATTCAAAATATCTTTCTGCGACAGCAGTAATAAATCTATAATTATGCTGTAACGCAAAAATATGTTGTCTTACTTAGTGATTTAAATCAAATACTTAACGAAACTAAACTTTATACACATGAAGCTATTGTGGCATTCAATAATTATAAAAAAAAAAACGAAATCATGAAGCTCCGTCTTGTTGCGCACTTCATATACAAGGTATATCGTTAATCTACGCTCTTTGTGAATTTTTGCTGCTTCAAAACATTTTGTATAGAAAATGCCATTCTTTCAACTACTAGTTGTGAGATATTTGCAAACTTTCAACTCCTTTCAAAATCTTCACTTTAATGAAATATATTTATATGCTCGTATCAATTGCAAAGTCAGACTTGAAGTCTGCGACTTCTTATCAAGTTTATACATACTGTAGGTATATTAAAAATTTGTCATTTGTTACATTTTGAGCAACTAATGCAATTGTTGGATCGAGCATAGCTGCTTGAACTCGATTTACATTGGGATTCAACCTTAAACCGTGCGAGAAGCTTTGTCATCAAAACTACACACACCTTTGTTATGATTTTGAAGCGAAAATTTTACATTGTTGCGCCAAATGACGAACATCTTTGCTGTTCTCGTACCAGAATTCTTTTAAACATGCAGCTTGTAATCAAAACACTCCGGAAGTGAAAAATATGCGCAAAACTTTGTTCTATCAATATTATTCCTTATAGTCAAAAAAAAAAGAAAATCACGTTCGAAACAGCAAAATTACTCGTAAAACGCTTACGGAATATTAGTGCATCTTACTATTCCACACCTTGTGCATCCCAAGTAAAAGCATGATGTTCGCTTTTAGTGCGAACAACAATCATTTTCTTTCAGTTAGTCGTATTTATTTGGGAAATACTTTATTTCTTAACGGACATCTAAAGGCCATTTAGGTTATTTATAAAGGTACAAATTTATTCACATAATATTAAATATTAACATGATAAAGTTCTTGATTATGGAAGGGAAAATAGATATTATTGCCAAATGGGAATCGAATTGTTTAGCAATAAGACAACTTTAAAAAAAATTTACTTGGCTTAAACATAACTTTTTCGATAAATTTGAGTTCGCTAATTGCGAATACGGCAACCAGCAGATCGCATATTATTTGGGAAATTTACTTAAATATGAGTTCAATGTGCGTCGGACAGTTTTTGTCTTGGTTTGAATTCTTTGCTACTAATTTGAAGAAAATCAGTAGAGAAATGGCAAAATTATTAGGAACATTTCTCACGGCCACTAGAAGTTAAAAAACTCGTTAAATTGAAAATTTTTCGAAGTCAGCGACATCAAATTGAGCAGAAATGCTATGATTTAGCCAAAGGTCTTAAATTGAGCTCAAATGTGTTGCCTAGCGTTAACAATTGTCCACTAGCAAAGCAGCGCTTAAGACTTAATTATAGAGAATAAAAACTGATTAGGTTCAAAATGTAAGCCAACGTCAGATTCGTGTAGAATTTCAACAAAAGAAATAAATACAAGTCGAGAAATCTTAACTTTTAAATTGTGCAAGATATTCAAGAATTAGGGTCAAAAGTGTACCTAGCGTGCGTGTAGGGTTAATAAAACCAATAGCAATTCATAAGACGTCAAGGAGTTCGTTGCAAATTTGCGGTTGGCCAGAAACTAATAACAAAATGTTAAGGACTGCGCCCCAAATTGCCTGTGAACTTTGGAAATTTAGGTAGTTATATGGGGCTGAGTGTAGTGCCAAAATGTAATTGTAAATTTAGTTTAATTACTGCAATTAATTGAAGTGCAACAGGTTTTGCATATATGTATGGGTGTGTAAGTACAGTTTCCAGCTGTGTGATTCGTGTGTGTTTGTTTGTGAGTCAATCGAGTGACGGCGATAAACGTGACGGCGCTGCTTATCGCAGGCAGAGCACAGCAAACAGTTACAAAAACGATTCATTTTGTTGTTGTTGCTTTTTATATTTTACCTGTTACTAAAACCACAAAACAAACAAATCTAGCTCTCTCGCTCTTGCGCTATCTCTCTGCCTGATAAGCGAGTTACGAGAGAGAGTTGGCCAACTATAGAACTCTGCCGGATAAGCATCTAGTAAGTAGTGCTCATAGAACTCTTAGACAGAAAGCATTCCTTACCAATAAACGCGACATTTTCTGATTAAGTATGCGTACCCAGTGACGCGAGGCGACGCGACGCGCTGGGACGTGCATTGACTGCAGACAGCTAACAATTTCCGTTACAAAAACTGGCCAACAACACATGTGTCGCAGTCGCAGTCGCTGTCGTTGTCCCTTCTATTGCAGGTTCTTTTCTTTTTGCGCTAAAGAATTAAATAAGATACAAGTACAGTGCACTCCCGCCAGCATGAACTAATTAAACCAGGAGAGAAGGGGATCTGACAAGATGTGCTTGTAGCCTTATTACGCGCTATTTAAGACTGATATTTAATTATCGCAACTTTTTTGAAAAGAGTGGTAGCTTCGGGTGCTTTTATCGCCAACCAAGATTTCTTTAAAGGTTCCTTACTATTGACTTTGACAGTACCATCAAAACACACCGTAAAATAAACCAAAGGTAGAAGAGAAGAGCCCGTAAAATTTTGAGCCCGGTCCGCATATTCGCTCTACGGCCATGACTAGCATGCATACGTTACTTTGACACTCCTTAGATTAGATTAGTTTTGTGTTGCGTGAGATGGCTCATCAAAGAAAGTTGACCCATCACTAGCACTCAGGTAGCCCCGCCTAGTGATGTAAATCCAAACCAAAACATCGATGTTTATCATCGCAGGGTCCATCGACAATGGACATCGATGCATCGATGGTTTTCCGATGTTTTATATTTACAAATTTTGCTTTTTAGTATAGAAGAAACTTCGCTATATATCTCTCTGAACATAAGCAGATTTATAGATACTATATAATACAGACCAATACGACTAACGACTAATTTATGTCAACATAAAAGTTTTGATAACCGTCCCCTAAGCAGTCCATTTCGCTGAGAGTTTGGCCTTTGACTAAACTCTCAATTCTGCAAACACTATTTGTAAAACTAAGAATAAGTTATTTACTTTGACATGATATTGAATAATAGAAGATTGGCGTTAGAAATGGTGAAATATTCAATGGTTTTAAAAACATCGATGTTTTGCCGATGCATCACATCTCAGAAAATCGGAAAATTACAGGCCAACCATCGATGTATTTTTTACCCTGCCCATTGTGTTCTCCTTAATTTCGGGTCCTTCCTTTAGACTTTTCCTTCTGGACTGAACTCTTAAATCAGCTTAAAGCTTAAATCAATAAAAGCATAATACTTAAATTTCCCATTTTCTGCATTTTTTTCTTTTGCTATTTAAGCGAATAAACGCACTCAGTAATCATACCTGGGCATTCATTTGCCCTGCTCTTGACTTCGCCGTGTATTTTAATCGTTTCTCTTGCTGCTGCTTATTTAATAGATACGCAAAACTTCTAAAGATATTTCTGAACTGCTTTTGGTTTGAATTGCGCTTGAAAGCGATATCTGGCACAACGACAGATTGCTGTTTGGTTGAAATAGATTTCTGGCACATAACTGAATCAGTTGCATTGTTTAGCGAGCTTGTGCATAATCTCCGTTCATTCTGCATTTGGAGGTTTCAACTAGACCAAATGGGCTTCAAATCACCCAACTCTATTTGCACACTCTCTAGAAGAAAGGCAATTTTTGACCTTTCTGCTTCCATAAAGCCCTTTGGTTGTTAGCTTTTTTCTGTGCAGACTTTCAGTTTTTTTCTAAATATATTTAGCTTTTGGATTTGTAAATGTTTACATAAATGAAATAAAGTTCACCTATTCAAAAGTGCATTGTACAAGTAATCCTTAAATGAAACTACATAAGAAAAACGTGTTTAAGCCACGATTAATATATAAGTTTCCAAAAGTTGAATCAAAGCGCTCAAATTCTTCGATAAAAACTTTTTACGAAAATCACTTTTTGATGCAAATTTTTGATTCTAAAGTATTGTACGTCATAATGACTTAGATAATTGAAGTTCTATCTCCTAACGAATCTATTTTTTTAACATACGCTGTTTTCGCGCAACAGCTTCGATATAAAAATAGTTCCAGATGATTTTAATAAGACGCAAAATCTTTTATAAATGGAAATTTAATTAGAACATCAAATCAGTTGGGGATCTTGCATTTCAATTGGAGCTAACTCTAGACTCTAACTAAATCAAAAGAAAAGTATAATCCATTTGAAAGTATTTCAAAAAGAATGTTAGGGTTTTTAAGTGTTCGTCTTATAAAATAAGTTAAAGGGACTTGCTGTTAATAGCTCAATTTGTTTTCAATAGTTACTTGAATTTCACTTCAAGTTAACTGACTTTCCTATCCCATAACTCCCAGATAAGGTGAATTGGTTTTAAGTTTACAGATTTAGGTGTCGTGTATATTTAAGAATTTAAGCTTGAGAGATGATTTGAATTGTTCAAATGAAGGGTTAACCGGGTCCAGAAACAGTCATGCACATAGAGCCAATAACAAGCATAATATTCAAATGACTTCTCGCCAAAATTTTTGCAAAACAATCAGCTTTGAATTTACCAATTTACAAGCTGCATCAAAGATAATATTTTGCCAAAAAGTGTTTGTTCTCTTGCTGTTAAGTTTGCTGAACTTTAAACTCGTTTTTCTAAAATGACGAAAATAGACGTCTTGCGGCATACTAGATAATGGTAAAGACCAAGGCATACATGCCATCGAGTAGACGAGCGAAAGAAAAGCCGCAGAAGACTGAAGCACATAAGACATACCTGTTTAAGTATACCATGCACACAAAATCTAGACAACATTTCTGCAAGTGCGTTTCAGTCCGTGAGCATTTACTGTACAACGTAGTCTCAGATTCATCATCAGATTTCGATTTCGATTATATTTATGAACTTTTTGATGACTCTCCTTAAATGTTTAACCAAGTTCCTCTCAAAAGTTTTTAATAACATAAACTAACTAAAGAGCATAAAAACGACGTCTTGACAAAGCGCGCAAAAGTTGCACGCTCTGCGCTCGTGTGCGACGCATAACTTGCTGCAGCGGCGGCACCCCTTTAGCTCCACCGCTCTCCCTTATACTCGTAGCAACACAAAGGCCATCAGTTGGCATTTAAAGTATTTCCAAGAGTTAAAGAGCTGCAACAAATGAGTCGACTTGCTGCAAGTATCTTGCCACTTGCCACTCGCTACTAGCTGCAGCTGCTTATTAACTAACTAATTGCTTAGCTTAACTTGTACTAAAATGCCAACTACAACTCGCTCTCCCCCTTGTTCTCTTTGCAGCAATAACTGAGCGGTACAGCAGCAGCAGCAGCGAATAAACTGACTAAACTCTATGAAAAGTGTTCTCAACTCACGTGTATTGAAATCGTGCGTTAATTGCCGAATTCAAATCGCATAACAAAAGTTTAGTGCTACCTTTTTTTTTTGAATATTTTTTTGTGCTGCAACAATATAAAGCATACATTGTTTGCAAGCAAATTGTGTGCCAAAAAGTGCTTCAAACTAAATACCTTAAACAAAAGTGAACGAGAACAAACTGCCAAAAATGGAACAACAACAGCGAGTGGCTCTACTCGCTACACTCTATGTGGTGATCTGCAGCTGCTTAACCATAGGTAAGTATCATAATACTGTCAGCGGCGTCGCTAGGGGGCGCCACAACGCACTTCGCTGTTCATAGCGATTGAGAGGTGATGCTCGACAACAAGTTGAACCAGTGGCTTATTTCTAAGGGGAAACTATGGAAGATTTCGAATTTAGCGTATTCTCTTGGTAGCTTGCAAGCTTAAAAGAAAACTCATTAGCTTACTTTACTCGCTTTGAAGTAAAAGCTGCAAATTCGATAAGCAATTTCGCTTGCTATTAAGAAAACTGCATGATGTTATGAGTTTTAGTTTTTTTGTTATGATAAATTCTCAAAATGAGTGCTAATCAACTTGAGTTTGTTGAATGCTACAAGTACTTTGCAGCATGCGACTGACAAGCGTAGTCTCAAATCTGTAGACAGTTTTGGGTTCTCTTAGGAAATGCGTCATCTTGATTGAAAGAAAAGACATTGTTGTCACCTTGACGAATTGCCATCTAACATGATAGTTAACATACCTGTCGGTAATAGCTATTATTTTAAAATTCTGTTGAAAGAGATTTCTGACACGCTGTCACTAACGTCTTTCATTTCCATTGAAAAAAGTACGATACTACAAAAGTCGGAAATAGTGTTTCCTTTCAAGAATTTTGTACGCAAAGATATAAAAAATGCCTTCAACTGGCTCTTTTCCAGTGTATATAAGTAAAGCTGCAAAACTAATGATAGTACTATAGAGGTATCGAATTTTCCCCATTTGTGTCTCACTATCGATAGTTTGAACTTTTGAGCCACAAGCCGGCAGCGTAGAAAGGAAAAAACCGTTAATACTATCGATAGTATTGAATCTATTTCAACAAGGAAAAACCGTTAGTACTATCAATTGTATTGAACTATTTTCCTGAACTTAAAGAAAGTAGCGAATGAAGCCAACATCGATAGTTTTGCAGCTCTCTCCACTCTCTATAAATCCTTAATAGCCGTAAATTAGGCTCTAGTGCTCAGATCTTTATGTAATTTTGAGACACACAAGATTTCGGGTTTTCTACCATCACAAGTGTATGTAACCCTCTAATATAGCCATTTTCTATTTTCAATAAAGGTAAAACGCCTTGCATAGGCAAGATTTTGTCTGGATAAAACTCAGCAAATCCAAAAAAATTGGTTTGTTATATATAGGTATATAATATTATATGGTATATCTTCAGATATTCTCATATCTTTTGTCAAAGTCTCTTGACTTTATCGAAAGATATCAGATTCAATATCAACTGATAACTGTCTTTAATATATATCATTTCACTTTTTTCGAAGTCTCTTGACTTAAAAGATATGCGTTCTTTTGAATTCAATGCAATATCTTTAGATTTTTCTAGATGTCTTGACTTAATCACAAGAAATGTAAATTTCTGCATTGCAAGTGGTTTTCGTAGTAAACCTCAATATTTTTAGATTACTCTCCGTTTATATTTCAATTCAATATCTATCTCTATCGACATATTTTACTTTTTTTGTAGTCTCTAGACTTTATCGGAAAATATGAGAATTTCTGAGTTGCACTTGTTCTTCTGAAGTCAACTCAATAAGTTCAGATGTCGCTACCGATATTTTGGTCTGACTTTATCGAAAAAACGAAATTCAATCTTCGTATTCCAAGGCGTTTTGCAGAAGCCTTTAGAAATCGTCGATTTTCGTTGCTTTACGATTATCTTACAGATTCATAACTTATAGGCTGTTACAGGCTGATAACTTTAGCAATAGTTTCTGCATTTTTGAGCTTTTCAAAGCAACAAAATTTAACTTTGAAAAATCTGCTTGTTAAAGACAACAGTTCTGCAGTTGCGAAATTTAGAGTTGAATTGCACATAAATCTATACTAATTTCTTGCATCTTTAGCTTGGAAAATGAATAAACTGAATTTGATTTAAAATTTTAAAGAAACATGTTTAAATGAGACTTTTCGAAAACTTGTAGCATTCGGTGCGTTAATCGACTCGCGTTGCCTTCTAAGTAGAAAATTTGTTACAATTCATGCTAGAGTAAGCGTTATCGATATTGGAAGTTCGTTCTAGTTTCTTTCTTCTCTTTCGTATGCTCAAAGGTATGCCGAAAATTACGCTGTGAAAACGAGCTACAGCAAAACTTCATCAAGGAATGTTGTAGGAACGCCACTGCCTGCAGTCAGGCATGTGTTTATAATTAGATATATGTATGTATATTTGGCAGATCGCGATTGGCATGTTGTGCACATTTAAGCACAAATTGCCCTAAAATTGAAAGTATATGTTCAAACTCATGAAGGCAAAAAAGAGAAAAAGCCAAACAAATAAGAAGTTCTGACGTTTTCATTTCGGCACAAAAAAACTTTTATGACCGTAAAGCGATATGCTTGTGTTGCCTAAATGGAGCTCTAGGGATTTATTAGGCCCCACATATGCTCGAGAGAAAACCAAAAACAGTTGTTGTCCTACAGGCTTATCAGCTGGCATATGTGTCTTAACTATACACAAACAAGACTGAACAAATACGTAGCTAATTATCAGCCTGGCTGGCTACCTGCTAACCCTGAAAGTAGCTTAGGCTACCTACCAAAAGTACCTAGAAACTGTTATCTAGCATCTTTGGATATACCAATATTTACACTTTAACCTAAGCGCAGACAGCGCACAAACAGACGTAACTCAAACTGGGCAAATACTATAAATAAGATTGCATTAATTTAGCAGTATAAGTATACTTAATATTACAAAATTTGTACAGTGATTAGCTTATGTGAAACTAGCAGATACAGCTGTGCATATTTAGGGTTCCATTATCACAAGTCACTTTATTACACTCATTTAATCCGCAACTTGAGGGCAGCAACTGATTTTGAAGAAACACACCAGCATAACAAACGTTTTTATGAAGCAACGTTTGCATTTTCTACTAGTATTCGCCTTGTCGTCGACATTCGACGACTTAATACACACGCTCTGATTACGAAGCAGAGTAAACAAAACGAAATAATGTGAATAAATGTGTGCACAATGCATTTTGTTGTTGTTTTTTTCCTTCAAATCAATTTTTAGCTAACTAAAACACTAGGTAGCCAGATAAAATTTATATTCTGCAAACCGCAAGAGTTTTATCTTTCGAATTGCATAGGTTTCACCTGAAAACGTTGCGTTATTGCGAAGTAATCGGTACCACACTGAATTTTCGCTTAGCGTTTTTTTTCGTCGCTCTCATAACAGCTGCTTACGAAGAAGAGTAAAGAAAACATGAAATGTTTTTTGTTGTTGTTGTTTTTTTTTTTACTTCAAATCAATTTTTAGCTGACTAAAACGTAACGTATTCAGATGAAACTTATATTCTGCAAACCGCAAGCGTTTTATCTTTCGAATGGCGTAAGTTTCAACTGAAAACTTTGCGTTATTGCGAAGTTATCGCTACCACACTGAATTTTCGCTTAGCGTTTATATATATACTATATATGTAAATTCGAATAAATTTCAAGATTTGTCTATTCTGTTTCCTAAGGCAATAAGGGAATTTCTCTTGTATATTTATAGGAACAAGTCGTTTCAGTTTACGAACAATGCGATTCCCGAGCAAGTTTTATGTGCTTTAAGAGTTATTGTTACAGTTAAACTTGTACAAATATAAATTTACGCTTAACTCGACTACAGCTAGTGAAATGTCAGACCAAAACCTAGTCCAAAGCGACCGGTAACGTGATCTAGGGAGCTGCTCAGCGATACACTAGCGGACAAATCTTCTAGCGACTTTTCACAAACGGTCGATATCACACCATTCGAGTCCACGGCGCCACGCATAACGAATTTACCCTTGGGTATGGCACAGTAGTAGCTGATTTGGCTAAGGGCACTACGATGCGGTACATTCACTAGCAACTGTACGCTGCCCTTGAGATTATCGCCATAGAACTGCGAATAGCAGAGCTCCAACTGTTTTGAACTGACCCTGGCAGACCATTGTTGACTGGCATCATCAAAGCGTGCCATAAGCGAAAGTTCCTTAGCGAATGGACCAAACACAGCTTCGTCCTTTTTGATGCACAGCTCTGTGCCTATGGCCAGATGCGGCAGTACCTGCTGCAGATATGACAAAACGACCCTGCCAGATAGTTGCTTCGGATTGAGATTAGCCAGTTGCAGGGACCAGGTGTAGTAATCGCCAAAGTAATCGGCTGTTAGACTCCACTCTTTGCTAGTTGTAGCTGTAGCCTCCAACTTGGTGCACAAACGCGATGTTGGAAAGTGCAAGCATTTGGCATAGAAATTAGATTTGGTATCTATGATAGCGGTGACCTTGGGATACAATTCTTTGGCTAGCTCATTATGGTATTCGCCATGATACATGTAGCCCAGCTGACAGTAAGATTGATCAAGGATACTCTCTAGCTTCAGCGTGTGACTTATGCCATAGCGGTTGAAATTCTGTGGATAGATAATCTTGATGCCTTCGAAAGCGGTTGGATGTATATCCCATAAACGTGCATGCAGCTGATCGGCAGTGCCGGGATTCCTAAAGCCAGTTAAATCCTTCAAGACCAAAGCTAACGTGGCGCTGCTTAACTGCTTCTCTAGCTTCGTTGGTGCTGCTTCATCAATCGTATCGTTTAACGCTTCTGGTTTTGTTACAGCTTGATCTGGAAATTCCTCTATACGCATTTCCCTATTGGCATTATCCAACACGATATTCACAGATCGATCTAATAATACATAACCCATGCCATTGTCATCGCCTTCATTTGCCATACGTACGCCAAACAAGCGTAAGAGCATGGTTTTCTTGTCATCGCTGACGTGCTCTCTGGACAATAAGTTTCCCATGTCGCTGCTTAGCTCTGCAAAGAGACAGAAAGAGAGACGCTTAGTGACGCTTAGTGACTGACTTTCTTGCCGTTTCATTGCTCCAATTTCCACAACTGCCACTTTTACCCCGGTTCAAAGTTTAAGCCCCCAGCCGTTCGGGCGGCCTCAAGTCTCACGAAAGAAAACGTCCAACAATTACCACATCCGCTTAATTTGTCGTACCGACTCGACCCCCCCAAAAACCGCCATAACCTTAGCCACAAAAAAAGCATAAAAAGTAAAGTTGCATTAATTAACGCAACTTTGCCCCCATTTGTGTCCAGTCGTCATCATTGGGCTTTGGCAGCCACTTTTTAGCGCTTTTTAGCTACCGTCAGTAGAAACCGTCGAAACAGTTGAAAGTTTTTCATTCTTTTTTGCCACTCACAAATGAATTGTCATCGTCGACGTGTGTTTTTCAGGCAGCGCTGCAACAGCTTTGGCTCCAAACTCCAACTTCAGCCCCGATTTACAGTTTTGCTAGACAACCAACACAAAATGGGTTTGTTCCATATTCTGTTGTTTGATGTAACCGATTCCCAGCTCGGTATCGTACCTCCCCCCCTCAATTATAACTTTAGTTAGCTCTAATTAGTTGCGCTTAAACCAGTCTAATTGTTTTCGTATTTCACCACCATAGAGGATAACAGTAGAAACACGCCTAACAGCGACACGAGACAAAAAAAAAAAAGAAAACTGAAGATTTTTCAGAAAATTGCTTGAGCTGCTTATTACAACGGCATTTTACAATAAAATTGAAGTTGAGCGAATATCATTGAATCAAATAAACTATTAATCGACTGATTCTTCGAATCTCATAAAAAACAGCTATTTTTACATCTCTAAACTTGACCAATACCCTTCTGAGAGTTGCACGACAATTGGTAGCCAAAAAAGTCTTGGAAACAAAAACAACAATGCTAACTATCGATTACTATGCCATACAAAAGATGTTGTTATCGATTAGCAATTGTCTTGCTCAAGCTTTAGACTTTTAAAAATAGCTGAGCCTTAAGAAATCAGCTAATTGATAAAATTTCCAACTAATCGATTGCAAACACTGGCTGTTTATTGCGTGATTCAAACCATTGATCGATTACAAACGGTTCAACAACTTATAGTTTGGCTTGTTAACTCTTAACCCTTTAGTGCCCAAATTTTAGAGTTATACAAATAGCTGTTTCTTATGGGATTTATGCTAGTCTTTAGAAATTATCTAATTTACAAAAAAAAACCCAATTAATCGATTTCATATGGTTCAACGACTTATCGCCTGGTTAGTTGTCTTTGAACCCTTGAGTGCCCAAGTTTTAGAGGTATAATAAGACTTAACGTCTGTTTCTGACGGCATTTAAAGCCTGGAGAAAAAAACTGAGTACTGTTACTGGACTAAAATTCGCTTATGCAATTACATATTCAAATTAAGGTAAATTCCTTAAGAGATTTATTATGAAATTCAGTAAAAATTTTGCACGTAGAGCGGCTGCATACATGTACACACTTAACACAATTATTTGGAAAAAAGGGAAATTCGTTGAGAAATTTGTAGGGAAAGTCAGCCAACGACAGTAGACTTGTACACTCTAAGACCAGGGTTAAGGGAAATCTATAAAAAAAATTTGGCTAAAAGTTACAAATTTTAGTTCGCTCAACACAAAGTGAGTACGTCTAGACTTGTACTTAGAAAATTTAAGCTAAATTCCTTAGTATATTCAAAAGGAAATTTAGCCACAATTTACGAAATCAAATTCCTTTAACATAAAGTAGGAATGACTGCAAACTTTTTCACTCTAAAACAATTAGTTGTAAAATTAATAGGAAATTTAGTAGGAAATTTGTAGAGAAATTTAGGCAACATTTTGTTAACTCTAATTTGCTTCACACAAAATGAGAAGAATCGTTGACTTGTACTTTCTAAGACAAATACTAAAGGGAAATTCTTCAGTAAATTTATTATGAAATTCGGCTAAAAATTTTCGAATTCCAATTCGCTTAACATAAGTTAGGAACGGCTGCAGACCCTGCTAACACTTCTTCTTCTTAACTGGCCATAACAACCCGTTATCAGGTTACGGCCTTATGTAAACTCATTCTTTCATTGGAATTGTGGTTTTACGTGGTGGGTCCCAAACCCTACGCACAACCCTTTTAAGGCCTCGAAATAACACAGTGTCATTATTAGTCGCCTCATACGACAAGCTTTGACCTGCTGAGGTGGTATTCTCTAACCCGCTCACCACACGGGCTAATCGGCTAATATTTACGAATTCCAATTCGCTTAACATAAAGTGAGCACGGCTGCAGACTTGTACGCTCTAACACTATTACTTGGAAAATTTACGGGGAATTCATTGGGAAATTCGTAGGTTAGTTATGAAATTTCGAAGTAAATTCAGCTAAAATTGACGAATTCCAATTCGTTTTACATAAAGTGAGTACGGCTAGCGACTTGTACGCTCTACTTGAAAACTTTAAAGAAAATCAGAAAATTTGAGGAAATTCGGATAAAATTTTATTTAAATGAATGCAGCTAGAGTCTTGTACTTCCTACGAGTTGTAGGTGAAGTGCGTAATATTATGATTAGTGAAGTCAAGTTTGAGTGTTGTTTTTGCTACGCATTCGAACTAGAGAATTCAAAGCTGAGAGTTACTTACGCTGCTTGAAGAGTTCAGCCAATAACGAAATTCCATATTCAATGAGCGTTACTTGGCTCTGCGCCTAACCAAGACGCAGCTTTGCCCCAAGGCATTGGCTAATACTACTTGAAGTAAGCTCAAGTGGATGTGTAGGAAATAAAAGCAGACAAGGCACAAGAGGCAGCACAATGGGACAGATGGACTGATGGACAGACGGACAGATGGACATACAGACGTGGGGACAGACAACGGGAAGGAAAAAGGAAATTGCAATTATGTTGCAAGAGTTGCAAGAGTTGGAAGAGTTGCAAGTCGTCAGGCCGTGTGCGTAGCAATATAAAGTATGAAAAGATGCTGTGCAACACAGCCCTTCTCCCTCTATCTCTCGCTGTCTCTCTCTAGCGCTGCTGCTTGTCTCTAAGAGTTCACTTGCGCTTGCCGCGATTTCTCTCGTTTTAATTTTAATCCAGTAAGCACTCCAAAAGGGGATTTCTTTGTCGTTGTTGCTGTTGTTCTTGCTTACACAATTGTCTTTTGTTGCCATAGTCGCTGTTGTTGTTATTGTATCTGTTGTTATTATTATCAGACAGTAGCCCATTTGTACGGCGCTTTAAAACGTAGCTGTATGTGTATTTGTATACCCTATACAAGAAGTGCAAAAGGGTATTATAGATTTGCGCAAAGTATGAAACAGGCAGCAGGAGGCGTTCCATGGACAAAAATGGTCAGGAGCAATAGTCGAGTCGATATAGACATGTGCGTCTGTCCGTGTTGGACCAGCTTTCTGCGACACTATAAGAGTTAGAGCAAAAAAATTTTACCAAAAGACGCGCATTTTCTCAAGGCTGAGCGAGTTTATCGAATGAAGTCGATATCTTACCCCGTTACAGTTTCGCGCGGTTTACAGCCGCTCCGTGGAATCTATCAACTTGAAACTTCTCAGTGCGTCGTATTTATGTGCATCTATGTTGCAAAAATTATCGAAATCGGATAAATACATCAAAAGTTATAGTCAAAAATATGCTAATTACACCCGCCCTTGCCCATAAACTGCTTTAAAATTCCACTACAAAATTTGGTGTGGAGACTCGTTAAAACTGCATTCACCTTTTTTTTTCAATGGAACCCCCCTTCCGCCGCAATCGATTTACCTTAATTACTGCCCCACCCCCCCAATATATTGATTTGAAAATTGTCACAGACATTAATATATGTATTTCTGATTCAACGATATTGGCCCAAGAAAACTGAAGTTATGGGTATAAAAGTAATCTTTGCTAACTTCCCAATAGGAAAACTTGTCAATTAGAACTTCCCAATAGGAAAATGTTTACAGGCATGTCGAACTTGTGAAAAAAGACATAAAAGCAGATACTTTTGTTCCCATTTTACCGTATGTTTTTATGAAGATAAAAAGGGTACAGGGTATTCCAATGTCGGCCACCGTCCCGACTGTCTGCATCAAATTTATATATATATATATAAATACATTTTTTTTTTCATTTTTATACTCTTTAATTAAAGCTCTAGCCCAGGATTATGTGCGGGCAAAACAAAAGGCTTAAAGTGTGGCAGTGTTTCAGCTAGCTTTAAGTTCTTGCCGCTCTATTTTACTAACTAATTGCAACTTGTGTAAATCCTTTACTTATTTATGCTGCTAAAGATACTGCAACTTCTATTTAAGTGATATGCCGCATAAGTGTTGCTTCTCACGTTGCGGCTATCTTCGTTTTTTGCGCCTTTGAGCGTACGTACTATCCCTGACGACGAGGACTGTAGACTCTTTTGTTTCCCATGATTAACTCACGATGCGCTCGAGTTGCCGTTGATAATGACGATAATAAGTTTGATAATACTTGCAACTGCTATTCATATACCACTACAACTACTGCTACTTACAAGCAACTGCTACTCTTATGTCTACTACATATTTTTGCATAATTTTGTGGCAGCACTTGACTTGGCTTTGTTGTTGCGGCTCCAGCTCTTTCAACTCTTACGTATAGCATAGAGCTCGACGCTCCGGCAATGCATTTTTGGCTGCCGTTCCGCAGGGGCTGCCGGCGTACGGGTTACTGCAACCTGGGTGGCAGCATTGCATTCGCACTGACAGACAATTAGTTGAAGTTGATCCAAAAACTTGCGCATAATTAGCAACCATTGTTGCATGGTTTCGGAGCCTTGGTTCGGTTCGAGTTTTTCACTTCTCTTGCATTTAAGCTTTTTTCATTGTAGTCGTTTTTTTGAATCCATGACCTCCCCCCCCCCCGCCCTTGCTGCTGCTTCTTATTCATAAGCCATATGCCGGGGCTGCTGCCTACTAAATTAGCTGTAAATGAGCTGCGGCTGCGGCTGCCATTGAAATGTGAAAACGTGTTACGCCCGCTCTGGGAACGCCCCGAGGGCAGACAGTGTCTGCGCCAAGCTGTTTTGAAGAGGAGCCATACTCAAATTTTTGGCACTCAATTGCTCCAAATAGCTTGAGTTTGTTGGTAAATAGCACTAAAAAAAAGTAGCTAGCTGCGGAAATTTAAGCTTTAAGGCTAAGTACGGCTCATCGGTTATGTCAGTGTGAAAGTACTATATACGTAAGAGCTTTGGTGCTACAAAAGCAGCATGACAACTTTCTTTCTACGGCAGTCGGGAAGATTGTATCAATAGGGTGCCCTATTTGCATGCCTACTCTGTTTTTCGTACTCTTTCTCATATTTACTCTCTTTTAACTTGCTTTGTCGGGCATGGTACAATGGGCAAGGTTGCCTGAGTGATGGGTATGGTTCAACCTGCTCTTATGAGACATCACACCCAACACAAATCTTATCTAATCTAATGGGACCTACCGACGTATAAGATTTCTTATACCATGGCACCGAAGTTAGCTTGGGAAAACTACAATAGTAGTATTAGATATCCACTATATTTAACTTAAGTTCTCTACACATAACTCAGTACAGATCCTGCCTTGAAGGTGAGCTTAATCCTGCCAGGCTAACTGCCTGACATAGTTAGGCCCTACCAGCCAGTTGCGAAGACGAGATCTGCAATCCGTTTGAGTCTCATTACAGTGAGGCTTGCCAAAAAGTGACAGGAGCAGAATTGTGTCCTACTCTGCTTTATACTAAAGCGACCAGGACAGCTATTACCGTTCAGGCACTGCGTGTTTTTAGTTTTATCGCGTTTGTCATTTTTAGTTAGGTTGAATTGGGTTCTTGATATAGAGCTTACAGGTATACCTATAGCTACTTGTCCCTTCTCCAACAACAAGGAAAAGTTCAGCGGTAATGCCTAATCTGGCAGGCTCTACGCTTAAACAGCTGACTGCTAAGCTATTTCGCTCAGAGAGACTTATTTTTTTTTGCCTATATCGAAGTATAGAGTATACTAAGCTGTTAGCAAAGACCTACTGAAGTGAGTGAGGAAGCCTGAAGCCCTGCCCTGTGTTAGGCTGTTCTGCGCATCCCGGGAGACCAAGTCACCATTCTTGCCCCACGAGCAATCAGATTGCTAAAAGGTGTATTGAAAAAGTCATCGTTTTGGGAGGGACGAGGAAAGGTCTGTTGTTGAGATTAAGGCG
Organism: Chymomyza caudatula; assembly: GCA_035041775.1. Classification (NCBI taxonomy): domain Eukaryota; kingdom Metazoa; phylum Arthropoda; class Insecta; order Diptera; family Drosophilidae; genus Chymomyza; species Chymomyza caudatula. Next base: position 771,101 of record JAWNKW010000150.1, read on the forward strand.
CTTTAAATGCGCTTGATGTTGAGGTCGTGATTTCGATTAGCGAAATTAAAAAAGTTGCTAAATTTGCGCTTTGAAAACGCTACAAGAAGCAGAAAATAAGTCTGCAATTTGTGCCAAATTAGGTAGAAAAAGAAGATACGCTCGTCGGAAAGTGCCCCCTTTGGGCTGCGCCCATGATAATTGCTGCTCTTGTTTTTAACTTTGCCACAATATTGTCTGCTCTTTGGGGTTTTCAAGCTCAAGTGTAACAAAATTATTGTACATATAATTATTTTTATTATTATGATGATGTTTCTTGTTGTTGTTGTCTGCTCCAAAAGATATACGAATAGCGTGCGCTAAAAATGTGAAATGCAGACACAGTGAAAAGACAATGAGAAAAACAGCAGTTGAAGAGAAACACAGAGAAAAGAAAAAAACAGAGAATTCAATTAGTTAGTGTGAAAAATATGCCAATGATTGTCAGTTTCAAGTGTCTTATGATCGCTCTCTGTGGAGCAGTGGAAATTGTGGTCGCAACTGAAAGTTGGGGGCAACAGGGAATCAGGCGCCCCAATTGCCATGAAGCTACTTGTTCTTTTTGTGCCACTGTCTTTGTCTGTTGCTGTTGAGCCCGCATAATTTTAACGAAATTACAATAAACAAAACAAAAAAAAACATTAAATCCCACATATGCCTGAAAATATAGAACACTGAAATCAACATGTTCAAAAACAGCTATTAAAAAAATGGGAAATAAAATGAAGGATTGCATTGTACGCGCTGCACTCATTTCAATCCCAGACCCCAGTCCCTGTCCCGAACCCAAACTCAAGCCCTCAAGCATGCTTGCCACTGTCACGCTTGTTTAAAGTATGATGAATGAATTTTAAATGAAAATTCCGATGTTGGCAGAAGTATCATATAAAAAGTGCCCGCCAGCACATATGCATCTCCCTGCAGCAGCTGTTTTTCCAAAGCTATTGAACTCAACTGTAAGTGTGCACATAGCTGCCGTCTCAAATGCTACTTACCACAAATTTATTTACTTAGTTTATCATAAAAAGTGGTCCACAAATTTCACAAAGAGAATTTTGTACAGTTTGTTGTCTTACTGTTTTATATTACTTTATCTTTATTGTACAATTAGCAATCGAAATATTTATGTGACAATCCAAAATAGGAATGAAATTTATAAGACTGCTTCGTTGCTTGAAAATTTTGCTGCACTCTGAGTTATTATTGAGCCAAGAACCATTTATTAAATAAGGATATTGTATCAATAACCTTGTTAATGTCCCCGCCAAAATATGGCAAAGCCTACCATCTTTTCTTGAAATCTTAAGAAACTTCTAGCGCACAATTAAGAAGACGAATCCCTTAATAGCGTTGGTTATAAGCCAAGTTTTCATTCCGTGTGAATTCTTTGAAACAGCCAAAATCCATTGAAGTATTTAGTTCTTGGAATCTTGAAATACTCCTAACTGACGATAAAAAAAACGACCGCCTTAATAGCGATGATTATAAACCAAGTATTCATTCTATGTGAATTCCTTGAAACACTCAAACTCAGTCGAAGTATTTGGTTTTTGGAATCTTGAGATACTCCTAACGACCGATAACAAAAACGACTGCCTTACTAGCGTTGATTATTAGCCAGGTTTTCATTCCGTGTGGATTCGTGGAAACACACAAAGTCATTAGAAGTATGTAGTTCTTGAAATCTTAAGATACTCGTAACGGCCGACAAAGAAGCTATGTCTCCATTCCGTGCGAATTCGTTCTCAAAATCAATTGAAGAATTTTGTTCTTGAAATCTCGAATGTTACTGTTTTATAAAATGAGGCACAGAAAAAAAATAACTAACTTTGAAAAGAGTTCCACGATAAATTGTAGTTTTCTACATGTTATGGTAACTCTTAATACATTGTTAAGTGCATTCACTATATTTGGTCTTCGCAGCTACTCAAAATGCGATTAGTCGCTTGACGTATCTTTATTACTTAGCTTCCGCTTCAACTTTCAATGCGCTATGAAAAATGAACTAGTTCCTTACAAGTTACAAAACGCTGCTAGTGTCGCGTCGTTTTAAGAACTTCAGTTTAATTTCAGCTTGTATGGATAAGAAGTTATGGAAATATAAAAAGAAGAAAACGCCTTTTAGAACTCTAATGTACAGTTCCAGCGAGAATGCTGATATATTAAGGACTTTATTGATCAATTTCGTATATATGAAGAATTTCGAATTTTTTTTTAAAGAAGAACTTAATTGCTGTTAATTTGATGCCATGCATCACTGTTTAAAGTGTGTTTTACTTCCATCACTATTGATGTTCACCAACACTGTTAAATAGTTTTGAAACTGAAAATAGGAATGTTTTTTGTCAAATAGTTTCTCTGTTTGTTCACAAACGTGCGTACCTGTAATGCCAGCAGTGACGGTTAAGGATCTATTGCATCTTGCTGCGCTCTGACGTTACCCAACACTGTTAAATCACATGCTTAGTGTTATTATGCAGCCAGTCCATTACATACCTACTCATACTCACTGGCTTCAAAGAGCTCCAGCATATGCTCCTTTTCTTGTGTTTCCAGCACATTTAACTCATAGCTTTCATTCACGCGCTTCAAGTAACCCGCACAAACCCCATAGGTTAACATCAAGCCAAGCGGTTTCTCTAGCAAATGCGTGGAAATGTTTAGCTTACGACCCAGACGCTGCAACAGCTCATCCTTGGTCATGGCCTCGTCGTGTGGTTCGAGGTAACGCAGCAAAGTTTTTACCTCCTGGCTAGGCATTTTTAAGCAGAACTTTAGCAGGCAGAGAATTCCGATGTGTGTTACGACATGTGATGTGTCCGAATCAAAAACTACAAAATGACTTTGTCAGCACAGCCTGCTGCTACAAAAGTCGGCACGGGGCAGGCAGGAAGTTGGCCCTGACGTGCAATGCCTTACAAGTGCAGTTGCCCACTCGGCATACCAAATTGAGTTAGTAGCCGCTAGCCAACGGAGAGAGCGAAACAGAGACAGAGCCAAGACCGAGCTGGCACATCGGCATGCGTAACGCATTATGGCCAGCTACCTGGCTAGTTCCTCTACCTACCTCTGTGGCTATCTACCCTAACTACAAATATGCAACTATATCTAACTATCTAGCTATTGAACCAGCTAAAGACGTAGGTAGCAGGTAACCTGACGACGCAGACTACTAATTGGTAATTGGATTATGTCTTACTTGCCATTAGAGGAGGACACAGGCAATTCCCAGCGTGGACAGTCCCTACCCTAAAGGTCAACGATATCTGCTCAGTGTTTAGCGCATTTTCTTTGTGTCGTTTGTAATGCAGTATTGCCAGATGGTTTAAGGTCCCTTTCCCACTCTCGCGCGCTCTCTCTCGCTCGCTGGGGTTGCATGCTTTTAATTGACTTGCATTGAAATTGCATAACAATGAGCAGACCCCGAACCCGGTCTTGGCCAGACCCAACCCAACGGCTTGATTGCTGCGTCAATAGTCGTGCTATTGACGTTTTGCATTTTTTACTTACGGATTTCTTACCCTGCTCCCCCGGTTCGGTTCGGTTCAGCTCCTGGGTTTGCTGTCACATTGCAATAGATAGATGTAAGGGATTGTGTAATTGGTAATGTAAAGTGCAGGTCGACTGTCAACTTGTGCTCCCTTTTTATTTCTCTATATATCTATATATCTTTCTTTTCAATTTTGCTTTGGCCGTTTTGTATTACTGCCAGTTTCTTACATATGAAAAGTACTCTTCAGTGTTTTTTTTCTTTTTCGATATGACGTACAGTAGAATTTCGCTTAGACAATCTACGACAGCAAAATCATCTCGTCAAATCAGCTACTTCAAAGCTTTTAAAAAAAACTGTGAACCAATCTTTAAAAGCAGTTTCGAGAGCCTAAATACCTAAACTGGTCGATCAGCTTTATTTGGTTAAAATTTGGTGTTCCTAAACCTTGCGGTCACCAAGTTTTAGGTGTTCATACGGACGTAAAATTTGAAGAAATTGCAAGCACTTATGAAAAGTTGCTTTCAGTTTGAAAAACAAAGTATATAATTGCTGCTACTCCTATTAAGCAGTGTGTCTTTTCGAACACAACTCCGAAATATAATTTTCAGAAGTTCTGTCGCAACTACGGGTTTGTATTAAAATTTTGTGAAAAAACAACCTTCTAGAGATTGCTGTGTCCCCACACACGTTAACGTTTTCGGAGTCGATTCCCAAGTTTTTCGGAAACACAACTCCGAAAAATAAAATCTTCAGAAGTTCTTTCTCAACTACGGGTTTGTTTTAGAAATTTGTGAAAAACTACCTTCTAGAGATAGCTGTGTCAGCACACACGTTAACGTTTTCGGAGTATTTGAATTTTTACTGTATTTATAGCAACGCTGTACACTCTTTTTTTTCTTTTTTTCTTTTTTTGTTGCAGTTTGAACTTGTTTAATCAATTTGCTTCGATTTTATGTCTCTGCTTTGTCTAACGATTGTCCATTGTGTGGCTTTTGGGGTTGAGGATTTTGTTGCCTGGGGCTTGGGTTTTGGCTACCAACTTGGAAGCTATCAACGGTTTGATTGATTTGCCAAACTATTTATTAGTGTCAGACGTTTGTGTTCATTGGTAGTTTTGGGAATTTCAATTTAAATTGGTTCTCTCTCTCTGTGTCTCTCTTGCACGCTCTCTGGCATACAACAACTTTCACTTGCATTATGGTTAAACACAAGTACTTGTTGGCTTTAAGTTTCCCACACATCCTGAGATCTCAAGCGCATAGCGGTTTTTTCCCACCATTAAAGACACCCCACTTTGTGCAGCATGCCGTCTAAGCTATCTGAGATGCAGCATCAGCTCATCAAGTCACACACAAAACATGCAACAAACCGAAAAGTGCAACAAAGCATGCTCCCCACAAAACTGAAGGCAGCCACTCTCTAGCTAGAGCTGGAAGCCCCCATGCAACACTCGACCAATTGTCGGTTCTTGCTACCGCTCCCGCTCCTGCTCCCGCTCCCATCACCACCTCGACTTGCTGCTTTTGGCAATTTTCAGCATTTAACCAAATAAACCTCTCAACCTGCACATTCACATGCAACGTGCGATACTCAGAATCGCCGAGCAACAGCATCCGCAACCAGTTAGATCCCCATCCACATTGGCATTGGCATCATTATCAGCGTTTGTCTTCCCTTTTGATGTTGCTTGTTGTTGCATTGTTGTCTTCTGACTTGCTGAATGATGTAGTCTTACCTTGGTTTAAATTTTCTACATTTGCCGGTACCGAACCGGCCTGTCTTTTGTGCACACTGCTTGGATCCCAACTGAGCTAAAACTGTCTAAAACGCTTGCAGCTTTCCCATACACTAAGCCCTGTTTTATGCTCTCACAGCGGGCATATTAACTGCTCATTTAGCTAATTTCCTACTTCCGCATTAGATGGGATTTTTCTTTTTAATTCGCCTTTGTCATAGCTACATTAACTGAGCAAAACATGGAGAATTTGATACGGAAATTAACCAAAAAAAAAACTATGCACTATTTCATGAAAAGCAGTATCAAGAGGAAACTTCAACCTTTAACTAACAACCTATAAGTCACCTGTTTATACTCGTATGTAAAACTAAATCGGTTCATTTTACATCGTTAATTGATTATACAGAAATATCCGTTTTTTAAACAAAAGCGGTTAGTTTGACGAAATCATAAACATATCTAGTTTATTCAGCAGGGAATCGTGTAAAAGAAATCAGCCCACCTCAATGCCTTTGTCTGATTGTAGGTCTTCTTAAAAGGATAAGTTAATGTAGTAATTTTGAATCGGAAGTGTGTATTCTCGGAAATCGTTAGGAATGGTTTGTTACCTAAAATTCTCCCTTTATTTTATCTATTTTTGGCAAGTTGCTTCATTGGATACGGACTCGAGATCCCGTTTTCAGCTAAATCGGTCAGAGAAAGACGTTACGGTGTTGCCTTTTTGGAAACTCCCTTTAAAATCCGTTGAAATCTTGTGTTTTATAGATATATAAAATATAGATAGCTTCCATTTATTATGATATTAGCCCTTTTGTATTGGGTGAAACTGAAAAAAATTACCTGGCGTTTTACTAATCACTGATTGCCTTTAAGCCTTTAAAATGACGCATTCATTACGTAAATAGTCAATTTTATGAAAATAGTCATTTTTCTAATTGAGCATATCAAAAATTAAATTTTATATTAGAATTGCAGAGACTAAAACACTCTAATATTTGAGGGTGTGCCAGAACTCTCTATAAATCTGAAATCTCCAGCTGATTTGGCTTTTATTTTCATCTTAATTTTCTTGAAAAAAGCATCGCTTACAAACGTTCCTGTAAGAATCTTTTTCTAAGATTTATTTCTGACAAAACGACGATTTTTTTTAGCTTGAAGTGCGCTTGAAAGACATTTCTCATGCCACTCCTAACTCTACGTTTTAAAATGAAAACAAATGGTCTTGAATCCAAGTAAGTGCCAGAAATCTCTAGCAAATTTAGATTTCATTTTCAAAACCGTCGGTCAAAATCCTATCAGGAGGTTTTCGGTGTTCTTAAACATATTTCTGATGTTGTGTCTTTCAATCGTTGTGATTTCTTTTAGATTGGAATTCTGTTGAAAGAGATTTCGGGTATAACACTAGGTGGCACACTGAAACAAAATGGATTTTCTTTAAAAGTGGGGTAAAGAAATCCCTAGACGATTTGTCTGATTTCTTGAAAAACCGTCGGTAAACATCTTTCGAAACAACGAAGAAAGATACTTAATCCATACGGAAAAGCCTTGGGAAAAACAAATATGATGTGTGTACATAGCGCTGCCAAATCTCGGATATCCAAAACTTGTCTCTACTCCGTGGTCATGGGCAAAGAGCAGACATATACAAGCCCAAATCGCGCTTAACTGAAAGTTTTAGCTGATGTAGAAGACCCATACTGTGCATAGCTTGGTGGCAACTCTGGCTGGCATAGTTTGGCGTACAATTTCATAATTTTTAACTCGAAGTCAAATTGAGCGCAATTTTGTGCATGCATCATTGTTAGTTGGATAACTTTGGAGGAGTCATCACCGTCCAGCTGGTTTTGGGATACTGTAAAACGGACAGTTAGCCACTGTCTTGGCAGTGTGGCCACGCCCACCGCCCCTTTTGCACGTTACTGCGTCATGTTGCGCTTTGTTTGCATTTTAGTCATGAACTTTTAAACATTTGTCATGCATAATTTACGCGCCAAATGTATTGGAAAGAATTTTAAATTGATTGTTATTGTAGTTGTTTTGCCTGCAGGATATAAGAACCGTGCACGAAAAACTTGGCAAAAGTCAAACATTAGTCAAAGAGTTTTGTTAGGTTACGTCTGCGGCGTCTCTGCCGCTCTCTCAGCCGCTCTCTCTCTCTCGCTCTCTGAGCACTTGAAGTGCAGCTTTGGCCGCACATCAGTGTCAATAATTAGCTTAACCCATTAATAACACGCACAGCGAAAAGCAGCACATTACAAATAGCCGCAGCAGTTTTTTTTTTTTTTTTTTTGTTGCTGAGCACTTGAGTGAGTCAGCAGCGCTTCATGATGATGGGGGCGCCCGTAGACGCGCTTTTTCCTGGTTATGGCGCTGCCCTTGCCCACCTGGACATTTAAGATTAATGATGCTTGCCTGCAGCTTAGTTCAGATACAGTTTGATGTCTGCAGAGCTTGAAAAAAGAGTTCAACGGCAATAAAAAGACGGGAAAAAAATAAAAGCTATAAAAGTAGAAAAGTAAAAGTTCATTCACTTTGGTGCGCTGCGTTGAGATTCCGACAAACATTTTGGACACGAAACGCAATGCTTCATGTTGTACTACGTAACTTATGGGTTTATCTTTCGACTGTGCTGCTACGTTTACTCTTTCCAGTGAATCGTTAGCAGCCGCAGCAGCAGCAGCAGCATCATCTTCATTATTGTCTTTGTCATCGTCATCATCATCAATGTCGGGGCTTATGTTTTAAGCTTTGCAGCATTTTTTGTTTAAATCACACACACACTCAGCGACATACTTATGCAGAACACACACACCGACAATGGCTGATGATTAAATTTTGCTGATTCAGTTTTTCGTTTTGCGGATTTTGTATCTTTGTCTGCTCAAAAAAAAAAAAAAAAAAATATGCCAAGAAGCGCATTCAAAGTTAGTCCTGAAAAACCTTGGCGTACTCTGCTCGTTTTCGAATTTCGTTTGTTTTTTTTCATCACTTTTTTCAGCTTTTTTGGTACAGTCACTTTGGCTTGTTTACTTCAAACCTGAAGATATTTCAAATTTTGTTCTTAATCAGCAAGAAAAAATTTCTTGTAAATATAGTTGCATGAGTTTGTTTTAAGCTAGAACTGAATTTGAGCGTGGGATAATAATTATGATCATATAATTGAAGTTGCGACACTTGGTAACTCTTCGCTGTCGGTTTTCGTTCTAAACAGAACTATCTGGAATGCTGCTAACGGACTTAAATATAGCAATGAGCATGTAATGCGAGTAAGTGCTTCCTCGAGCCCTACATCTACAGTGTGCTCTATCGGAATTTTTGCCTATTTGCTAGTTTTTCTTAAACATTTTTAAGTTATATGAAGCGTTAAGTTACTTGGAATTTTTGAGGCATGGAGTACAAATCCATTCTGTTGTTGTTCTAGATCTCTTTTTTTTTTTTTGTTAAAAAGCACCATTTCTTGCGGTGTCTCATTTTTACGGGCTTTTAGTTTCTGCAATCGCCATTTGGATAGTAGTTAATTTAAGTATGACTTGACGTCGCTGGTTTGAGAAAAATTTGGGTACCCCGACCTAGATGATCTGTTTTGATTTGAAATGCATTTATCATGACCTGACTATGGGATAGTATTGTTATTAGTCTACTCAAGCCATTCCTGACTTATGCCCAGGAATTTGTTCCCGCAACATTTCAGCTATAAGCGAAGCGCCTGCAAACCAAACTATCTAATATGTGGCGAGCTAGAAATCTTATCCAACCTAATTTTAACTAATTTTCAATGTCTAAGTGTGCCAGATATTTGCTCCAATCGAATTTTAAGCCAAAAGAAATGCGTTGTTGTGTCAGAAGTAGCTTAAGTTCATTTGAGAAACTGTCATAAAAGTAAGCTGAAAATTTACACACTCCGTATAATATGTGGTTTAAGTAAGCTGATTAAGTTGTTGTAACTGGCTCAAGGTGTACAGTTTGTCATTTCATAGGCTGAAGCTTCTCTAAGTTGGTTTAGGCTTAGGAACCGTATGAAATGGTATTCGGCAGACATCTCCGCCCAAGCACTAATAGGCAGTTTTTTTTGGTAGTATCTTCCATAGAAATTCGTAGTAGTGCTGCTTTCATGTAAAGTCAACACTAGCTAGTCTCTTCTTCGGCTCCTTAATATCATCATCATATGACCATCATGGGTTAAGCACTCAAACTTAAACCTAACTCACTTATAGAAGCGCTAGTATAATACATCAAAAAGCCTAGACAGACAGGGATAGATAGTGAGGAGCATAAGAAGAAGACAGACGTGCAACAAAGCCAATAAATTGCCAAATGTGAGACAGTCGGCAATAAGCGGTTAAACGGTGCCTGGGGATAGACAACGGTCAATGCATTCGCCTGCATACTTAACGCGCTCTTTGGCTGCCACTAGCTGTGTGTGTGTGCCTGTGTGTCTGTGTGTGTGTGTGTGTGTGTGTGTGTGTGTGTGTGTGTGTGTGTGTGTGTGTGTGTGTGTGTGTGTGTTCGTGTTGTCGGTTGACATTTGATTTGTGACGCGTGCCGCTTTAACGAGCCGTTCGACGAACGTTGTTTTAGTACCATAATTGTGGAGGGGGGGTCAATCAGCGAGGGGGGGGGGGGTGGCTTATGACTAGGGCTGACGGCTATGTCTAGGGCTGACGTAGCGACGTGCCACATGCCACATGGCCTGAGTTCAGTTATTGCTATTTCTGTTATTTTTATTGTTACGATTGTTTTAATTTTGTTTGTTGCAAACAAATAGGCGGAAAATTTGATGACTCTGGCAACGGTAATGCTTACTAGGAAATTGGAAAAATGGAAATTGGTTAATGGGAAATGACTGCTGCATTTTGTTGTTATTATGCAGCACGCGCGTGTTGCGGCCTCATTAAATTCTTGATTTATTAATTATGCCTTTTGTATCTGTTATTGTGTGTGTCGAAGTTTATAAACACTAGATTAAGGCATTTGAGAATAGTTCTAAGAAAAAATTTCTGGAAATCTTCAAAAGATTAAGTACTGTGTGAGTAGCAAGCAGTTTAAGGGACTGTATAAGTCCTGGCAGGCAGACGGTTCCTACACGAACAAACTATGCAACTTTGCTTGGTGAAAAGCAATGCCGCATGTTGCAGCCATGAAGAAGGTGTGAAATTGCTATAGAAATCTGCAGTAGAAGTTAAGCTGCGTTGCGGGCTCTGACGAAAACTCAGACTAATTCATTCTTGGTCCATAGGTGTAAGAACAGTCGGTCGAATAAAATTGAATTCGCTCCCTGCGAAGGGAGCCAGAGTTGAATTTCCTTGTCCGACTTGTTGGAATTGATGACGGACGGAGTCGTCTTAGTGAGAGTCTGAAACAGCGATAGAGAACGTCGAAGTTCGCAACAGCCAGAAAAATTAGCAGACAAAAAGAGTTGCCCTGTTGCCGGTTACTACTTTCAATAGTCTTAACTTCTGCTTATTTCTTTTAGCAGAGTAGATACAATGGGCAAAACTGGCCTGAGCTCAGCTCTCTTTTTAATAAGTCGACTCACAAGCTATAAAGCCATATATGGACATGGTTACTACGGTGCAAGGGCCGGAGGTAGAAAGTGTGTAGAAGAGAGTGAAGTTTGTGATAGCAAAGTACTCGATGGTACGACTAAATCTATGTGCTCTTGGCTATGCCTTATTAAACAGGGTGCTCTCATTTCGCTCAAGTTTACCATTTTTTTTTTGACATTCTGAAGGGAGTGGAAAGCCGCTGTTTGCAACGAAACTGAAAATGCTCTATTCAACTAAAGCGAGCATTTAACATGCGATTACCTGGTTTAGTATATCTTGCTCTGGACTGTCTAGTGAGATGGACTAACATCCAGCGTAGGTTGGTTACGTGCTGTATGCACAAAGTAGCTCTAGGGAGAAAGGTGCACAATGCAGCTGTTTTAGGAAGTCGGCGTAAGTGTAGAAAGCGCCTGAAGGCAAGGCCGTATCGTATTAAAAAGAAGAAGAAATACAAGTTTAGCCTGAGATATCTGCTTGGCAGAGACAGATATGTGCAGATTCTGCAATGAGCAGTGTACGATATAAGAACTTGTGCCGTAATAAAGCGTGTTTCTGCCGGATCTGCTGTGCGTCTGCTTAAGAAGCCCAAAAGTTCTTAACACAATATAACTTACTTTACATATTGTGGCAGTTTGTCTGGTCTCAGAGTTTCACAAAATTACTTAACTAGCTAAATGTAACTAGTATTTTTTTTTTGTTCTAATGATAATTCGCAATACTTTGGTCTCTTCGCTAATGATTTTAAAATGACTTCCTCTTACGGAGTTTGTTTTTCTGCTGCTAATATGCCACATGGCTCTTTTTGTGTGGAGCCACACAGCTGGTAATTTGTCAAATTACTGGGTTCGTTTAGACCGCTCCGGAAGTCATACGACTGCGCACGACGACAGTTTGCACTCTGTGCCTCATAAATGTGTTTGTTTTTTGTAAAACACTTTTTTTGAATTCAATTTTTGCCGCTTTATGGAAGAATCGAAGCGTAGCATTGGAACCAAGCCGGACAACAGGTGTTTGACGCGTCTCGCTCTTGCTCTCTCGATCACTCGCTGGCCGTGCAATGAAGCAAGACTGAAAGTCAGCGTGCAGTATAAAGTTACCATGGTTGTCGCCCATCCTACAGGAAGTTCTTGTTGCAGACTTTAGCTACATACGCTTGGCAAATTCCTCAAAACGCTTGCAATTCATATAAGTTCCCACACTTGCAGCTCATTTGGTTGGCATATGCAGCAAATATGCCTTGATAAATTGTCGCAAGTGCTGCGTATCTGTAGCTGCAGCTGTGTATCTTATAGCTATACTATATTTATGGAAGCTGGTAACGCCTTGTGGGATTGCCGCTGGGGTCGCTAACCATTGCGGTTCTATTGTACTCTATTAATTTAACATATTGTGCGACATGTTGCAGTTGCAGCTTATAAAAATAGTTGTTGTTGTCGTCTTCATCTTCATCTTAGTTCTCCCCAGACAGCATTTAGACAAAGCCACAGCCAGAGCCAAAGTACAAAATGTATCTTATAGATACTATAGATACAACTGCAGCAATTAGTGCTAAAAATAGCATCAGCAGAAGCAATGAGCTGCAACAGCCGTTGCCTTCTGGGGATTCCGAAATAGTTTAGGTGTCATTTTCACACACAAACACACGCTGCACTCACTTACACTCTCCCTTTGTATGCAGACAGTTTGCTTGTTTATTTTGATGGGAATGTGTCTAAACATTTAATCTAAGCTCGTCACACACAAGTTGGCCAGAAAGTGGCCTTAAACTAAAGTACTACTAAATCCTTAGCTCATGTTGTTGTCGTTGTTGTCTGTCTGTCTGTCTGTCTGACTGTCTGGCTCCAGGGTAGTCAAAGCAGCCTAAAATACAATAAATATGCATGCCATTCCCGTATCTGAATACAATTTATCAAAATACCAACAACAAACAATCAACAGACAGCTGCATTTTATCAGAGAATTGATCTATTCAGATCTTAAATGAAAAGATACAGAAGCTGAATAATAGCTACAACGAAAAATGCACGAAAATTGTCCTAAAACTTAATTAAGCATGGAAATATTTCATAGATGGTTAAAACAACAACGACAGCAATACAAAGAGCATGTCACAATTTTTATCAATCAGATTCAATTTTAACCGGCATTTGAAACGGAAAATATTTTCCTGTTTGCAATGATTGCTGTGGTACAAAAAGCATCTCACTTCTAATTAGAATTGACAGCAGGGCTGAAAGTATAGTGGGGTGTGTGTAATATGCCTTTCTATAGCATTGTCTATAGTCAGTCAGTCAGTCAGTGTGTCTGTCATTGAAGCAATTTATTGGGCAATACTCTAAGTAAATACAGCTGTGTTTTTTTCCAGCAACCGCGCAAATGCTGCAAAGCGAAAAGTCAAAAGGAGAAAGGAATGGAAATGGGTTTTTGGGTCTTGGGTCTTGGGCCAGAGAATGACATAGACTATCCTGTTTACATAATATGTCAATTAATGCAATGCCAAGCGCTCCTTAAGTGCCGAGCTCAACCCTCTTAACATAAACGATTTCATGCTAATGTCATTTCAATTGAAATATCTTAATTTTATAGCAGGCGAGAGAGAGAGTGACAAGGGCCTAACGACTTTGTCATACTCTCAAGTCAGTTGCTCAGTAGTACATAAACTTTAATAAGATTGAAACTTCTATATTCTCTTCTTTATATACAAAATTTTTGCTCCACAATCATTTTTTTTGCTCAACTACTATTCTTATCGATTCTCATATGTCGTAACTAAGCGCTATAGTAGTAAAGAGAAAAAATAAAGTAAAAATATCTATCTACCTCTTAGGTAAAGCGATTGCAAGCAAAGCGAGCAACGCGCGGAGCCCCCTAGTTAACCCTAATTTTATAAACCAATGGAATCAAATTCATTCAAAGATGACTTGTGCTTTCTGCGTAGCGAAAGGGACAGATTATATTACTTTACCGCAAAAAAGTATTGAGATTGGCCAAAAAAGTACGATTTAAGCACAGCTGACAACTTTTCCGTTGTATAAGTAAGCGATATAAGTTTCCTTTGCTACAATGTTCTGTAGATAAACAGTTTTAATATATGGATGTCGAACGTGACCAGTAGCGCTATACATAGTGAAAAAGTTGATAAGTAGTTGTGCCAAGGAAAAGGAAAACAAAAATGTATTCGAACGTGACCAAAACTTGATTTCGTAGCCATTTATAATAATAAATATCACATTTTATTACTAAATATTTTATTTCATTGAAAAGACATTTTTTTTAGCAAATTATAATGTGACACGATAAGTGACATTGCGAACGTAACATATTTTTCTATCAAAGTTTACTTGGCCTATAATTCATATATATATTAATGAAAAAAGGAGAAACATGTAATAATAATAGTTTGTTTAGGGAGTAAATATTAGACTAGACTCTACTATATTCTTTAAAGAATATGGGATTATTTCCACAGACATAACAACCGTGATAGAAAAATTAAAAGTTATTAAGAAAACATTAATTATTTTCGTAGTAGCAAATCAATAACGAAATGGGTATAGATGATGCTTTTCGATCACGAATGTGACATGAGAACATGGAAAATGGAGAATAATAAATGTAAGAACTTTCTGTGAGAATATCCTTATCACGATGACACGATAGTAGAGTAGACGCTCACAGATTCGAACCGCTTGGTTTTTCGCTTAGTGCTAATTTCTGTTGTATTGAAAACAAGAAAGACTACTAAAACGGACTTTAAGATATTTTTGTAAATAGAGAGAAGTTCAGGTGAAGGTTTTATATAGTAAGGCACAAGTTTTAGAAGAATTATGACAATTATAAAGCCATGATGATGGAAATATATGCGAAAAGCATAACTCTGCTTATGCTTATGTTTGGGTCCCGGAAACGTGAAATTTTTTTTGGTACGATTCCTTCAATTACGTATCTTAAGAAGCTGCATATGTAGAAAAGTTAAGGAACCGAATTCGGGCTTAGAATTGGTCATCACATCAGAGTTGTGAGGTATTTAGGGTTATTTTGCTGCTTTTGAGTTTATGATACTCTGGTTACATCTTTTGGTAGTACTTTTACTTCTCAAAGTAGGTGTTAGAAATAGATCGATTACGATTAGAAAAGGCTCAACAGGTCCGAATTTTGAGCTATTTAGGATTATTTTGCCACTTTTTGAGGTTCTTGTACTCTAGTTACATCTTTTGGTACCACTTTTACTTCTCAGTTTAAGAGTTAGAAAGAAATCGATTACGTTTCGTTATCCATACTTTTAATCCGTCACTGATTCCATATATAAGTTCATAGTAGACCAAAATCTTGCTATAAGCTACAGCGTATAAGAACCCGCTGAGCAAAACCAAGTTCGCTGGGGTTCTTTTGTTTTTTCACTCTCTCTATCTCCACCACTCTCCCCCTCTTGGTTCGATTTGACTTGGCTTGATGTCTTCTTGGCTGTGGTTTAATGTGGCATAAAGCATGGCATACTAGATATGTATGGAGCGTATCTTTTGTTATGGCGCTACGCCTAAACAACATTATCGGGCATAAAAGTGACAGGCGCTCTAAATTTTCTTTGTCAGCGGGTGGCGGGTGGCGGTTGGCATGTTGCATAGTTTTAGCTCTACCATTTGCGGGGTTATATTAATTTGATTTTTGCAAGAATTGTATAAATTGCGCAGATAGCCAGCATTATGATAGATAAATCAAAGCTTGACAACTCAAGAAAATGGTTTTTCGCAAAAAGGGCCAAGTTGGCGTTGAGGTTTGCGGGTTGGTTTAATCTTGTGCCTTGGACTTTGAGGGTTGTCTGTAAATCATATGAAATTCTAGTACTTGCTGCACTTTGCCAAATTGAAAATGTCGCTATGATTTATGTGCAACATAACTGTGTTAACACTTCATTTGAGCCACGTACTAGAGTGAGGGGCCTAAAAAACAGTCTATAAGTAGTAACAGCCTCTTAGCTCAATTAGTGTTAAGCTGTATCTTAAGGCTAAGCCTTAATAGCTTATGTGTATCTGTGTGTGTGTGTGTATCTTTGTGTGTGTGGCCACAGACAAATCCCTGTAAGCGCCTTTGCTGTCAATTATTTTAAGCTGCATTGTTGTTACCATTGTGATTGTATAATAGCTGCAAACTATAAATGTAAATTTTCCTCATCTTTTTCTAGGTAAGTGCCGAAAACATGATGTCGTATGCAACTGCTCGTAAGTACCAGGCCATAAATAACAATCACACCTATGCATATCACTCAGCTCGAGGGGGCCCAAAGTGTGCTATAAAATGGGGCAGGAAAAATCAAAAGGAAAACGCATAAATTGAAATCGACATGTGAAATGAATGAAATGTTTTGGCAGTCGTTGAGTTTTTATTGCCTGTTTTCACACAATCTCACAATCATTCACACGCTCACTCGCTCGCTCGCACTGTACTCACTTTATGTCCTCGCCAGACATTTTCCTAGGCGGGCGGCACTTTTCCTACTACAAAAGACACATCGACATACACTAATTGCATGTCATAAATTTTGTGTGTGTGTGTGTGTGTGTGTGTGCACACACTTGAAAATCCCAACAGGAAAAATGAAAACGCCATGCATAAATTTTCCATATATGCCTTGAGAGTGCTTCAGTTTTCGCCGCTTTCCCTTGAAAACACTTCCTTGGCTTCCTGCCTTTTGTTGCTTTCGCCTTTTTGGAGGCATAAAGTTGTCAAATTATTTGTCAAAAATGTGCGCCAGTTGTTGTTGTCGTTGTTGTTGTTGCCAAGGTGCGAACAACAAAAAGCGACAACTAATTTGACACGTGCATGTTTGCCGCAGCAGCAGCGACGCAACATTAGCAGCGGCTTTGCATCTATTTTTGAAGTTGTTGTTCACAACTAAACAGCTGCATTGACATTGAATATGAAACACACTCACGCACACTCACGCACACTCACGCGCACTCACACAGATACATAGGAAGTGCCTTTTGTATCTGTAAGATACATTTGCTTGCTTAAGTGCTGCACATATTAAAAGGTCAATTGGCTTGACACACAGACAGACAGACGCACAAAATACTAAAACTAATACCAACATATATGGTACTCTCGAACAATTAAGGGCTTGCTGCTGAGTCACAGCGGTTTTACTCATAGCTTATGAGTACTCATAAGCAGCGCCTTTGTTACCTAATACAGGTAACTGCTATTCGCCAGATACAATCTGCCATAAAGTATCTAAACAATTATTTTTGGCTATTTCATAGCCTGCTGCATTTCCACTTTATTAGTTTATTTGCTAGACAGCTTAATCCAGATCTTAAAGATTGCTTTTAATTCTGGCATAAAAACGAGCTGTCAAGAGTTGCGAGTTCAGCAAGTTGCAAGACAAGCGAGTATCTCACTTCCGCTCGAAATCTGCTCAAATTAAATGTTGTTCAATACAGGGTCATTAGAGGTCAATGAACGCAATAATAGTTTTGAAAATTCCAAAAAATGTTGCAAAGCTCGGAAAAATGTTACATTCGAAAAAAAAGGAAAATTTGAAAAAAATTAAAACTTCGATTTTAAACTAGAAAACATTCAAATTTCGAAAAAAAAATTGACAGTTTTCAAAAATTGAAATTTCAAAAAAAATAAAAATTTGAAAACTTAAAAAAAAGGAAAATTTGAAAAAATGTTTCAAAATAGAAATTTTTGTTTTTCTAAACTCAGAAAAATATTTCAAAATTGGAAACAAAAATTTGGCGAACATTTCAAAAACGAGAAAATTCGGAATTCATGAACGATTTTCGTAAAAATGCCGCTTGAAATTGAAAAACTTATTTAAATAGATATTAAATAACATTTTCGATTATATTTTGATGATATTTCTCCAGCTAAGTTTAATCTTAATCGGTTATCGAGTATGCGGCTTGCTGACTTCACAACTTTCGCAAGGAGACAGGAGAAAATCTAAAACGGTTGCGAAATCAGTAACCCCAATTAGCCAAGGGCCAAACCCAAGTTCCCTGCTTTGAGAATCCTCAAAATTGCAACAAAATGGAAAGCTAAATATGATTTGATTGTAGAGTTCAGTAACTTTTAAGATTTCACAACGTAAAGATACAGCGAATTACAGTTAAGCGAGTTTTGTGTGATTGCTCTTTGAAAGAAAAGCTTCTTCGAATGGTGTCATAAAACGAATTATAAGAGGTCACGCAATGCGCAGGTTACTTTTTCTTGATGCGTACATGCCGTGATGGCGCAGCGCTGAGGTTGAAATGACTTTAGCATATTTGCAAGCAGTATTCCAAGTTATAATGCAAATATACGAAGCAATTGGTTTCCGTGACGGCATAAGGTTTTGTTTTATTATTTGCTGCCACATTTTTTCAAGTAACAGTCTTGAAACTCCACACAGATTTGTCTTGCTATCCATATATGGGTTAATTGCTGGAGAACTTTGAGAGTTTTGTGAACCCCTAAAAGAACCCCTCCAGAGCATATTGTTCTTATTATCCAAAGAGCTATGCGAATCGCGTTTCACAACAGCTGCTTTGGTCACCTTCACATCTTCCCAATCAACTCCAAGAGACCCAAAGTAGTAGTCAGTTTGTAAAATATCAAAGATGCTAATCTTAATCTGTCTTTTCATGCGCTATGGAACCCTTAACAGTAGCTACTAATAAAAAGTGTTGTCTATTTCTTCTACTACAAAGATATGAAATCGCCTTATTGCTATCCCCCCCCTACTTACGCCTCTTTTATTTTTGGTTTTATAACTCTATCTAGTCCAAGTATTTGCTATTAGTTACAGCGTCTCTTTAAGCATTTTCTATTCGATTCCCATTATCATAAATAATGTGATTCTTATAGAAGTTGACTTGGTCGCTTAATTTATCAAAGGGAACTTTGAACCTCAATTCGGTGGCATGGAAGTTTTGTAGGGGCGTTTTGTGTGCGGGACGAAACCTTTTTACTTCAAAGCATTTGTTGAGGCGCATTTTTCCAATTCGATTTGTGTTTAATTTTAGGAGTGACGCTAAAAATATCTTATGCTGAGCATATTTTCCGAGTGACGAAATTTTGTCACCAAAAAGATACACACACACGCACACATGGCAATATCTACCATCTATTTGTAGATGATGCTGCTCCAAAAGCAGCGTCAGCTAAATTTATACTTGTAGCTGTGGGGCAGGGAAATGGGCTGTGACTTCGAAGAGCAGCTGTAGGTACATATTTCTGGGTCAACAACAGAATTCTCAGCCTATCGCTGATGTTTTGGTCAGCCGGAGGGGTGGCGTGGGGGGTCTCCCCGGCTCCCGAAAAGAATTTGTTTGTTTGTTTTCTCTGCTCCCCGCTCTGTTTGTTATTGGTTATTTTGGTGTTGTTTTTTTTTATGCTCTTGCCTTTAGCTTTTTGTGTTTGTTATATATGAATTAAGACATTTGTATATAATGATTTTTATACCCTGTTTTGTATACCCTGTAAGAAGGTATCTTAAGTTTATGCTAGTGAAATAGCTTAGAACTGGAAAGTTCTACGTCATTTAGCATTATCTTAAGCTTGCGCGCTCGACAAAACAACGACTTAGACAATGTAAGGGAAATTCGTAAGGAAATCAAACAAAATGAATGGGAAATTCAGTCAAAATGCGCGGATTTGAAGTCTAAACAAACTTGAGCCGTCAATAGTAAAACACTCAGCTGTGAGTTCTTTTAAGCATACTGTGGCGCCATCTAACGTGCACATATGTAAGCGCAAAATCAACAACAACAGTTGTCATACATGCTTTTCTTTACGCTCTCACTGCTCACATAGAGAGCAAAAACAAAGGTGCAACCTTTTAGCGTAACACCATCCGAGCGTAGTGACACATTTTCGTGATGTGTGTAAGAAGGCGCGCCAAACGTAGTTTTATTAAAAAAAAAAAAAGGAGATCGAAAACAAATCTGTAAATGACAGATATGTGAAATAGTATGACCACACTCCATAAATATATAGACTTTCTCATAACTCAAACAATTTAAATTAGAATTTCTAATACTTGCGATGATTTAAGTTGCATTGTAATCGAGCAACATTTTCTTCGAAGCTCCACTCCATCCATACAGATTTTCCCATAACTCATAAGTTTTCCACTGCATATTCTTATCTTTTAAGTATCTTAAGTTTTATTATATTCGAAAATCTTTTTTCTTTGCACGCTTTAAGTTGTATTGTTTGCGAGATTTGTTTTCTTTAACACTATACACTTCGTCAAGATAGATTTTCTCATAAAGCTGCCAATATCTATTCTAATTTCTGAACTTCAAACTCTCTTTTATTTAAATTTCAGATTCGCCCATTTATGTTATATTTGCTAAACTGCTGTGAAGTTTCTTTCTACACAGATTTTATCATAATTCTGACATTTTACTCTGTACTTCCGAAAACTCAAAATGCTTAAAATTTCATTTTAATCAAGAATCTTATTTCTTAAAATTCCACATTTACACATAAATACACAGTTTTGTCAAAAGACAAATAAGCAAAACCCCGATATAGATGTCTACGTATAAAGTGAATGGCACTTTTGACTTTTTTTTCATCTGGTTTTCATTTATATGTTTTAGGATTTTTTCAAAAGTTGTTGCTACAAATCGTTTTTGACTAATTTGTATGAGATTAACTTATATGCCGTTACGCTCGTAGGGTGCGAGGCTCGCATGACTTTGCGTTTATGAGCTTATGAGATGGCGCTAGCATATACTATAAACTAGAGTTGGGCTCTCAACTACGAACTTAAAAATTGAACTATATTCGTACTAAACGAACAAAAATCAAAGTTATATGTAGTTCCACGAACTAGTTCAGAGCAGCAATTTTAAGGCGAATTATGTATGCCGTGATGATAGCTCATCAAAGTATTGGCATAAGCGCACAATAGATGACGCCACATTATATCAAGTCATGTAGCAACTATAAGTGAATGTAAGAAAAATGGAAGGACGTGACGATACTGATTCATATTTTACACATGCGGGGTTCATTTTTTTTTTTTTGATAATTTAGCTGTCATACAGTTGTCCGATTTTCGTTAAGCTTGCCGCAAGCTAGCAAAAAAAAACTGAATTGACATAAACAAAATTAAAATGTAACTTTTATTTATATATTTTAGGTTGTTTTTTCAAAACATCAATTTCATTACTGAAACGGTAACGTCAAAGTTGGTACAAACCATTTTCTATGTGAAAACTCCGAAACCAACTCGTATGCCGTCACGAAAAAACTGTTATTACGTTCCGATGGCGTTACGCTCGGATGGTGTTACACCAGTCTGTGCTGCGCTCTTCACCAAAGAGTAGGGTGTGCGTGTGGATGCACTTCAAACTGTGTAGTGTATCTTATAGTCGTTGTAGTCGCTTTGTGCCAGCTCACTTGTTAAATAATGATTTTTCTGTTGCTTTTGAGATTAAACTTTTTTTGGGTTTATTTGTTTATTTGCTGTGCCAGCTCACCTACACACACACACACACACACACAGTGAGTTGTTTGTTGGGGTGTTCCGTTGAGGGGCTTGACTGACAGGCGCCAGGGCTTATGGAGATTTTTTGTGGTTCGGGGGGGAAAAACTTTAAATTGTGCTGCCTAATGCAGTGGCACACACATTTCATATGTCTTGCACCCATATCATTCATTAGCCAACTTTTAGGATTAAACATGATATGTTTTTGGCTGCTTTTTGGTAAGTCTTTGAGCCATGAAACTTTGCCTAGCAATTCAGGCATATCCGGGCTTATGGTGCTGCTACAGTAGTACCAACTCGTATATCATTTTGAAATCAAAACATTCAGCAAAGCATAAGCGATATTTGCACAGAGTTTTTAGTCGAATGTTTTGGTGTTTGGGAGGTGTGTGTGTGGGAGGTGTGTGTGGTGCAGCATGCAACCAACCGACAGAGTGACCAACTCCATTAAAAGATGCGCCTGGCAAAACTGGCAAATGAAATGCGGCTTTTTTTTTTGGTTGTTGTTGTTGTTGTCGTTGTTTTTGTTGCCTTTTTTGCGACTTACTTTCCAGGCAAAAATCGGCAATGCCAATTCAAGTGTAAGTGCAGAAAACAAGAGCTACGAATGCTGGCTGGCCACATATCTAAATACTTTGGTGCAGAAAAGTGGGCAACGCCGGGCGACAGCGGCTGTGTGAGGGATTGCCAAAAATTTGCACAACAAACTCGATTTGGGGCAAGGGCGTAAATGTGGGCGGGGTCAGGACGCAACAGTTTCGACAGTTTACATAGTGTGTGTGTGTGTGTGTGCTTGTATAATTGCGCGATCTCTGCCAGACTGCGATAGGGGCAAAAAAAAAGTGTAAGCAGAGCAGAGCGTTACGGTACCAATTTTGGGACCAAAAAAATAGCCAAGCCAAATACTTTGCACAAACACAGAGATACTATATATATATATACATATAGCACGTATAAACCGTTGTACGTTGGCAGCTCTCAAGTTCGAAGGGAAAATAGTTTTCAGCCAGGATGCGCAAAATTAAAAGCGAAAACTGCCAACGTTTGTTGTTTTTAACGATGTGGCAATTGTTTTACAACATCCATCCAACATCCAAACTAGAAAGGTTTTTCCAAATGGATTTTCATGTTTTTTGCATCAGGTTATATTTTCGTTTTTCATCGCTCGTTACTCCTCGTTGTGATGCCGCATTTTGGGCGCCGTTTAAATAGCCTGCCAAATATGCAAGGCTGTGATGGCAAACTCACAGTGTTGCCAAAGTGCTAGAAAGGCAGTGATTTTCAATACAGCGCAACAACACTCTTTAGCTCTAGTACATTTTTATATACCTCGCTCAATTTCAAGCGGATTTTCAGCTGCTTTTACTAGTTGTAGTGCTTAGCAGAGCGCAAAAACTTACTTTACAGTACAAAAACCCAGCTTAACAACTGAACACTCCAACTTTATAAAATGTTGCATAACTTGGGCAGCTTTGCTTGAATTTTGGAATGCTTTGCACTGCTACACACTGTGTCATTTAGCTCACTGGCTGACTCAAAGGATAACCACTATAGGATGTCGTTCGAAGTCTTTGGGCTGGGCTTCATTCTAACGAACATAAAATTATTACAGGGTGCCATAGTGGAAGAATGTGGGAAGATATATAATTCCATGTGTCTTACAGTAGATTTCGGCTCATTTTTCATACATGGACGCATATTTGCGATGGCTTCTGGCGAAGGCAGGAGTGTGCCTGAAATCTCTTTCAACCCAATTCAAATCAATTTAAACCGATTTATAAACAAGAAGCAGTCATTCGTCAATGTACTAGGAACATCTTGGAGAGCGTAAGAAATCTAGCAATAAAGCATCTGGCCGACTGGTTTTTAAAGCGCATTTCAATGAAACTTAAGGCAACACCGTCTAG
Source organism: Chymomyza caudatula (assembly GCA_035041775.1). Lineage (NCBI taxonomy): Eukaryota > Metazoa > Arthropoda > Insecta > Diptera > Drosophilidae > Chymomyza > Chymomyza caudatula. Next base: position 794,292 of record JAWNKW010000150.1, read on the forward strand.
ACATTTCTAGCACATTACTGAGTTACTTGTATCAACTTTCGCCCCATGAACTCTGTAACTCATTTAGTGTGGTGCCGATTATTTCGCAATAACGCAACCTTTTCAGCTAAAACCTATACCATTCAAAAGATAAAATGCTTGCGATTTGCAGAATATAAGTTTCAACTGGATACGTTGCGTTTTAGACAGAAAAAATTAATTTGAAGTAAAAAATTTACTCTATACGTTAGAAAAAATCAACAACAACAAAATATATTGTATCTAATTCCGAACGAATGACGAAGAGTTGTGAGACAACGCATTAACGATTTGGTCAACGAGATCTAAATCGGTTTGTACCGATAGGTCGATATGTTTTTATCGGTTCTACTATTTCTGCAATATAAAGTTATCATGCTCTCGACATGACATGATATAACCTCAAAGAGTCTGCATAGACACCCAAAAAGGAAAGTAATTGCGCTGGCTTGCGGGTTGAACCTTGCGTATCAGATGTTTTTTGGGTCACTGAAACTGAATCTTCTACTGGCCATGACAACTCATTGCCGGGTAACGGCCTGATATAGCGCACTCCCAGCGCCGCTGCTTGGCGACTTCTCGCATGTGCTGGTCCTTTCAACAGAAACTTGGCCTGTCCCTTCGTTATCTTTCATCCACACGCTTAACATGACCAAGCTAAGTCACTTGACTATCTCAATGTTGTCGCAGAGCTTCTAGAATTCGTCGTTCCCTTGAAGGCGATAGTTGTTGCCAACGCTGATGTTACGGAGTTCTCTTTCTTCAAACACTCCCAAGGGCGTCGGCATTAGACAGCGTCGTCACAGCGCTATAAAGCATAACGAACGTCCTATTAGTTTCATCTGGCCAGAGTGGTCTCTACTAGTCGTGTGTCTTCGCTTGATCTCCAGGCTGGCATCGTTCTTCATTGGGACTTTGATGCCAAGGTAGACCAAATCATTGACAACGTCTAAAGTATGGTTATTAACATCAATCGGGAAGACCAACAGCTTCTTCTCTACTTTTACAACTAATCCTACCCTGGCAGATTCTCCTTCAATAAATGCAAAGGCTCCGATCAATACTAATAAGCGAGCAACTGCACAGTCTTATAGAATAAGTAGTATGAAGGTTGCAGGAGAGGGCTTCGCCTGATCTGAAGCCTCGCTCATTATCAAAAGATTCGAAGAGGTTCTTCAGTCTTATAGAATATAGTACCGTATCAATGTACTTCAAGGCTAAAAGGGTTGCAGAAGAGGGCGTCGCTTGTTATGAAAAGCTTCGAAGAGTTTCTTTCCTGGTTCGAAGAGGGTCGTGATTCTGCAAAGTCTTAGCAACTTAAGCAACTATATTGATAAAGCTTAAACATAAACCAATAAGAAAAACTGTCAAAAATAAGCTTTATACGCTTGGAGTTACATTTTTCTGCTCGATTTTACGATTTTCAGCATAATTTGCTTGCACGTTTTAGTTGAGTTTTTCGTTTGTCTCGCAGCAACTATATTTGTATGTATCTGCATAACTCTCTGGCAGCTTAGCCTGTTGCCCTGTTGCTTATTTGACATTTCACACACACCAAAAAAAAAATAGAAGAAAATATGTCACTGCAAAGATACATATCTAACAGATACACACAAAGAAGATGTCGCCTTGGCACAGGCAAACTCCAGCTGCATATAACTATAACTTCCAACTCTGAATGTCAACTGCATAATTTTTATGCACGCTTGGCATTTTTCATGTGCTGCTCTTTTGACGTCACACTCCGCTCTTCGGCCTGTCTGCCGTGACAGTCTGCCAAAGGGCAAATATAGCAAGCGCAAACGGTAAACGTTAAATGCATTCAAAAGTTTTGCAGCTTCGTTTTAGCAAAAATGAGCGCCAAAGTTGATGATGATGATGATGAGGATGAGGGTCTTCACAAAGCTGTTAGCTAATCCCGCTGCAATTTCGGACTACAACTAATGACGAAATCGAGTGCAATCAGGACATCCCAATTAACGAATAAGTCCAGAGCTGAGCAGAAAAAGAAAAGCCAGAACTATGCAAGTGGAACTGGAGTAGCACGCTCGAAACGTGCAGCAGGCCAAATGTATCTAATAGATACAATAGCACGCATGGGGTCGCAACATTGCAATTAAAATGCAATTAGAGCAAAAGTCGAAAGATACTCAAATGCCAGTGTTGGCCAGAAAGGTCATACATGTAGTGTGGCTGTAGCTGTAGCGCACTTGTGTAGGCCAGTGTTAATGGCGGTTAGAACGGATGTGTAGATGAGACGGCTTAAAACTTACAACTCAATTGTCTGCCACCTGTGTGTGTGTGTGTGTGTGTGTGTGTGTGTGTGTGTGTGTGTGTGTGGTTATGCCTTGTGGCTTGCAACTGTTTGCTTTTTATGGCATTTTAATTGACTTGAAGCAGAAAAGGATTGCCCCGAAACTTTGAATTTGCTGCGGCGCCCTTTAGTGATTAATGTTATGCTAGCTACCTTCTAACCAAAAATTGAGTCATTAAGTCTAGGCCAAAATCTGTGCCATCAAATGCCAGGCTGCAATAAATGGTATTAGATACATTTTCCCAGGGTATCATCTCAAACATGATAGCTGCCACAGCGGCGACGTCATATAAAATGAGAAATGAGTTATGTTACTATCTCTATAATGCCTATATCTGTCAGTCAGTCCGTCAGTCTGTCGGTTGGTCGTTGCCTAGCATTCTAATATTCCCAGGCAGTTTGTCCAGCTTATGAAATATTAAACGTATCTGTGTCTGCATGTCTGCATGTGTGTGTGTAATTTCGACAAATTGATTTCACACACATTTTTACACAAATTGTATCTGCTCCAGAAGCAAACGAAACGCCAACGTAGCTTTCCAGCTCATCAGAACTTGCTGGTTCTCTTCTGTATTCTGCTGCTACTGCCACTTCTCCGGCCTGATGATAAGTGGTATGCATAAACAGAGATAGAGGGAGCGCAAGATGCGGCAACTACAAGAACCAGAACAGTTAGTCCCAGATGAGACACAGGGAGGCAGCATCATTATGAAATATACCAAGTCATGGATTGTCATAATTTGTATTGTCTCTTGTTGTCCCACTGTCTAAAGCACTATGTATGTGTGTGTCTCTGTGTGTGCTGAAATATTATGGCATATAAATATTATTTATACGGGTTCTTTCCTGGGGCTTTAGCCGGCTTACTGTTTAAATTCATAGTTAAAGCTTGCACACTTTTAGCATAAAAACTAAAAAAGATATAAAGTTCGGTAGGTAGCGTAAACGTCATAAAGCGCTGATCTCTTCGCATAAATAAAACCCAATTTCTCAAAAGAGTTAAGTTTCAACTTGAAATACTGACTTACGTTTGGACTATAAAAATTATGAGAAACCACACAAACTCATTTCGGCAGCAGTTCTCAAAAACTGAACACTCCAGTTATGCATATTTTTCCCTAACTCAGGCAATGTTGGCACGATTTGTCAAAATTTCAAAAGCGTGTGATTGTTTTGCTGTCAGAAATCTTAAAATAACGCTTGCAGCTAGAAATTATGCAAATTGTTGCACATTTTTTCAATTATGAATTTTGAAAGACTTTACAGTACAGATACAAAATTAAAGCATAAGCAATCATTTCATACACTGTACTTCAGCAGAAAAATTTCAAAACTGAACACTCCAGCTATACAAATTTTCGCATAACTCGGGGATGGTCTGCCTAATTTGTCAAAATTTCAAAAGCTTTTGAGTGTTTTGCAGGCAGGAATCTTAAAATAACACTTGCAGCTGGAAATTCTGAAAAATTTTTTAAGTTTTTTTTTTCAATCATGAAATTTGACAGTTATTACAGCTATAAAATGTAAGCTAAAAGCATAAGCAATCATTTCATACACTGTACTTCAGCAGAAAAAATTCAAAACTGAACACTCCAGCTATACAAATTTTCGCATAACTCGAAAAGTTTTCGCGCAATTCGCGAATAACTCATATGCACCACAGTGTATGGCAGTCAGGAAACTGGAAATAACTTTTGCAGCTAGTTTAATTCATTATTTTTCAAAGTAGTTAGTTAGCTGCTGTTTTATAGGCGCTTTGTCTCATTAAGTAAGCCATCTTGTTTTCATTAAAGTTGCAACTAGCAGAGACTAAAGTATTGCAACAAAGTCAAAACCAATCAAGCATTTTAGTCAAATTGATTTGTAAACACAAAAATTTCATTTGGCACAAAATGCCAACAACAACAACCAACAAAGCAATTGGAAATGTTGCCAAAACATACAACATAACAAAACGCGCCACAAAACTGATAAACATTTTTTGTTGCACGTTGTTGACTCGTCGTCGTCATATTGCTGCCCCCATTGTGCCCCTCTTTCCCCCGCATAGTGTGGCAAAGCGCATATGAAAAAGTTATTAAAACTGTCGATTGATGACAAGACATGCCACACAGTAGAGCGTGGGGCAGCGGCACGTTGGAATACTCAAATACTGAAATACTGAGCCAATGAGTTCTTATGATTGCTTGGAATTGTTTCATTTTATGGACCAGTTGAGAGAGCCAAACAAAAACTTGTCTAAAATTGACACATAAATAGCATTGTTTATGCTATCAGCCGAAACGATTGCAACAATGATATTCTGTTTGTTATTGTTCTATCTCATTAAGCCGAGTGTTCAGAGTTCTATTTGTATATTTATTTTGTTCAAAGACCGGAATAACGTAGCGTAAACAAATCAGGACAATGTTGTGGCCTTAAGTGGTAATACTATATTTGCGGTATTGTGTCTTCAAGCTTCAGCTGTGTTTACACTACGCCAAATGTTTGACAAATTTATAGTTGTTGGCAATATGTTACGCAGTGTAGATTTACACTGATTTCCTGGCAAATATGACGGTTGAGCGGGAGGAAAGCAACGAAACCTACCAAACCGTTACCGATATTTGCATGGGAAAACTCTTTAGCTCTTTACCAGGTGATAAGCGTTTTCTTTCTTTAGCTCTCTCTTACTTTGTCATTCTTCAACAAAAAGAATATAATTTGCTAAGAATAGAAGTCTATTGCAAAAGAAAAGGCGACACTCTTGGAATCGTGGAGGCTTAAAAGTTACAGGAAGCTTACTTAATAGTAGTAGTGACAGAGTGACATCCGATTTCAGTGATTTCATGGAGCTTAAATATCTGCAAATTACACCATATATTTGGTTTATATAGTTGTCGATTTGGGCATTCAAAATGTAGAGTTGTATTCAAACTATGCAAAATTTGCAATTTGTTTTAATTTTTGGGAGCTTTGAGAATGGATCTTCTATAATAACTCTAAGAAGTAACAATACTACACTAATTCCGGCCAATCGTTTGTAAAGTAAATATTGCCATGCCCATTTCACCTTAGTTAGTGTTTATGGGAAAAAAGGGTACGGGGTATCCCACACACGACTGTTTCAAAGCAAATCTGTAGAGTGTTCCAGTTTTCCGATTTCCCAATATCCGGAATAAATGTTGCTACAGCCTTGCCCAACATTTTAACAGTTAAAGTGACATAAGAGGGGGAAAAGAAGGTCCAGCAAGTTTGCTTTTGATGTATTAAGAAGCATTTTTCATTGGCTACTATGAATTGGTCCACCAAGTAGAATGCATTGTTCTAACTTAGTTTCTAACCAAGACCATGTTCTTTCGGCAATAGAATTAATAGGAAAAAAACAAAATTGATTAATACTATCGATATTGTGAAAAAGATCAAAGATCTTACGGAGCAATTTACGTTCAAACAGTCCAAGGACTTTTGCATTGAAATGCGTCATCGACTAGACAAATGAAAGAGTGGTCTCTACTATACAGTTGCCTACTGAGCCCAAAGTAGCAACTATTGGCAAAAGTGTTTCTCCGATTGATCTCCATGCTAATATCGTTCTTCAATGTGACTGTATTTCCAAGGTAGACGAAATCCTTGACAACATCAAAAGCAGGAGAGTCTAACTGCGGCGTCTCGCTACTCAGCACCCAGATCCAAACTGGCAGCTTCTCTTTTCATAGCCGCATTTCTACGATAACATCTCGCTTAGAGTAACCAATGTTATCGAATTGACTCTCCAGGTTGCAGGAAAGTACATCGCTTTGTCTGACGCCTCGCTCGGAGAGGTTCTTTCCTAACTTGAGCTCAGACAATAAAAGGCGCATACGTGATCCTTGAATAGTCTGTTAAATGCTGCTCTAAAATCGACAAAGAGATGCTGCTTGTCTATTGTTTTACGATATACAATATAAACCTCTTTGAACCACTCACTTTAAAGTGCAATTTAATGCATTACGAAACGCTCTAAGAGTTGCACTTGTCTCTAAAGAGTGCTACTAGATGCTCTTCGAGTATGTATTTACCCATAATAATAGCACTAATGGGCATTGCATGTCATCTGCCTTTACTTTTCCGATATTTCCCTGTTTTTCCGTTTGTATCTTGTTGTTTTATTTGGTTTTTATTTATGTCTTTTTTGTATTTTTTTTTTATTATTTACTGCTGACTTGCAACTGGCACGAGGTCAATTTGTGGCGCTTAATAATTGTTGTGCAGAATGAAAAAGCAAAAAAAAAACAGTACGAAAACAAAACAAAGCCATGGTACCCACCTTCAGCTCGCGCCTCTGGTGTGCCCAGAGCTAGACCCACATCCGAAGCACCCCGTGCCAGAGCTGCTTTTATTGCTAACGTATGCAGAATCGAATCGCGTGCGAGTCACGCAACCAACAAACAAACAAACCAACCAACAGACGAACAAACAGCAACAAAATATTCTTTCTAATTATCAATATGGCTTACTAGCTGGCTTTTCTCAGTTTTCCTGGTTTTCCGTGCCTGTTTCTACTACTGCTACTAAATGCCACACATAGCTCAGTGAACAGCTGCGCTTTCACTTTGCTGTTGTTTTACTTCTGGCTTAATTAGCTAATTAGAATACATGATAAAGTTAAAGAAGAGTGGCAACTCTATAATGGCCGAGTACCTAAAACTATGCAACAGTTTTCAGAAAGACAAAGCGCAAATTAGCAGCGTTACTCGCATTTCATTTGCGATAGACATAGATATTGGGGTTGAGCGCGTGACTCACGCAACAAGCAAGCAAACACGAATATGTAAGAAGTGTAAGTGTAAATGTGACAAATGTGGCAACATATTGGCATATTTTAGTGACAAAATATCATATTTTTTTCAGTTAAAGCGGCCATTGAAAACCAATCTTGCCAAATATTGACGTCATATGGTAGCATGTTATGACAAGAATGACAGCTTTTGATATGACAAGCGTATGAAAAAAAAAATTATTGCTTGATTTAAATGCAATAAAAAAAAGTCTCGAATATGGCAAGGGTTGGAGCCTGCACTTGAGCCTATATATAACAATATGTGCATGCGCTTAAAAAATATGACACATTTAAATGCTTTTCGACAGCGAGAAGAGCAACTGCTCTTTATACCGTCAATATATCTATAAAAAAAAGTGACATATTTATATATAATATTCTATGAGTATTTAAACAACAGTCTTCCATATGACATGTTAATATGCCTCAAAAATGTGACAAATGTATATATAATATGCTTTAAGACAGTGCGTAAAAAAAACGACTCGAATTAGGCGTTAAAGCGTGCTTCTCAGTTTTTCATATGACGAAATGCCAATAACCCGGCAAATTGTGAAACATTTATATGCTCTAAAAAAGCGCGTAAAAAAACGATTCGAATTAGGCGTTAAAGCGTGCTTCTCAGTCTTCCATACAACAATATGTCAATATGCCGGCAAATTGTGGCACATTTATATGCTCTAAGATAGCGCGTAAAAAAAAAACGACTCGAGTTAGGCACGCTTTAACTTCTCAGTCTTACATATAACGATATGTCAATATGCCGGCAAAATATGACACAATTGCATATTGTAACAGAGCGAGCGTTGCCACTAAACTTTGACATAAGCAGTCCGCCACTTTACGTGACAAATAGATATATGTGAAAGCACTATTCCGATATGACAACCATACTATTACGATATGACGCTAGTGGAAACCTAACATTAAATACAGCAACAAATTAGTAACTTGTAATGAGCTACAAAACTAACACAAATTGTGCTCGCAATTTTGTTACAAAACATTTAGTTTACTGTCAACGTTCATTAAATACAGTTGCGAAACGTTGCCGTAACCGAATCCGTAGCTCCTAACATCGTGCTTGAAACCAATCACGCGTGAAGTGGATTTGCAAAGCGAAAGGCACGTACCTTTTACTATCATATAATTTTCGTAATGTCCGCACTGAAATGTACCACTTTGGGTGGTATGGGATGCGTACGATACTTGTACCCTGAGGGAAGTGAAGTGGGACACGGTGTTTTTTTGGTTTGGTCATGTCTGTCATGTCAAATGTATTTTTTTGCTTTTGCACACATTAAACGAGTACATGCGTTGCCAACTGCATGTCAAACGCATAAACACAATCGCACAAAGGGAGTTCGTACACACACACACACACACGCGCACACACACAAAGAAATGTAGCCAATGGGCTGCCAAGTGCACTGCCGTCTGCGCTCAAAAACTGTCGCTGTCGCTGTCAACGTCAGCAGAGCACGGCCAACCAGTTTTGTAAAGCGGAAACCGGATGCTGCCAGAGTTGTCGCTGTCTTTGTCGCTTACCGTTTCCCGTTTGCCAGTTAGTTTGTGTGCATGCGTGTCTGTGTGTGTGTGTGTAAAGGCGACACCTAAACACTGAAAAACAACAACAGCAACAAGAGCCATCAGCCGGCCATTGATAGCCATGGCAAACACACATGCTCACACATTTGCACAAAGAGAAAAAACGTATAAAGAGTTCCATTGTAAAAATCAAGGAATTCCAAAAGTTCTGTTGAACACTGCTGTTATAATGTGAGTTTTTGGGAGAAACCAGCTTAGCAAGTTTGTGCGAGTTTCAAGTTAATATTGCTAAAACCCTTAGAAATGGCTCTAATCGAATGCTTTTCATCTGTCGATGACGATTTTGTAAAAAAACGAAATCGCGATAACAGACTTTGTCGAAATTCTTCAAAAGTTATACATTTTAGCACAGAGTTTTTTCAGAGCTACGTTGGCTATTTAATACCTACAACACCCACTCGAGCCGTAACTCCTAAACGATTCCATGGTGAAATCAAGATTTTAGTAGGTATTGTAACTTTAACCTGTAATTCTTTTAATTCGGTTCGCTGGTTTGCTTTGCTGCGTTTTTCTATGCGAAAGGTTGTCTCCGCACATGTTTTGTTTTTCTGACACACGCAAATTAAAGCGCGTTTATGAGTATCTATTGCAAGATAGTATTTTTAAATGTATTTAAGTCTCTCTTTGTGATTTGCATTTTTCTCTCACAAATTGTAAGCAAGTGAGAGAGATTAAAGTGATACTACCTTGTTAGGCATATCTCAGCCAGCAAAATCAATAATAATGGAGTCTGGACCAACGAACTGGGTGAACTGAGGAAAAAGTGTTGTGTTTTGATGCTGCTGCGATCCGGGACACATAGTGTGTGGTAACACCTGTGTCTTCTATGCAGACAGTTTCAAAACGAAGCAAGGATTGATTGACATTTTGATGATAACTCAAGCTCTACATAAGCGACTGATTTTCAAGACAAAAATCTTCCAAATTCTGAATGCCACAAGCTGGCAGCCCTGGGATGCCTATAACTTTAGGTTATGTTGCGAGCTCTGAAACATCCTCGTCATAAGTTAATGCAAGACCAGAGTCAACATGAAGTCACGTTATAACAAAAATAGTCTATACTAGTTGCCTGAACGCCGAGGTATCCAGATTTCATGCATTGCATGATTTCACAAACAATAAAGCCTGAAACGATCATCTCTGTCTTTTTCTTTACTAGCGCTAACGACGCGTTAGAGGGTTATGAGCTGATGTAGGGAGCTCCTCATGACGCCTTATAACATCTTGCATTAAGAGTGAAATTTGAAGTGGGTCCAAAATCTGTAAAGAATGCTGGAAATCCTACTGGATGCCGCGGCACGCAATGCATAGTCCTATAAACGTCCTTTTCGTCAGAAGAAATCTGCGAGCCCAGCTTACATTGATCACTTTCTCATACGTCTCCTAACTTGCTTTATTGGGTGTCAACTATTATCGAAAAGCCGTCTCAATCTCTACAAATCTAAACTAATATCCTGCAACAGGCACCAATCCGTTTTCGAAAGATATGCGAAAAAGTTTTCGCACAATTTTTGACCAGCTTAGGTTGTGTTTTGACCTTCACTTTTGCACAGTGTACACATATAGCCCAAAAAGAGACATACAGTACATATACCATTCACAGTAGTTCTCGTTTTTTTTTTCGAATGCAGTTTACTGTCCGTTCGCTGACTTACGACAAAGTCAGTGATTAAATTATTTATGACAGCTTTAAAATGCAGTGTTGTTCCACTTTTGCAGAGCTCATAAAATTGTCAACTGCGCTGCTGCTGTAGTAGAGTTGCCAATGCGGTCAGCTCACTGTAAAAGTAACAGTTACACTAACAACAGCAACGATGGCAACCCAGCAATAAACATTACGCCGCAAGGAAATTAAGAAAATGAGCTTCAAAAATAAACACTAGAAAGAAAAACAAAAACCAAACAATGGGCGATGGGCGATGGGCGATGGCAATGACTACGGCGTTGATTTGTTTGCTTTGTTGCGTTTGGCAACACTGTTGTAGCACTCGCATACATTGTTGTGATTCTATTGTTGTGTCTTTGCCACTGTCTGTTGTTGTTTTTGTGTTGTGGCCCAAAAAAAAAAAGAAGCCAAAGAAGAAAAGCTGGCGGCCTTGGCGCCAGAAGTCTGACATGGCCATAACATTGAGCACGCGAATTGTATAGGAGCCTAGGGAGGACTCAAAGTCTATTATGGATTTGATTTAACGAGGGTTGAATACATAAATTGTGATATAAATCGGAAATAAATTTAATCTGTGAAGTGTTTTAACTTTAAAGTGCTTTCTGGGCATGAGTTTAGCGGCTTATCATTGCTGGGTACTGATATATCGAAGTATCGAAGACTCAACACCCTTCAAGTCAAATAGTGAAAAGCTTACAAACGCGCACTACGATGCGCGATTACCGAACGATTAAGTGAAAAGAATCGCGTGCTAGACGCGTATTATCATGCGAACCTTATCTAATATAAAGTCGGACATTTGGTAAAAAACTTTCATGTTAGTTTTTCATCGCTTTTAAAGATATTTCCTGCAAATTGATGGATATCTTTTGAGCTAAAATTAGCTTGACATTCGTTTGAAGCCAGAGATTCTAACCGTAATCGTAACCGTTATCCAAAACAACCTTTACCGTACCGTAACGAAAAAAATAATTTTAGAAAAACCTATAACTTTTCCGAAATAACCAATTCGAAACCGACATATTTATACCGGTACGGTTTGACTTTTTTTATTGCAAGTTTACATATTTCTTCATGATGTGCTTTACATTCCGGCATTCGGTGAATCATTATCATCTATCATCATCCATCTGACTTCTTATCGGCAACATTCATAAGTTTCCAAGGAATAAAGATATTTTCGAAATTTAAAGTGCACCGCATAAGTACGCTGCTTGTGCCATAAAAAGTAAAAATCTAGACAACACAATCTGTTTCTCGCTCCCACTTCTATTGTTTGTAGTACTATTTTGGCTCTTTTTTTTGGTCGAAGAGCATGAAAGTAATAGAATGGAATCTTTGGCTGTTTCATTGAGTCGAATTGCTGAAAAGCGACCATTCCGAAGACAGTGTAAACATGTGCCTAGTTTTTGCTCTTTCTCTTTCTTAATTTTGGCTACGTGCGAGATGGTCTAACAGACACAGCAACACAAGCAGCATCACACGTACACTGTCTTGACGATGGTCGCTTTTTGCCAAAAATTGTGTATTTTGTACGGCCCAGTATTCCACTCTTTTACTTTCATGCTCCTTGGTTTTTGTGTAGAAACCGGTATAACCGGTAAACCAACACAAATATCGGTGAATCAAATCGAAACCGATGTTATTGAAAAAGTCAAATCGTTTAAGTGATCACGAGTACCGATACTAACGTAATCATCATCGTATTCGAAATAAGTTTCGGTTTGAGCCCCTGATTGCAACAGATTTTCGGCACTCCACTGCATATGTCCAATACGCAGACGAATGAAAGCTGCGCATGCTCGACTTGGGACGGATGCACTCAAGCAGTAGGTTGCATTTATTGATACCCATTACTGAATAGACGCCAGTCAGCCATTTTCCGCTATCTTCTTCTTCTTGACTGGCCATAACAAACCGTTACCGGGCTACGGCCAGGACTCTCTGATTTGCGCGCGCCTTCTCCAATTGGTGATACCAAAGTTACCTAGTGTGTTCACTACCTGGTCCTTCAAGCGCAGATATGTTTTGCCCTGCGTAACCATCCCAAGCACAACGGGAAGGAGCTAGCGTCTTATAGAGTGTTAGTCTCGTCTGGCGGGAGTGGTCTCTACTACCCATTTTCCTACTGAGACCAAAGTAACATCTATTGCAAGATTTTCCGCTTGATCTGCATGCTGGCATCGTTCTTCATTGTGACGGTGGTCTCTACCTAGGTCATCGAATTAATTTGGTGTTTATGGGGGCGAAGAGGTAAGTTGAGACCTAACATATTTGACAATATCTTCCAAAAGCTATCCACGCCACTGCAACTTTGTATATATCTGCATAAGAGCAACTGGAATGTATAAGCCACAGCCTGCTCCCTTATAAGGGGGTACGCATTATAGTTGTCCATTTGCATGTCAGCTTCTAATTAAGCAGCAGCTGTGTAGCGCCCACTCAGCTTCATCATCATTGATGCCAGTCACTCCCCCCCATACAGCGCCAACCATGATCAAAAGCAGCCGCCAGAAATGCACATCATCAGCTTAGATACAAAAGTGACAACTGAGAAATTACTATATGTATCTATTTTTGTCAGCGTCATCAACACAATCAACTGCACAATCATAACCATCAGCAGCATCATCTTCATCATCTTCAACCTCATCATCATCATCATCATCGTCAACTGTTGTCAAATCTTTGAAGCCCGCCAAGACTCGTTGCTCAGTTCGCTGCATCAATTGACTTCAATATCTTGAGTATTTGTGAGTGCAGCTTATTCCAGTTGTTGTTGTTGAGCAAGTTTTATTTATGCATTGCATTGCCAACTACTTTTAAGAGTTTGTGTTGAGTTTGGCAACGCGATGACGGTTGTGCGAGAGAGACACGGCGCGCAGTCAATTTCAATTTCATTTGACAGTTCTTGGTTCTTGGTTTGTTGCTCGCCATTTTAATCAGAACGCAACAAAGTTGTCGCTGTTTTTCAGTGTTCGTGTGTGAGTGCCAGAAACTCATTAGAAATTTTATTAAATATTTAGTACAGTTGTGCATATAGCTATATTAGTTTTGTCGCTAACTTACAACAAATCAACATTTGAAACATATAAATTAATTTCTATGTCTTATTCAAGGCAAAACTTCATAAAATCTTGATTAAGCCATCAAATCATATCGTGACTTTATGCCATTTAGTCAACAGTCTGTCAACTTTTAGAGAGAAGAAGCAGCTAGCTTATCAGAAAATCCAAAAAACATTGCAATTGTCAAGAGTTCTTACAAGTAAGAACTTTGTGACTTATACACTAGGTAAAAATTTTCAAGTATCATCTATGCCATTTCTTATTAGAGTTCTGCATGAATGCACTCGAAACCCCGTTTGGCACTTTCGCGTACAGCATGAAATGAATGAATGCGCATTGCACTAGACTCAAAATTGAGTGTCGACGAATGACGACAACATTCAAACCAAGTGAATTGAGTGAGCACGCAATTAAGCTTAATATTTCGCGACAAGAAATATAAGTTTTTGCTTTTTTCGTGTAATAAAGTGCACAAGTGTGCAAGATTGCACCGTGGTTTTCACAGCATTCACATATATAGCAAAAAATACCATGGCTGGGACAAAGCTCGTATTCATGGCTAAGTGATGAGCTTGCCAACTGTACTTTTGGCCTAAACAAAGCAGCTGCAAAAAACAAGTAATGCTTGTTGGTTGCTGTCAGGCAATGAGAGATTTTTAAGAAACGACAAGGTCGCCGACTAAATGCTATCTTTGACAATATATTCTCAATTCATGAGCCTGAGTGCATTCGTGCAGTTTCTCGAGTTTTCGCTTACATAGAGAAGTTAGCTGCACAACAGTTGTTGAAAAGTTAACGCGGAAACTGAAAGAAATATTTCGCTTCAAAAAGAAACTGTGTTCCAGATAACTCATTAATTGGACTTTTTGGTTGCCCACAAAGTTTGAAAATACTCAGAAAGTGACTTAAGTCTGTTGGAGTAATCGATGAATCTTACTTTCGGTAGTCGTAACTAGCAAATTGTATAATTTATCGATGCCATTCGCACAACTATCGATAGTTAAATCGATGCATCGCGCTTTTCCTTTGTATCTCACTATCGATGTTTTTTTTTTCCTTTCACTCGATCGATAGGTCAAACACACGCTAAGCGGCTAAGGTAGGCACCATAAAAAACCGTTATACTATCGATAATATCTAATCTTTTCGAACCAATAGTGCTATCCAAAGAGCCTGAAAGTAATAGAGTTTCTATTGAAAAGCGACAATTTTCAGCACAGCTTACGTGTGGGGCTGCTTGTGCTTCGAGAAATCAGCTGAGTTTTGACTCTTCGCATGGGGAACTTTCGTAAAACTCGTAAGAAGGGCTAAGTTACGAAAGTTCTAGGCAGCTAACAGTAAACAGTTAGTAATGCTTCCTGAGACACCCGTGGGCTCAATTTTGTTCTCAGCTGACTTTTCAAGGCTTAAAATTAGTAAACAAAATAAGCTGAGTTACAAATTACGAAACCGAAAATCGGGGAAAAAAAACCAAAAAAAAATCAAAGCAATATGAGCGAAATGACTGTAAACTGTATAAAGAAAACTTTGAGAGTCGTTCATAAAGTAAATTAATTAGAAAACAGACCCTAAAAAAGATTGACCCACAAAGCGCCTCAAAACGTTTGGCTAGATTGCAAAAGCAAGTGCTGAAGTGCAAAGAGTTCGTGCAACCGTCCATTCAAGATGCAAAATCAGCAAAAAGAATTATGCTGTAAGCACTGCAATTGAAGCAGCACTGAGCAGTAGGCTGGATCTCTGGCAACTCTGGTTCAATGACAGCAGTTGATGCAGCTGCTCCCAAGTTGAGTACTGTGACAATTGCCCGTTTGAGTTGCCAAAGTGTACAAGTTGACCCATTTTACGACACAGCGACAACGTCAACGACAGCGATACCGGCAAAGTGTCGTCGAAAGATGGCTGCCGACAGACGGATAGAGGGACAAACAAACGGACAGACAGACCATCAGGGAGCATTCAATGCAGTCAGCTTATGTCAGTTGGACATAATTTTTTTTATTTTTTAAAATTTTTTTGCACTTCATATCGATGCGACTGTCTAGAGCTACAATAGCGAACCTTTGGCTATGGTTAACTACGGTTGGGTGATATCTGGTAACTGGAGTATGCCAGCCAGTCAAATAGTCAGACATTGCACTCTTAAGCGAACAAGCGGAGGTTGTCAGCGTTGTCAACGTCGCGTATCTTTGAGCTTAGTCTTTGTCAAGGCGGAAGTCAAAGATACTTTTAGTCAAAAGTCAGCAACAGCAACAACAGCAATTGCTTGTGGCTTGCTCTGTTACCTTATTACCTTATAAGTAGAGCTCATCCTGTGATAGCTTTGAAATGTAATGCCACAAACTTATGGTATTAGCCATAATAGTCGCTGTTGGCTAGATTCCAATAGAGCTACGTTCTTTAAGGTGTGCAGCTTTTATAGTACAACGTCAAGCAGTGCATTTGTATAACTTAAGTTGCAATTACGCTTTAACTGATTCACCATATTTGAAAATCTCTTTTCGTAGTCGGGCATTTAAGTTAAATTGGGGTCAATAAGAAAAACAAAGAAACAAATTATTTCAGCTACCACAACGAAACTCGCTCCGAGCCGGTAGAAGGGAATCCTATTTACTATGCCCACAGTTCCCAGACAGTTACCTAGCCCTATTTCATGTCCCAACAAGGTACCTCAATACAGTGCCCAGCTTAGAGATTATGTGCGAAGAACGCGAAAGAGGTATCTAGCAGTTAAGAAAAGTTAGTCAACCTATCGAGTTGACGAAGAGGATGATGATAAGCAACGGAGAAAGGAAGGTGAAGATAAAGACAAGGTGGCACTTGAAGAGATGGGCGAAGAGGACAATGACTAGGAACGAGATCAGAAAGGCGAAGAAAACAATGACTAGGAATGTGCAGTTCGTGATGAAAGGGAACGTGGTGAGAAAGGCAAGAGAAAAGCGAAGTGAAAGACACAGATCAAGAGGAGAGCGATGAAAAATGCGACGGAACCGAAAAGTAAGAAAAAGATCTAGACGATGACGAAAAGTTTGGGGAAACAATCGTTCCCAAATGATCAGCAGAATAGGATAGCCAAGTGCGTATCTCAAACATGGGACAATAATTACATACACGCTCCCTGAGCTTATATAAAGTTTGGGAATCGTTAAGGGAAAGTTTTATAGATGCCGAAATTGAGTTACTTATTGAAACTGTACGATTTACATGTAGACTTAGTTTGGCGAGCAAAATGTCATACTGTCGATATAAGTGAACTTTTCAACACTTACAGCTATTAATAGCCGTTTTTGAATATTTGACCTTACTGAGCTCTAATAGAGTTATTTCTATATGAATTGCATTACAGCCACTTTGGCTATCTACTCGTATATTTAAGGAACACTTTTTCGTTTGGCTTCAAAAGCAATACTCCAAAAAAAAAACTGTCTGGAGGCGCTTGATGTATTTATCTCCCTAAATGGAAGAAAACAAGTATCAAAAACTTGTCACTTATCTAAAATAAGCATTCAGGCAACAGCTGACACATCTGATTGGATCTTAAGAATAGCAAGAAACTTGCTCCTTGCTAAGCACAAGCCAGCCGGATATATAGACAGACGGGCAACGAGACAAAGAGACTGACGGACAGACAGCCGGTTTATCATTAAGACAAGAGTAGCAAAGCACATTAAGTTGGCAATAAACGTAAATAAAAACGGAAAAGTTTCATTTAATAGAAATTTAATTTTGAAATCAAAACAAAATAGCTGCAGGAAGAGGGGGTTATATATGTATATCAAGACGGGAGTCTCCAACGCTTTGTCACCGCGTTCTTTGTCACAGAGCAGAACATAAATTTTCAATTTCCATAACTAGCAGGCAAAGAGAGCAAAATGGCTAGAGTGTGGCGCAGTGGAAGGGAGAGTGGGATAGAAAAGGAGAGAGAGAGACAGTGCTGCAGTACAGGTTAAGGTGGGGGTAATGCTTTGGCTTTATGTCTTGATTGTTTTTGTGGATGCGCAAGTTTTTATCTCGTGACTGCATCTGAATCACGAATGTCAATTACTTTTTGTTGCTTTGCACAAGAACAACAGTGGCGTAGGAGTAGGGGTAAGCCATTTGAAGGGGGGCAACGGGGCGATAACCAAAACAAAGAGCATACTTTTGGGCGTTTGCCAGTTGTGAGAGTGTGAGAATTGCTGTAGTAAGTAGTTGCAGCGTAAGTGAAAGGGAAAGTTTTGCTCATTGTTGTCTTTCGAGTCGATGACATCATTCAGAGTTGTAAATTTTATATATTATAGAGTGCTTGTGCGTGTGTGAGTGACGGGGGTTCTGAAAAGAGCAGCGCCGTTAACTTTGTGATTTTGCTGACTCATGAGCACAATTTTCTACATATTAAAAACATACATATGTAGAATCTTAAATATGTTCCAACTTTTCAATTAATTTCAATTAAATGCAGCAATCTTCTATCTTATAGTCGCTACATTACTACTCTAGGCTTAATTGACTGTTTCTGTAGAGTATATGGCACTATTGTCTGAACGCTATGTTGTTTTGGGCACTTGGTACAGTCTCGCCCCTACTCCGTTAGTGCGAGGATATACAATTTCTTCTTTTGCTCGATTAACGTGCCCGCCGCTTAAAAGATCTCAGTATTAACTGCGTCAGCGATCATCTACCTGACGACCCATGTACTTTCGCTTCTTTTCTTTTACCACCATGGCAGATACTCTTGCTTAAGTAGCCTGGTTTTTACGGGTATTATTGAACGTGGCACCTTGCATTAGCTGAATTAAAGCCATGGTGATCTTATGTGCAAACTGAGTGTATAATGCGCCAAGTAACGGCCCTACGAGAACATCAGTCAAAGTTGCTGACTCTTCTTGTCGCGCACTAGACTACTATACTATGCATCGCTGACCTTGCCGATCTTTATTATCTTAAGTCATATTATTTCAAGATTATGCCGAAGTTAGTTTTATTCTCAGTTTTATAAATACTGTTAAAGGTTATTCTCAAAAGCTGGGAAACTCCTTCACATAGCTCTAGTTTTACATATTTTGTATTATACAACGAATTTTCCTTCTATAATACAAGTAAACTGTTCAAATACCAAACATGGAAAATCCATCGATGTTGTTAGTCCGATGCATCGACCTACATCGATGTCCATTGTCGATAGACTCTGCGATGGTAAACATCGATGTTTTGGTCTGAATTTACATCGCTAGTTGAAACGCGATTTAGTCACCAGGATGCTTCAACAAGGGGGCCGACGTTAATGAGCAGCCTTGTCAACTGCTCAAACCGCGAAACCGAAAGTAAGGTTGGCTCTCGGCTTTTGGAACTTTGCCGCATGCTGCAATCAGACACATCCTTTTCAGGGTCTCTACATATTTATTCCAAGTTCTTCGAGATGAAGCCCTTTTGCATATAATGGGCACACACAAAGCACATGCAGTTAATTCTCAAACCAGAAGAAGGGAAGCCTTCCATGGCCAGATACTCTTTAGCCCTCTGTAGCCCGCACGAGCCGAACAATCGGTCTGTTTTCACATAGACACGGCCGGCTGGCCTTCGCTGCGAAGGCCCTCTCGCTTGGTACGACCAATGATGTCAACAACATCTAAACATACATCCTTGCGCAAGACACTCTTTTAAACACACTTGGAGAGTTTCTTTCCCCAATAGATGGATCTACGTCGCAGCAACTCCAATGCTTGAATGGTCGATAAGATATAAGATTTACTTGTTTACCAAGCGGTGACAGCGTGAGGGCGCGCGCTTACATTGCTTTTAAGGCATTTGGAAGTTTTTCGGTGCAAATATGTGTAAAGCAAAATACAAAGTAAGAAGCTGCTCACAATACTTGAAAGAAAAAGTTAGAAGTTTTCCCATGCAAATATAGGTTACTTGTTCGCGACTTTAAATGCATTTCAAATAATTCGAAATGAAAATCGCTTGAAAGCGCTTTTCTCATTAAACTTTTTAAATCTACTTTTGTTAGTACCTTTTAATAAATCCCAACTTTTCTCTACTCTATTTACAGGTACGTTACGGCCCGTTCCATTCATATTTAAGTTAAGGCAAACATAGCCTTGGGTCAGGTTTGACGTGTCCCAGAACACAGCTATAATTAATTGATTTCCCGATTTCATATGGTACACACACACAGACACATTTATATGCACATATGTAAAGCGTAAGCAATACGGTGAACACGCAACAGCAATTCACTTGAGTGCAAAATCGTTTCCAGCTGCTGCCAATACTGGAATGCGCCACATATCAGTGGCAATGGAGATGGAGATGGCCATGGCGCTGCTGCCATTGGGGCCAATTTCATCTGGAGTGCCTGCCCAGCAGCACTTTACGCATCATTAAATGGGCTGCGAAATATTTCGCTGCTATGTGCCATGTCAATACCATATAGTTATTTCATGTGGGCGAAAGTGATGGGATCAGGGAGGAGGGGCAGGGTGGTAGCTCCCGGTTCGAAGCAGTTTCTTAATGTCTCTGTTTGCGCTGGGAAGTTCAATAGCAGAGTAAAGCATCACGAACTGTGCACAGTAAATGGAAAAACAAACCAATAACCGGCTAGAAAGTAATTATATTGAGTGTGTGTGCGCGCCTTTCGAGACAGGGTTGCCACAGTTGCAGTTTCGAGGCATGCTAAATGACTAAGTGCGCAGCAAACAATTGGCAAGCATATTAAAATGCGCCGGAATACTAGAGCCGTATTTGTTTGAAAGCGTTCTAGACCTTAAGCTCGATAGCGCTATCCGGAGCACTCAGTTTCATGCACTTGCAATCCATTCAATGAATTAGTTATAATCAATCTTATAAATACCATATACCATTTGATGCTCTTTCATTGATTTAACATGTTTTGCTACTTTCGTGGATTAGTTGCCGAAACAAAAGCATATTGTGCACATTTCTCACTTAAACAATTTCTGTCCACAGAAAAAGAGACTTCAGCCTTTTGGGGTTCTGGGAAAAGTTGTGGTATGAAATGGAATGAATTTCAGAGCCACAAACAATATTTTCGTTTTTGGCATGTTGTTTTTTGCACTACAAATCCTAAAAATATATAAAAATCAGCTACAGCAATCGAGTTGTGTTTTCTGCCAAAGCAACAAATCCCGCCCACCGAACTCCAACACCGAACTCCGAGCTCGCCTACGCCCCACGGTTAGCTGACAGTGTTTGCAATTGCAAGCGTAAATAGACTTTTCCAATGCACTTGACACATGCTATTAAATGCCAGCCAGGCGGATAGCTATGGCATCCAGTCCTATGAGAGGTGGAGACTCCGTGGGTTAAGGGTATAGTATGTATGGGGTTAGTGGATGCTGCAGCTGATATACGCGAAATGTGTTTTCTTGTATTTATCAAATATTTTATTTGCTGTTACTGCGCCAGGACACGAAATTGCAGCACTACGGCACTAAAAGATTCCAAGATTAACACGGAACTCTGAAGCTGTAAGAAATGTAGAGAAGCAGCAGCAGAATTTACTTGGAATCAGTATAAACTAACTGCCAATTTCCATGCAAACTGCCAAAATACAGACTAGCTGTATGGTATTGTAGTTTATTTAGACTGCATTTAAGTACAGTTGTGCCTCGTAAAAGTGCATGCTTTCACATTTGCACTAGATGTCGAGCCTCAACATAGTTATTCATAAGCGAAGTTTCACTGAATTAGGAACAGTTGTTTTTGTTATGAGATGATGTGCTATAAGACGTCTTCTTGGCTTATATAAAATCTGTGAATGATCTGAGATGATGTGCTAGTTGTTCCTCTGTGTTCAAGAGCGTACAAACAAATGCTAGAAATCTTTGTCATTTTAACGATTAATGAGATGATGAGATACTTTAAAAAAAAAGTTTAATAAGTTTTGTAGTATTTTCTTTTTAATATCATCATGAATTTAATTGGTGGCAGCTGAAGACTTGATGAGATAATGAGTTTTAGGTCTTCTTTAAAAATAAGTTTTTATCATCATGAATTTAGTTGATTTGCAGCTGGAGACTTGAGATGATGAAATTTAGGTCTGCATTAAAAAGAAGTTTATTAAGTTTTGTAGAATTTTCTTTTTGATATCATCATGAATTTAGTTGATTTGCAGCTGAAGACTTATCCTCAAAAAGTTATTGATTAAAAATCAGGGCATTTCTCTTGTTTGATGTTTTTACATTTCTTTTCAATGCTAGCAATTGATAATTGTGAGATGATGAGTGAATGTGCATTCTCAAAAAAATTTTGTCAGAAGACGTTATTGTAAATGACTTTTCAAATGAAGGCTTCTGACTATTTAAAGAACTTATCGTGAACAATTACATTGCTACAGACATGAGATGATATATAAACATATAACATGATCACATGAGTTGCTTTTCTTTTGAAAATAAATTCCATTAACACTTCTCGGATTATGGTTTAGATGCTGCTGCAATTCTTTAAATATGAGTTGATTTTTAAGAGAAGAACAAGACATGAGATGATCTGTTAAAGATGATGAGAGGATTATAAACTAAAGGCCGCTATATTTTTAGAATGCTGCTTGTCTAAGACAAGACTTAAGATGATATGCTAGAGATAAATTTTAACTAAGGGCTTCCCTATTTTAGCGTGCTGCTACTCGAAATTCAATACATGATATGATATATTAGAGATGATGAGATGAAGATGTTGAAGTGATTTTCAACTGAAGGCGTCTGTATTAAATCATTAATACATGAGATGGCATATTCGAGATTATGTGATTGTTTTTGCTGAATGCGTCTGTTTTTTAAAGATGATGCGATGGCGCTTGTCTAAAATGTAGACATGGGGTGATATGTTCCAGATAACAATATGATTTTCAACTGAAAGCTTCCCTTCTTTTAAAGTGGTGCTTGTCTAAAATAAAGATGTAAGACGATTTTCAACTGAACGTGTCTGTATTTAGAGTGTGCTGCTTGTCTAAAATCAAGACTTAAGATGATAAGAGATGATGTGGTGTTTTTAAAAAAAAAAGGGCTTATATATTTTACGAGTGTTGCTTGTCTAAAATCAAGATATGAGACGATATGTCAGAGATAATAGAAAGATGCTAGTCTAAAAACGAGACATAGTTATATGTAAGAGATGATGAGTAGTTTTTTAACTAAAGGTGTATGTATTTTTAGTGTTTTGCTTCTCTAAGTTAAAGATTTGAGATGATAAGATGATTGCCTGAGATGATGACTTTACAATAAATTCGAATTCTATATCTGCAGAGGCTTATTTATACATCTCAACCATCAACTAACTCATCATCTGATAATAGAAAACTTAACACAAAATTGTGTTGTCTCGCTAGTTTCGTGCTACGAGGTTCTACTGTAACATAAGTAGGTCGGAGAGTGCGGCAAGTACGGGTTGCAAATATCTTTTATATAGTCCGACAACAGTCGGTGCTGGCATGTGGAAACCTTTTTAGTGACATGAAAAATGTGCACACGCTGACAACAACAACAAATGCAACAATATACCAAAACTTGGCTAAAATAAAACACTTGCAAAATAGCAAAAATGGATGGCTCTATAGAGCGAAAAGGAAAATAACCAAAAAGTGAGAGAGAGTAAGAGCACAACTCTAAATAATAAAAATCAAAATGAAATGAATCGTTGTGAAAACCTGCAAAGCTATTGAAAAAATATTGTCGGCATCGTGCAATATGCATATCCTGCTCGGGGCCTGGGGTGCGGACCAGAGGGTATACTTTTTTATCGGGCGGTATCCAGAGAGCAGTACGAATAAAATTAAAAAATAAAAGAAAAAATTAACCACAAAAGCGCATGCGGTACTCGAAATCAGAGCAAGTTTGAGCTTTGCTGTCATGATATATGTATATAGGATGATAACTTTGATAGGCCCGGTCAAAAAGGCCGGGGCGCTGGGAAAGGAGGTTGCTAAAAGGGACATGGCTATGAATTGAATAGCAACGCTCTCAGCCATTAAATAAAGACCATCATGTGCAGATATATCCATATGTAGTTATATATGTATTCGGTAATGCATATAAGAACAGCTTTTTTATACCCTAACGCAAAGTATAGCGGCTTTATCGAGCAACCAATACAAGTATAAATATTTGTTTCAGACTTCTACGACAAAGTACATACATTGAATATGAGGTATTATCGAAAATATTAAGATTCGATTGATCGAAATTAACGACTAGTCGAAAGTTCTGCAACAAAACAAAGCTGCACTATGCTAATAGCATATAGTAACAGTAATGAAAAGGAACTGAATGAAGGTATCTAGGTTTGGCAGAAGATGAAGAGGATAAGAATGACGAATTCGAAGAGGATAAGCAAGATGAAGACGATGAGCATGGCGAAGAGAATGAGGAATTCGACGAAAGAAGCAGAGAAATAGGATGTGGTTGAGGATGACAATGGAAAGTAGATAGAAGAAGAGAAATTTGAACAATAAGAAAGACAAAGCAGATGGGAAACATGACCAAAGAAGGATAGGAAGGGAAAGACGATGATGATGTAGAGTATAAGAAAAACGATGAAGAAGATGATGAGGTAAAAGACTAAGAGAACGCAGCATCAACTAAAAGGAATAGATATGGGAATATTCCCAAAGATGTAATGGAAGAAAAATAAAATGAGGCTACGGATGAGATACCAAAAATAGGTAGAAAAAGAGGAGTATAAACAAAAATGAAGATGAAGAGGTTGAGGAATTTGTCAAAAAAGGATGATGCATATGACAGTTTCAGTTTAGTTTCAGACAAAAAGGTTAAAAAAAAATGATCAAAAACATAAATCTTTGCTTTTCAAAACATTTAAGCAGACTTGAAACAAATATTCCTTAAACTTTGCACAACTTGGAAAAGTAAGTGGGACCAGAAAGTGTCCCGCAGTGTATACAAACTTTCTCGTTAAATGATGCGCTTTTGCTTTCGATTTTTCGTTCAAATAATTTTTTTTTTCGATTCGACACTTAAATGTCCTGTCAAAGCTACATATATATGGACCTTTGAACCCATTCCATCAGTGTCCAGTGACCAAAGTTGATTTTGATTTTATGCAAAATAAACGCACTTGTGGGCTTAACGATTCCTGATGGCTATTGAGGAGGGTCTCAACTTAATTGCTGGTATCGCCATAAACGCAACATAATCCGGCGGATTGAGTTTTTGAAGTGCAAAAAGAGCAACAGTGTTGGAATCCGCTTTAAACAACTTGAAAGTGTTCGCAGAACAATTTTGTTATACGTAATAAGTAATAATGCTTTGGGCATTGCACCCAAACCCCATACAAGTAATAAAGAGTTATCGTTTGGGTCTGACCCGATGACAGCGGGTAAAGCATTATATCGCGCAGCTAAATAGCATTCAAGGAAGAGCAAGGAACAGCAAAAAAAAAAAAAATCCTGGCTATGATTATGGCCAAGTAGAGTGCGTGAGTGAGGAGTCAGCCGTCTGTGTCAGCGCCAAAAGGAAAAATATTGAAGTTTATCGACATCGTTAAAATTATCTTTACGGCCATCGACAGCTTGGGCTGCCTCATGGATTGGATGCTGCTGCTGCTCCCTTTTACTTGTAGTCTATACGTATTATTATTATTATGACTTGACGTGTTTTCCGCGTACTTCTCTCGTGCGGCTCATATAAATTCACATTTTCCACTTCATTGGCAACATGCGACATTCCACACACAGACACATGACTACAGCTACTTTGCATAACTTTCGAATAGAGTGGTAGACATAGAAGGGGGCGAAGGTAGGGACGTAACTGTAAGGCTGTGAATTTTCACTGCTGATTTCGTAGAGAAAATTGACACACAATTTTGTCGCATGAATTTTGAGTCAAAAAAGAAGCTCAAAAATGAATTACAATATGTCGCAGTGAGACACAGTGAGAGAAAGAGAGGGAGCGAGTGAGCGAGGAGGGCAGCGCGAATAACCAGAATTTACGCCGTATGAGTTATCGATTGTGCGTGAACTTTTTCCGATGCTAGTCAATGCACAGATTTCGATTACATACGAAATTAAGGCATAAATAAATATATGAATAATTCATTTTCTCTCTTGAGCAGCATCTTTTGCATTTCTCGTTGTGATGCAAATGAATGTTTTGAAAAGCAAACAAAAAAGTGTTTTGAATGCGGAAGTTGTTATTTGTAATACATCTGCATAGGGCATCGACGATATGTATCGGGCAGGCATATGTTTATATTGCAGTTGCGTTGCGCTGCAAATATGCTAAACGATAACTTATCGATGGCCTTAGAACTACGTTAAGGCTAAAGCTTATAAGCTAAAGCAATTGTAAAAGCGACAAGCTGGCATTGTCTTCAACAAAATTCAAATTCCCATCATATAGACGGAGTGTACGGGTATATTGCGATGCGACATTAGCTCACCTCTATTACGGCAGTTGTCTACGTTGCTATCGCTTATATGTAATAACTGCGCTGCTTTTACGCTTTTGCCTCTAAGCAATATTTACTGTATCTCGCGGCCATCACATCAAACAGTATTCAATAAAAACGAAGACACTCATCGCTAATATATCGTTACACTTCTACGTCTTAGACAAACTCAAGCTGGATTTGTTTTTTAGTGTACTTTACGGCGTAACCTAGCTTTATACATAGATACGCCAGATATTCCCATGTTTTACAGAAATTCCTTTCCTGAAACACATTTTTTTGCATCTCTTATTTCAGTAAATAGTGTTTTTAAGAGCAATGTTCATAGAAAGTGAAAATCTTTTGGCGTTTCGTACCAATTGAATATATAGACTAACCTAAGCTGGCATTTTGAGCGTAACATGATCTCATGATTGAGCATAAGGCCCAAAGGAGCAATTTTTGTAACTATGACAACAAAAGCCAAGAAATAAGCACAACTATGAGGTTACGACACGCGGCTTGTATATTTCATACTAGACCAGGGTGATAAGGTGGTCCGGGGGGTAAGGCGGTACGCCGACTCTCTGCTCTAAACCTCAAACGATGCCACACACACATGCATATTAGAGCTGCAAAACTATCGATAGTTGACACAAAGGTAAAAATCGTTATATCGATAGCAATATAGATAGTTTTTGTGGTGCCCGACAGTGGGATACCCTGTACACATTTTTTTCATGAAAATCAAATTTCATGCAAATTTTTGTATCGATGCGTTCAAGTATATGGACGCTATAACAGTAATTGTACTACGGTGGTAGGAGGGATGGTGCGGAAAAAGGTCAAAATTGTTTGTTTTATAAGCCTAACATACCACATTTGGTTACAGTTCATAGGAGAGGGGCCTAAAATAGGCACATTTTTAGCTATATCTAAAGTTCTTACCCGATATGAATCATATTTACACCACACATGCACAGTAATAGTGTGCATAACTGTGTGTGGGCTAAAACTGCGAAAATCTGTCACAGGTGATGGGGGAGAGATATCGGCATAATTCGACAAACTTGCATTGAATAGGTATAATGCGCATCTTTTGGTTGAAAAATGTTTACTCTAGCTTTTATAGTGACAACAAGGACACGACAACACGGATCGACTCGACTATTGCTCCTGACCATTTTTGCCCATGGAACATATGGTCTGGCACTCCTCCTTCTGCCTGTTACATACATTGCTAAAATCTATAATACTCTTTTACACTTTGTGTACAAGGTATTATTATGCTCAAATTTGTTTCTTTTGAATGCAAACTTTATCGATAACCCATTATTTTTACAACTTCTGTGACTTATCGGACTTAACATCTTGAACAGTACTTTGCCATAAATTAAACAAATTAAAGTCTTATAAATTTGCCCGCATCCGTTGTTGGCAACGTTCAACGATTACTTATCGATAACTTGCTGTGACATCATGAGCCGAACCCTTCACTTGCAGAAACATCATCTGCATCATCTTTATCAACTTTGTGCACTCAGCAAAAGTAACCTAAATTTTCTATTGAGTCCCCCATAAAAGCACTTGTACACGTCATGTCATCTTGGCCATTGTGTGACAGCAGCAACCCTAATCAGCGGACACACACACACACACATACGCTTACAAGCTGTGGGGGATGCAGCGTGCTCCAAATTCGAAATGACACTTCAACTCGCTTACACTTCAATACGCATACGCATGCCACGTCCAGGAACGGCACTCCAAATTCAATGCACATGAATGCGAAATGGGTGCACTCAACCAGTCAGTCAGCCAGTCAGCCAAGCCAGCCAAGCCAAGCGCCTGCATTTATATCGAATGGCTTCATCAGGAGGAGCAGAGCGGTTATGGTAACGGGAACGGCAGCAACACCGGATGTCTCAACTTCCGTTTTCCGTGCACAGCGTATGCGAGTTACGTATACGTACTGATACCGTCGTTAGCTTGCGTAACGTAACGCAACGTAACGCTTTAACTTGCGCAGATCCAGGCTAGCGATAGAAGATGCAGCATGCACTTAGAGAAAAAGTTTGCCAAGTTGTGCCGTTTTCCGGATCTAGCCGATTTAGTGAGATTTGTTTAGCATTGGTTCGTCAAGGGACAGCGGCGTACAGCTTCCTGTTCAGAGCGCTCAAGTCAGTTGAACATGTTTTAGGGCATAAAGCTACTTTAGGTCATTACTCTCGAAACTTTTCTCTGAGTGTAGCAAGCACATGGCACATGATAATGACAAAAGTGTTAATAGCCTCACACGCAACATGGGGCCACTGAATGCACGGTAAAAAATAAAAAATTATGCTGGTTGCTGGTTGATGCAACACAAAAGCCGAGGAAGAGAGAGTTCGAGCGAGACACACAGATTGTGAGCGGGACAGACTGAGAGCTGAAAAGAAAACAACTCTGGGCATGAGCAGGGACAAAAGCGACAGTTGTGGCACTTGACACTAGGCACCGTTACCCGGCGCTGCTCTTTAGTAACGTGCTAAGCAGGCATGCGTGACTGCTGCTTCTTACACGTTGCATGTTGCTTCTGCCTTTGCCACGAGCACAATTGCCACATTGCCGTTGCACTTTGTTTCCGTGCAAGTTGCACGTCGTCGTCGTCATCATCAGCAGCAGCATCACCATCACCATCATCAGAGTCGTCGTCGTCGTCATCGTCATCCTCATCCTCATTTTCATCATCGTTATCCTACTTAACGCTGTCGTCTTTCAAATCCTTTTCTTTCAATGTATTGCCTGTCGGCTGCCTGAGCGTTATCTATGTATCTATAGCCGCTTATACCTTGGCAGCAGCAGCTTCTTAAGTAGAGCTCTCATGACTGCTTACGCTTATGCTATTTAGAGCCAACCCAAATCCTCGACCCCCCGTGTAGAGCTTCATCCAAATCCAAAACTGCTGCCTGCATTTATGCTTGCATTGAAATGTTAGCTTTTGTAGAAGCATTGACAGCACCAGCTACTCTTTCTTCAATTAATTTGACTTGCTTAAGTTTGCTGACAGATAATGATAACATATGGGTTTAAATAGGGCTTCTAAGGACATTGACAGACTGACAGGCAGACAGACGGCTGGACGAACACGTAGGGTGGCATGAAGTTTTAGCAATTTTAGTTGAAATTATGCCATAAAGATGTTATTTGAATTACTTGTTCTATTATAACATGAAATTAGTCAGCGACGTCCAACCCCTCCTTCAAAGCACCACCCTCTCCAAGCCTGCCGTCAGCAGCTAAGACTTTTCCTAGTATGTATATTCATTTCAACTAAAGCTGTAGCGAAACAATCAATTGAATATCTATAAATTGAAGTAAAATATATTGTTTTCCCCGCGCGAGAAATGAAGCGATCCAGAAGTCATGTATAGCACCTCTGATGCTGGTTGGTATATTGATGACAATTCGAGGCAGGCAGCTTTGCGACGGCATCCAGACGTCCCAACAGGCTGAAGGCCCTTAAAACTTACCTTACAACAGCGTTGTGCATCCAGAAGAGACACAACTTAAAACTGAAATCACGTCCTTATGGAGCAATTCTATATTGGGTTACTATACACCGAGGTATGCCTAAAAATGAAAAGAGCCGATCATGCTAGTCAGCGCAACGGAAACAGTTGTCATCGATAAAAACCGTTCGAACTCATCTATTGAATGTAAGCAAGAACTCGATTCAAAGGTATTTTCAGAAGACACACCATAGTTTCGTCGACGGACGAGTCTTTGACAAATGAAGGCACAGGACTGGCAAGAAGAAGATTGTCGCGTCTCGGTGGATACAGAATCTCGCTGACCGACACGGACCGGTTGGAACTAAGCCGTAGAATTAAGTTTATAATACAGAGATAGGACGGGCAGAGGAGCTATAAGCTCAATAGATCTAAAAGGCCGCTCTACTTTATTCCTCAATCAACACTATCGTATAGATCGTGTAAATTATCGGAAAATGTGAACCGCGCCTGTATAAAATCTGAATCAGTGTCCGACTTCAAATAGCAGTGCATTACGTGACGTCTAATAGTTGGATGAAAACTGTGCTATTGTGACGCCATCTAGCGTATGCATATGCTAGCGCCAGCTATTGCAATGATAGCATCACGGCATGTATGCTTCATACGATTGAATTTGACAACAAAAAATTTATGTTTTTGTTTTTAAAAATCATAATTTATAGACGGTTAGTGAATTCGCTAAGATATTGATACATTTACGTTTTGAATTTCGCTAAAATATAAGAGCGAAAGGAAACCGAACTGATTATTTATGCGTACTTTCAACAATTCGGATAAATATAGCGTTGCCACATTGTAGAAACGTTACGCTTTTAATTGTCAGCACTTAGAGAATTTCAAACATTGTATACTTTTTTGCTTTTGTAACCCTCAGCCAGAGGGTCACTCTTGGCCATGGGAAAATACCAACAAGTTGTCGCACAAAGCTCCACCGAGGAGAGCCCTTAAAAACTGTGCACATTTGTAGTGCAAATATGTGGCAAATTCATTACAATTAAAATTTGGACAAATGAAACGAAAGTTGCTGTTTTAAAAAATGCATCAAAGCCAAGCCCCAAAACGCCCAATGTGGGCGTGTGCTATCACGCATTAACTGTCTGCACGCTTGAGCAAAATTAGCAAATCCAAGCCCCTTGAAACAGTGGGACAAAAACAAGAACAACAACAGCAAAAAGGGGTCTCTGGGAACATCCGACTGCCACGCTTGATGTTGTTGTTGTTGTTGTCCTCCGACGGCGCAGACATTTTACCAAGTGATTTATGACTCGCTCAGCATTTAAACATGAAAATATTTTTCGTATATGAATGGCCTAAAGTCGACCTCTCGACCGCTCCCGAGTCGAGTCTCTCTGCTCTGACACATGTCTGTTAGGCTGCGCGGGTTGGCGGCGAGGGTCTGCATCTTTAGTGAAGGGCGGACGCAGACAGGCAAAAGATATGCAATAAAAGTGTATAAACAGCATGCAAATATTTTTGCGTAAAATGTCTGCAGCTCCTGATCCTCCGTCCGTCCGTCCGCCAAATGGAACAGCCGTAGTAGCAACAGCAGCAGTACGTAAATTTTTGCTATAAATTTTCTTTGGTTGTCAGTGGCATTTTCAAGTGTTGCCACTGGCCGTGCGTCTGCGGTTGTATGCCCCAGTTCGCTCCCCCGCCTACCGATTTCTCAGACTCCTCCTTTCAATGGCATTTCATTCAGTTACTTTCTTGTCTTGGCAGCTTTCAGTTCAGGCTCTGAGCTGCTGCTCTGTTGGTAACACTCCGTACGTATGTACTACTTTGAATGCGGTTTTTGTGTGAATTTAATTAAAAGCTTTACGCTTACGCCCACCCGTCCCCAAATCCTCCTGCCATGGCCATAAACTGTCTTGACTGTTTAGCAGCTAAATTTGAAATTGAACCATAGGCAGAGAGTCGTCGGCTCAATTTGCACTTTATATTAACCGCAATGTCAATCAGCAACCGAGCCATTTCGTGCTGGAACAACTATTGGAACCTACGTACCTGGCAATCCATAGTTTTCTATAAAAATGCATTTGCCAAAGTTAATTTTAAGAGATCTTATTGCTTTCCACTCACTTGCTGCGGTTACAAATTTATCTCACCTCTTCCGGTGACACTTTTGACAATATTCGCTGATTGTATTTACTTGCCAGACA
The DNA here is from genome assembly GCA_035041775.1 of Chymomyza caudatula. Taxonomy (NCBI): domain Eukaryota; kingdom Metazoa; phylum Arthropoda; class Insecta; order Diptera; family Drosophilidae; genus Chymomyza; species Chymomyza caudatula. The sequence continues at coordinate 825,864 of JAWNKW010000150.1, forward strand.
AAGATCTCATATCTAGATGCATCTAACGGCCATGTCAAACTGTCCTATGTGGAACTAATCGAAATTACTACTTACTTGCAAACTTTTCGTGCAAACTTTTGCCGAAATTAATTAAGTCGAATTCGCCTACACGTCTGATACATGGTTTTTACTGATACAACAAACACACTTGGCGACTAAAACCAGTTGATATTCAATCTGCGACAAAAATCGCGTAAATCGGTTTGCAATATGTGTGACATTCCAATAGTCTGCAGGCCGACACTGGCCGAAACAAGTCAGCTGTGTCGGTTTTTGGTATCTGTGACCAACACATAGTTGTCTGTCAGAGTACCTATCTCTAGCCTTCTGTCTTTGTCAGCCGGCATAGTGAGATGTCTCAGGCAACCATCGAGGGTTTCTCCTAGAGTTGTGAAAACGCATTTTTATACACTGTGCCCACAGAAGCGAGGGATAGCAGTTTTGTGCAATGTATCGAAGAGAGAGAAGCAAGCGTGGCAGACCAGATTAGCATCCCCTCGGGTATCGATTGGATCCTGGGATTCATTCGCGATCCATTTAAAACTACCCCAAGCAGTTTAACGAAAATTCACGAATGTTCGGCGTAACAAACGATGTGAACTCCTCACTTGCGATAATCTTCACAACGATGGCGTAAATGTTGACATGCCAGATTACGGAGGCAAGAAGCTGCTACAGCAGGCCGTGAATCTGCTGGATGATGGTCACCATTTATTGGGCAGAGTCAGAGTTTGATTTTTGTGTCAATAATGATGCCAGTAACTATCCCTTATAATGAGCGTTGAAATACCCTAGGTTAATCCTGCGTTTCGCACAGAATAACGTAGAGGGAATACTGGAGTTGAGCAGAGAGTAGTTTCAAGCGCAGTTAGCTGCATTCGCCGTATACGCTGCATGTGAAGAAGACTGCTCTTGTGGTGAAGTACCTCTGGCAAAATCGGCAGTGTTGGGGCAGCTGCTGAGGATTGGAGAAAGGCTCTGTGAACTGTTTGCGGTATTTGCAGCACTGTACGTTATCCAAACTCAAACTACGCGAAATGCAATTTGAGCGCACTGGTTGCATATGCATACACTTCTGGGGTTGCTCTGGATAGCTGCAGCACACATAAGTAGTAGGCAGAGCAGTGGAGATAGAGACACGGGGTAAGCAATAAAAAAGGTAGCTACTTACATGTATAATCGTTTCCGGAGGTTGGCACACTTTGGGGTGGCCGAAAAGTGCGTCGGGTACGGGATGATAACCGACTGTCATAGGAGCTAAGGATCGAACTGTGCGGATTGTACGGCTGCAAATGCCTGGTCTCAGCTCTCATTTGTGACAGGGACAGAGAGAGAGAAAAAAGAGCGCGTCCACGGGCCTTGTTTGTTTGCGTAGAAAACCGATTTCCAATTTGGTTTCTTAGAGCAAATAATAGCTTGATTTTTGTTGCTCAACTAAAAGTAAACATGAATAACATTAATTTCAATAAGCTAAAGAGTGTAGACTTTTCAATTCATTCCAATGAATGAATGTATTTACATCAGGCCGTAACCCGATAACACGGGTTGTTATGGCCAGTTAAGAAGAAGAAGAAGAAAGAGTGGAGACTTGCCATTGGAGAACTCTGACATTCAGTTTGTCGACAACAACAACAAGACGACATTAAGAGCTATGTTCATTTGTCTTTCGGTTGGTTTATTTGCAATAAAAACACAATTTGTTGTATTAGTCTCTGCTCGACTTTAATTGTTTGAAATATATGTACACCCATATACAGTTATTGTGCAATCGATCTGAGAGAGAGAGAGCGAGAGAGCGAGCGTGCGAGAGGGAGAGCGCAAGAGGATAAAGAGACAGATCTAAATTAACACCATCATACAAAGTAATTGACTTCAATTAAAAAAATAATTTCATACAATGCAACTGTAGAGAGTCATTCCTCTGTCATTGTTGTTGTTGTCATCGACGCGGTCATATAAATATTTCAGTTTGAGGTTTCATCTATGGAATTTTTCTTTTTTCCGACATTTATCGGCAAATGAAAATGTGCATAAAATGTAAATGAAAAAAAAACATTGTAGCTTATTTTTTTTTTTTTAATATTTGGCAGCAAATAACATTAAATGCCAATTGATTGTTTGCAGGACTTTTGTTGTCCTCACACATACATATATGTTCATTTGGCATTCATTTTTGTCTATGCAGCAATTGTTCATTCATTTAATATTCATTTAATTCGTTTGGCAAATTAAACTATATGCAAAAAGTAAAAAATAAAAAAAAAATAAAAAAAAAATTGCAAAAATTGAAGCTTTTTGTTGTAAAACGTTGTAAACTCTGTGCAAAATGTGTCATCGCCTTTGTGTGAGAGTGTGTGTGTGTGTGTTATCGTTTTGGTATGCAAATGAACGCATGCATGAACCCTTGTGTGTGTGTGTGTGTGTGTGTGTGTGTGTGCGTGGGAGTTTATTTCAATTGCCATTATAATTAACCATTTTATGTGGTTTCATTTCCCTCTCTTTTTGTTTGTGAGTCGAAAGCGACAATGAACAAAAATCCGTTTGAAATTAGCAAGTCATTTCCTTGTACAGTTAATTGAACAGTTGCAACTGAAATGAACTGCTTAGTGCTGTTCGATAGTTGAATGAAGCAATTGCTGCAGCTGCGCGGAGTTGCTGTGAACCAAATTCAAGATGAACACTCTGTAAGACGCCGGTGGGTGATGACGCAGTCTGAAAAGTACTCCGTAAGATCTTTGACCTTACACAACCAATGGAATCACGAACTATATGAGTTCTACAATGACATCCAGCGGCTCCGCGGGATAGATTAGGTTATGCGTCTGGCCGAAGTAGCTCCTGCGAGAAAGGTTTTCAATACGGCTGTTGAAGTGACAGATCGTGTACCCGTTGGAAGAAGCATGTTGAAAACACGCTATCTGCCTTTGGTACCCCCGATTGGAATGGGCGCACGCGTATCAGAAGCGCACAAAGGAGTGCTGTACATGAGGCTTGTTAGGGGGTTGTTATCTTACTTACTTAAATGGTCATAACAACCCTTTACCGGGTTGCAGCACTCCTCCAGGCGCCTCTGTTTTGCGCGCGCCTTTTCGAATCGGTGATACCAAAGGTAGCTAGTGTGCCCTCTACCTGATCCTACCAACGTAGTTATGATCTACCCCTTCGTCGCCTCTCTTCGACAACCGCATTGAAGACCTTTTTTGCAGGAGCTTCTGCATCCATACGCTTTTTATCCAGAGTCAAATCCGGAATTAGATAAGCTGATTGACTTTCTTCCCTCTCTGTCTAACGTGTGGAAGAGGCTGATTGCCCTAATACCCTCCAGAGCACCAATTTCGAAGAATGATGTATTTTCGGCGGTGGGTTTTCCCTAATGCTCCAATATACCATTGCGTTTGGAGCCTTGTGTGTATCTCTCGTGGTATGGGAGTAACATGTCCGGTTTTTGAGAGGAAACTGTGAAGCAATAGCTCTGAAATGCTTTTCCCATAAACAACTTTTGTAGGATTTGGCTCTTCTGCGATGATCCTTAAAGACGTTAACTGTTTAGTTTCGGACTCATACGTCCAGCTTCAAGATTTGTTGCCTTCAACGAACTTATAAACGTCTTTTAAAGCCCAGAGGTTGTGTTTTTACGAACTTGTTTTTGCACCAACCATGACTTTTCCGCTGCTATAATTAATTTGATTACGGTTATTTGCATAAATTTACGTAATAAAGCAAAGTAATTTGTATAATAAAATCTAAAACTATCCGCTGGAACGTAGAGGACGCTCAATATGAAGACAGTTTATGTAAATACAGTTATAGCGCTAGGTACAGTTATGATAATAAGTATGTACATCAACTTGGCAGCCCATCAGTCATCTAGGCTAAGCTCAGGGCGCCTGACTCTACTTGATGCCATGGCCCAATGAACTTTGCTGCAGACTGTGCACAAATTATATACAAAATAACTAAATCCGGGCAGACTAGATTTGCACGGAATGCAGCCGGGGTCGCAACCATACATACACATGCTAGACGGGCAGCCTGCCGCTTCATATCAACCCACCCCACTCATCAAGCCATCCATCATGGGAGAACTCCGTAGCAATGACAGCTCAATTGTCCTGCACCGAGGCACGTCAAAAGTCGCCGCCGTACAAGCAACAGCAGCATCCCAATACAATCCAAATGCCAATCCCAAATGCAAATGTTGCAGGAAGCGAGAAATTAAAAACTCGCGTCCCAAAAGAACAAGAGGAAAAAAAGAGCAAAGTAAACGGAATCAAAGACTGAATTGATGGCTGCAAAAAATATGAGTTTAGGCTCAGAGCAAAGTCCGTCCGGGTCGCTGGGATATTTGATCGATGAGCAGCAAAACGGTATTTGCCAAGCCACCCCATGCTGCTTGTGGGCGTGGCCTACACGCGGGCAGGTAGTAGAGGCCGAGAGGCAGCTGACGCTCTGTGTGCCGCCTAGAAGTGGACATAGCACAAATCGATCGTCGAGCCTATAGCAGTAAATTTGATTGATGGCTTGATTGATGGCTGCAACCGTAAAGACGAGCGCGCCAGCCGAAAAGGCAATGTCATTGATAATATAGACTTTAATTTTAGCACTCAATTGAGCAACAATTTGGAGAGCGCAGGTTGAGCAGCTAATTGAAATAGGCAACCAAGAGCGAGAGAGAGGGAGAGATAATGTCAGAGAACGCAGTTATTCCATATACGTAATTGAATGATTAAAGCCAACATCATGCTGATGATGATGATGCCTAGAGATGGGCAATAACTGCTTTTAAGTGAAACTGTCAAAAGTAACAATTGTGACAACATTTGGAAATTAGGGCAGTGGTGACCAGTAACATTTGTACAATAAGAAAAATCTTGTATCAAGAAAACTTGAAATCAAGAACAAACGATTTCAAGAGTTTTGTATAGTACGCGTATTTTTAAAAACGCTGCACTCCACAAAGTTATAGACTCACTTAGGTTAGTTTTAAGAACAGACTTGAGGTGAATCAATTTCTAAATCAAGTCCAAATCAAAGTTCATTTAAAAATTGCGAAATGCATAGCAAGCTACTGTCAAACTGGCACAGAAACGCGCAAATTAGTTTTCAACATCTCTGACCAGCCGATAATCTGCATGTGTCGTTTTGCCGATTGTCGGCAGTTTCATATCGGTCATGTGTGAGCAGCACCCTGCACCATGCCTACGGTGATGGATGTGGTAAATCGTCATTCTAGCCGTTATAATGACCTCAACTCTTGTCACTAATACATTGACATTTGGCTTCGAAGCAGTTGTCGTTAGTTCCTTCAGTGTTCTTGTTTTTGTTGAATTAAGGAAAATTGGTACGTTATGTCACATGTCATATTCTTGTCATTTGCCATAAATATGTTTTATTGCTTATATATAGGATTAATATTTTTAAAAAAACTAATAAAAAACAGGGAATTTATCGTAATTGTCAATCGGTGATCCCAAGCAAAACATAAGATGACTGGAGAGGAAGCTCTGTGAATTTTTATCGAAATCGATTCATGCAATTTGCCGTTTTTGGGAACTTTGAAGAAGAAAAGTTGGCTGCCAACCGTCGGACCACGACGTCAGACAATCTGTCATAAAATTGGACGACCTTTTTTAGTTTATTATTGTTATACTAATTTGATCTGTCCCAAACATATGACTCGGTGGGGTTGTGCTTGAAAGGTGCAGAAATGATGAGGATGAGGAGTATGACCGAAGACGAGGGAGGATGAGGAATATGACCGAAGATGAGGGAGGATGAAAATGGAATGGGCATGAGAATAGCGGAAATGAAGAGCAAGTCGGCCAAAGAGGCAAGAGATGTCGAAGAGGAATATAATCAAAAGCCAAGAGGCTGACCAAGGTGTAGAGTAAAAGGAAGGGGCAAATGTCCGAAAAGTAATAGGTACAGGAAAAAGGTCTGCGAATTTTTATTGAAATCAATTCATGTATTTTACAGTTTTAAACGACTTTTGAGAAGAAAAGTCGGCTGCCGAACAATCTTGATGGCTGATTGGACGAACTTTCTTTTTGCCTTTTATTGGCAAACTAACTGTGTCTGTTAAAAACACATATTGGATCGACTTTGGGCAGGTGTCAGCATGCCGTTTGTCGGTCCATCTGACCGAATTTGTTCTAGATTTTACGATTTTCTACTCAACTTTCTTTTTTAGAAACTTTTCTAGAACGATTTTTTCTACCTTTTAGAGCAATTTGCATTTTAAGCCCATTTTGTTATTTTATAATTGTAATTTCTTGAAAATAACACATTTTAATCATTTCAATTTTTTTCTTCTACTTTTAGGTAAGTTTTTTGACCAGTGTAGTTGCAAAAAGAAGTCTTTGCGCAAAATAATGCAGTATGTTGCAAAATCTAGCTTTTACGTGAGTTTTAGTGCTTTTTGAATATACAGTTTGGCATTTTCTAGTTTCAAATAAGCAGTAATAAGGCAGTAATTCAGTCTGACAGTAAAAAATTGCAGAAATAATTGCAAACCAAATATTTACGTATTTAAATAATATTCCATGGTAAATTTTATGCTAATGGTAATTGAAGCTGAAGCAGTGAATCCGCGAATCACAGATTCCCTCATCACTATGTATTATTAATGCCAATGATGTGCCTGGCGTTAATGATGACTATGATGATGATGATGATGATGACAATGCACTCATTGCACTTGGCGCTGTTTTAATGAGCTACAGAGTCAGCGGCCGGCCTCCGCAGATGAATCAATCGGTCATTTAACCACACTGCAACCACCCACAGCCACACCCTTAAGCTGCCTTCGGTCTCATCGTCATTATCATCGGCCAAGCTAGCACACAACAATTAGAGAAACGCGTTGAATTATAGCATTCGGCCGGCTCCGCTCTTGAGGAGGCGCAGGCGGAGACGCTGTTATCATTAATTAAATGGCATTTTAATGAGTTCTCCCAACATGAGGCATGCCCACAGCGGGTTTGTGGCGTTACCCAGCTAGTTTGCCCCAATAAATGAGAATAGTTGCTGAGCGTTTTGGGTTCATCTTCGATGCAATTTGTGGTCCTATGCCACACCAGCAGCACCATAGCGCAAGCCTGCAAATGTCATTGAACGAATGCGCATCAATAACGGCAAAAGATGATGGAAGCAGAATGTGGCATGCTCTTGCTTAATTCATGCAATTGAAAATTTGCTCGTGTTAGAGTGAAAGCGCAGGCAAGAATGAAATAGATGTATAGTGTATGAAGTTAAGTTCAGTATTTGAATACACTTGTCATACGCCTCAAGAAAATGAACAACTTTTTGAGAACTTTTGGAAAAAAGTGTATATCAAATTTATGCCCAAGACGCCGATCAATTAAGAGAAACACAGATGAGAACTCTTGACTTGATTTGAAACTTCATATAGAGCCTTTAAATTACAAGCTACTTTAAAACCAAGTCACGCTCCCATCTCTAACACACACACAATGTATTTGACAAACATAGTTTGACTTTTGCGTTTGTTCAAAGTTTAAGTTGCAAGCGAATACCCAAGAAAGAGAGGAAAACACAACAGTAAATGCCAAGCCGAAAACAGAAAGAAAAACCAAAAATTAAAGAAAAAACATAAATAAAGAGGCAACAAAAACTTTTGGCGCGGTGGCGCTGTAACTTTTGCCTCGCAGTCAAAAAGAAAAAAGTCCAAAAAAAAAAAAAAAGAAAAGAAAAGGCGCTTTTACCAAGAAGAACTTGCCAAGCCAAATCCTAGAGGTGGTCCACCCGCTGCCCGCTCTCCAGCACAAACTTTGCAACATTTTACGGCCTAGCAATGGGAGAGCTACAAGCAACGACGACATAGAACATGCACCGAAAAACTAACTGCTTACTTAACAAGACATATTCAAGCACTTAAAAGCCAAAATAAAGCAGCAACAGAGCGAGACAAACATACATCCAAACTGCGCAAGGCACTGGGAGCAGCAGGGAGAGAGAGGGAGCCAGCAAGAGCGTGCACGCGTTGCTAGAAATCCTTTTAGCTGCTACAAGTTTTTGCTACATGAAAGCAGAATTTGTATTTTTTTTTCTTTTGCTCATCAGCTCAGCGTAGCCGTCAACAGGCGTAGCTGCCAAATGTCTAGCCCCAGAGATATGCAACACGCCAAACCCCCTATCAAAGAGTAACTAAAAAAAAAAGAGGCCATCGGCAGCTGCTGACTATCGAATGCGCTGAACACTGCCGCATTTTGGGAGCGTTTTTCACACTATCTTCGAAAGATTTTACACAATCTGTGTACGGCCTAATCTGGGTGCTTGATCATCGCAGAAGTTACAGTAAATGAGCTTACCATAAGCCTTCGGAATAGGCAACTTTAACGCTAGCTTCCAACAAGTTTCTTTCAAGCCGTGATTTTTGCCAGCTTGAAAGCTTTACTGCTTGTCACGATCTGTGTACGGCCTAATCTGGGTGCTTGATCATCGCAGAAGTTACAGTAAATGAGCTTACCATAAGCTTTCGGAATAGGCAACTTTAACGCTAGCTTCCAACAAGTTTCTTTCAAGCCGTGATTTTTGCCAGCTTGAAAGCTTTACTGCTTGTCACGATCTGTGTACGGCTTAATCTGGGTGCTTGATCATCGCAGAAGTTACAGTAAATGAGCTTACCATAAGCCTTCGGAATAGGCAACTTTAACGCTAGCTTCCAACAAGTTTCTGTCAAGCCGTGATTTTTGCCAGCTTGAAAGCTTCACTGCTTGTCACGATCTGTGTACGATCTAATCTGTGTGCTCGATCCTCGCAAAAGTTACAGCAAATGAGACTGCCTATAAGCCATCAAGAACTTAGACTGACACCCATCGGTGGATTATGCGCCAAATATGTCTATAGGCATTACTTGCATATAACCTCACAGTAATAGTCAACAGTTTAACTTCTTGACTTAGCCCAAACATCTCGTTATCGTGTTACGTCTTGTTGTAGAACAGCCGTCCACGTGGAATTGTCGAATCCGTGTTGCCAAAGGTTGCATTCGCTACAACTGTACAAACATTGAGCTCCATTTTCCCTGAAATCTGCTTCGTGCTGATCTCACTGCGCAAAAAAAAGATCATATAGCCTATATAGTGAAATCCATTTTTCGCGTCAATTTAACTCCGAACTTTGTGCTTATTTTGAAGACCCGCCTGTGCGACAAAAGACCTTAGCAGTGACATCTTCTAGAACGATTTTAGCTCCAAGTGCTGAGCAACGGTCATTGACGAGCTGGAGGCAATCTTTGACCTCCACAACGGCACGATTAGCCAATTTGAAAGAAATTACACTTAATACGGCTAATTGGCAGTCTTTTGTTTACTGGGTCGAACCTGGTAACAGGGTTGTATAGTATAATGCCATTTCCTAGTTGGCTGTAAATCTTTTGAGAGTATCCTCAAACGGGTTTGAATCATCAGCTCTTTTAAGGGTTCCGAAATATTAGATACATTGCCTCAAATCGTACCTCTAAATTGATTAACCCATATATTAGGCTTATATTACCTGCTTTACTGTGGTTGATGTCGCCAGCCTCTATGCATAAACCTGTCTAGATTTCAAAAAAGACTGTTCATCTATCTTTTACCTTGCATGTGCCAAGCCCTACGAACAATCATGTCTAGACTTCAGAGAAGACTTCGCTGCGCATCTAACTATAGCGTGATGTGTTGCCAACTTTCGGCATAATCCAGTTTAGATCTATATATTGCCTGATGTTTATGTTCATTTCACTGCGCATCTACCTAACATATTACGTGGTGTGTCTCCAGTCATGCATAATCCTGTCAATATTTCAACTAAGCTGCGCATCTATCTATTACATGGTCTGTCCCAAAACCTACGGACAATCCTATTAAGATTTCAGAAAAGACCGCTGCGCATCTAACAATCACGCGTTGGGTCCCCAGTCTTATGTTTAATCCTGTTTAGGATTCTCACTTAAGAGAAGTCGTTGCGCACATTAACACTGGACAGATGTGTAAGCGGCTAACCAGAAGGCACGAGAAAACGCTCTGAATGCCAGTTAGAAGCTTAGCCCTGCTCTATCTATCTATCTTAATAGAGTTGTTATTTGGGATATGGAAATCTCAAATTCTGTTCAGGAATGATGCACACTCTGGCTGAGCTCTCGTGCTAATCATTTTGCCATCTAAAGCGTTCTTGCTTGTTATCTACCCGACAAACTAACGTAGTCCTTAGCCCCATTGGGTGTAGTGTATAAAAACTGGCAAAGCAACGGTACTAGCCCGTACTATCAAGCTTTCACACGCCATTTTGTACATATCGCACATGGCATGCTGCGTTTTTTAACCGCTTTGTGCCTAAGAACTGGAGAAGTTTATCAGCAAAAGTTTACTTAATACGCAAAGTAACTTAAAGGGACAGACATAGTGGCGGGGTTTTTGGGGTAGAACTTACCCGCTGACGACAGCCGCGCAAAGTTTTACGCGCATAATAAGCCAGCAACTTCTTTCGAATTTCTCTCTTATTTCCGATTTACCCAAGTGTAGTGCAAGCGTGTCTAAAAAGCGGGGGGGTGGTGGAGCGTAAGTTTAAGGCAGCGGACAGCGAAAACTTTCAGTTTCGAGCTTAAGTTGCAAGTTGCAACTACTTTTTAATATCCAAAGATGTCCTGCCACAAGCAGCAGCAATGCCACACACCTGTCTGTCTGCCGCCAAACCACTGAAAAAATGTGATTGAAAAACTTTGGTAACTGTTACACATTTTCGCGCCATTTTGTAGCAAATCTTTTGATCTGTTTGGCATTGTCTGGCTTGCCAAGTGCCAGAGAGACGAGAAGCGAGAGAGCAACATGGAGAGAGAATTGTCAATTGCTTTATTAGCCTGCAAATCTGGCTTGAACTCTAACTTGTGGTCGTTTAGCTCTAATTAGTTAATGTGTTTACTTCTTGGTTGCGCACGCTCTTTGGCCTTATCTTGAGCTCCATTGTGTCACGTTCGAGCAGCAAGTGCTCCCCTTCTCTCTCTCTCCCTCTCTCTCTTTTGTGTTATCTCTATCTAGCCATTCCATTAGCCATTTCATGCTGCTTTTACCAAACACAAACAGCAAATAAAAACAAATAAAACTGAAACTATTTTGTCGGGTCGTTTTGCTACTTTACGGTCGCTCTTTTGTTTGCCGCCAGCGACTTGGCTCGACGTTTTGTCGCCAGTATTGTCTCCCGCTCGCCCGCTCCCTCGCCCGCTCCCTCACATAATGACCTCATTTGTATGAGCATTGATTCTCAATTGAGACACTGTAGTTGTTGTTGTTGATGTGACTTTCCGTTTCTAGGTTGCCGCAGCCTTACAGTGAGTTTCGTCTGTTTTCTGTCTCTGTTCGTGAACCGAATCAGCCCCAAACCAATCTAACCCATTTTTTTTTTTTTGTGTTCGCTCGCGTTTTTTGGATGCACTTGAAAACTGGGCGATAATGCAGTAAAATTTGTGTCAATTGTATGGTGCTAGCACTTGAGAAACTTGAAGGTCGTCTAAGCGCAGTTTGTTGTTATGTAACCATGTGTACATAGTATCGATGAAAAGCAAGTGAAAACAGTCAGCTCTTTAAGGTTACTTAAACAGTCCAAGGTGACATCTTACTTACTTAACTGGCCAAAACAACCTGTTACCGGGTTACGGCCAAAAATCTTAGGGAGTACTTTCGGCCCAAGCATCACCCAGGCTTCAGCGCTATAAAGCAAAACGGGAAGGATGTGTTAGTTTCGTCTGGCGGACGTGGAGTTTACTACTCATTTTCCTACTGCGACCAAAGTAACATCTATTGGCAAGAGTGATTCTTCGCTTGATCTCCGTAATGACATCGTTTTTCATCAAACATCAAAAGTAGAGTTTATAACATCAATCTGAGAATCCAACCGCTGTATCTCTCGAAGAAAACATATACTTTGTCTTGCTCTCATTAACAACCAAAACCACCCTGGCAGATTCTCTTTCAATAGCCGCAAAAGCTGCGTATGCAAGCAACTGGACACTCTTAAAGAACATAGTGCCGTACCTATTTACTTTAGCCTTTCGCAACACGCTCTCCATCACAAAGTTGAAGAAGTTCACCTTGTCCAAAGCGTCGCTTGGTATCAAAAGACTCGGAGAAGTTCTTTCCTACCTCGAGTGAGCTGCGTGTGTTGCTCAACGTCATTCTGCATAGTCCTACCAACTTTGCAGGGATTCCAAACTCAAATAGTGCGGTATATACGCGATTCCTCAACGTGCTATCAAATGCTGCTTTACTATTGACAAAGGGATGGTGGGTGTCGATTTTGTATTCTTGGGTCTTTTCCAGGACTTGGCGTAGTGTGAATATCTGGTCTATGGTGGACTTACCAGGCCTAAAGCCACACTGATAAGGTCCAATCAATTCGTTCGCAAACGACCTTACGCTCGATAGGGGCTTATATGCAGTAGAAAGAAGGCTGATACCACGTTAGTTAGCGCACACCGTGGGGTCACCCTTCTTGAGCATAGGGCAGAGGAAACCATGTTCGCAATCATCGGGCATGCTCTCATCTAGCCATATTCTGCAAAAGAGCTTATGCATGCACCTTACTCAGCTCAGCAGGCAGATCATCTGCGCCAGCTGCCACGCCAGCTGACACGCCATCGCCTACAATTGTGGACGTCGGGAAGTTACCTTCGGTAGTGGCACTATCCTCCACAGCGCCCAATAGTAAGCCAGAGCAGTGTTCACTGCACAACCTTAGTGCTCCCTACCATATATCCCTTTGCATCTCTACAGGAACACGTTCCGGTACGAAATCCTACAGGCAGACGCTTGGTAGAACTTCCTAACGTCATTCCTGCTGCTGCACATCTCTACCTACTCTCGCTCGCGCTTTTCCTGCTCACGTTTTCTGCGTCTTAAAAGGCGCCTCTCCAACACTGATTAGAGTCTAGTGTTTCGTGAGTGATTCGTTTTAGCTAAGCTAAAAATCGTTTAATGTGAATACAAGACAAATCCTAATTAGATCAAATTGGCTATTGCAGTGTTAGGAAATAGTGTTGCAAATGAACCAAATACTTAAGTGGAACATAAAAACTTACGTCAAAGCCATAATTTGGCCAGGAATTCATAGTTAACATGCGAAGCGGCAGCTGAATAGCATTTGGCAGTGTCGTGTCCATTTCTACATCATAATCATCGTCATCGTCATCGGCATTATTAACCTCATCATAAGCATGACTGCGATCAATTTAATGCCCATATAACTAGCATGCAAGAACCCCGAGCATTTCCATACAGTTGAGTGCATTATTAATTTAATGTAAACGAGCACACACACACACACACACACACACACACAAACACACACACACACACACACACACACACACACACACAAAGACGCACACTATGGGCGTAAGTGGCACTTTGCTGGCAAAAATAGCTGCCCCACCAAAAGAATTAAAAAAAAAAAAAATAGGGGCAGCGAAGTGCATTAAACTGAACGTCGCACAGTGGATACAACTGACTTCTTTTTCAGCGAAAATCAAAACTTTTGAGGAAGTACAGATACATATAACAGAGAATTCCTTAAGCTTCTGCGATACACTGCGATAAATACGCTGTGAAGGGAGGGAGCTTCAAAAAACGGCAGTAAAGTTCGATATTATAAACAAAAAAAAGTCTTATCCTTGCACAACTAAAATGTGCTTAGTACTTAATAAAACGTCAAAATTTTGAAAATCTTTTGGCAAGATGTTTGCAGTCTATTTTGATCTTAGTGTACACACGTTCGCCAGATAGACAAATATTCGACGGTAACGATTTGTTCAAAAATAAGCACAATTTCCATGACATGCAAGGATAAGACATTTGCAGCATATAATATCGAACTTAACTACCGTTTTTTGAAGCATCCTCTATACGCAGCTTATTTATCGCAGAAGCTTAAGGAATTCTCTGTTAAATGCATTTTAAATTTTAAAAATATCTTTACTTCTAATAAGAGTTTTAATTTGCGCCCTGATCTTATTCTTTAGCATTTTTCTTTTTTTCCGCCTCAAAGTGACACAAAGAAGTAAGAAGAACTTCAGAGTTTTTGATGTTAGATGTTATTTTATTATTTTCCAATATTTCGGGCTCTACAACAACATAGAAAACGTAAGGTATTTTTATACGTGTAACATCTATAACAAACATTTTTAATACATACATTTATACACAACAATTAGCTGTGTAGCTGAAAGAAGAACTCCGCAGTGGGTCTTTACTTCCTCAAAAGTTATGATTTTCGCCGAAAAAGAAGTCAGTTGGATCCACTGTGCGTCGGCTATACCACAGTTCCTTTTTTTGCCTCTAACACTCACTCGCTCTCTCTCTCTCTCTCGCTCGCTCGCTCTCTCACTTCCGCTGCCGCTCTTAGCCTGCTCTTTGGCCGAGTGGCCGTGCTTGAAAATTAAATATATAAAAAATGCATATGGCGTTGGCTGCGCTTTTTTGTGCATGCAATTAATGTGCAAAAGTGAAAAATAAAATGGCGTCTGTTAACAAAACAACAACAACAACAACAACAAGAACGTGATGTGAGGGCGGCGCGTTGTACGCGGCGTATGCTTAATTTATATTTATTTTATTTTAAATGCATGCTGCATAAATAACGGCGCATACGCACATATGGCAGCCACACACACACACACACACACACACACACACACACACACACACACACACACACACACACACACACACACACACACACACACTGGCTTCTCACACATTATCGCTGGTTTTCATTTCCAGCTTTTTGTTTCCTTCTTTTGACGCCTCGCATAAATAAACAGCGGTTAAGAGTTATCGTTGCATGGCCAACGCTTGAAATGCCAACTAGATGGCAACGCCAGCCAGCAAGGCACACACACACGCACACACACACACACACACACACACAGTTGACTTGGCATTTCAATATGGCATTTCCTTGCGTACCGCAATTAATTTATTGGTCATCAACAGACACAGATCCTGAAAGGAGTCAGGATATGAAATAAGCAAAAAAAAACATTTAAAACGCAATATAAACGAATAAACGACAGCGGCAGCTGAGGTCAACTCAGCGCCATGAACCAAAATACTAAGTGAACTGAAACCCTTTAAAACTCTACATTTCTCTCCGAGTTACATAGTGTTTTTCTTGCTAGAAACTTGCGCAATTACAGTTGAAATGGCAAATGCGCTTCAAATACCTTGCAATACCGATATTTGCTTCAGAAAACTACTCAAGTATAAGGAACTTGCGCAATTACAGTTGAAATTTTAGTACTTGCTATGCCGACATTTGCATGGGAAAATTAGCAAATGACTTTGAAGCAGTAAGGCCTTGCTTGCGAAAACTTCAAATAGCTAGACAAATGCATACAAGCAGTACTGTAGGATTTGCAATACCGACATTTGCATGGGAAAACTTCTAAATGTTTTTCAAGTGACATGAGCCAAAGGCACTTTCATATGATAACCAAAGGCACAAGCGCTATGATGACATACACACAGGCAAGGCTCCTCTTGGTGCCTACTTAGCTATACTATCACCTGCACATTGAGGCCAAACGGCAGATTTGGAAAAAAAAAAAAGCAACCCCGAAATTCATATCAAACTGTAGTCAGTTTTTTAGTCGGGTAGTCGCACTTAAAGAATGCACACTTTTGCTCAAAAGTTAATGTAAATAATGGAAATTGAAGTTCAGTTCAAAAAAGATTTTGTTAGTATGTATTACATGTCATTTGTGTGTGCTGTTTTGTCCAAAAACAGAGAAAACTTAACCAACTTGCTCATCTTCTGTGGAGTAGAACTAACATTGTGCAGGTCTATGCGAGAAGTAATCTATGTTAAAATAAAGTTCAACGTGTGTATTTATTTTGTTCCTAATGTCTTTATGCAGTTTTTTGCCTTTTTCACCGCTCTCATGATTTTTCGATAACCTATACACAAAGTGAATTTCGCAGCTTACAGACACACTATTAAAGCTATCCGGTTGAAACTTGGCACTGCACAAAAATTAACAAGATCGTATGCAAAGTTCAAAAGATATAGTATACGAACGACAACAAAATTTCGTTTTCGGGGTTAGAATCAAACACACCATTCATAGTATATACTCAGTAATGTCATCTTTGGACTGAATGCGCAAAAATTGGCGATTGGGCCCAATGTGCACTGGCAAAAACATAATTGATTGAGATTTTTCCAACACACTCGCCTGGAATCCTACGCCAAATTAAAAAATTTACAGTTATTGAAGTTGATGATGAGAAGAAAGGTTCCTTTCTGTGTTCACTAAGCAGACCAGAGAAGAAGTTTTTTCCCACTTGCAAGATTTTTATAAACATAGCAACTACTAGGTTATAGGAGTCGAGGAACTGTATGTCCGAGGTCTGGACCATAGATACAGTTTGTGGCTCAACGCAAACTTTACACTCTCTTGTAGTAGTTTACAGCCAAGGCAAAGAGCAGTTGGAGAATTGTGCTTGGAGCCACAACAATTTGAATAATGAGCGAGTAATGAGAATCAATTCACACAGGTTACTTAAGTTTGTACTCATTTCGATTACAGCTCGCGATCGTAATAGCGGATGATTTTTCAAAGCCATAATCTGTAAGCTTCAGCATTTAAAAAATAGTGTTAAAAAAAGACATGCATATAGAAAAAGGGATCTCCGCGCTCTGCATGCCACGCTCACTTAACGCCATGCTCCTAAGATGCAGGCAGCTCCTTCTCCTCCTCATCCTGCTACTCATCTTCAACTTCTTAGTCTTATCCATAACCACATCAACTTTTCTCGCTTTTTCTACTTTCACTTCCATCTACACTTCGCTTTTCAGGTTTCATCTTTGCCTAAACATCTTGTTATATTTGAAACTACTGTAAGATAAAAGTTAATAAATTAAAGATCAACATGGAAGAAACATGTGAATAGCTCAAAGATTTGTATGCTGTTAGGTACCAAGTATGAGCATCAAGTAGAACAGCCTGAGGATCAAGTACGACGGAATTTGCACAAATTTGGAACTCTTTTTGGTTTTTTTTCACGTTTTTTACACTAATCCGGCAGAATATGTCGGATTTTGTTTGCGCGCAGAGGAACACAACCAAAGAAACACCCAAATCGGACGCTCCGTCTTCGGAATTAATAACTGCGCTCAGAGTAGTGGTAACCTTTTCGGTGAATTTGATGTTCCTAACACTTATGTGCTCAGCGATTAACGTTTGCATACGGAGAGACGGTCATGAACATATTGATACTGATAAACCCTTAAGTGCCTAGCTCCATCTCTCTCTCTCATTTCATTGCATCGTTCCTAGTTGAGCCAACAGTCTGAATGTGTTGCGATTCAATATGAACTTTCCCATAAATGTAATATGCCCATTTTGAGCTCTATGAATGCAGTGCATAACGGTATTGTGCATTCAAAATGGCGACTGCAAATGAACACAGTCAAGTGTTGTGGGAGCTTTGCTGCCGCTGCTACCAATTTTTAAGGCTTTAAGGAATCGAGTTCGCGAGAGAAATTCTATGTTGGGGCTTTTTGCTTGTGGTTTTTATTGCTCGCCAAGCGTAAAGTTAAAATTAATATTTGTTTGCGCCAAAGTTTTGCACAAAACTCGCGCATTGCACCCAACAATTTTGATTTATGTGATGCCCAGCAAGTGGCAACATTTTTCGCCTCTAGAAGTGCTTCCTACTAGTGAGTAAAACTATGCGCAGCAGCCAAGTTTTAGATTTTTTATTTTTTTTTTTTTGGTTTTTTTCCTGAAATAAACGACGAGAGCGACTGCTTGCCGCACTCAGCTAGGTGTCACACCATTAGCCACTTTAAGAGTGCCCGAAATCTATGCAAAACGTGCTTAAGTGTGACCAATCCATTGATATACCGATGTTAGATAATACGATGACATACAAGCTTGACGTTTGATTTTAAAAATAAGTACATAACAATGAAGAACTTGCTAAAATTAAGCATACACTTCAGAGATCAAACGGCAAATGGCGTTGCCAGATTGTCACGTAATGCGCCTTGATACACACAGCAGAGCAGACTATCTAATTCAGGCAACAAGAATTGTAATGAGTTTGAGCATATTTAAGGGCGTTGGCGTCAGAATCAAGACAAAGTTGTTGTTCGTCACTCAACCCAGCCCCCCCAATCTTTACTGGCTTCCCGCGCTGGTCTACCAAGTGTCAATTTTGTTAATTTTCATGTTGGTTTCGAATATTAAAGAGGCATATTGCCTTGCGTCTCTTCACCTACATATCCCTCAATCGCGCTGTCCTTGTCATTGCGCACATGTTTGGCATATTTAATGGCATATTTTGAGGCATGCATGCGTACAATAACATAACCATAACAGTTTGCCAGTGTTGGGCACCGTTATGTAGATTTCCTGCGCTTCACACAGCGTATTTGGCATACAACATTCAGCATTTCGTTTGGCACATTTCTATACTCTAACTAGCGAGTTGTAGGTATTTTAAGTTTATCAATGCAATTTGCAACAGGCAGGTTCATTGAGTCACGTTCGAATAAAAAAAAAGTGGTTTAAAAAGCTAATCAAAGAACTTGTCAATAGATGTGGTGTGCCGAAAAAGTGACGTCACTACCGCAAATTCAAAAACAGCAAATAACTACAGATTTTACTATAACAAATTGTGACGTCACAAGAGGCGGCTAAGGGTTTACTAAGGAGGAGTTAGGAATTCGAATGTCCCAAGAAACACTCGATTTAACATCAGGTCACCATTGATGGTGTTCTGTCCCCGATTTCATATCTATAATTAAATGAATAAACTTTTTGAAGATGTAATGCCAAGTTTTGCATTTTCTCCCGTCAATGTAAATAGATGATACATTAAAGATGACTCTATCACTTAATCTGATGAAAGTGCAGCATGCTACCGCCACCTAATATGCGTCTATGCTAGCGCTATCTTAAGTTTATTGATGTGCTAACACCACGGCATGTACGATGTTTTTCTTAGATCTGGCAATAAAAAGCCGTTACCGGGCTACGTGGTGGGTCGCAAACCCTACGCAAAACCCTGTAAAAACCCTTATTAGACTTCGCTGCGCAAATTGGCGCACTGTTCCAAGACCTGACAGTGACTAGAACGGGAAATTAGGGGGCACAAGGGTCTGTTCACTGAAGGCCTTTGGTTCATTTTTAGACTGACCTTTAGCTGCGGTCAGTCATGGCATAAGGCCATCGTTTCATGGCTCTTTTCAGCGGGCAAAAGTCACAGGAAGACTAAGTCCGGTGACTGAGGCATGACTACGGTGTTGTTTTTAGTCAAAACGTCAACGTTTTCAGGTGAAACCATTCAAAAGATAAACTGCTTGCGGTATGCAGAATCTAAATTGATTTGGAGTAAACATATTACTGTATACGTTAAAAAATAACAACAAAAACATGGTTATGTACACATAAACGTTGTTTTTTCTTGTTTTTGTTCCTCCTAAGTCGTCGAATGTCGCACGACAAGGTGAATACTAGTCTAAATAACTTTGCGAATCCATTCTCGCTCATATTAGTTTTTTGAGCATAAGGGGGTTACTTACCCCTTCGCTTCCGCTTACCTCTTACTTTAAACAACCATTGTCTTTCAAGGCATATGCATTACAAGGTATGAGCCAACTGCCGGTTAAAGGCACTATCTTTGAGTATACACAACAACTGTCATTGAAGTTACCACCAGTATGAAAAATAGTGCCCTTAAAAATGAGCGAGCGTCGACAGATTGCTCATACCTTGTAATACATATGCCTTGATCCCTTTGCTTTGCTTTGCTGTGTGTGCAGTTAGGTATAATTTTGACAGTACTTGTAAGACATTCATAAGCTTTCCCATGCAAATGTCGGTATAGTGAGTACTGCCATGCTGTGTATTTCAAGTGCTTGCTTCTAAACAAGAATCTTAAGTGTATATGAGCGCATATGCGCTTCGTTGGCGTAAAAGTAAAATGACGCCATTTTTTTTTGCTTTTCTAGCACTCGTTATATTATTTATTTGTATGTGTATAGGACACACACACACACTCACATGCATACATATACATTTCGCTTTTATTTTCGGCATGTGTGCGCCCCAGCCAGACATGTTGCATACTTTTGTGCAGCCGCCAGGAAATTGGAGCAGCAGCCGCCATTGGCAGCAGCATCAAAAGCCGCTGGCATTGCCGCCTTGACTCAAGTGGCAGCCGTGCCGTGACGCGCCGCCGCTGCTTCTTCTTCTTCTTCTGTACGTACCATCGAACCCATCATTCTCAGCCGTCCCAGCCAGCCGTGTCAACGTCGTGTTGTTTTGTATGCCCTTTGAATTTTTAAATAGGCCACAAGAGCAACAACAACAACAACGACAACAATGTGAACAGCACGAACAACAACAACAACAACAACATGTCACACATGTGACGTTTGCCATTGACAGTTTTTGTGATTTAACTTGAAATTTTGTGCCGCCAGCGGCAGCGGCAACGTCTGTGACTGCCTTTTGGCTTTGCCCAGCCAAGCCACGCCATGCCTTTATCATGCTGAACTAAGGGGGCTCCGCCACCCACCACTACGCTCTTAGAGCTCGCTTGTCGTCTGTCTGTGATTGCTCGCACACTTGTGCGTGGTAATTGCTGCCATTTATGATGCAGCAGTCTCTTGGTGTTGCTGGCGCTCAAATGTATGCTATAGTTATGTGCCGGCATGCACAGCACGCATATTTGAAGCGTTTTGCTTGGTGATCGGGCGAGGGAGCAACGGACACATGCGATTTATTTTGCATTTGATGATTTTCAACTTCAAGCCATTCATTTAATTGACATTAATTGTTGTGGGAGTGAGAGGTTTGTCAACTTAATGCCTAAATTGCTGCCAACTTGTCTCAACTTTGTTTCATTTCAATGGCGCTGTCAAATGATTGACAAATATGAGTAGCTCTGCAGTACGGCTGCTGAGCACAGACCTAATTCTCGTTTCACAGACATGTGCAACATAATTGGAAGTCTGTTCTTAGAATGGGCTTCCACAAATGCAACTACACGGCACTTGGCAAATCAATTCATAAACGTTTGTCACAAATTGGTAAATATTGCAAAAACTAGAGACTGCCTGAGCGCTGGGGATGAGTTAACATGTTTCGAGGAGCCATCACATGCAGCACAAAACTAATCTTTTGCAATTCTCAAAAACTGTAGGTTATTTCATATGCGACATTTTGTTGTCATCGACAATACGCAATGAATTCGCATTGTGAAATAGTTGAAAGTATTTCAAAAGGGAGGGGTTCAACAAATTGGGACTTTTTGCATCGATTTTTTGAATTATTGACTCTTCAAATATCTTTCATTGGCTTTTATATCAACAGCTTATACTCTGTGCATCCTATCTGCAATGATTCAGTTGACATTCTATGCAAAGTTTCTAGAAATGCTCACAGCTGTCTTTTTTAGTTGCACGTTTTGTGACGTCACATTAAAGCAAGGGGTGTTGCCTAAATGTGACTATTTGTGACACGATGGGGGGGGGGGGGGGGGGGGCTTCATAATCTTCAAACTTTTGGTGACGTCCTCTATGAACAGCGCCTTATCGGTAATTCAAGTCGTATTGTGAGTTTTCAAAATTTTATCTGACATCTAATGACAATTTGAAACACAATACAACATTTCGAAAATTTTTAAAAAGTAAACCTAATTTTTGAGTTTCCCACAATTGGAATGCTGAACAACACTATTTATCGGTAACTTTGGGTTAAAAGCTTATGAAGCGATTTCCTTTAAGACCATCTATTTCTATATGCATGTTAAAATATAACTTTACTCCAAAATAATAGGACTATATCGAAATGAGATGGTTTTCATAATGGCTATCGACATTTACATGCGTTTGTACAGAAAAATTCGAAATTTTCGTTTAAAGATTGAATTAAAGTCTATTTCAGAGCTGTATTGTTGGTTGAACATTTTTTTTTGACAACTTCTGCGCCATTTTTGAAAAAACTCTTTTATTTATTTAACGTCGAATTGATATTCGAATTCAGCGAAGCTTTGAATTTTGGCAAGGACTGTTAGAAGCATGAATTTATAGGGCAAATTTTGGAAATGGTATGGAAAGAAATTTTTGAAAAAATTATAGCATACCTTCAGGTGCTGTTTTCAGTGTCAAGGAAAATAAACAAAGCTTTGCCAGAAATATCTAGACGATTTTTTATTCATTTCATTTCCGTTCCCCCTAAAGCATGCTGTGAACAGAAATATCTTGAAAACTAGCAGAGAAAGAGCGAAATTAGGCGTTATTTGCACTCACCTTGAGTTCAACTACAAATAGCCATATCTTGGAAACTAGAAAAGATGTAACGAAAAGTATCTAACTTGTGATGTACTGAAATCAAAGGAATGGCATCAATGCACTATTTGAAGCTTATTGACTGGCTACAATCACGACAAGTGCGCGGCATACATGAAAAAATGTGTGTTAAACTTTAAACAGCAATATCTTGGGAACTTTAAGGCGCTTGTTCCACGAAGCGAGGTTTTTTAGTGAGAAAGTGGAAAAATCGTTTACAAAATCTCGCTCGATATCAAAATGCAGTCTTACTTCAACTAGCGAGATACAAATCACACGTCCTCGTTTGAAAATCTCACTTCGTGTAACTTGGCGCCTAAGAGATAGTGCCAAAATAGGCGTTATGTGGACACACTTTGTCTTCAACTTCAAATAGCCATATCTTTTAAACTGCTAGACATAGAACGAAAGGTTACAAACTAGTAAATAGCTGGAATCAAACCAAAATGTAAACGCTCTCCTTTCCTCCACTCTATCATGCCAAGGCACACAAAAGCGACAGTATCAAAGTGTGGCAGTTCGTTGCGGTCATATCAGAGGGTAAGCAACATTGGCCTTCCCTCAATTTAGATCTCACCATCATCAACTACCAACTATCGCTCGACTATCCCCTCGACTGACCCTAGCTTAAATGTTGATATGAGCACTTCTTTCGATTTGTTTGTTCCTTTTGCTTCTTCAAACAATCTCTCAACTGTCTACAAAAGAACTAGTCTTGGGCTATTTATTAAGCAACAATTCACAGTTTGTAAACTGAAGGGCTAGGCAAATGCTTTGGCATATACCTTCTGCAAGTATACCTTGCTTTGCATGTGATTCACATCGAATTGGTTTAATTTCCTAAAAAAAAAAAAAGGTTTTGCATTGTTACCTTCTTCATAATGTAGTATTTGAACCTTTTTTTATGTTTAATAAACGCCGAGAAGCCCGTTAAGGAAAATAAACAAATTATGTAATTAAAGTAAGTATGAGGCTTACTCCCACTCTCTAACTGAGGTTCATTCTGCTTCAGACAAACAGCAAAGTCCCAATCCTTTAAGCCAAACCGCACACACACACTTGGTGTGTAAAAATACAAGACAAATGTGTTGTTGTTGCCATTCTCCCTTTGCAGCGTTGCCATATGGCCATTATCTGCTGGTCTCAACCATTTGAAGCTGCTGCTGCCGCTGCCGGCGACTGACCGGCACACATAAATTTCACTTTTAAGTGCGTGCTGCGGCGCCACAGACGCGCCAAACATTAACCACAAGCTGCTGTTAATGCGGCACAACCAGACGACGATGTCGCCAACTCCGGGGCCATAAAGTTGAGGTTGAGGTTGAGGTTGAGGTCAGCACAGCAGAAGAAAGTCAGAATATCCGCACTGGAGTTGCCATAACAACAACAACAATGGTTAATGAGCTGGACAGCTCAGGAAATAAACGGTCCACCACTTGGCATACCCGATCCCCATCAAAACGATTGTCCAATAAAATGACAAACAAATAGTGATGCCTGACATTTAATTTAAATTCTCATCAAAATGAAAATGAAAGCGTGCGTCTCTGCGGCGTCGGACTTAAAGTCAAGCTAAACTCAACAACTGAACAAAAGATTTCCATGAACGGAAAATTTTGCAAGCTATTCAACAGTTAAGGCAACACTTTTAAGGCGCCAATTTAATTAAGAGTTTCGTATGATGCTGAAACGACTTGGCAAGCGAAACTTCAACTGTTCACCATTTGAGGCGTAACTGCAAACGATTAACAGTTATTGTTTAAGCCAAAATTTGTGCATTGAGCTGAAGTAGAGCAATTTTTTAACTTTTACTTGGCTACATTACAAAGACCAATCAATTTGACGGTAGGCAACGTTCAGACATGCCGACAATCGGCTTGACGATTGTATGTTATTGGATCAGAGCCTCCAAATATTGCTGCTGGCAGCTTGTTTGACTTTAGGTTTAGGCAGCCGTCTTTTTCTCTCAAACGTCGTTTAAAACTTCGAAATACATGAATTGATTCCAATCAAAATATGCAGTGTTTCCTCTTTTGTACTCATTTCTCTGCATCCTCGCCAGCCTCTTCGCCTTTGGTCAGATTCTTTTGCCACTTCATAGTGGCCAACTTTGTGCTCATCGCTATTCGGCATCGTCTTCATTTATAGTGCTCATCCTCTTCGGCGGCCAGCCATCCCACAATCTTGTGTCCCAATACACTTGATCTAGGAAAACAGCTGGCCGAGATTATCAAAAGGAACTTATCAAACAGAAGCCCGCGTATGTGGCTAGTGCGTTTAGCGCCCTTTCAATGACAAATAGGTGTATGCAAGATACTAAACTCTTAGCAATTTCAAATTTGTAGTATCTTCGAGTATGAAGCTCATACCAGGAGTTTAAACTGGTAATTCGGGTAGTCAGTAAAGTGCGTAAACTCGTATCTTTTTAAGGGCGGCTATGTGCTTACTTTTATGGTTGCGGGCCTTCTGGGAGTTTCGTAGTGGCTGCGGTTTAGCCTCAAAAATGAGAAGTGTCTACACTGTGTGGAGTTGTATCTAACCAGCCGGGGGCTAGGACCCAGAGACTTTTGGATAGAACTCGGGCCATACTAAGGTTGAAGTGTATATTATGCCATTATTTATAGTGTTCCATATGACATTCGAGTTGACAAAAACCAAGCCAAATATCCATGGGATCAGGCGTAGATCCATATTCTCAGCAACAACACTGAATCGGTCTACTTGCAAGAACCCACTGACAGACTGTGTTACACATTCCGATTACAGGCTGTCCACAATCGGCAAATTACGTCGGCGCACAGAACATCGGGCGTTCAGACACGTTGCAAACTTATACAATCGATTTTTGTGTGTCGAGCCGTTTAGCTTAACCGTAAAAATGAGCACTACTATACTCTTCATACGTGAAATGTAAAGTCCGCCAACTAACATTCAACGGTTTAAGTGTGCTACCATTAACCTAACTAACTCTCTAAATAGCCAAATCACCCTAGTGCTTTTTAAGCTATGAAACTGAAAAGCGACTCTACCAATTATTTATGAAATTGCAACTGATCAAAGTAGGATATATAGGTACAGATCGTGACTCTGCATTAAGTATCTTTAGACTTGCCGAATTAGCTTTCGGACAACATCAATAACATAATCTATTTCGATAAGTTTTATGCATCGGTGACTCACGTTGCTGTTTTTTGGTTGCATGGTTTGTGACGTCACATTAGGGAGAGAGGTAATGTGATTATTTGTGATAAGGGGCGGGAGGTGGGGGTCATAATCTTCGAAATTTCGGTGACGTCATTTATGAACGCCCTCTCAAATCAAAAAAGTCTTAAAGTAGCGTTTTATAAGCCAAAAAAGTTCGAGTTGAAAAGTGTGATAATCGATAACTGTATTTTTTGGTTTTCTTGCCAAATCTGTTGGCTGCTGGCTTTTAACCCGTTGTGTGTATGTTCCTGCCAGGGTAATGGCTTTGTTCTTGCTCTCGTTTTTTTTTTTTTTTTTGGATTTATTTTGTTGCCTCAGTTGCCAAGTTGCGTGCGCCAAAAAGCACACTTCATAAATTCAACACGTATGCCACTTTATTTTGCACACACGAGACAGCAAATAGAGCGTGGGAGGAGCCAGAGAGGAAATTGCAGTGCTGCAGCTGAAGTCTGGCAACGCCAGCAGTTCAACTGCTGCTGCTGCTTTGCGTTGTGGCTGCTTTGTGGCGCAATATGCATACGCATTATGCGGTTTTTGAAATATGTTTTGTGTTAATACAATGCTCACATTGCTTTCAAGCTTAAATTTCATAAATTTTGAGCAGCGTGGCGGCATGAGGCGTTGTAAATGCTGGAATTTGGTACAGTCTATTGGTAGCTCGTCCTTGTGGCCACCCTCGCACTCTCTCTTCGATGAAATATTTGAAATACTTTTTAGCCCATTTTACACTTTGAATGGTCTTTTGTCAACTCGCTGAGCAAACACTCAATGAGAAAAATAAGCAAAAGCAAACATTTCTACATACCGTATGCATATATCTATATATGTAACTGTTACGGTGTGTAACTGTACTGCCCGGCATTAATTAACATTGGCCTGTTTTAAATATTGCACAAAGTGAATGCCTTTGCCATATGCGCGCCGCCTATATGCATATAATGAGCCATTGTCTGTTTGTCGTTGCGGAATTACAAAGGGGCTTCGCCACCCCGCCTTGCCGCCAAGCTATGGTCTCCCGTGTCTGTGTGCAAGTGGCAATTAAAATTAATTTAAATTACTGCCACAGCAGCTGAGGCAACGGCGGCGGCGGCATTGGTGGCATTCACGGTGAGTCATGCAACACAAAAAAAAACTAAAAAAAATTGAACGCATTTTCTGCTTCAACCGCAATTAACCGATTGAATTCAAAACGAAATTTAAATGCTTTGGTATTAATTAGTATTTAGCTATAAGCATTTAATTGCACTTCAATATAATTGAAAAAAAAACCGATAGTTTAGCCCAAAAACAAAGGTATTGCAGCTAAAACGATATTCAAAACATCGTTACAGTTTGGCAGACGCTTGAACCGATCCACTCTGAATGAGTTAGCTCCGAAACGTGCTTCTACGGAAACAGAAAGTAATCGCTGGGTTAGAAATCGTGTCTAAACGCCGCATGATCCCTGATTACGACGTTTTCAGTGCTCAAAAGGTCAACAAAGTCAAAAGGCCTCCTCTGAGAGCTACTTCGCACTGTCCTAATAAAGAAGAATGCATTTTGGGCGATTGTTTTGCTTCATGCTCCGAAAACTCATAAAAGCTATTGATTCTGTTCCATACAGAATTGAACGTTCTACGTTACTCTAATTGCATGGCTGTTACGTATCCGGTTTCTGCTTGCTGGCAAAACAACTATACGAGCAAATGTAAAAACTTCACGAAATTATCCGCATCGACGCACTCTTGTTGGGCATGCCGTGATTGTAGTACCTATCAGATTTATCTAGCAAGCCTAGAATTGGAGTAGCTCATACGTGTCGTGATGGTAGTAGCTATCATATTTGATATAGCATGCCTAGAATTGGAGATGCTCTTACATGCCGTGACGGAAGTAGCACAACAATAATCTTGAAATAGTGTCAAAAGCACACATACTATATGGCGCTGGCAAATGCTTATAGTACACTAGATTTATAACGTTGACTTAACGTAAAAGTTGACTTAACTATTAACATATTTGACCGACTAACTTTTAAACTACGTTTGCATTTACTTTCAGAGCTAAGCAATGCCGAACAAAAACCCTTGTTGGAAATCTATCCGATGCAAGAGGTGCAACGTAAGCCGGTGGGCAAATCGCTCATACTAACCTGTCGACCCACTGTGCCCGATCCCGCGCTGGTCACCGATCTGCAGTGGAAGGACAATCTAAATAACACTATATTGCCCAAGCCGTAAGTATTGCCTAAGCCCATATGACATACATAAGAAGCATCTTAGGGATCTTGTGTTTTAGAACTAAACAGAAAAAGAAAGAAGAAGAAAAGCGTAGTCTATCCAAAGGACGCTACTTTGTTTTGTACTATTTATGTATTCTTATTTATATATGATTTGCTAACATGTCTGTTTCATTTTTTGTTAATACAAAAACTATATATTTTTTTCTACATAATATCGAATACCAAAAAAAAAAAAAAACAATTGTCAAACACACACAAAAACACATAAACAAAAACAAAATCCGTAGGCATTATGATCCACTGTATGATTCCAAGGGAAATAGAAAAAATGTGTAAGTGTTTCTGCTACCAACAAAAACTACAACAACTACTACCACTACCACTTACAAGTACTTATATTACATAATGTTCGTATATTTGTTTGTTTGCGTAGCTTCCTAGCGCCCAAGTTACTAAAGCAAGCAACAAGTACTCACTAGATAGATACGATACTTAGATACATATGTATCGATATATCCGTATATATAGTAGCGTCATCTATCGTATCATACTCGTACTATAGCCGACTATTCGTAGTTGTGCGCCACAAGTTGTGGGCGTAACAGTTGCACGTACCATGCCCCCCGCCTACCGCTTAGCCCTACAAATTTGTTGTGTTTACGTATCGTTTAAGCGAAACATGTTGGCATGTTTTATATTTTATATTTTCAAATATTACTACATACATATTGGTTTTGTTTGTTTGTTTGTTTGTTTGTTTGTTGTTTAACTCTCATGTTTTGAGCTGCTGCAGCGCCTTTGATTGATTGATTGATTGATTGATTGTTTGTTTGCTTTTAACCCAAGCAGCCAACATTTGCATATCCATATTCCATACCATTAGGTCTAACTTGTAGCATTACCTACACCAACACACACACACACACACATACCAACACTTAAACCAAACACATACACAGCGAGTATAATGCCCGAAATTAAACTAATGAAATCATCTCTAGTCCAGAGCTACTAGTGATATTGCCTATTCTATATATATGGCTTATCAAAAACACACAGTTCTAGTTTGTCTACTAACCAAGTCATACTCATAATGTACTCGCTAGTCCTGAGAATTATATTAACTTGGTATATCAAGTATCTAACTTAATAAGCATGTTTCGAGTCTAGAGCTGTTGTCAGTTTTAAGAAGATAAGCTAAAACACTTTATATAGAAACGTACATGTGGTACAGTCCACTCAGTTTAGTATCGATACTTTAAGGCGTGTTAGCGTAGTGCAGACAAATCCATTCGAATCGAACATTCTAGACTAGTTTCAACT
This sequence comes from Chymomyza caudatula, assembly GCA_035041775.1. Taxonomy (NCBI): domain Eukaryota; kingdom Metazoa; phylum Arthropoda; class Insecta; order Diptera; family Drosophilidae; genus Chymomyza; species Chymomyza caudatula. The sequence goes on from JAWNKW010000150.1 coordinate 854,986, forward strand.
TGGTTGCAGTTAATAGCTCAAGGTTATCAGACTCATCCAATAATGTTCACTCTACCACTTTTCGTGCCTCAGCAGCAGAATACTCTGTAGCACTAGAGTACCCCACAGTACACTCTACAAGACTCTTCTGCCCTGTGTTTACAGGGATGCAGCCTTGGCGTTTCAGGAACCACTCTTACCATAGCCTTCTCGCCTCGATGTTAGATACCACGACACGTATGTTCTTGACTGCCCATAGCTACGCGTTACCAGTTTATGGCCTAAACTAGAGCACGCCTCCAGGCGCCTCTGCTTTGCACGCGGCTTTTCCAATATGTGATGCCATAGGTAGTTAGTGCACCCGCTACCTGTTTTTTCCAACGGTAACAAGGCCTACTTTTTTGTTGCCTTCCAACAACAGCCGCATTGAAGACCTTTATTGCAGAAGGTTCTTCATACATGCGCATAACATGACCAAGTCAGCGAAGCCGCTAGATGTTAATTCGCTCTACTATGTCAATGTCGTCGTAGAGCTATTAGAGCTTCAAAGCAATTTGCAATTTGTTAATAGCATGACACTCATGTCGAGGAATGCTCACTCAAGAGTAGTTGCCTCTTTTGAGGTGCCAAGTTTGCAGTTTACGCATGGCAGTTGTGGTCCTAACAGTAGTCAGACTGAGTCAATTACAGAATAGCACACTTCTGCATCCACACACCGCTGCCAGCGGAATTTGTAGCACTCGTATGTTCTCTGGCAGGCTCGGAATACTCTTGTGCTCCCTCGTCACGGCCTGTTGTTATGCTGCCAACGAGCCGTGAGAATGTTGAGAGTAAGAACTCTGCCTGGATAACTTCAAGATGCTCAGCGTCATACTCACTTGGATTTTCACGCACCTTATCGAGCTGTTTCTGTTTCGGATTATAGATCACATTAGATTGATGTATATTTTGATGTATCATCAGCAACCTGTCGGCCATTGCAGTTCGAGGCTGTCCCCCTCTGGTCACCGGCTTTCGTTCACGTGGCTTTTGCCTCATTGTTTTCAACTGCTGCAGCTTAGCTACTCCATGGACTTGCCTCGACGACGGTTTGGAACTTTCGCTCTATCAAACGGAACCGATACTCTTTGTGGGTTTGTGTACCCATTGGAGTCTTGTTCGTAAGAGGCTTGTTACACGATGGTAGATTTCCAATCCTGCTTTTTTATGAAATAAGTCGCACAGGGTTGCGTCGCTCAATACTAGCGCAGGATTTGAACTTGTACATCCTAATGTCGATATCTCGAACAGAGCTATATGGTTTCGCGCGCATTCGAGTGAAAATCCCATATAATGCTTTGGGGGAGTAAGGCCCCAGAGTTGAGGCAAACAAGTAATTCTCTCAAATTTGGCTGAGAAAACATGTAAACTAACAAGCGGAGTCGATAGCCCGCCAAGTCGCACCCAATAAGAAATGCCATGCCAACAGATGAAAACTACTCAGCGTAAATAAAGATTAAATGATGTGTTTTAAGCTTTTAGAAGAGATTTGTAGAGAAATGTCTCAAGTATGATGGTAGGACGAAGAGAGCCACAAACTGCACTAACTGCCTACAAAGTGACCTATCGAATATCGATAAAAACACATACATGCTCTAGAGTAAACTCTTAAGAATGAATCATGAGTTGCCTGCATGCAATTGAAACATTTTATTGCCCATTTTTAAGCAGCTTAAAAATAGAGTTTACAGCATTTTAGGTCAGACAGACAGACAGACAGACAAACAAACAGACAGACTAAAGTAAAATAACCAATTAAAAAAGGATCGAATTCAGAATTCAAAGCGAAGAGCCAAGTCAAAACTTGAAAGGCAACACGCTACGAGAAACACTAACAAAAATGTACGTCCGGCTGCTTGTAAATCAAAAATCCTACAATTGTATGCGAGTGTGTCTGTGTGAGTGTCTGTGTGAAAGCAAAATGGTGTTAATTAATTTGCCTGCGCTGTAAGCACGCAAAGAGCGACACACACACACACACACCTGTATACATAACCCCCAGCTATATGGCTATAACTGACTCTCTTTAGCCTCTCTCGCTGTCTCGCTTTCGACTACTTACACTCAACGGCCATTGGCATTTTCGTGCGTCCAAAGGAAGCCCACCATTTTAGCCATTGCGTGCCAATTAACCTCGTTTCGATTCAAAACTTAATGCCAAAAGCCGGAAAACCCTAAGCAATCTCACTGCCCCTGGGGGAATTTTTTTGCCGGATTTCAAGTAGTTTGCTGGCTTATTACGTTTTCTCTTTGCAGTTGTTGTTGTAACTCTGCTACTTTTAATTACGTTGCCTAGCGCCTAGAATTATGCAATGTTAACGCTACAAGCTGATTTGGGCTCTAAGCTAAGCGTGTTGTTGAACGTAACCGTAACCGTAACCGAAATGAAATGAAATTTTTTTTGGTATGTTGGCAACCCACAGCCAAAACAAATGGCAAGTCGTTTCGTTTAAGCTCGCTGCAATCGTCAAGATGGCGCCCAATATTTGCTGAAATTGTTTTCAAATAGGGCGCTGCTTTTGGCAATTTTTCAATTTGCTGCGTTGCCGCATTTTAGGCGCAGGCAGTGAGTGCGAGTGAGTGAGTGTCTGAAAAAGTGCATGCAATATTTAATTTACTGCAACAACTGCAACTTAGCTGGCAACTCTGGCCAGCAACGGACTGCCGCGTTGACTTGATTGTTTTCTGTTGGTTTTTGGCGCACAACCAATGTGCGCTCCACGCTCCCCTTTGGGTAATGCAGAAATTTTGCAACAACAATGCCATCCGGCAACATTGGCAGCGCGTTGCAACGTATTGCATACATTTAGGCGCAAAATGTAATTAAGTTGCCCAAAACGCAAAAACCAATGGCAAAACATGGCTCAAACCGTTCGTTCGTTCGTTCGTTCGTTTGCCATTTGCAGCTTACAGTTTACACTTTCAGAGTTTACAGTTTTAGAGTTTACAGTTAGCATTTGGGTATGCAAGCAACCAACCAACCAAGCGACCGACCAACGAACCAACTGTGTATTTTTATTCCGGTCGCGGTTTTGGACGCCAATCCGCAACACCCGTGCGCCACACTCTGCGTTTTGGCCTGGCCAACATCGAAACAGGAACTGCCCGACCTGACCGCTTCTTGTTTTCCTGTCCCACTCGCTCGGCCGCCCCCGTTGTATCCGTCTCTTTCAATCAGAGTTAATTAAAGCATTTAAGTTCCATGGCAGCGCCAACGGCAAGCGTGAGCGTGTGTTAATTTTAGTCAACCGCTGGAGTTAATTCTGCCTGCAGCTATTAGTAGTAGCTTTAAACCCAACAAAAATTTGGCATCCTTAAAGTAACTTAAATGCGGAACTGTGGCGCATTCGTGAACCAACAAAAAACTCATCACGAATTCAATAACAACAATGCGCCAAATGCAAAATGTCGTAAGCGAAATCTTTATTTCTATATCTTATACGTTTTTATACACTTTTGCTGGCGCAAAGCTTATTAACTTTGGCCTAAAAGTTGTCAGTTTGACAGCTCAATGCAGCTGAAAGCTTACTGAATTTGAAACAATATGGAAATGGAACATGCTTAAATCATGCAAGTTTGTTCGTTGCGCTTTAAAATTATCGTTAATGCAGTTGGAACAAAATGGAAAATTTACATTTTTTGAATTTGTATTCTTGTCATACTAAAATCAAAAACTAAATTTGCCTAAACAAATAAATTTCGACCTTTAGGTTCCCTAAATGAAATACAAAACGGAAATGAAACATTCCTGAATAAAAAATGTTAGTTCTCTGCGCTACTCAAGCAGCAATTTTCGTTCTCACAGTTGTTTTTCAAAACCGACTTTAAATTTGAAACAAAACGGAAACGGCACATGCTTAAGAAAATAATTTTCATTCTTTGCGTTCTTGTATCAGCAATAAAATTGAAGCGGTACGTTCTTAAATCGAAAATGTTCGTTCTTTCTTTTCTTAAACCAAAAGCTTAATAGGAACGGAACGTTCTAAAATCAAGTTTCTTAGTTTTTTGCGCTCATAAATCAAAATTTACGTGCTCCCAGCTATTCTTGAAAGCCGCCTTACATTTTGTGTCTATATGTGGAAGTAAAACATTTTCAAAACAAGAATCTCCTTTTCTCATAAAGCAACCATTCCATTTTTTTCCATTGCTGCTATTTGTGAAAAAACATCGATATTGGCGAAAATTGAGAAACATCGATATTATCGTATTATCAGACGAGCGAAATTGATCACCACAAAGTCCTAATGAAAGTGCTGATAAAGCAACCATTCCATTCCATATTTTTTATTTTTCTCTCTCTCTCGACTTCTCTATTTTACTCTCCTTCTTCTCTTTCCTCCGTCACTTTTTGTCGCACTCTCTACTTATCTTCCCATCTTCGCCCATCCTCCTCTCACACTAACAAAATGATAGTTGCGAAAAAACATCGATATTGGCGAAAATTGAGAAACATCGATATTATCGATATGCCGGAAACAGAAGAGTATTCAATGCTTAATGCGTCACGTGAACTTTTTCCGCACTTTTTTTTTTGTGTTTAAGCCAAGTCAACGAAATGCAATAAAAAATTGTCGTAGCACACCCGCGGGCATGGCATCACGGCGGCCGACCGACGCAGAGCAGCGGCGCAACGTGAGCAAAAGACAATCAAAAATTTGATTTTTACGTATGCGTAACGGTTTTGCTAGTTATTTTTTACTCTCTGTCTTCTTGTGCTCATTGTTCTCGATTTTTTTTTTATTTTTTCTTTTTATTTCTCGTTTTTGTTACGCTATGCGAATGCGTTACGTCAGCCAACTGCCGGAATACGGAATATTAAAAATCCAACGCAAATATGCAGCCAAAAATTTTCGCAATGTCTTTTTCGTGGAGTTCGATTTCAGCGTTTTTGCCCTCTGCCGGAGCGCGCCTTTCGCCGTAGAGTTTTTTCTTTTACCGTTTCTTGCTGCCGTATACGTGTGTGTGTTTTACAGTCACAGAAAGAGATAGTCAGCTTTTGTTAGCATAATTTTTTGGGTACTACGAACGGTTTTAGATTTCTGTGTGCATGTGCATGTGTGTGTGTGTGTGTGTGTGTGCGTCGGAAAACAAATACATGGCGCTACGGTTTTTGCATTTTGAGCAAATAAAAAATGTTTACGGAAATCGAACGCAGGTTGAGCTCTGTCCATAACTGTGCCATGCATACCGGCAACAAAGGATTGGCTGCCGTCTGGTTCGGTTCGGTTTGGTTTGGTTTGGTTCGGTTGTTGCACACATAAAACCAATTACGCGTTGCTCGTAAAAATGAAAACAAAACTGCCATGCCATGTGACGGCATGTGCTGCATTTGGGGGCAGCGGTGGCTGGCTGGGCGGCGTTTATTTTGTTACCAAAATTGAAATCGGCAGTGGCAAACAATTGTAGTGCTGTACGAGTAACGGTTCACGTTACCGTTAGCCGATTTGGCCGGCGCATTGCTGGCTTTTAAGCGCCGGCGCAAAAGTTTGTACAAAACTTTTCTGTTGATATTAAAATACGCAAAGCAACAAGAAAAACGAAAGCAAAATTTTTCATTTTCCAAAAGTTTTTCCCGTTGGTAAACAACATAGGAAAAACAACAACACAGAGAGAAACAAAGAAATAGAGTGATAAAATATAAAATGTTAAAAATAAATGTGAAATAATAATCATAATGCCATGCATTTTTAGTATTGCCCGAAAAGGGAAACTTTTTTAATTAATTAGTACGTGCGCCATAAGGTAGGCAATAGTTTTTTTCCGCAAACTTTTTTGCTGTCACATTGTCAAAATTATGCAATTTCTTTACTACAGTGAAACAACATGGCTGATTTCGCATGTAAACGGGTCTAAAAAGTCGAAACGACTCGCATCCCGCGCACATGCCGTGATGTTAGGCACATCAATAAGCTTTAGATTGAGGCACCGTCACGATCCATAAGCGAACACGCCATGCACAGCTACGTTCTTCGTTATTACGCTGCAGCTGCTAGAAAAATGTTCGAGCGTGATGTCACTGAAACACATTTTTGGTTGCGGTACTAAAAAAAAATCATTTTTTCTTAATGTAAATTCTCAATTGCAATATTTCAAAATGGCAATGACTTTGGTAATTGATTAATTTCAGTCTTATTTTTAACTAATGCGTATTATCAGGATGTCGAACGTGACCAACAAAAAATAAAGCGCACTGTAAAAACTTTATTTCGCTTCCATAGATAGCAGAGAAAAATTGGTTTGAGAAAACTGGTTTTCGCGGCCATTTATAGAAAGGCATAAATAACCGAAAACTGTAAACATATTTTCAGAGCTTCAAACCGTAATCGTAACCGTTATCCAAAATAACCGATGCAATTTTGAAGCCGTAACCGTAACGTAACCGAATTAAGTTTTTTTACATAAACCGATAAACGAAAACATATATCGGCACGATTTCGGTTTTTTTCTTTGCAAACTTACATATTTGTTCATCTATTTTTATAGATGTCGCACAGTGGCGCTATTTCACTTCTCATGGGCAATATTCATAACTTTTGAAGGAGTTTTCAAAATTTAAAAAAATATTTTGCATTTAAACGATTATTGCATATTTTGCATATAACCCATTATCTCTTATCTCGATCATGGCGTAATTGATTGTTGTATATGAAATATTTTGCATATAAACGACTATTTCTCATTTTGCATATAACTGATTATAACATATTTTGCATATATACGATTAGCGCCTATATAAAAAAACCACGCTTGCATGTAAGTGCGCAGCATTTGCGCTTTTGCATATAAGCGATATCTACTATACTAAGTATTTTCCCTAATATATTCATAAGTGTGCCAGAAATCGCTTTTATTTGTGGCTAAGCCAGATACTAAATATTGCATTCGAAAATGCTCTGCACCAATGGAATTTTCAAGAGTTTCAAGTTTTAGACAAAATCGTCAGGAGATTTTTTGGCGCAAAAGTCAAAATCATCTTGGAAATGCTGTAAACGCATATGTGCCAGAATTCCTTAAGCAATTAAGCCTTAATTTTCGCTTAAAATCGATTGTTGAAAGCGATTTCTGGCATGCCTGAAAGTATGCAATACAAAATGAAACAGTTACATTTCTAAGCGAATCTCATGTAATTGTGTGCACAGAGCGCTTTAGCCTTTATTGGGCATAGAATATGAAATGAAATCGCAAATTATAAAGCAAATAGATTTGGCGTAAAAATCGCACACTCAGTATATTCTACGCACAGGTGTCACGGAAACCTTTAAGAAACAACTGTTGTAAGCAGTTAATAATGAGAAAGAGAAGCTCCTTACTTTTAGAACTAGACAGACTGACAACGGCATGACGTAATAACTTCCAGTATTAAGGTTATGCAGCAGTAAAAAATCAGCAAAATTACTAACATAAAAGCAAAATAATCATAACAATTATTATAATCATAAGCATAAACATTTGAAATATAACAGCGAAAGCAACAAAAACAACAACGAATACCATTATTATGCATATTAAACTAATACAAACAAACTTTATGCGCTTTCCGCTCTCTTCCTTTTATCTCTCTCTCACTCTCTCTTAAACTCTTGAACTCTTTACACACACGCACGGATAACGCAGTACGGGACGCAATCAGCCGCCAATGTACACGGAGACCCTGCCCGGCGAAAGTTTGGCACTGATGATAACTTCCCTGTCGGTGGAAATGGGCGGCAAATACTATTGCACAGCATCGTATGCAAATACCGAAATTCTGGAAACGAGCGTAACAATTAAAACTTATGGTAAGTTGTTCTTTTGCAAATACTTGTTAACATTTATGGTTTACACTAGGAAAGCCAAAGTCTAAACTTGCCTCCCAACATGGCACGAACAATGCTTCATGAGTTTTAAGATCTTAAACTTGTTTATGTACCCGAAATATGCTGTTGCTTAAACAAGTGCCTAGTATTTTTTTAGTATTTTTAATTTTTGACTTAAAATTAACATGTCAGTACTAGCCGTCACGTGCAGTCACGGCAACAGCTGTCTGTTTTATGCAACTTGGCTTAATGTGGCGCCATCTAGCGTGCGCATTTGCGTGCTCCTTTAGGCGAAGGCTTTAATAAATAGCTAACATAAAAATGACTTTCTGCTTGGACGCTGCTAACACAGCACACACAAGCGTAACACTAACTAAGCGTAACGCCATTCTAATTACAGATTTTCGTGACGGCACACAAGTCGCTCTTACACCCAACTAGTTTTTTACGCAAAAATTTTCAAGTTTTACCTCTAGTTTCATTTAAATTTTCTTAACAAATCCGTCTATCAAATGCTAGATTTTCCGTGCTCTCACAGATAGTTCTGATAAGGACAATACATCGACCTTTGCTGCCGAGAGGCGTATGTATAGCGAAAACACACAATAGAAATTGTATGAGAGTTACTCATCTTAGTGTTTATATTGTCTTTGGTTCTGGCACCTTGTCAAATTGTTTTTTGATTGAAATTCGTTCAAAAAAAGTTATGTAACATACCGAAGAATTGTTTTGGATTGAAAATCTATTGAAAGAGATTTCACGCACACCGCCGATTGTTGCAATTTTCACAATTTTAACGTAGTTCTTATTTCGAATCAAATCGGTTTGAATCGTACTTTTGAGATTTGAATTATTTTAAAATCGCTGACAACATAGTTACTTTGATCAAAATCGCTCCAAAAATGGTTAGTTTTCCATAAGTTATGTTTGAGAACAGCTTCATTATCCTTAAAAGAAACTTCGACTTGGAACATTCGGAAGAATGGTTCTTCATTAAATCGACTCACGAATATTCAACCAAAAAACGAGTCCATAACACAGGGCAACATAGTTCAGTTGTTGCAAAGCTAAGCGTCTCTTTTCTGAACGACTTTTTTGCATAGAATCCGAGTTCTGATTTTACCAGAGAAAACTCGAAACTAGAAATACTTTAGAGATTTGTTGCCTTTTTAAACAGAATAGCTTAGGGCTTATGGGAATTGAGCCGAAAAACGAGTCTATAACACAGTTCAACTTGGTTTAGTTGTTGAAAAGTTAAGCGTCTTTTCTGAAGCATGGTTCTGCATAGAATCCAAATGCGGCGGCAAATATCTCTAAACTAGCCACCAGAGGGGAAAAAACAAAACTTTAAAAGGGTTTTTTGTGTACATAACTTCATATATCTCAAAATGTCGATATGATGTGTCAATTCTGAACACGACTTCGTGAGCTTATAACTTGTAGATCTGTGTAGTGTTTGAAAAAACTCTGCTTCGAACCGCAACTTTAGTTAAGGTATTTGCTTAAGGGTTTACCAAGACTACACTGAAAGCATCTGCTTGGGTCAACTTGATGCTTTGAAGCACAGTCACACTTTTTGTGTACAGTTGTGCACAAAAATATGTCGCTGTCGCTGTCGCTCTCAGCTATGTTATTTCTCAAACTGTAATATTTTGGCTTGTGTAAATGTACAAAAACCAATTGTAGACAAACTTAAATCTCAAGCTCAATGCTGTCAAGCTACTAATATCTCTCGGTTATTTGTCAATACGGCAACGTTGTGGTTTTTCGCACAGTTGCAGGTACAGTTGTACACAAGCGCAAGGCCGCAGCAAAACCAAGTCACGCCTTTAACTTTGAGACAAGTATTTATTTGTCAACGTCTGGCAACATTGCTGCCTGCTGCATGTGTAGTAACAGGTACAGTTGTGTGCAAAAGGCTAGCAATAGCAAGTCCGATTGCTTGCTTTCAATACGTTACGATACGATAATAAAACAAATTGAGCTGTTCGACACAATGCAAGAAGAACAACAACTAAAACACGGCAACCAAACAATAAACCAACAAAAAAATGGAGAGAAACAAAATAAAAATATATGTTCTATAGTGAGAGAGAGAGAAAACTTTGCCAATAAGCAGCCAGTGCAATGAGTGCCTTGTACACACTCACTAACACACACAGTCAAACACGATTTGTGTGTGTGTGTGTGTACACAGAGAAAAATAATCAAGTACATTGTACTCTAAAGTGAGCACATCCGTGCACGAAAATCGCATTTTAAGTCAAAATTTGTAATTTTGAGCACAAATTTAAGAGTTTGCAATTACTCAAATTAAGTTGTTTTTTTAACGTTTTTGAGAATTTTTTGTACTCTTGCGTGGATCAGAAGTTAGGCAGCTTGCCCAAGACAGGAGGTCCTTGGTTCGATTCCCAGTGCAGTTGAAATTAAAAATAATAATTTTACTTTGTATTTTATAATTATTTTACATTTTTTTTACTTATGGTATTTTTATTTTCTGTATATTTTATTTATTATATTTTTCGGATCGGGGACAATTAAGAAAATTAGTGAAAGAAACATTTCTATATCAGCATTAAGCCAAACATACATGCGGTCATAGTGGGAATTGAACTCACGACCTCGAGTCAGTGAGAACGCTTTCAGGACCGTTGTTGCCTATAGGACGAACCAGTATACCAAGGACTTTGAAATTCATGTCAGTTAATATTTATGGTCATATTAATAAATGTACGGCTTCAAATACTTTAATTTGTTCCTGAATGGGTTAAATACTTAACCACTGAGCCACGCTAGCCAACTTAGATACAGTAACTAATGCAACACCACAATGCACTTCCAAATAGATACACATATTTCAGTTGGGTTAAGAAGAAGAAGAGATGAAAAATAATAAATGCGATAGGTCTCGCTCACACTGTCAATTTACTACGCAGTTCTTTTTAAAATTTCAAAATGTTACTCATTTTGAGTTTTTCGTTCTTAATTTGAGTACGAAATTTACTCAATTGAAGTATTTTTTGAAAATGTGTACTCAAAAATGCTTGTTGAGTACTCGGCAATTCATTTTGGAATGTCGTTTTTCTCTCTGTGTATGTGTGTGTGTGTGTGAATATTTTGTTGGCTCGTTGACTGCAACTGAAAAACTTTTACGAGATTGATTTTTCTAAGCAATTTAAAGTTGGAACTCCGTTGCAGACACCGCCACTAACGGTCGGTCCGTCCGCCAGCCTGCTGCTGCTATGCCACATATACTATATACATATGTGCTCCTGTATGCCATTACTCGCATGTCCATGTGCCACACACACACAACACTGGCCCACTGACGTCAACTGTACCCCGAAAATGGTTCAAGCAGGATAGCTGCAGGAGCGGGACAGCGGCAGAGTGTTCCGTGGTTCGTTTGGTTTAGCAAAAAGTAAACTGCATTGAGCGACGATGCGTTTCGAAATTAAATCAAATATTTTGCTGTTCAACAATTTCAACCTGATATGAAGAAAGAGAGATACTGAGCGAGAGAGGGTGACCTGCCACCTGCATATGTATGCCGTTAGTTTACAGTTAGGTTGGTCTGTCGCTTGTTTGCTTTGTTTCGCTTTGCGCTGACCAAAGCAAATGTATGTCTAAGGTCAAAGCGGATATGGAAGCCTGTCGTCTTTGATTCGGCTTCTGATTTCTGAGTGTGTTCCGAATGCGTATGTTCAGGTGTTGTCTTACCTAAACGTTGGTTTTTTAGGCACGTGCACACTGCACTAAATTCGTTGTCTTGTAATCTAGGTCAACGAAAAGCTTGCTCTAAGCTACAGCTGGCAAGCCGTTTAGACTGAAACCGTTGACTACAAAACGCTGAAAGTGAGTGTCACAAATACTAAGCCCAACAAATACCAAATACATACGAGTTAGTATTTGCTATACCGACATTCGCTTGGGAAAACTTCGAGTGGCTTACTACCGCCAGCTCGCAAAAACAAAGAGCTTTGCTTATTTGTACACGGCACAATTGACAACAAAACGGAATAAAAATACGCTAAGCAAAAATTCAGTGTGGTACCGATTGTTTCTCAATAACGCAACTTTTATAGGTAAAAACTATACCGTTCGAAAGATAAAATGATTGCGGTTTGCAGAATTAAAGTTTTAACTTGATACGTTGCGTATTAGACAATTAAAAACTTTAAATATATAAAAAACAACAACAAAATACATTGTGTACACAAACCTTGTTATTTCGCCTTTTCTTGTCTCCTATTCGTAATCAGCTATTATTGGAGCGTGTATAGTCTACGACAAAATGTCTTCAAAATTTTTCATATTGAAATTGTTCCTTTTCTTATTCAATTCACTACTTTCGCAAAAATGTCCAGTGGTGTGTGCCAGAAATCTCTTTCAAGCGATTTTCATCTTAATATATAGCAATTTCGTAGCATACCAGATTTGGTTTTAAGAACAAAGTTCAGCAAAACGCAATTCGTGAATCGAAAATCACAAAAATGAAACATCTAAGCGATGGATTTTTCAAAGGAACTCCAGATATTTTCTACATACCCCTAACTAAATAATAATTAAAGCGTTATTGTGTTTTGAGAGCTTACAAAAATTAGTTATTTTACAAAAAATAATATATTTTAACGATAGTTAGAATTTTTTTGGTATTTATTGCATATTGTATTTTAAGCGCTTATAAAAATTAGTTATTTTTCATAATATAAGGAAAATGAGGAATTAAAAAAAAAAATTCGATAAAGTGGTTATATTTAGGTTAGCTATTATATAAATACCTCTCATATAACAAAGTTTGTATGTATTTTGGCCATCTGCCATCCTCCTTGCGTCTCATACCTAAGATTTGAGGGAAAAAAAAGCGAATTGAACAAAAATAAAGTTCGGTTGGTGAGCGAAGCCCCCTAATTTTTTATAAAAAAAATTTTTAATGCAAAACAAATGTAAAATCTGCTTCAAACTTACTGAAGTAAATACATTTTTTGTAATAATTGGATTTTATCTTCTTGGCGTGGACAAATCGATTGCATTTGTTTAGAGTTCATTATATAAAAAAGAGTTTTTTGCTTTATACGGGTAACTAGTATTTTATGGTATTAAATGCAAATTGTCTATGTAAAATAAGAAAAACACAAAAATGGCAAGAAAACTGTAAAATAAGATTTAGTTTGTGCAGCCATAAAGTTGGTATATTTTTGGTATTAAATGCATTTTGTCTTCTTGACATGTACAAATCGACGGTCTAGGAAAAGAAAAGTCATCTTTTCATTATAATTTTTTGTTTAATTGTAAATTAAAGCAGACTAATGATGGTATTTTTTTAATACTAGCATTTCATCATGTGACTAACAAAAATTAAGTAACTTTATAGTTGCCATTATATAGAAAAGCTAAAGAAAGTAAGCACTTAATTGAAACAGATTTTCAGATTTGATGAATGTGCATGCTTTTTGACAGTATTTTTTGTTTTTTGGTATTAAACGTAACCTAAGCAAATAGCAACTGAAAGACGTTAAGCAACAATGGTTAAAGAGCTTTCCAAACAAACACACACACACACACACACACACACATGAGCCACACAAGAAGAAGCAGAACAATGACAAGAACAACAAACAACAACGACAAACAACAGCAACAAACAACAAGAACAATGTTGCTGGCATTGTGTTGACAACTCATAAGTTGCATTTAGTTAGGCAAATAAGCAAAGACGACATAATGTGACGAACAGAGGCGTAGACAGTGCAGAGGGAACACAAATGCAACGTTTACTTTGTTCGACACACACACACACACACATACACACACACACACATACACACACACACACATACACACACCGATACACACACACACACACACACCGATACACCCGCACAACTGTATGGAAGTATTTGCATAACGTTGTACGTGGCACTCACAGTTTAATATTTCAATATTTATACTTTTAATAAATGCATAATGCTAAAAACAAACTTCCGTCAGCTGTCCGTCCGTCCGTCCCTCCGTCAGCTCCGTCTGTCTGTCCGTCCGTCACTCCGTCAGCACTCCGTCTGTCCGTCCGTCCGTCTGACTGCATACATATATGCTTTCAGTTTTTACTGGACAAAGACATAATGAAACTAAAGCTAAAAGGTAGTAGGTGCCATATTACAGAGTAAAGTAGCTGTGTGTGTGTGTGTATGTGTGTGTGTGTGTGTGTGTGTGTGTGTGTGTGTGTGTATGTGTGTGTGTGTGTGTGGCTGCATCTGTGTATATCACGTTGGTATATTAAATGACACAGCAGTTGTTATACTGGTCATAGCTCCATAGTGACTTTAGTCTTACCAACTGACAACTTCTAGCATTCATTAAAACCATTAAAGAGAATTAGTTGCAAATATTTTACCATCTTGTTGAAACGAATATGTTCTTAATTTCGTTGACAGGTAAATTTGTGAAAAGGGTATTTAATTATGTGCACATGCACGACTCTTAGTAGTGACGTGCATATAGAATAACTAGTATTTTTTTTTTTTTTGGTATTAAATAAAACATCTTGACACGGCAATTAATTAGTTTAGTCGTAAGCACAGTTAGAGAAAAGCGCCGTTCTGTCAAAGCAGTGTTCGTGTACTCAATATTTAAACGAATGTGGTATTAAAATACTTCAAATTAGTTTGTCTTCCTCTTGCTGGCGGGAGAGAGATAGTTATCGTGGAGGGAACTTAGTGCAATTCAAGGGAGTCATGAACCAACCCTTCGCTGCCGTTCTGCTTATGCTGCTTCTTTTTGACAATCTTTAGCAGACAATCTTTGTGCTGATACCCTCTTAGATCTCACCCATCTTTTCATCACATTCGAGCTTTCTTCCTAGTAGCCTCTTCCTCCAAACGCATATGATCGAACCAGCAAAGCCGCATCTTTCCCTCGAAGGCGAAACAAGACCCACCCCTGCATCACATTCGAGCTTTCTGCTAGTAGCCTCTTCCTCCAAACGCATATGATCGAACCAGCAAAGCCGCATCTTTCCCTCGTAAGTGGCCGTAATCTTGAGGGCCAAATATATTGCCTTTCGCTTAAACACTCCAAGGACAGCTGCATCAGAGTGCAAACGGGATGCTTAAGCGTCTTTTAGAACGCTAGTTAAAGAGCTCAATGTCGTAGTAAGGCGCTCATAGAGTACGTCGGTTCATGTTGGTCGATTTTACACTCAAACACTTTCGGCATTAGACTGTGTCATCACCCATGCATCTTATGGAGTGTCAGTTTCGTCTGGCGAGAGTGGGTTCTACCTCTCATTTGCCAACTGAAACCAAAGTAGCATCGATTGCTTCTTCTCCATGTTGTTCATTGTGACGTTTGTGCCAATTTAGACGAAAACATTAACAACATCAACAAGTGGGCTGTGCCGGTAAAACTCTAGACGATTTCGACCTAATTTTCACTTGAAATCTTCTGAAGAAGATAGCCTGCAGGTTGATCAGCATAGGCATGGCTTTCCAACTGGGTTGGAGGTATGGTCTTTTCCTTTCCCTTGCATTCCACAAAGGCGGGAAAGTATCTCCGCTTAATCCCTAAAGGATTTAGCCCAAGGGTAGAGAAGTTGACCGTTGCTGTGATCCCAGGCATCCGTGGTTCCAGAAAATCCTCTGGTCAGGTTTGTTATTCCTTTGTACACTGCCAGCTAAGTGTCATTAAGCTTCGGGACTGGTGACCCAGATTAGGACAGCACAAAATGCAGCGTAACTATTACCCTAACAACGAAAAAGTTTTTATACTGCAGGTCAGCCAACGAAAAAACTATGAGTTCCGTCACACCAAACTCGTTCATGTTCACATGTTTCCATATCTCTGCTGTCCAAACAAAAGGAGCATTCCGAGCTATCATGCAAACCTCTCAAATGCAGTCATGTAATGAGTGAGTTTTGTCCAAAGTACAGTTTCCAAAAGCATTCTGAGCGTCTAAACGCTGCGTCTTTCAACGTATAGAACGCATATGCGTATACTTCGTCTTGGTCGCATTTATCAAAGACTTCGGTATCCTCTCGCTTGATACGACCAAGGATGTCAACTAATCATCTTTTGAAGCAAAAAGGTTCCGTTTAGATGCGTCACATAGCTGGAGAGGTCTCCAGTGAGTTCGACCCCTTGGCTGAAAGCTCGCATGGTATGAAAAGTTTAGTAGGGTCTTTTTGCTACCTTGCAACACGGATTGTGTATATTGTCCAAAGTCATTCTGAAAACTCGGATTTGGACTCTAGGCACTGATGTTATACCCTTAAAGGAAACGAAACGATGCGACCAAATGCCAGCTCAATTTGAATCTGTATAAATGAGAATACATCGAAAGTTCTTTCTTCTTTTTACTTTTTCCTGTGCTCTGCAGTGTCTAATCGGAGGTCGATGCATTCTCTCATTACTTGTTTGGCATTCAGTAGTTTTTCAATGCAAATGTCGGTTTGGCAAATACTACAAACTTGCTTAGCTATTTGGAGGGATTTTCAATGCAAACCTCTAGTAGGTGGGGGCTTCATTTTAACCATATGAAAGCACTGCATCTGGACCAGCAGTGAAGTGTCACCTACGGACTTAAGAAAACTCAGCAATAAACAAGTGCAGTTATGCATTTTCTTTTTATTTTTTCAACTATTTATTTGTTAGAAATTTCGATAGTGTTTCCAGAAATCGTATGTATGAGGCGTGTTCATGAGTTGTTGCCAAGTCCGATAAACTTAGGGCTAATTCGTTGGTAATACCTTTGTCGTGCAGCATGCGCAACAAAAGATCGTAGAATTTGCCATCGATCTTGGATGCATCCATAGTATAGCATTTCTCCGTCCAGTGCTGATTGTATATAGTGAGCTCTTGTATTCTAAAGACCTCGACGGCACGAGAAAGTCCATTGAAATACATAGACAACATTGAGGCTGGCTTGTGATCAAAGGCCGTGGGCACAAAATAACAATAGAAGGAGAGCACTGTGGATCCACGTCTTAGCAGCACCTCAAACTTGGGAGTGCTGCGTAGTTTTGCTGCAGCATCGCCATCCTCAACAGGGCGAGGCACGCTCTTGTTTACATTGAAGAAAACTGCTATGCACTCGTTTTTGGTCTGCTTTAACAGCTCAACCTCAGCTCCGCGTAATAAAACGACAAAGTCATCGATCATCTGCGATTCTTCCAGCTGTAACTGCACACGACGCTCTTCAATTAGCTCCCGCGTGAGATAATTCACCATTTCGAGGTCCGTTTGGCTCAGCTTTGGAGGCTGCAACTTCGGCTGATGCTCAATGCGTCGTGTCTTTGGCGCGCTCTTACATTTCCGTAGCCACAAAGGCGCCTGTGCGTAGAAGGCACGCTTCGTAGCAGTTGGTAGCAATTTAGCTAATTTGAATATGCCTGACATATTAAAACGATAGGAACTTCGTAATTAGAAAACAAAATTTCGATAGTGCTTCGTGCAATTGGAAAAGCAGTTACGAAATAAAACTCCAGGCACACTTTGTTTTATGGGTAAGAATTTCTCAAGTGGGCCCTCAAAATTCGTCATGTCGAAATCATACTCAAAGTTATATGAGATGTGTCTGGTAAGTCCACCATAGACCACATATTCATACTGAGCCAAATTCTGGAAAAGACCCACGAAAAACAAATTGACAACCACCATCTCTTTGTCGATTATTCGCGTATAAGCCGCACTGTCTGAGTTTTGAATCCCTGCAAAGTTGATATGACTGCAGAATGACTCCGTCAAGGTACAAAAGAGCTTCTCCGAGCGTTTTGATACCAAGCCAAGCTGCAGACAAGGCGATACCCTCTCCTGCAACCTTTTCAACTTTGTGATGGAGAGTGTGTTGCGAAAGGCCGAAGTAAGTAAGAACGGGACTATGTTCTTTAAGGAAGTCCAATTGCTTGCATATGCAGATGATATCGATATCATTGATCGTACGAAGCGAGCAGTTATTAAAGCTTTTGCGGCTATTGAAAGAGAATCTGGCAGGGTGATTTAGGTTGTTAATAAGACAAAGTATATGTTTTCTTTGAGTAGAGAGACACAGCGGTTGGATTCTCAGATTGTTGATGAAAAGTATACCTTTGATGTGGCCAAGAATTTCTTCTAACTTGGCACCACCGTCACGCTGATAAACGATGTCAGCATAATGTTACTTTCGTCTCAGTAGGCTAATGAGTAGTAGAGACCACTCTCGCCAGACGAAACTAACACTCTACAAAACGCTCATCCTTCCCGTGGTCTGATGAAAACGCCCTTAGAGTGTTTGAGCGGAAAGTACTCCGTAAGATTTTTGGCCCTATATGCGTTGTCAACGACTACCGCATACAATGGAACGGCGGAATCTGTGAGGTCTACGACATCATTGACATAGTCAAGCGAATTAAGATCCAGCGGGTCATGTTGTGCGTATGCATGACGAAACTACTGCGAGAGGGGTCTTTAATGCGTGTGTCAAAGCGCAGACCATATCTCCGCTGGAAGGACCAGGTAGTGAGTTACATTTGGTATCACCGATTGGCCCTCTCCAAAGTAGTGCAAAGTAGAGACGTCTGTAGGAAAGATTTGCATCAGAAGAAGCAGAAGCCCATCTGGCACCTTATGGATACCAACCAAACCCAAGCACTTGTGTAGTAGAAAACCGCACAAGAGGTTATTTATTGAGTTTGTTTGTGTTTCGAAACTTGTTGACAAAGCATTAACAGTAATTGCTTGAATGGTCACCCAAAACTAGTGTTTCGAACCAAATTGGTATAAATAGTGGTTTATCATAAAACATTTCGCTTTGGCATTGAAATCGTGTGCGAGAGAAAGAGAGTTGGATATATAGAGAGCGAGATACAGATACGAATACAGATTCTTGTGTGTTTGAGTAATTTGACAAGGAAAACGTATTAATAAAAAGATACAAATATATGAAATATTTGTATTACATTCCTTTTGCCTGGAAGCTCTGCTAAACTAATTGCATTTGTCTGCATTTGTATTGGTGTGTGTGTGTGTGTGTGTGTGTGTGTGTGTGTGTGTGTGTGTGTGTGTGTGTGTGTGTGTGTGTGCGTGTGTGTGTGTGGTTTACTTGAATTGCATAATAATGTTGCATTGACATAGACTAAAACCAGCTGAACAACACAATTTAAGCAATGATAGATATTTATTGAAGCCTAAACTGCAAATTATTAATTGCTCTACCTCGCTCTCTCTCTCACACACTCTCTCTCTCTCTCTCTGTCTGAGGCTGTCGCAAACGCTCTTTCACTCCATTTCTCACTACATTTCTCACTCCATTGACCATAGTATGTCAAGAATGCCATTTATGTACTAATATTGATTGCCTACTTTTTGGGGTTCAAATAGTTTAAGTTTAATTAATTGCCAAAGCAAACAACTTAAATTGATCGGCTTTGGTTTTTGTGCCTCATACTTTTCTAATAACTGCCCCCAATGTTTGCTGTAGCTGTTGTAATTGTTGTTCCTGGCATTTTACAACTTTTTCAATAAGCTGAGACATGTTGGAACTCAGTGTGTTCCAGGCAATTCCGAGCACGCTGTCGTGTTGCAGATTTGTTGTTGTTTTTGTAGCTCTGTCGTTGTTCAAACTAATAATGAAATCGTAAACTAGTTCATCTTTCTATCTCTTTCTTACCTTTTTTGTTGTTGTTGTTTTGTCGTTGTTGTTAGTGTCCCTTGTCACATCTAAGGACAGCGTGTGTGCGAGCACGTCAGACTTTTGCAACAAATGCAACACAAGCAAAAACTGTTCGAACAACAAAATCTCACACGCTTCGACAATGCAACAGCAACAGCTATAACAACAATAACAATGCAAAAAATTTCGGCACGGTGCCCGACAGTGGAATACCCTGTACCCTTCTTCTTTATAAACACTAAATACGGTTGAATGGAAACGGAAGTTTCCACTCTTTTATCTCTTTTCGTAAGATCAATATGCCTGGAAACATTTTCCTATTGGGAAGTTCCAATTGACAAGTTTTCCTATTGGAAAGTCTATAATGGGGCCAAAAATTACTTTTATGCCCATAACTCCAGCATTCTTGGGTCAATGTTGAATTTTGTAACATAGATCTATATATTGGGGGGTGTGGCAGTAATCAAGGTAAATCGTTTTTTCTATTGAAAAAAAGTGGATGCAGTTGTAACGATTAGGATCACACGAGTCTCCAAATTTTGTAACTCTAGCTCACATGTATCCATATCTACACGTAGTGGCATTTTGGCACAGTTTATAGGCGAGGCGGGTTGAAATTAGCATATTTTTGACTATAACTTTTAATGAATTTATCCGATTTCGAGTATTTTTGAAACATGGATGCAAATAAACACGAGGCACATCTCTGAGTAGTTTCGAGCTGATAGATTCAACGGAGCGGTTGTTAACCGCGCAAAGCTGTCACGGTGGAAGGGGGTAAGATATCGACTTCATTCGACAAACTTCCTCAGCCTTGATAAAATGCGCATCTTGTGCTAAAATTTTGTTGCTCTAACTCTTATAGTGTCGGAGAAAGCTGGCCCAACACAGACAGACGGACATGTCTATATCGACTCGACTATTGCTTCTGATCATTTTTGCCCATGGAACTTATGGTCTGCCAAGCCACCTTCTGCCTGTTACATACATTGCACAAATCTATAATACCCTTTAACACTTTGTGTATAGGGTATAAAAAGGCAGACAGCAAGAATATAGTGCAACAACAACTTGCAGTTTGTTTGCCTTTGGCTAAGCTGAAGCAAAAGCTTGATGAAAAAACTGAAAATTGAAGCTTTAGTCCGAAAACCGAAGCTTGCATACACTTAGGCAATAAAGTTCTTTCGCAGGCTCTAAGAGAGACAGACGTCCTTTAAACTTCGAAAACACTTTAATTATCAGCAGCTATCACCTTTTCAGTCTGTAGTCATTCTAGCTAATAGGAACCGAGTAGTTTTCTAGCCTACCTTAGATGAGTCTCTCTTCTCAGCTCCATTGGCTCCATTAGGTGGTTAGCTGGAACATCTCTGGTCATGCTGCTCGGAATTTCAATATTTGTATATCCAGGCAACCATCTTTGGGGATATTTAGTTCGTCGATCTATATGATCTTAATTAATTTGAGCTTCCTAAACTAACTTACTTGTGACTGCGGCTGATTACAATATGCAACAAATGTGACCTCAATGAAAGCCTTATAACAAAAACATAAATTTTTCGTTAGATTTGGCGGTTTGGGAAAGCGTTCATCGCATACCAGTGCTCTTTATTCTTCTTAGAAGTCGTGAAGAGGAAGAAGAAAAGAGCGGGTGGCGACGAGTAAGTTGACTAGTTCGACGAAGAAGAATGCAAAGAGGAAAACTATGAGGCATGCCAAAGGTAGGAGAAGCCGCAGAGGAAGGGGAAAAGAAGGGTAAACAACAAGAAGCAGGGAAAGCATCGTGAAATCGATGAAGGGGAAAGCGAAGAGAAAGGCGAAGAGGTACGCGTAGAGGGCCGAATAGGAAGGGGAAAAGGAAGGCCAAGACAAAGAAGCAGATAAAGCGAAAAAACATCGCGAAATCAATGATGAGAGGAAGAGAAATGCGAAGAGAAGCGTGAAGAGTATGTTGAGGGGCAGAGGAACGCGAAAAGGAGCGTGAAGACCAAAGCGAAAAGGAAAGTCGTAGAGGAAAGCGAAGAGGAAGTCGTAGAGGGACTGGTAGAGGGACGCAAAGAGGAAGGCAAAGGAAGAGGAAGACAAATAAGATGGTGAAGAGAAAAGCCAAGAGGGAGGCGACCAGAAAGAGTTATGAGAATACAAAGATATCTTCTCCAATGCTGTCAAGTCTCGCTGAAGTTACATGTGAAATCGTACTCATTACCATTCTCCTCTCTGGATTGTAAGAGCTAAGTTACATGTACTCTGATGTATGTTTGACAAAAACTCCCACTGCTGCTGTAGAACACGTTTCCGTACGAACTTGTACTATTTTGTAAAACTGAGCATGGGTTTCATAATCGGCAAACCAAACTTAATAGTGGTTATCTTTTTAGAGATAAAGTCTGATCTGTTTTAGTATCAATTATGGCCTAATCATTAGTGTATGTCACTAGATATTGCAGTGAAAGCGATATGCAGCACATATATTGAGTTATATTTTCGTATATTCAGGGATGTGACACAGAGATCACAAAGGGTATTGCGTAAGGTTGCATATGGATTCTATTAAAAACAACGTCTGTCAAAAGCCCTCTGGTTAGATTTCCCAGGCTGTCAAAAGTATTTTTGTCACTTTGACGAATCGCTTTTAGATATTTTCAAGATTTAGTTTCACAATTTATAGATTGAAATAAATATTTTCCTAAAATAAGTGATTTTTTCCCCACATTTTAGGCAGAATTTAAGGCAATTTACAAAATTGAAGATACCATATAACAAAATTTCAACACTAAAGGAACATGTATTTGGGGTCAGATTTAGACAACTTTGCTCTGCAGCGAGTCAAATCCTACCGACGTATCCGCTGTCGATCCCTGCTTTAAACACTGAAAGAGCACATATTTGGCTGCACTTAGTCTTTTATGAATATAACATCTGGAAGGGTATTGGAACGGACAAACTGGGTGCAACTTTCTATTTATTTTATATGTTACACTCACACATGCACACACACACACACAAATACGTACAAAGACACCGAGGGCAACTGCTATATCGCCTTTAGACTACCAATAAAATTGAAAATGGAAAATGTTTTGAACACAAACTGCTCCCAACCCCGCAATGTCTTTACACATTTACTACAAACCAAATGCCGGACCGGACACAAGTATTTGGCTCAAAGACTTTTGGCTACGAAGGCATCTCTGTGTGTGTGTGTGTTTGTGTGTATTTGACAGTTGCATGGACAGTTAGACAGCTTGTTATTACACTGATTTATAAATAAACTGTAAATATTTAAGATATATATGTAGAACACACATGTTGAAAGCCAGTCAACAAAGCAGTTGCAAATGTTGCTGCAACTATTTGCACCCAAAAATGTGTTCCAGGGTCCAGCCACTGGCTGTGGCTTCTACCTAGTAATTACGCATGTGTGAATCCCACAACATGCAATATCAATCAATTGTTAAAGTAAACCAAATACTTTGTAAGTAAAATAGATATAGTAAATGTATGTACAACAAATCAATTTGTTTGATTTCTTAAGTAACACCCAAAGAAGTAGGCCAGAGATATTTAGTAATCGTTGCATGCCACATGCAATGTATTTGTATGTAGTTAACGGTAGTTAGAGTCGCTTTGACGAGAAACAAATCAATGTTTTCTACTCAAGCGTCTGGCTTTGGGAAGCCATTTAATAACTCTGCTGCAGATGGATTTAACCATTTGCTCTGGATGTCTACATAAGTTGTGCGGCGCTCTCGAAGTCATCAAAGGTTTGGGTTATTTCTTATCAATCGATAATTGCAGGCGCTGACCTTAAATGTGTGTGTCTTAATAACCACCCTTCGTCTTGGGATGCGGTAATTAAAAGACATCGAGGCGAACTGCTTCGATTGGGTCAGTTCCGAGTGAAAGCTGGCTGTGAATTCAATTTGGTTCAGGTACTCTCTATGGCTGACATAACTTACGTCTGTATTCAGCCTAGACCAGTAACTGCTCAGAATCTTAGAGTGCCCTGAACGTAACTGGACTAAGGCGGGACTCACATGTTTTGGTAGCTGCCTCGCCAAAGCATCCACTTGATGGATGGGTGGTCTTCTGTGTCTTGCGGAGCCTGCGTAGACTCAGCTTTCTTTGAACTTATTTATTTTCGTGGGCCATAAAAAGATGGTTTTTTATACTCTATACGTAGGGCTTGGGATTTATTCTTCTTAACTGGCCATAATAACCCGTTACCGGGTTACGGCCTGAATTGTGGTTTTACGTGGTGGATCCCAAACCCAAGGCCTGTGTTAGCTCTACTGGTCTCGAAAGAGCCTAGTGTCATTATAAGTCGCCTCATACTACAAGTTTTGACCTGCTGAGGTGGTATTCTCTAATCCGCGCACCACACGGGACAAACGGGCTTAAGACTTACTACCACAAAAAAGCTTTCGCAGTGAAGAATATTTGAACAGGCTGGGATGAGGACTCCGCTGTACCATAATACTAAAGTCTCCGAGTCTCGAATAGATATCGCCACATCATTTCGGTTTTCGATGCTGATAATAAAGGCTGGAAAAAGTACAATAAACCCTTGCCATATTGCCAAATCCTCAAAGAAAAATAAGCTAGCTTTCTCACACGAACGCAAGTTTTCCGAGCACAAATCTTGCATGCCGTTATTGTGAAAAGCGCTACTCTCATTCAATGCCTTACCTGCTTGCTCCACTTACACTACTCGTCACTTTAATAGCGCAAAAAAATTTTTGTTCTCAAATGGAATTTGACTGGAGTTTCACACTGAGCACAACATTTCAAGGACGCTGCGTGCTTTACTTATACTGATATTAGCAACGAGATCCGTTTCTCCATCGGCCGATTTATAACGGCCTAGATGGTTTAACCGTTTGTTCTCCTTTACTTAATCTGCTATTAACGTCCAGATACTTTCCACCATCGGACGATACCAAACTGTCCAGATAGTCTAACTGTTTGAACTGATCAATGGACATCGCTCTCAAGATGTGCTGAGTGCATTATTTTGGTCTTGTTGCGATGGATCTTCAGAGAGATACCCTCTCTCTCAGCACTCTCCTACGGTGGCAGTCAGTACAACGTCTATCGTCAGTACTAGCGGCAACCGTGATGCTCACACAAAATTAGGTTGAGCTATTCAAGTGGCCATGAGTGTATTAAAACAAGCTGTTGTTCGGTTCTCACTCTCAACCACTGTATTTGTATTTCTATCTTTCTGTGTTTGTAGTGTAAAATACACGTTGTTGTATTTGAGTTTGGACTCAACTTCGATTTTCTGCCCGACTGGCTGACCCGCTTGACTCCTTACGAGGACTGGGCAACTCTCTTACCAGTTTCATCTACTATTTGTCCTGGTTGGTTTGGCGCTGTTCTGTTGACTGGCTCCCGTTCTCTCTTACTCTGGCTTGTTGCTTATTTGTTCGCTGTGTGTTTGCGGGTGCAACTATTTGATTTAGGAATTTCAGTTAGCAATTTTTTCAATTTCAAGCCAAGTCGAATGCAGCAAAGATTTATTGGCATGCCTTGCTTATGCGCGGGCAGCGTCAACCCATGGCTCGTTAGTAGAACCTTAAAGCGCGTCACACACACACTCACTCACACACACACACTCACTCACTCACACACACACACTCACTCACACAGCTAAAGAAAGTTGGCGCTTACAAATGCGCGCATATGTCTTGGATTTGTAGCTTGATGCTTGAATTGCTTTTATGTGCTTGACAGTTTGTTCAAAATAATATTACGTATACGCCATGTGCACAACTGTCCAACATGTAAGACTGCTTAACCCTTTGCCGCTGCCGTGCACAGCAAAATCAGATAATATGTGCAAACACCGTTAGTTTAGCCTTATGATAGCTGTTGTTGGCTTCCTTTGCGGAAATGCGCGGGAAACGTGTATGACGTCATTGACACTGAGCTGTTGACTTGTTATACTCATCTGCGCTCTCTCTCTCTCTCTTTCTACTTATAGTGGCCATTACCTGGACGAATGCGCCGGAGAATCAATTTCCCATACTCGGCGAGGATTATGTGGTTAAATGTGAAGTAAAAGCTGATCCCAATCCTACCATTGACTGGCTGCGCAATGGCGATCCGGTAAGTTTTACATTCCCAACACGTTCTGTTCAGCTTTTTTCTAATCCAAAATCACTCACTACACAGATACGCACGGGCGACAAGTATGTGGTGCAAACTCATGGCTTGCTCATACGCGATGTTAAGGAAACCGATGACGGCATCTATACCTGCCGCGCTGCTGTTATCGAAACTGGCGAGCTGCTGGAACGCACCATACGCGTCGAGGTCTTTATACGTCCTGTCATCACACATTTGCCCACCACTTTGGAGGCTATAGAGGGCAAGCCATTTGCAGCGAATTGCTCAGCCATGGGAAAACCTGTGCCGGAAATCAGCTGGATTAAGGATGCGGCACAACAGAACGTGGCCACGGCCGATCGCTTTCAAGTTAATGCACAATTTGGCCTGCTCACCATCAGCTCGGTGAGTCAGGATGACTATGGCACCTACACCTGTATTGCCAAGAATGCTGCCGGTGTGGTGGATCAAAAGACAAAGCTTAACGTGCTGGTGCGTCCTTCGGTCTATGAGCTTTACAATGTTACCGCTATTAGTAACAAGGAGATTGCGCTTACATGTCGCGCCAAGGGACGTCCCGCACCATCGATTACCTTCCGTCGCTGGGGCACCGAAGAGGAATATATGGCCGGCGAGCAGAACGACGATGACCGTATTGTCTTGGAACAACATTTCGATGAGGAGCGCGGCGAAAGTTCCGGCACATTGCGCATTGCGCGTGCCCAGCGTACAGACGACGGCCTATACCAGTGCATAGCGCGCAACAAGGGTGACACCGCCTATAAAACTGGCCATGTAACAGTCGAGTTCCCGCCTGATTTTACGCATATGAAGGAGCTGCCGCCTGTATTCAGCTGGGAGCAGCGCAAGGCTAATTTGAGCTGTCTGGCCATGGGCATACCCAATGCTACCATTGAATGGCGCTGGAATGGACGCAACATTAAGGACTTGTATGATACCAATTTGGTTATTATGGGCACCGGACCACGCAGCGATCTTATAGTGCATCCCGTCACGCGTCAATATTACTCCGCCTACAAGTGCATAGCCACCAATATGCATGGCTCTGCGGAGCATGATATGCAGCTGAAGGAGGCGCGTGTACCCGAATTTGTTGCAACTGCTGTGCCACGTCTGATTACAGCCACCACGATGACCTTTGATATACGTGGACCACCTACGGAATTGGGTCTGCCCATACTGGCATTTAGCGTGCAATACAAGGAGGCCTATAATCCCGATTGGTCAACGGCATTAAATCGCAGCTGGTCGCCCGATTCGCCCTATATAGTCGAGGGCTTGCGACCACAGACCATGTACAACTTCCGTTTTGCGGCACGCAATCAAGTGGGTCTCGGCAATTGGGGTGTCAATCAGCAGCAGTCAACGCCGCGTCGTTCAGCGCCCGAAGAACCCAAGCCATTGCATAATCCCGTGCAGAATGACAGAGAGGAGCCGGTTGTAGTTTCACCCTATTCTGATCACTTTGAGCTGCGCTGGGGTGTGCCGGCCGACAATGGTGAACCCATCGATCACTACCAGATCAAGTACTGTCCGGTAAGTCATAGAACCGAGCTTACAGCTACTTAGTTAGCTCTTAGCTGCTCTCTGCCCAAGATCCGTTCAAAAGCTAGACAAACCGAATGTTCATCGACAATATAGATGCATCGATTGCTTAGTCCTTAAAGTAGAACCCTTCATGGTGAGCGCACAGCCGAGTTGCATTGATGCTTCTTGCAAAACCGCAAATCTGGACTGTATGGTGGCTGGCTGATGTAGTAGCCAAAAAAAAACTTCTTATGAATTCTCTTTGGTCGTTGAAGACCTTCCTGAGACTTCGTTCTCAGCTTGTGCTGTATAACTCTCATTTGTCATTGAAGACCGTCGTGAGACTTGATCGTTCTCAGCTTGTGCTCTACTTTTTCTCTTTTGTCGTTAAAGACCGTCCTGAGCCTTGATCGTTCTCAGCTTCTGCTCTACCCTCTTTCTTTGGTCGTTGAAGACCGTCCTGAGACTTGATCGTTCGCAACTTGTGCTCTAAACCACTTTATCAAGCCATGTAATCGCATTCAACTTACTTAACGAACAGATGCTCTCTTGAACGGTTTACGATTTCGATCTCAAATATGAAATCTATGACAGTAACGATCACAACTACCCAACTTTTCTATTATATACTTCTAAGCCCAGCTGTTCGTTTCACAACTTTATAACAACTTTCTTTTGGTATTCCACTTGCAGGGCACCAAGATGGCCGGCACCTGGCATGAGCTGGAGAATCAGTGCAATACCGCCAGCGTGATAGAGGCCACATCGTACGAGATGACACAATTAAGTGGTAATACCTATTATCGCATCGAACTGAGGGCGCACAATGCCATCGGCTACTCATCGCCCGCTTCAATTATAATGAAGACGACACGAGGTGAGTCCGATTCTGCTGATAATAATCTCAGCACATTGTTGTATTCGGCCGGCTTCAATTCCGGCGTTGGTTCGCTACACAAACATCTTACATCAGCTACAACAACAACAACAATCACAGCCACAACAACAATCACAACAGTCATTGCGCTGGCCACAACAATAAGCGTAACATTATTTAGTGTTCTAGCCTCAATGTTAGTTGTCTAAATGTCACGATACACACGTTATCGTCTCATATGTTTGTTTGTTTGGCATTGGCATCATACAACAACGCGAAACCGATTAATCGAGTCGATAACGATAACGATAACGCTGATTATAGCAAACAGCAAGCTATATAGAATACAATATTGAAATCTCGATTCTATATATTTACATACAATACATACGTCTTATATGTAACTATAACTACTATTATAACATACGAAATTCCGTGTAGTGTTTTTTTTTTTTTTTGTACTTTGTTTCTTTCATTAGCATTACTCAGTGTATTTTATTTACCTTTTTTGTGTGTGTGTGTTGTTGTTTTCTACTTCTTATGATTAATTCTAACTATTGCTCACAGAATGCATTATTATTTGATTGATTTTAACTGTAACTATCATACAACTTGATTTTGTAGCATGCTTTTGTGCGCGTTTTCCTTAATCGCTAACCCAGTTATATGTCTATCGATATACATAAACATATCGATTGTCAAATGCAATGTGTACATTCCAAATGAATGCAGCAACTCAAAAGTCCCAAAGTTTTCAGTTTCAAGTACAGTGAACTACAGCCAAACCAAACACCACAAGTTCAATACACTGAGCAATGCTTGTATCTATCTGTATTGTTGTCCCGCTGCGTATGCGTTATATGCCAAGAGATCAATCTTTTATATATTTGCAAACTAGAAATTCATTAAATCTTATTTGCTCTTAATTTTTTGTGTGTCAATTCATAAGCATTTACTTAATTATAATTTAATTTACAACTACACAAAGCAACACATATACACACACGCGCACACCCACTACAAACACTCGCCACATGACAAAAGCGAAAATTTTTTTTAATTATAAATAAGAATTAAGCAATTTAATTTACATACTTTACGAAATTTCTTAATTTTCGGCGTTCAATTCATTTTATATTTTTGTGTGTGCATTATTTGCTTCAATTTGTAACTGAAAACCTTATGAAACTGTTATTTTAAGCTTAATGCAAGTTTTATTTGTAATGTACAATTTCTAGCTCTTAAAAACAAAAACTTAGTTAACTTCTTATTTCGTTAACTACGTAGCATTCATTTGTATTTTTTTTTTTGTATACTTTGCCCAATTCTTTAGTTAAATTTGAACTAAGCTAAAACTTGAAATAAAAACTTAAATAAATAATAAATAAAAAAAAAAACAAGTTTAATTTGCAAACGCCATGCTCTCTTTTATTATTGTAGTAGTAACACAGCAAGCGACTATTTTTTTTCTTTTTTTATTGTTTTTCGTCATGTGTGTCGCTCGCATGGTATAATAATAGCAAGGTACGCACACTCAGCGTAGTTGCCTCTTTTGGCTTGCCAAGAAGCAGCGTGAATGAGCCCTCTGGCTACCTTTTAAGTTACTCTTTTTCATTCTGTTACAAGCGTTAGTACTTTCGCCGGCAGACGGCTCATACCTTGCATACTTCTACCCTGAGTGAACGTACCTTATATAAGATTATGCCATGCGCTCTCTCATGCTTTCGAAAATCTGCGCGCTCTTTTATATAGCTGCTTGCCTTACAGTTGTTGTGTCATGGCTGTGCGCTCTCGCTCTCTTTCAGTCTCTCTCTCTCTCTGTCTCTTTTATGTAACACACTATACCTCTCTCTTTCACTCTGTCACTCTTACTATCTAGCTATCGTTCTCTGTTGTTGTGTCTCTCATATATTCATGCTCTGTATACTCTTTGTAATGCCGTCTTTCTGTGTTTTTGTGTGTGACTCCAGTGACTCTCAAACTGTAGCTATATGGCTATCATTTACTCATATTGTATGTACTCACATTCGATCGCTGTCTTTTCATTTTGTCTCTTTTTAGCGTATTTATGTAATAACAGTATATTTAATAATTACATTTAACTTAAGTTAACAAATTGTAGTGCGTACATTTAACAATTTATCAAACAAAAGTTTAATCGAATCTACGACAAGCAGTAGAGCTGCAAAGCTATCGATAGCTGCGATAACTGCGATAGTAACGGTTTGCATAGAGTTGGTTCTTAGCGCTGTTGTGATACTTATATGCGTCTGATCTTCGTTAGGAGTGTCTCCGAGTGTCTTTGAGTGTCAGTCATCCTAGACGTGTGTTTGCGCCATCTATCGTTGAGTTTGAGTTACACTCACTAGGTTGAATACTATGTCAAAATCCATAGCTATATAAAAAGCATGGGGTGTTGCGAAAACGTAACGTCACAATCAAAATGTTAATGAAATCTGAAAAAAAAAATCTTTATATTTTCATGCAAAGTTTACTTTTCTTTCGAATACAAACATATTCATCAAAGATCTTGCATCAAATTTCCTAATCTAACTGCAATGATTTAGTTGATATTCTATGCCAAGTTACTAGGAAAGCTCACAAAAACAACTTTTTTAGCTGCATGGTTTGCGAGCACACCCATCATCTTCATAACTGGCCATAACAACACGTTACCGGGTGTCGGCCTGATGTATTTCTTTCATTGGAATTGGGGTTTTACATGGTGGGTTTTATAGGGTGGCTCCACTGGTCTCGAAAGAATCCAGTGGCATTATAAGTCGCCTCATACGACAAGGTTTGAACATCTGAGATGGTATTCTCTAACCCGTTCACCACACTGGTATGTGAACAGCTCGTTAGCGTAATTATATATACATAGATATCATGCTCTTACACGGATTCAGCGTCGGTCGAAAACTAAATATAATCACATTTGAAACACTGGATTCAATGCTTTTCTACGTTGTGGAACGAAGGTAGCAGAGGAACATTAGATTAGATTAGATTTGTGGTGGGGGCGATGGCTCATCAGAGAAAGATGAAACCATCCCTAGCACTCAGGCAGCCTTGCCATTGTGCCATGCCCGACAGAGGAAGTTAGGAGAGAGAAAGACAGTT
Organism: Chymomyza caudatula; assembly: GCA_035041775.1. Taxonomy (NCBI): domain Eukaryota; kingdom Metazoa; phylum Arthropoda; class Insecta; order Diptera; family Drosophilidae; genus Chymomyza; species Chymomyza caudatula. Next base: position 886,097 of record JAWNKW010000150.1, read on the forward strand.
GAAATAAGAGAAAGGAAGAAGTTGAAGACAGAGTAGGCTTGCTAAACAGGCTCCCTATTGTCACAATCTTCCCGACTACCGTAGGAAGTCGAGCAGAGTAAGGGGAGAGTAAACACCTCGCTCATATTGAGTGTATCACTACCCAAAATGCGCATCCGAGCTCTTGCAAAGGCCGGACAGTGACACAGAAAGTGCTCCGCTTCAGCAGAGGAACATTGCCGAAAACCTGACGTCGAATGCAGTTTCGCAGCCAGAGGCGAAAATTGTCTCCAACGATAGTTTTGTAGCTCTACCGAAAAGGAAAAGCCAGCTAGCTGCTTGCTGCAGTTTGAGAGTCACTGCAAAAAAAGTAGTACGCACTCTTACGTCACACAAACGCTCACACACGCCACACAGAAGCACACACGAAACGCGACTCTAACCTATAACTAACCCAACACACATAACTGTTATAATAAACAAATTGTATACTAACTTAATGTCAACGTCGCTCAACTCAACTGTTATAATGTCGTCTTGCCGCAAAAATGCCAAACGAAAAACCAACCAAAAAATATCTTTTGTGTGTTTCCTTTTCTTCCTTTTTGTCTTCTACTACTTTTCTTTGTTTTTTTCTCTCTTTTATGCTGTGTGTGTGCAAAAAACAAAAAAAAAAAACAAATTATAAAATTATTGCCAATTAATCGATCAACTAATTACCAACAAACACACAACCGAAAAACAACATCCAACAGACAATCCCTATCCGTACCCATTAAGCAGTGCTACCAGCACGCTGCCCATGGCTCAACTGCTTTGCACTGCACTACTGCTGCCGCTGCTGCTGCTGCCGCCGACGACGTCACGCGCACTGCTTGCCGCCTACTAGACGGCAGTGCTCAAGCAGCGCTGCGCCAGGCCACTGGACGAAACTACAGCAACGGCTCTTCGTTTATGTTCATTTCGCTGTTTTTGTTTCTTTTTTTTTTTGGAAATATTTTTCTTTTTTTTTTCTGCTCTTTTTGTATGCACGTCGTGTAAATACTAAGCAAAGAAAACTCAATTACATTTAAATAAAATATACACTTACGTAGCAATTAATAATGAAAATAAATGTGTGCTCATGTGAAAAATCTCAACCACAAAACAAACAAATAACAGTTTTTAAGTAGGAAAATATAGCTATATTATGGCTCTCACAACTAACCCCCCCACATACATATGCTAACTATCATTAGAATGACTCAGCAAAAGTTATACTTTTTAACTATAAATGTTTACGATAATTGATGATTCCATTAAAATGTACAAAACTATCAATGAATATAAATAAATAACAACAAAAAATAAAAAATTGCGTAAAAAAGTCAAGTCATGCATTGCTATTGCAAAATTTATGCCTAAAATAGTGTTATTGTTCTAGAATTGCAATACATGCAAAAAAAAAAAAAAAAGGACTCATCCATTTGTTAAGCCTCTCCTGTTATTTAGTGATATGAAGCTCACAATTGATAAACTTCAAAATTTTTGAGGCGTTTACATTGCGCTTGCCAGCAATATTTTTGCTTCGTTTTCCATACAACTTATAGCTTAAAACGTAAATAGTATCGGTTAAAGCTTAATACGCTTCTACCCAAAGAGTATGAAACTTAATAGGTGGAATCCTTGGCCGATTTGGTTTATTTGCTCCAACTCATTCTCAATTTTATGTACAAGTGAGCAGCCCCACACGTACGCGTGCTGAAAGTGGACGCTTTTTACCAAAAAGTTTCAATATTTTAACGGTCCAGGATTCGACTCTAATTACTTTCAGGCTCTTTGCCTTCTACCACTGGAAGTTGCACGACAATTGCTAACCGATGACAATGCAACTTTCAGTGGTAGCTATTTCCGGTATTTCTGCACATATCCTGGCGTATTTGGTATAACAAAGTTCTTGAAATTACTACTAGCGATAACATGCTCATCGTTTCAAATAAGTTAAGCAGAGAAAAGTTTTTAAAACGCCAAAATGTTAGCATTAGTAGAATATCGTTAATGAAAGTGTACTGCAAGTTTACCTAAAACAAGTCATTCTAGTGCTACAAAAAAGTCGATTTTTTTTCATCTGTCTAATCGATGGTCACAACTAAAACCGCTGATTTATGCTGCAGCTAGTAACTGTTTCTAGTAAACGCAATGTAAACGTGCTATAAAGAGTTATCGATTGCTACTCAAAATGCCATTAGTTCTGTGGTCATATGGAAGAGTAGCTTAAGTCGACATCAGAATATGTTGAGGTTTTGCGTTCTAGAGCCTTATAGAAGTCATTACAAGTCACCGTTCCATTTTTAAGTTTGTGAAATCAGAAATGTACAAGTTTTAAAAAAGAAATGGTGACTTGAATTCACATCTATAAAAATCCAGAACGCAATAACTCAACATTTCCTTATGTCGACTTAAGCTACTCTTCCATATGACCACAGAGTTATACAGCTTAAGTCATGTACTCTACTTTAAATGCTTGAATTGCCTTAAAGACAGCTTCATTTAGTTGTTGTTAATATTGAAATCAAATAACTCGAAAGTCCAAAAACATGTGAATGAAACACTGCCAAAGTAAACCATTAGTAAGACGCATTCCAATTTGTAATACAGTCTACCATAAATGTATTTGTATAAGTAGTTAAACGTACTGTTTTTTTTTTTTTTGTTTTTTTTTTTGTCTTATACCTTTGAGAACAAGAAGAACTACAAGTAACCACCGTGACACAAAATACAATTGGTCTTATATTATTTTTGCGTATTTAATTCGTTTTTGATTTGTATACGTTAAGCGGACAATAAGTAACTAAATATTAATTATAATAATATATAGCGCATATATTAAAGTGTAAAACAAAATTGAAGGCCTCGTGCCGGTTCTTGAACAACTGAAAAGATTTGCCCAAACCAACAACAACAAAAGTCAACATAGATGTTTCCAAACTACGAATTTTTTCACCTGGTGTATTAAGCTAAAAAAGGAAGAATATAACAAGAAAGCAAAAACAATTTTTGAAAACTTATTGCTCATTGGATATGAATATGATAACGAAAATAAAGTTAATTACAATTTTTTCAAGTGTAGCAAATACGAGTATTTCGATAAACTAGTATATGCCAAGATACAAGGTTATAAGGCAAAATAAACACACACACACATCAATTTAGACAAAATATATACATATGTATTGCTGTTTACAATTTTTTAGTACACAAAACCTTTTCTAGCAAAATATATATACAAACTATACTATTTATTGCTATACATAAAAATATACATATATGTATGGATAAAAAGCAACTACACAGGAAAAAAAAAAATGAAAGAAGAAAAATATATGACTAGCTAGCGATAATATCAATTCAGCCCGCCTAACGTTGCTGAGCAGATTGTTTTTGTTTCCTTTTTAGATACTGTACCCTAAGTGTAAGGGCTTTAAGGACGCCAAACAATCGATTAGCCATGTCCGTCTTTTCGAGCAAAAGAGCTCAAATCATGCAATTTTGAATAGACCTTGAAAAAATTTCGCTTTTAACTAAAAAAAGTGTTCTCTTTCTACAAGAAAAACAAAAGATGATCAAATTGTGTAAACAGATGATGATTTTTGAATAAGCTTAACAAAGATGATAAATTGGTGTAAACATATGATGGTCTTTCTTTTATACAAAGAAAAGTTAAATTTGTAAAAACAGCTGAACAATTTGACTAAATGGTATCAAATACAAATTAGCCAGGAGTTGTTTTTAGCCAAAACAAACCAAGAAAAACAAGAGATGATAAATTTTGAAAAACAGCTAAGCAAAGCTAGCAGTACTCTTTAAAAGCAGCTGATTTTAGCCAAAACTAACCAAAAATACAAGAGATTATCAATTTGTAAAAATAGCTAAAGCAAAGCAAGCAGTTCTTTTTCGAAATAGTTGATTTTAGCCAAAACAAAGAAGAAAAACGAAAGATGATCAATTAGTGCAAACAGCTGAGGATAAAAAAAGATGATCAATTTATGAAACAGATGAACTTCAGCAGCCTAAATGGCATTAAATACTAAGGCAACTGTTACACGAAGCGAGATTTTCAAGCGGGGCCGTTCGATTTGTAATATCGCCTGCAAACCTATTGTACTTGCTACAAACGAGATTTTGTGAGAGATTTCTTCACTTTCTCACTTGAAAATTTCGGCTCGTGTAACAAGCGACTAAGTGACAAACGAAAGCAAGCAGCTGATTTAACCAAACAACAAAAACAAAAGATGATCCAATTCGTGTAAGCAGATGATGATTTGCATAGAAAGCAAAACAAAAGATGAACAATTTGTGAAACAGATGAAATTCAGCTAGCACTTAAAAAGCAAACAGTGATTTCTAAAAGCAGTTATTTTAAGCTAAAAACAACAGTTCAGTGAAAACGCGTCATCTTTAAGAAGAAAGAAGAAGAAAGATAAAATATATATTAACATGAGTTAACTGGTCAAAACTCGGGTACAGGGTATCTCATAGTCGGTAAATGTCGACTTTAGCAACTTGCGTGTTTTTGTTTGTTCTTTTTACAACTAGTTTTTAGCTAAAATAATTTTAAGAGTTACTCTATATGTCTAACTAACAAGCAAACGAAGTGAATGTATGTATGTAGTTATAAACGTTAGTATTTATACACAAGCTTGAGAATACAGTTGAGTACACGAAAATAGTTACATGCTACTTACGAGCTACTAAAACATGAAATGTAAATAAGTTTTATGCTAAAATACCACAAAACCAAGCCAAATGCAGTTTGAAAAACAAAAACAAAAAAAAAACACAGAGCAACACATAAAACGCATAAAAGTAATGACTGTAATGACTGTTGTAATCAGGCGTTAAAAAAAGCAAGCCTTAAATTTAAGTGGTTCATTTTTGGGTAATAAAGAAAATTCTTGAACAAATTTATATATATATATATATGTGTGTGTGTGTGTGCGTGCAAAACTTGGAGGGGGGTTAGCAAAAAAATATAAAAATAAAAATAAACTAAAAGCTGCTGCAACGTTGCTGTACATTAAAATGCGGACAGGTAATATAAAAATACATGCACAAAATGTTCAATATTTTCAACATAATTTACATGTAACTAAATAAATATACTATGTAGCAAGTGTTTATTAGAGTAATTTTGCTTTTAAACACGGCACACACACATATATACCGGCACACACACACACACACACACAAACACACACACAAGTAACTACAAATAGAACAAAAATTTTTTGAATTGACTAACAGCAACACGCAAATATACACATAATGTTTACTAATTAGTCAAAAAAAAAAAAAAAAAAAACCAAAAAATATTGTCAAATTATCAAAATAAAAAAAATTGTTATTAATTCCATTTTAGTTTAGATACAAACGTTACAGCTAAAACTTTTACAGCGTGCTGCAAAGCTTAAAATAAAATTACAAAAAAAAAATAATAATAATATTAAAAGGAAAAAAACAACATTTATTATAATTTGTTTAAATGATTTACGATTTTCCACTAAACAACTAACCAAAATTGGCTTTTAGTGTAAAGTGGCAGCAAATAACTATGCATTACTATCCATACTCTATAGAAGAGTCCCACACACATTTGTTGTCCAAATTTAGCTTGTTTTTAGTTTAGTTTGCATATTGGCGTAATTATTGAACCGAAAATTTTTATTAAGTTTGACTATATATTTGTGCTCTCTACTGTGCTCTCTTGCTCTCTTTTGCTTCACACACACACACACACACACACACACACACGCATACTGACATGCATACACACGCACACTGCTTACTCTAACTGTCTAACTCTCTCGCTCGCTTTACTGTTATGCACTGCTTTATCGGCGGCGGCCATCTTGAAAGTACCAGCTGAAGCTGAAGCAGCAGCAGAAGAAGAAGAAGAAGCATTGGCTGCATGTTTTATTTAGACACAGTTTTTAATATGTAATTATTTTTTTGTAAAATATTATATTGTGTTTTTTTTTTAAAACTGCTTTTTGGCAATTGGTGAAAATTTGCTTAAATGCTTTTATTTGTTATGCTTTTAGTTAATGTTTAACTGTTTATGTTACCAATACACACACACACACACAAAAATGTAAAATATATACAATATAATTTGTACAAAAACTTGAACTTGAACTTGGACAGTTACAATTTGCGTTAAAAGTTAGAGCAGCGCCCCCCAAAAAAAAAAACAACAACTAATCCAACTTTTTTTGAGATTCGAATATTAGCTGTGAGTTACAGTTAGTTTGCGGCTTTACGTATGCCGCATACTACAACTATATAGATATATATATATATATATACTAGCCCCTAGTTCTATGCATAATTTGTATGATACTCTTACTAATCGTTATACTTTACACGCACACACACACAACACCATGCACCGCGCACACTTCAACATTCCCATATACTTTACAGGCATCGATGTTATACAAGTAGCCGACCGCCAGGTACTCTCCTCCGCTGCCATTGTGGGCATTGCCGTGGGCGGCGTCTTATTGCTGCTCTTTATTGTGGATCTGCTGTGCTGCATAACGGTGCACATGGGCGTCATGGCCACCATGTGCCGCAAGGCCAAGCGTTCACCCTCCGATATCGATGATGAGGCCAAACTGGGCAGGTAAGCAGCGTCTATATTCCGTCAGCTTAGGTTTAAGCTTTAGTAGAACATAAAATATTGCACTAAAACTTAACCCCAAACAATTGGTTTTCACTTCTTTTTTTTTTTTTGCCACAAAAATTCGCTTACAATTAGCCGAAATTCCCAACGACCGGACTCCGAATACAATTGGGTTTATGCGCGTCCCAAGTCCTTGTTGTTCAATCGCAATTCTTTAATATACGTCTAAATTTCGCGCGTAACTCACCAAAAAGATACCATTATATTGTTTTTTATTTTATTTTCGTTTTTGGTGCAATATTTTAATGTTTTAATTGACATACACTCACAGAAACCATTAGGAATTACAGTTTTTTCAACTCTAGTCTCATATTTTATTTAGTTTTAGTACATCTACTTTTATATTCTTGGTGTTTGTGTTAGATGTTTAATGTGTGTGTGTGTGTGAGTGTGCGTGTTTCTACGCTGTTTGCCAGCAGCCCGTTAAACAGTCTACTAGTTAGCATAGTTAGTCTTAGTTTGTGTAGATAGTCTTATTTAGTATGCATAGTAGAAGCGCTCAGATTAGACTTAGTTGCTCCAGATTTCATTAGATAATTGTGTAACTCAAGCTCACCAAAAAAAAAGATGATAAATTTGTGTTTTCAGATGATGTATTTGTGTTATCAGATGATGCATTTGTGTTGTGAGATGTTACATTTGTGCTATCGGATGATACATTTCTGCTATCAGATGATGCATTTGTATTATAAGATGATGCATTTGATAACACAAATACCAGATGATACACTTGTGTTATCAGATGATGCATTTGTGTTATCAGATGATGCATTTGTGTTATCAGATGATACCTTTATGTTATCTGATGATGTATTTGTGTTATCAGATGATGCATTTATTTATCAGATGATACCTTTGTGTTATCAGGTAATACATTTGCGTTATCAGATGTTACATTTGTGTTATCAGATGATGCATTTGAGCTATCAGATGATACATTTGTGCTACAAAAAAACAACAGATTAAATTGCTTTGAATAGAATTTGGTATGCAATTATATGAAGAAGAAAAAGAATGAGCAGTCGCAGTTAGCTCTAAATTAAAAGGACTAAATTAGTCTAATCAGCTGATGATTTTAAAAGCAGCAAAACAGAAGATGATTAGTTTTTGTAAACAGATGATGATTATCAGTAACATAAAACAAAAGCAGATACATTTATATTAGCAGAAAATTTATAGAATAAGCTAGCCAAATTGTATTTAATACAAACAGTTGTCAAAAAGTCGTTTTAAAATAACTAGCTAAAGCAAGCAGTTAACTGTCAAACTATTCAGCTACGATAATTAAATTAATCAAGATGATGAAAGGATGATAAAGATGATTAGTTTAAATAAAACATAATAAAAGATGATAAATTTGTCAAATCAGATGATTATGTTAAATAAAGAAAAACCAAAGAAAATATTTCTTAAATAAGTTAGCTAAATTGTTGTGTCAGAAGTCGTTTTAAGCTAAGCGGCAGCTGCTTATAGCTAAAACGAGTAGTTCTCTTTCAAAGATTCAGTGGTAGAATCGTTTTAAACTAAACAGCAGTGTCTTATAGCCAAAACAAGCAGGTAACTCTCGAACTATACAGCATTAGTTACTTAAACTTGATAATTTAATTAATTGACAAGCAAAGAAGAGATGATTAATTTTTATGAACAGATGATGATTTTAAATAAATAAAAATATGAGATGATCAATTTATGTAGTGAGATGAGGCTTTTAAATAAAGAAAAATACAAAAGATGTAGAATTTGTGTAAGCTGCTCGGAACTACAGTTAAAGAAAACACAAGCAGTTTTTTACGCGGTAGTTTATTCAAGCCGTTCTTTAGTGCCTTATCTACAAGTCAGAGTATTTAAGTATTAAGTATTTATACGTAGCTTCTATGTAGACTGTTTAACGTCTTTTGGTACAACGCAGACATGCGCCTTAAACTTGTTTTGTAAACTTATACGTTAGTTTTTGTAACCATATCATTTTATTTTTCATCATACACTTCATAGAAGACAAACACACGCACACACACACACATTTAGATGACAAGAAATTGCTACATACATACATCATTACCTTATCATTACCACATTTACCAACTCCATACTATCTATACTCTCTCTCGGTTCTCTCAACTCAAAAACCAAAAAAAAAATACCAAAAAAAAAATACCCAAATCAACCTCATATCAACAACCCAATCCAAATCAAAAACAAAACCAAAAAAAAAATATCCAAAATACCAAAACCAATTAAATCAATAAACAAACCACAAAACCAAATACCATCTAACCAAGCAGTCTTTACGGTTGGCGTTTCCCGCTACCTTATTGCAGTGGACAGCTGGTTAAGGAGCCACCACCATCACCGCTACCACTACCGCCGCCAGTAAAATTGGGTGGCTCTCCAATGACATCGCCATTGTACGTATCCATGTTACTCACAGTAGTGTAGTGTAGCTTTGCCTCTGCATCTGCCTCTGCCTTCGCCTTCTTCAGTAGAAACTGCTTAGTTGTTCAGGCTTGACTTGGAAACTCTTAAGTCTTCCTGCACTTTTGGCAATTCTTTTAGCTACTTTATCTGTAACTCTAACTATGCTTCATATTCATCTGTTCATTAGTATTTAAGCACTTTGTAGCTTTTCCTTTTTCTATGTGTATATAACTATGTTTTGTGCCTGCGAACTTCTGGTTCTAGCTGAAACTAACATATACATGCTCCAGCTGTTGTTTGCAAGTATGACTTGCAAAACTTGACAAACTAGTCGAAACTCGTCATCTTAATTTGGAGTATAATATGCGTCTTAGAGCTCGTCATCTTATATGGACTAGCAAGAAATATAACAAACAAACCTTGAAAAACTTCTTATAACTCGTCATCTAGTAGTTAAAGTATGTCGAAACTCGTCATCTTTTACTGCAGTACCAATAAATTGATAGAGCGGCAAGAAGTCTAACAAACAAATCTAAGAAAGCTTGCTTAAACTCGTCATCTAGTACTTATAGTAAGTCAAAACTCGTCATCTTTTACTGCAGTACCAATAAACTGACAGACAAGCTTCTAAGAACTTCAAACTAATAATCTGTTATGAGAAAACAAACGAGGGAGTACAAAGTGTTCGAAATTGGTCAACTTTATTAAAAACACACGCAATCGTATATAAAAAGCACAATATATGTCTTAAGACTTGTCATCTTATATGGATAAGCAAGAAAACTAACAAACAAACCTTAAAAAATTTGCTTAAGCTCGTCATCTAGTACTTATAGTAAGTCAAAACTCGTCATCTTTTACTGCAGTACCAATAAACTGACAGACAAGCTTCTAAGAACTTCAAACTAATAATCTGTTATGAGAAAACAAACGAGGGAGTACAAAGTGTTCGAAATTGGTCAACTTTATTAAAAACACACGCAATCGTATATAAAAAGCACAATATATGTCTTAAGACTTGTCATCTTATATGGATAAGCAAGAAAACTAACAAACAAACCTTAATAAACTTGCTTAAGCTCGTCATCTAGTAGTTAAAGTAAGTCCAAACTCGTCATCTTTTACTGCAGTACCAATAAACAGACAGACAAGCTTCTAAGAACTTCAAACTAATAATCTGTTATGAGAAAACAAACGAGGGAGTACAAAGTGTTCGAAATTGGTCAACTTTATTAAAAACACACGCAATCGTATATAAAAAGCACAATATATGTCTTAAGACTTGTCATCTTATATGGATAAGCAAGAAAACTAACAAACAAACCTTAAAAAACTTGCTTAAGCTCGTTATCTAGTAGTTATAGTAAGTCCAAACTCGTCATCTTTTGCTGCAGTACCAATAAGTTGACAGATAAGCTTCTAAAAACTTGTTATTTTGTATTGAGAGCCATGAGAAAACAAACGAAAGTGTACAAAGGCTTCAAAATCAACTCAATCACGTCAATTTTGTTACAAAGCACAGGTAATCGTGCACATAAAGAACAATATGTGTCTTAGGACACGTCATCTGAGACGCAAAACTTGACAAACTAATCGAAAATCGTCATCTTGTTTTTGAAGAAACGGTAATTTCATAGATAAACTTAAATAATCTTGTCTTTTTGTCAACTTTTATTAAAAACACAGGCAATCGTACCTTAGGAGCGCAATATACTATTTAGAACTCGTCATCTTATATGGATAAGCAAGAAATCTAACAAACAAACTTGAGAAAATTTGATGAAACTCGTCAAAACTCGTCATCTTTTGCTGCAGTACAAATAAATTGAAAAAGAACAAGCTTCTAAACACTTGTTATTTAGTATAAAAAGCAAAAAATCACACTTTGATAGCTGAGAAAATGTTTAAAAGCTCGTAATACCTGCTTCAAAAACAAATAATCTGCCTTAAATCGTTTTGGAAATTTGCATATCTTATAAATCGGAAGTATAAACAGAAGCACCAAGAAATGTCTCAAAATATTGCCAACTCGTATGACAAATGCAAAAGAAAAACTTATGAACGGTTCGAACTCGTCAACTGGTTGAAAATAACAAAATATCGTGCATAAGCAGCTAAGAAAACGTTTGTAAACTTGTCATCTTTGTCAGAAATCTAAAATAATAAAAGTTTATGGTATAATAATTACAAGGTTAAAGTCAATTGTCGACTGCTGGATTGGCGTGGACACAAGCTTCCTCATTGGCGTTTGCAAGTAAAAATAATAATGCGCCAAAAGAGAGCGAAGCTGATACTTACCTTGTAATAATTATACTATGGTGTTAGCGTCAAAGGCTAGATCCAAGGAATATAAGAGCTGCTTATTTGCAAAATAAGCTATACCCAACATAACTTCAAGTAATGGTTTGAAACCCACGTTGACGTAGTTATAATGTAGATTGTAGATTTCTAACGCTTTTACGCACTAACTAAACTTTAAAAGCTGTTTCTTTACTTTTATTATAATTTTTTCCTTTTTTTTGACTCGTATGCTCACTAATTACTCAATTCTTTGTCGCTCTTGAATTTCACAGGGACGAAAAGGAGCCATTGCGTACGCCAACTGGCAGCATTAAACAAAACTCCACAATCGAATTCGATGGTCGATTTGTGCACTCACGTAGCGGTGAGATTATAGGCAAAAACTCGGCCGTGTAAACGGGCGAAAAAGCCGTTTAAACGACGCGAGGAGTAAGTCAAAAAGAACAAAAATGTGCACAAAACTTGCAACAGGAATAATAATAGTATTGGGTAAACCTTAAAACAGCAGCATTACACAACTACCTACAACAACAAGAAGAACACAAACTGAGAACAAGCCAAAGCTAGGGACAAACATTTAAGCAAAAAAAAAAAAAAAAAAAATAAATCAAAAAAAAAATCAAAGTTGGTTCATGAGTTCAAAGTTGTAAAACATAATATTTTTTTTTGGAAGAGCTGCTAAACCAGCTGTATTGAGGCCTCACATTTGCCTGAGCGTACCTTGTATAATTGCACCATGACTGAGTGCGCGCTTTATAGCTGGTTTCTTAAGCTCTTTAACTAAATGTCTTATACTATATATATATATATATATATATGCATATGTACGATATCTAAAGCATACATTAACAGTTAAGTTAAGCTCAAAAACAACAAAAAAAACAGCAACACAAATACCAATTCATACACACATTCATTAAGTCCATGTTGCTTCAACTTGTACTCGCTGCCCGGCTTCTCTTAATAGATTCTACTCGTTACTATGAGTGCGTCACAGTGTGACCAGCTGCTAGTAGACTTCACGCACAGTGTGACCAATTGCTTGGTTTCGCTGCGGCTTCTCTTAGTAGATTCTACTCGTTACTATGAGTGCGTCACAGTGTGACCAGCTGATAGTAGACTTCACGCACAGTGTGACCAATTGCTTGGTTTCGCTGCAAAAAAGCAGAAGCTTGGCAAAATTGAATTTCTAGCCTAAGTTAAATATGCAAACTGAAAAGAGAAAAAAAGAAAGAAAAAAAACTACAAAAAAATCTATTAAAATTAATGCGCCTTAAAACAACAAATTGAAATTACATTTATTTAGCATTTAATATATATATATATATATACATATATGTATGTGAAATGCGTATACTTAATGCATATATGCATGTGCTCATTTATGTATGTATGTCTTCTAACTGTATAAGTCATGAATATAATGAGTAAATACTTAGTATAACTAACTTAAACTTAAACATGCCATAAATAAGTTCTTATACATTAAGTGTCTTTAGTTTTTACACATATTTTTTTTTTTTGGCTTTCAATTTGTATTCTTTGCTTAATTTACTAGTTTTCGTTACCTTTTAGTGCGTACTTAAAAATGAAACATAAAAAAAAGACTTGCGAGCATTTTTGTGAAACTTGCATTGTATTTGTATTGGTATTATTCTATATGAAAAACTTAAATATTTTATAATTTGTTAGCAAAATACTAATAGTACTAACATGAAAATGCTCAATATTGTTTGTTTAACTTTTGAATTATAGCTAAACAATTTTCAAGAATTTTCTATATTTGTAAAGTTTGTAATGAAACTCAACACAGTATTTTGTTTTCAACTATTTCCATATGGTTAACGCTCAAGTTGGCAGCAAAACGCTGCTTAGCTTTCAGCCGAGAGTAACTCGAAAAAAATGCATTTTTGAGCCACCCTAAAAGCCACAAGAACTTCAAACTTGACTTCGCAGTTGAGAAAAAGAGAGCAATGCCGCAATCGTTGCACTGTGTTGCCACCTGACTTGTTATTGGCAAAAATTACATCTTTTGCAACAGTAAAGTTATTTTCAAAAGCATGTAACGTGCAATTCCCTAAGTTTCTGCGATAAAAGTGCTATGAATGGAAGCAACTTCAAAAAACGTTAGTAAACTTCGATATTATGTACTGCAAATGCCTTATTTCTTGTTCATTGTCCAATAAATGCTACTCCTCGAGTAAGTTTCTTCAACTCGCTTCAAAGTAGACTTCACATTTTCAAAACTTTAATGATTTCTTAAACGATAAGCACATTTTATAGATGCAAAAATAAGAAAAGTATTGAACTTAACTAACGTTTTTCGAAGCTACCTCCAATCACAACATATTTATCGCAGTGCTTAGAGAATTCTTTTGAAACTTTGAAAATAAATAACTTTACTCTCTCAAAAGCTATGATTTTTGCCGATAACAAGTAAAATGGCTACACTGTGCGCTCTGCCGGTACTCAATTTCCAATTCGTTTGATAGAGTTGACAAAACTGGCGAAATCGTAAATGAAATTATGAAAAACACGTGATTTTTGCTTTATTAGGGTGGCTCAAAACAACGAACTTTTCGAGTTTGGTTTATGCAAAGCTTACCTTTTGTATAAGAAGCGTCTTACGCTGCCAGCGAAAAAGTAATCCAAGAATTCTATTATATAAACTGGATAAAAAATATTGCTTAAAAGCTCTAAATAAATAAATGTTGTAATTTAAAAGTGTTTTTTGAGCCAAGACAACAAATTCAAGAAATTACAGTTCAAAAGTTAAACTAAAAATGAAAAAGTATAAAACTTAATGTAAGTATATATGTAAATGCAATTCGAAATATTTGAAGATGCAGCACTAAAATATGTTTAGATAATTTTATAAAAAAAATAATAATAATAATAATATATAAAAAAAACACACACACACACAAAAGTTAAGAAAATTGCCAAAATGTTTTAAGTTTTATGTTTTTAAAAGAAAAGCCTGCAAAATTGTCATATTAACTACTACAAATTTTCAAGTGTAATTTTCGAATGTTTAAAGCAAAATTTTTGATGTAAGAAAAGTTAAAAAATGTTTATTTAAATAAATGTAAATGTATTAAATATTAGATTGTAAGCAACATTTTTTTTTGTCATACAAAAATAAAAAGATAAATGTATTAAAAATCAAAAAAAAAAAAAATCTTATAAATTTCGATTGGATGCGTTTTTTATTTAAAAAAAAATAATAATTTTTCTTAATTTTGTCTAAGATTTAGATTTTTGCCAAGAGCTTTGTATAGCTTCTGTTGCCAATTAAGTCAAGCGCCTTGTTAGAGCTTTTTATCCTATACAACAACAAAATATATATATATATACAAATACATATTTAAAATAAAATATAAATAACAATTGAAGGCAAGAAATAAAAATAAATGCAAAAAAAAAAAGGAAAAATGCAATTTCTCTATAAAATCAATTTGTAACTCAGCTATAATTTGAATTTAGGCAAAACAAAAGTGGGCGTAACTCTCACCCAGAGTCTCACTGGCATAGAGACGCCGTCCACTTATTGCGTCATCACGTTTTTGATATCCGACGTTGTCATCAAGAATAACGCAATGCAACAAAAATAAAACAATAGACATAGATACCTTTTCCAGTTAATTTGGGCTCGCTGATTTCATATCCGAAAACTGTTTTGGATTTTCTAGCAACATTTTCGAAATATGGCAATCTATACTAATATTATAAAAAAGTAACTCTGTCTGTCTGTGTGTCTGTGTGTTTCCTTTTCACGCCTAAGCCGCTGAACCAATTGTTTTGCATTTTGGTGTAGAGATTGATAGGACCTTGGAATAAAAAATAGGCTCTTTTTTGTGGCAATATCTTAACAACTTCCCCCGCAAAAAAGCGTTAAGCTACATAACATTACACAAAATCTCAAAGCCTACTTTTATTTTTCGCAAAATTGTGCACCGAATCTGGCAACGCCTACTAAAATGGCAAGGAGAACGGAAAGGGGAACGGGAAAAAGAATTTGAATTTTGGGCGAGATAAAAAAAAATTTCGCGTGAAATCTTGAATGCTTTGAGCTATTTTGGGCAAAATGAAGTTTGGATGGTTTTCTATATCTATCAATCAATCCAAAATTCTGTATGTGGAAGATGTATGGATAAATGGTTTACAGTTTCGTTTTAATTGACAAAATAGCATAAAACTACAAAAAATGACATAAAAACTCAGCCTAATTTTGTGAAATGTTAACAGAGTGAGGAAGCGGCTATTAATAGCAACGGGAAGGGTAACCGGAAGGGGATCAGGAAGAGGACGAAGAGGAAGAGGAATAAGACGAAGCTAAAGACAAAGACAGAGAGAAAGTGGAGAAGAAGCTGGAAGAGGAAGAAAAAATGGAACAGAAACATGAAAAAGAAGAAAAGGAAAAAGAGGAAAAGAAAGTAGAAAAGGAACAGGAAGCTGAAGAAGACGAAGAAGGGGAAAAGGAAGACGAAGAGAAAAAAGGAAAAGGAGGGAAAGAGGACGAAGAAGAAGGTGAAGAGAAAGGGAAAGAAGATGGGAAAGAGGAAGGGATAGGGGAAGAAAAAGAAGAGGAAGAAGCAGAAGAAGAAAAAAATGAGGAAAGGAAACGGGGAAAATGAATATGCCGAGCACCCTAGATTAAAACAAAAATCAAGGTTTCGAGTGTTGCGTAATCATTAAATCTCATGTTTCTCAGGAACTTTACAACCCAACAATCTAAACTTTAGTTCGAATTAAAGGAAATTCCATATCGGTTAAATGTTGCAAAAACGGGTGAGGTCTAGGTGTAAAAGGGTATTATATATTTGTGCTATGTATGTAACAGGCAGAAGAAGGCGAGGCATTATGTTTATGTGCGTCATGTTTATGTGTATCTATGTTTTAAAAATGGTCGAAATCATATAAATACATCAAAAGTTATAGTCAAAAATGTGCTGGTATCACCCCTCTTCGCCTATAAACTGCACTGCATGTAGATATGGATACATGTGAGCTAGATTTACAGAATTTGATATGGAGACTCATGTGAGCCAACTCATTAAAACAGTTTTCACCTTTTTCAATAGAAGCCCCCCTTGCCACGTAATCGTTTAACCTCAATTACTGCCGCATCCCGCAACATATGGATAAGAAAATTGCTTGATCTATGTTTCAAAATGAAACGATATTGCCCAAGAATACTGGAGTTATGGGCATAAAATTAATATTGCCCCAATAATAACCAACTTCCCAATAGGAAAACTTGTCAATTGGAACTTCCCAATAGGAAAATGTCTACAGTCATATCCATCTTATGAAAAGAGACGTAAAAGTGGATACTTCCGTTCCCATTTTACCGTATTTAGTGTTTATAAAGAAGAAGGGTACAGGGTATTCCACTGTCGGGCACCGTCCCGACTGTCTATATTTGAAATTTTTTTTTTCAATAAAATTTAAAATTTCGAAAATTCTATACCTGAATTTCTATACCTATTTGAGCAAAATAGTTATTAGGGAACATCGAATGAATGCCACCATCTGGATCGAGCCTTCAGGTGTAGCGCCCCGCGAAAGCTGGACTTCGTAAAGCTGCATTCGCAATGGACTGCCGCTCAACTCTCTTTACTCTAACTTAGCCCCCACTCCGAGCCCAAAAGCGCCATTGGACCTTAAGCGTACATCTGCCGCTACTTGGTATTCAACGCCCGCTACCGAGGAAGTAATGGCATGATCAGGAGTGTCGCAAAACCACTGTAGTGACGAACGCCGCATATATAAAGACACTGCAGACGGAACTAATGGCGGTGAGAGGAATAATGACGCCTCCGGAGTCGACGTACCCCACGAACGATGGCGTGAACGCAAAGCCACCACGGTGACAAGAACTGTCCAATATACACATTAGGCATGTTCTCGTCAGTTGCTGCTGGCCATTGGTCGTACTCAGTATACGGATGACGAGGTGATATACGCCACAAAAATACGATCACATCACTTATCGAAATGATTTGAAATGCTTCTTTGTTAATAATTAATATTTATGACTAATATGAAGTGGGCATTGGCCCCGGCTAGCTATGAAAAGAATAGTCCAAATAAACAGTGGCTATAACCCCAAATTTCGGATAGCCAACCATTTTTTCTTCTAAAACCATATAAAAAGGGCTTAACTAGCTCGAATAACAGACATTCGCAGAATGTCTTTTCCAATCAACCAAAACGCAGGCGTTGAGAATATGAACGGAGACGAAGTCCAAATCGCCATACTACACTGCGCCAAGCATTCTGAATTGCTGGAAAAACTGCTGCCGCTGCTGGATGAACAACGCTATCATCATGTCGTAGTGCTGGGATCCCAGCTAAAGCCCTTGACGGAGCTGCAGGCCATGTTGCCGTACTCAAAGCGTATGCGCTGTACAATGCGTGAGTGCAAAATTAACACCAAACTGAGCGTGCGTTTGACCGGATTGTGGCTGCAGCACAAATACGGCCGCAACTTAAGCTTGACGTTGGTAACTGATGAGCAGGATCATGTGCTACGCGAAATTGCACAGGAGTTTGTAGAGTAATGCACAGCATTATAATCAAATTTTAAAAATGTAATTTTATATTTATTGTTTGAGCAATAAAAAAGGCAATTGTTATAGGTGAATAATAGACTATATAAATTCGCTAAGCTGAGGCAAATGGTAAGTATGTAAGTACTGGGGCTGCTACACTTCAATGCCGGCATCTGAGCGTTGGCCCTGTCGCTGCAGCGCTTCCTCGGCATTGAGTTTGGTTTTCTCGGTACGCGTGTGCCAAACGAGCACATCGCGGCATCTGTTGGCCAGCGGCTGCAGGTTTTCGCGTGTGGTTAGATGCCGCAGGATTTCGCTCTCCTGATAGCCGCGCTGCACCTCATACGAGAAAAGCGCCTGAGGAAAGCGAAAGAACAGATCTGTACTGATGGCAAAAGCGGCCATGTCGATGGGAAATGGACGCTCTGGCCGCCAGGCCGCATTAAAGCCAACAACTTGTGTGTCATCTTCATTGAGTAGAGGCCGCTCCACCATTAGGCCACCGACCAGGCCTACGGGCCAAATGCCCACACGGCCGCGTTTAATTTTTGACATTTCCGTAAACAACTCAAGCGAATAGGTGTTATCGTCGTCCATAAAAAAGACAATGGATTGATCGTCGGCATTGGCATTCGCACGTAACCAGTTTAGCGCTAGATTTCGCTGCTCCACGCCGCGTGGCTTTATCCAATTGGGGTCTTTGCCCTGCAACTTGAACTCAGGCGGTGTTTTTGTAAACAAATGTGTAGAGCGCTGACGCAATCCAGCGTGCTGCAACAAATTGGCCACCAGCGTAGAGGTCTTGTTGGCATCCTCAATAATGATCCAATGCAAATTTGGCACCAGTATGAATACATGTGATAATCTATGAAAACGAACGAAAATTGAGCTCTAGTTTATTTGTCATTGGCACCAAATTCACCTGGTCAATTCGGCTTTTTGTGCTGGTCTGGCATATGTGGGCGTTATAGCATAGATTTTGGGCAGAGCATTAGCCTGATGTTTGGAATAAATGCTCTGCAAAAATTCCGGTACATCACACGATTGTTTACCATTGCGATGCACAATCATGAGCAAGATAATGAAAAATATGATGAGCACGAGCACTTGACGCGGGCGTATGCGTACTTCTGACATGCTGGCAAGGCTAGTTTCATCTAGATTTTATAAATTCCTTATGCACTATGGGCATTAAACTACTTAAATCTATTTAAACAAACAAATGTTACGACTACTAGTGATGTATTAAATTTGTGTTGCTGACTGGCTGCCGATGTCACCAATTTGGTGGCTATCGTTTGCGAGTGCCACAGCATTATCGATAGTGACTCACGACATGCTGGCAAATCGATAGCGATTGCCACACCATAATCATATTACGATCCAAAGCTACCTGTCACACAACGAACACTTGTAAAATACTGGCCAGCAATTCAAAATAGCATGTAAAATATCATCGAGCTAATTGACGATAGACTGCTTGCTTGAATACGAATATGCCGAGTAGTTATTTTGAATACTTCTTAAAAAAACAAACACTCAAGCTACAAATTGACAAGAAATAACAAACATTCATTGAATGAATAAAGCCAAGTATTATTGTTTGAAGATTCGCGCTTATAAATTTAACTAGAATCTTAGGCAGAGCAATTCGCATTTTTACTGACGAAAGCAAATCAAACAAAGTCATTAACCTGAGATTCTGCGATTTTGATTTGTGTTCTTTAAGCCCGGTTTTCGCCATTGTGAAGAATTTTTATTTATTTTTTTTAATTTTTTATTCGATTCATCATTGAAATACACTTCCTCAGTTAATTAATTTAAACACACTTTATATTAATTTAGATTTAGTTTAATTTGTTTGTTTTCTTTCTTGTATAATTTAGTTTCTTAATTTGTTTTTAACCGAATTTCCAATTTCCAGTTAAAATGAGCTAAACACACGTCTGCATCTGCAACTGTTTTGAAAATGCAAATTGTAACCAGAGAATTGGAAAACACCTGAAACACATTTTCATTGGATTTCTTTTAGGTTTTTTGTTTTTTTTTTTGTTTTTTTACTTTGCATGTACAAATATTGGTATATATAAATTAGGTATATATGCATATTATATATATAGGGTTAGTTGTTAGTAAGTAATAGGTAATAAGTAGTAGTAGGTAGGTATTACATTTAGAAGACAAGACACTCACTTGCTCACACATACACGCACTTATTTTATGTATAGCTAAAATATTACATAGTTATAAATTTATTATATTTTTTCTGTTTCTGTTTTGTTTAACTACTTATTTGTATGCCTTAGTTTTAATTATGCTTTAGCCCAAACCAACAAGTGCACTCAAGACGGAAATTATGTTTATAACTACAGTACTACTGTATATGTATATATTTATAGCTATCTTACATATTAAAGTTAGTTGACTTTTGAACAAATAAGCTAACTACGCCAACAGAATAACAAATAAAACAAAATACAAAATGATGCTTTGGTCTTTGGCCTAAGCTCCAATATCGTATAGTATCTTAGAAATAATAATAGCATCTATAAGTGTGTTCCAATATACAAAACGACCGGCATAAAACTGGCACTTTACGTTCTTGCAGTGTATTAGAGAAACCCACTGAGAATATTTTAAAGCTTTTGCTTGTGCAAGTAAAAATCACCTGTTGCTTAGTGCTGAATACAACATGTACACACGCACACAACAAAACAAGCATTTTAGTTAGTTTTTATTTAGCTTTTTTGATTTTAGTTGTAGACTAAACTAGTTTAATTCTAAGATTTATTACCTAAGTAGCTGCTTATCTGTTAGCAAGTGCCGCCTAGTTACATAGCACTGAGCCTTGGTCTGTCTGAGTGACCACTGAGGGAGGCAGTCAGCTGCAGCAAATTCACTCGCGTTCATTCTTCACTGGCGATGACGCGGCAGTAAATCATGCGCAAATTCGCAGCAGCCGATGAACTGTTTACGCCCGGCGTCTGCATGAATCAGAAAGAGATAACACGACACAACAAGCTTAGACAACAAAAACAAAAATATATATATAAAAACTAAGAACTATCGGCACAGCTTTAATTCCTAGTAGTACATATTACTATTGTTATGTGCAAATTTTTTTTATAAATTGAACAATTTTCAGTTTAAGTTGGTATTTATGGCTCTATGTATGTTTTCAATGCAGTAGTAGACGCTCGCAAACTAACTCTTCAAAAAAAAAAGATCACTATTGGAAATCGATTTCTTATAAAAGGCTGAACTTTAAAATATTAATATGAAATAATATAAAATTTAATATGTTTATATTGACTTATAGCTTTTCTTATTTTCGACCTTGACCTTAAAAGTTCGAAATTTCCCTAAAGACTTTGCTCAATTCACTCTTGAAATGTTCACAAAGAACGTTTATTGCTGTTCTAATTTCGAATTCGATTGGATTACTTTAAACAGCAAAAAGATGAATTTTCGAATTTCGAAAAACGTAAGTTCACTGCTAGCCAAGATCGACGAAAACTGTCGCAGCGACATTTCACACATACATTGCCATTTGAGCTACAATCACAAATCCGGATCGGAAATGAGATTCCCGGTTAATAAGCGACTTGCTCTCTTCAAACTGCATTTGCGATTTCTGACGTAACATGAATAATTCAAAGTTAAAATAGACCATTTACGAATAATCGTCTAATTCAAAAACGCTGCTGGTAAATAACAAAATTACATACATTCTATTAAAATGTAACTAACTTTTAAATGCAATATCTTGCATAACGTCCAATTTACTTCAAATTCAATTTACTTTTTGGCGTAAAAACAGACGGGCGAATATGAAAACTGCATGTCTATATACATTAAAGTTACTTTTTTGTTTTTGACAAACTTGTGAACAAACTATGCGAAATTTTCAATTTTCCAGGTCAAATAATTTTGCCTAGAAAAAAAAATTGATTTTCAATTCATCGATGGGTTTTGTTTTAATTCGTCGCTACTATGTTTTTCATATTCGCATTTGACTGTTTTTTTAACAACACATTTGTGTGTTTATATCGACCGAGTCGAATCGTAATTGGAAATTTCGATTTTCAGATCCACAAAGTTATGTGTGTGTTTTACAGCTATTTAATGAACAAATGAAAGTCGAATATTTTCACAAAACCGAGTTTCAATAAGTTACTTAGTTCAAGTTGTGTTGCTGCGAACTTTTCATTCATTGGTTCTTGGAAATTTTTAAAACAAAGTTTCTAAATATGCATTGAGACATCAGAGTGCCAGAAAACTAACTCAAGCGAAATTCAACATAAACCTGTGCCTGATATCTCTAGACGGTTTAGAATAGTTTTTGAACGCTATTAAAGTAACAAATCTGACAAATCGATAGTGAATTTAGCTTGAAAGCGATTCAAATGAAAGACATTCAAACTTGCGGTGTTTCAGTTATCTAAAACCGTCTAGAGCTTTCTGATTATTTGTTGTTTTCACACTAATTTGCGAGCTGCCTGACTGTTTAGTTAATTTTTTTTTGTTAGTTTTTTTCAATTTAAATTTACAGCACATTAAATTTAACTTTTGTTTAATGACATTTATTCTTTGTTTAAAAGCATTTTTTGTTGATTTTGTTTGTTTTTAGAATTAAAACATTAGTTTAGTTTATGCGGCTTAAGTTTCATGCATTTTATTTTTTTGTTTTTAATTTATAATTAACCTTTTGAATTAGATAATTTCACTTTATTACGCTGCTTTTGTGTTTGACATTTTAAGCTACAGTTTTTGTTTTCTGTTTACATTAATTAACTTACAATTACAATTCATTGTCAATCGTTTTTCGATTGACTTTCTTGCTAATTTTTGTATTACAAAAAAATGGTTTATTTAAATTTATGTGTAACTATATTTATATATTGGTATATGTAGTATGTATATATTTAGCAAATAGTAGTTGCAGTTTTGACTACGCCTTGACTTAAGTGGTTCCTCTAGAATCTTTCGTATATATAATATGTTAAATGTTTTTTCTTCTTTTTTTTTTCAATTTGTGTTTAACGCAAAGAGTAGTTTAACTCTTTGCTAAAACGGCGGCATTTTTCGTAGGTGCATTTTATAAATTTCTAAGAAACTAATTTCTCATTAGGCTTATGGCTGGCCATACCAGAAGAGGGCCTTACTTTCGCTTATGTGCTATATATATATATATGTGTGTGTCTGCATATATGTTATACATATCAAATTGTTATTGTTTGTTTGCTTTATATACACAAATATATATATATATATATATATATATATATGTATATGTATAGGTTAGCATGTATGTGTATTGTTCTGCTGTTGTTTACGCTTAAATACTAGGCGCATTTAAACAGAAAAAACCGCTGTATTCAGCAATCACAACAAATGGAACAAAAAAAAAAAAAAAGTATTATTACAAAATTAACAAAAACACATTGGAAAATGCTACTTCTAAGAACCAATCATAGTAAGCACTAAAATTTAAAATCATTTATATGTACTTCAACTTAACAGCTAAAAAAGAAATCTTTAATAAATACATTAAATTATAATATATATGTATATATATATATATATATATATGCATATAGATTTTAACGCTTCACTTATTACTCTGCATGTTTAGGGGCTTATTTCGCTCTGACTTTGCGTTGTATACTTAATTTTAACATACAAATTTACATTTTACTTAATGCTTTTGTTTTAAAATTCAAGTTGGTCTTATTTTTTTGTTTTGTTGCACAGACATAGCACTTGACAATGGCTTTGTTTTTTTTGTTTCTAAGTTATTTATTCTATGTCCATTTTGAAGGCAGTTAGTTCGTGCTATTGTTTAAATTTATCATTTTTGATTTAACGTATAAAAAATTAAAGTATTCCAAGATTTTACAAACAAAAGAAAAAAAAACAGCTAATTGTTTTATACAATGTACAACTATTAAATTATTACAACTTCGAATTCACTTGCATCTTCAGCTTATTGAACCTATTGTTGAAATTGTGCCGTACACAAGGTATTCTTTTTTTTAATCAAAACTATTATTAGTTTGTATGTACAAATAATTGGTACAAATTTTGGTTTGTCATGCGACAATTGCTCGCTGTGCAATGTTTATTACAAAATGGTTAGCATTAATTCTTCTTAATCGTATAATAGCGTGCTTTTGTTTTTAGCTTCTTCAATATGTTTACAATTTTTAGTTTTTAAAACAAACGGAAACAGTATCTATAAAAAGTACAATCAATTTTGTTTTACGAAATTAAAATGGCCAGCACAGATTTTTTGCATTTCGCACAATTGCTTAAAACGTATGTTGTTGTTATTGTTTTTGTTGTTGTGGGAAATACGAAAATACATTGTAAATGTTACAGAGTCGGAAAGCAAGTGTTGAACTGATGATCTTAATGGGTTCGTTTAGGTGTCTTGCTCCATATCTGTGTAGTACGTGACATTTTTGCTGTTGGCTAAGGCTTCCCAAGCTGTACAAAGAAAGAAAGAGAGAGAGTTAGATTTATGTTACTATTTAGAAATGTATATTCAAAACCCGTCTATAGGTTTCAGTTGTTGAAAAGCAAAAGTTGTAACTCTCAACAATCTTATAATACATAGTTTTCCATCACTTACAGCTTGAAATGTACTCCACAATGAGTTCTGAATTGGTTTTTTGCGGTTGACGCTGCTGTGATTCTGTTTTCATGTCGGCCATAAAGTTAAACTCATTATCCTCGGCAACATCATCAGGGCCCTTGGCAGCCAAGTTGTTGTTGTTGTACACAAAGTATATCGGTGGCAATGATTTACCAGAGGGATTCGCAGTATGTGGTTTTGTCATGTCCACAGAGTTGCTGCGAGTGCAACTGGTGCTACGTGTTGCATTGGTGTTGGAGGCACTTTGTTCCTGTTGCTGTTGTTTTTCAGCAGCTGCGGCACGTGCTGCAGCTATAATTGCCGTTTCAATATCATTACAAGTCTCCAACTGCTGTAGATTAGTTGGCGGCGGCAAAATTTCATCGCCGCCATTGGTATTGGCCTTGCATAGAAAATTATTAACCTCCTCCCTGACCGCATGGCTGCTACCTGATGAACTATTGGCATAGATGCCGCTATCACTGGACTGATTGGCCACAAAGGCCAGCGTGGTTGAGCTGCTGCTGTTGTTGCTGCTACCGCTGTCGGCTAAATGTGTGCCCGCTGTCGATGAGGACGATGAGGCTGAGGGCGATGTGGCCGTGGATGCCGAAGCTGATGTTAGCTGTGAACTGGCCGAACTTGCCTCTGAGACAACCGAAATGTCCGCCAAGGCTGGCTGACTGGCACTGCTATTGCCTGTTGTTGAAGTATTTGGTGAGGATTGCGCTGCCTCATTGGTCAGCAAATCCATGCAAGCCGAACTATTCACCATATCCGAGGTAGCGCCTGAATCATTCAGCAGCTGCTGTTGCTGCTGTTCACAGTGGGCCTCGTTGACATCTGTAGTGTTGGCTGCTGGCTTGTGCTTTTGCGAGCTGTTGGTGTTTGTTGACTTGGTCAACTCATCGTCGTCAAACAGCTTTAGCTCATCCTCATTAAAGTCACCGAATATAAAATCATTATTGAGCTGGCCCACCGCACGGTCATCGTTGAGTATAATCACTGCCGGACGTGACGCCATTCCAGCAGCGCCACTAGCTCCTGCATTGCCACCGCTAGAGCTGAGCAGGCTTTGCTTGCTGGACAGCTTGTGTATGCCGCTCTGTTGCTTCTTGCTGCCATCTGTTTGAGTAGCCGCAGTGGTTTTGTTGATAACTGTGACATTACTTTGCACTGTAGCAATGGTGAAGCTGAAGGCGGCATCTTCTTCGGTGCTTGACTTGGCTGCCTTTTCTCGCTCCTTATCCTTTTCTCGTTCCTTATCCTTTTTATTGCCATTGGGCAAGTTTTCTTTGGGTTTCGGCTTGACCTTGGTTGAGGTAGTGGTTGTTCCTGTTCCTGTTGAACCATTGGACTGCTGTTTATCGGCCAGCTGTTGCTTGGCTGCAGCTGCAAAATTATAGTGCAAGATGTTGCTCATGGATAGCCCGGAGCCCGGGCCTGAGGAGGTCAGCGAAACATTGTTAACACTATGCCGTTTGACGGTCTTCTCCAGCGCTGGATATTGCTGATCCAGATTGCTGCTATTAAAGCTGTAGCTGGTCTCATGTTCTACGCTCTTCGACTTTTGCAAAGCGGGTGGCGAGTTACTGATGGGTGTCACTGTTGCTGACGTGGTGGTAATCAAAGGTGTGTGGACAGTTTCCTCGGGCGAGGCACTATCCACGTCGCTGGGAATATTATTATTGATTATGGGCGTGGCATTCAGACTTTGCGAGTAGCTTATCGTTGGCGTTGTATTGATGGTGGCGGCAGCTGTTGAACTGCTGCCGATGCTACTCTGCGCGTGCACCTGTGCATGACTGGGCAGCAGCTCGGGAAAATCAGGTCGCAGTTTGGACTTGGCCTTGGCTTTGGCTTGGACGCCACCGCTAGTTAACGACTGACCGGTAGTCTCTTGAGCAGTGTTTGTAATTGCAGATGGAGCAGTGCTTGCAGTCAAATCCTGGCTTTCCTTTTCGTTGGCTGTTGCAGAGGCCTCCTTCTTATTGCGTGCCATATCTGCATAAGAAATGGGCGCGTTTGGGCTTATATTGTTGCCAATGGCTTGCTTGGCTTGACGATTGGCGGCGGCCTGCGCGGCGCGTTGCTTGTTGCTTTTCTTTTTACCAGTGTGTATGGGCAGCGAGTGCACCGAATCGAGATCACTAGAATCGGATTTCTCCGAGGGTGGCATCGATGATGTGGACTTGCGTCTAGAGCTGTCCTGCGTGGCTGCTGCTGCAGTAGCTGTGACTGTTGCATGCTGCTGTTGCGACTCCTGCTGTTTGTGATTGTGATGATAATGAGTGTTTGTGTAGTAGTCGGTGCTGTTGCCATGCATCAATCCTCTAACGCCACGTTGGCACATCATATTGGACGACGCAGACTTGGTTATCTGCTGCATGCGCTGCAAATTGCCACCTGTATGTGCTGCTGCAGCCACCGCTGCATCATCCATGGTCACAGCGCGCTGTTTCTTTGGTTTCTTTTTCTTTGTAACCACATGGAACTCTGCCGTCTCGGACAGCACCGTATTCAGCGCATCTAGCTCGGACATGCGTGCTAGCTCGGGCAACGCTGGCTGCTGCAACAAAGCTCTCTCCTCGGTGGGAGCGGCAGCAGCAGTAGCAGCATCTGCGCTGGCTGTAGACAGCGTTAAGGTGCCGGCTGCTGTCGTCTGTGTGTTATTACTGCCATCACGTCCAGCTCCAGCCATGGTTGTGGTCAGTGTGGTCTTGGCAGCTGGCGGCATTGGCTGCAAGGCTGCATGCTGCTGATCGTTTAGATACTGCAGCTCTTCCGTGCCCCAGGAGCGACGTTCGCCCTTGCGTTGCTGCTGCTCCTTGCAGTTCTTGTTAATGTCCGCCACTGAAGCTGAATTTTGCTTGCTGCTAGCGCTG
Source organism: Chymomyza caudatula (assembly GCA_035041775.1). Taxonomy (NCBI): domain Eukaryota; kingdom Metazoa; phylum Arthropoda; class Insecta; order Diptera; family Drosophilidae; genus Chymomyza; species Chymomyza caudatula. The sequence continues at coordinate 913,595 of JAWNKW010000150.1, forward strand.
CCACTGGACTGCTGTCCCTTCTTTTGACGCATCATTTCCGTGGTGGCCGCCTGATGTTTCAGCTCATCCACTTCCATCTTTGCACAGCTGCGCAGCTCCTCCAGCGAATTGCATTTCTTTAGCTTATTCTGCTTCTTGCGCTTCTTTTGAGCCACCGCCGCATTGTTCTTTTCATCGTTCTCTATATACTTGACCAGCTGCTCCACAGGATCCATGCCGCGATATCCAGCCACAGATTCAACATCCACAGTAGTTGTATTGCGCTCCTGCTGTGATTTCTTCTTTGACTTGATTTTGGTCGGCTGCATAGCTCCCAAGCTGCCTGCAGCGTTGCTTATGCCGCCGCCACTCTGCTGCAGATGACTATTAAAGGAGGCAGCTACTGCTGCAGCAGTCATGGCTGTGGTTGTGCCACCCGCAGAGAGTAAGGTGGGGACGCTGTTCTGGCGTTGATTGGTGGCGCTTTGTGTAGGTGCACCGGCCACTGTGCTGGTAATGAGCGCTGCGTATTGATTGGACGAGGAGCCACTGCCACTACTGCTTGCTGCGCTACCAGCACCAGCATAGCCATCGCTCAATGCGTTACCATTCTCATCAAGTTGGCGCTGCAATGGAAAAATTTAAGATTGTAATTAGCTGGATTACTTCAAAATTTTGCAAATTATATTGTTTTATTCTTCATAGTAAACACAAGCGCGCCAACTCGAACCCATAGCATTTTTGCTTTCAAGATTCGTAATGTCAAAATTGCTAACCGAGCTCCCAGACACATACATACTAATAAAGTTGACAGCTGCTCGTCATCTCTTCATTTTATTTTATGATATCACGAGATGAGCTCACTTAAAAACGTAGTACATATATCGGGGAGTTAGAAACTAGATGTAAGAGTCGCATAATAGTCAACAATTGGATGGAAAAGAGAGATCTGTCTGTGTGTAATCGACTCAGTTTATCTTGCTTTATATAGGATAACGATTTTAAACACAAAAAAAAAAAAAATATATATATATATCTGACTCTTTCTGGTTAAGCACTTTCGGCTGATTAACCCCCATCTGTGCCCTCACTTACCGTTGCAGGCTTGGCACCTTGTGACGCTGTCGCCATTGAGATCATGCGACCACATTTAGCCGGACGTAATTCAGTGCCCATATACATATCGGCGCTGCTGCTGCTAGCGCTGCCACTTGGCTGCGAGGACTTCAGACTTTCTATGCCAAAGGTACTTGCACGACTTGTGGCATTGCTACTGGCACCGCTGCCGCTACCGCCGCCGCTGACAATTCCGCCAAGTACCGAGGAACAGGCGGCATAGCTATCGCTAAGCGATACATAGCCCGTTTCCAATTTACGTTTTTGCTCCTCCAGCGCAAGGGCGGAGATCAATTCATATGGACGGGGTGCACCCCGTTGCTGTTCTTGTAGGTGTTGTTGTTGTTGAATATGTCGCTGTTGTCGCAGCTGATTCTTTGCAGAAAGCTCCAGTACAGAAAAGTGCAGTGGATCATCGATTAGGAACTCATTAACATTGGCCAGTGATTCTGGCTGTGGCCTTTCTTGTTGTTGCGGCTGGGTCAGACTACTGATAATTTTGGAACACTCAAACATCATGTTTTCTGATGCTGGCAGTTTGTTTGGTTTGATATCGCGTATCTCTTCAAATTGCTATAAAGACAGAGAATATAAACGTCATGTAGTGAATCCTTATGACCTTGTAACTCGACTACTAGAGAAGTATCTCAAAATGTGTATGCTACTTCGAATCTTTAAAACTGAAATCTCGATAACAGTTATCTCTCGCCTGGCATAGTATTGAGAACTTTATAATAACCGTGACCCATGGTTCTCATGATTCGACAAATACGATTACTTAATGTGATCAAATAATTTTTTTGTTAAATGCTTTCGAACACTTACCTTGACATCGTCCGGACCATAAGCCGATCTCTGCGTATCCCAAAGTTTGTCATCCATATGGACGGTCCATTTTTGTGAATGATCATCGGTACACTCCATCATTTCATCAGCTTGGATACTATTAGTGGCGCATGCCTCATAATCCTCCATGTCAAATTGTGTGCCACCAGATTGATCATTTAGCTGGCAAGGCAAGCTACTGCAGCTGCCAGTGCTGCTGCGGTTGCTCTTAGCGCTGCCGCTGCCAGCGTTTGCAATTGATGACGTTCCAGCTGCAGCTGTTGTCTCCCTGTTAGCCATGGCCTTCTTCAACTTCGCATCCATGGTAGTAGATTCGCTACTACTGCTAGCAAAGTTGACGCTGCTTGGCAGACTTCCACCCTCACGTTGACGTGCCGAGACCGAAGAGTGTTTAATCTTATTCTTTCCAGTCAAGCCGACAGCGTGCTGGTTGTGCTGTTGCTGTAGCTGTTGCTGTAGCTGCTGCTGGCGACGATTGGAACGCCCGCCGCCGCTGCCTCTGGTTAGTTGGTAATCACAGTTAAAGAGCTGATTGGCTGCTGCTGCTGCCGAAGTGGACGCTGCCACCTCACTGCGATACGTTGCCTCAACAAGATCCTGCAAAGAACCGCCCTGCTTATGGCGCTGTCCGCGGTGATTTGTATGATAGATGTTGTTGTTGTTGCTGCTGCTGCTGCTGCTGTGAGCTGAACTCTGGCCGCCAAAGCTTGCGCTGCTGCCGCCTATGTTGTTGCTGCTTATATAATAGCCGCCACTGGACGTTGATGAACCGGGAGTGTTGCGCGTGAGACGCGTTTGAAGAGCACGATAAGAATTTTCCTCGTCGTACTCAGCCTTTTTTAGCATTTGCTGAAAAAAAAATCAAGAAATGGATATTATCTTACAACTTCAGAAGTTTTCAGCTAATAATAAAAGAATATAAGATAAAAAAACATAACATAAATTATACATGTTGTTAGTGGCCTTTTTGCCTAGAACTGGAATACGATTCATATTTCTGCGTACTATTAAGATTATACTATGGCATGATACCCAATAATTTTGTTCTGGAATGGCTGCTAAGTTTGCGGAACTCTAGAGCAAACTGTAGAGCACATCTACAAGCATTTGGATACCATGTGCGATTTGAAGACCTTTATCGCAGTAGCTTCTTCATCCAGACGTACAACTTGGCCTACGAACACTACAAGTGCATTTTCATCAGACTGCATCAACATCCAAGAAGGATGAACGTGTTATAAAGTGCTAGTTTTGTCTGACAAGGGTGATCTCCACTAATCATTTGCCTACTGAGACCAATGTAACATCTATTTGCAAGAGTGATTCTCCGCTTGAACTCCATGCTGGCATCGTTTTTCATCGTGACCGGTGGTGCCAAGCTAGACGAAATCCTTGACAACATCAAAACCATTGTCTTCAAACATCAATCTGAGTGTCCAAACGTTGTGTCTCTCTACTCGAAGAAAACTTATACTTTGTCTTGCTCACATTAACAACCAAACTCACTTTGGCAGATTCTCTAATAATAATATCGATATTGGAAACTCTTAATATTGTACCGCTACGATCGCTTGGTTTGGAGAGGTTCTTTCACACCAACTTGGGTATCGTTTTAACAAGCTCACAGATCACAGATATTATATTTTACGCTGTATATATTGCGTGTACCAGAAAATAACACTAATTCACACACATTCATACAATCACAATCAGTGTACGCCGTATGCAGTTGCATACGTGTATTCCTTTTTTAAGGCACTTACCAAGAACCGCTCACTTTTGTTTTTTCTGTCACCAGGATTACGATACCAATAGGCCTCTTCGAGTAGTTTTTTTAATGAATCGTCGTCTAGATCATTAAAATCACTTTCTTCCCAAGCATCGTACTTTGTCTGCAAAAAGTGTTTATTAAATATGTTAGTTTATGAACAAATAATTAAGACACACAACAAACAATGTCCGTTTTTAACCTCACAAAATGTATGTACCTTTTTTTTTTTATGTGCCTTAGCAGGTTGCATTTTAGATGTTCGACGTGCCATTGCCAGTTATAATTTACAAATGATTATATTTTTTCAGAGCGCAAAGCTTGTGGCATGGCTCTGCGGCAGCTTTAAAACCCAGAACCAGCCAAGTAAACAAACAGACGGCACAGAGAGACAGACAGACATGGGGCTATATACTGGACATGGCTTCGACTTCGATGCCGCGTTTCAAATATCATGGCAAAATTTATAAACATATATGTATATATATACTATATATATCTTATATATTGTATATATGTATGGATTTGTATATATATATATATATATATAGTCTGCAGCTTCAATTTTCAGTTGGGTTTACTTTGGCTTTGCGGCTTCCTTTATTACTTACGCTCTTTGCTCGTTAACATTAATATTATTCTAGAACATGCACTTAATTTATTATATTACATACGTACGTTTTAATTTAGTGTTTATCAATTCTTTATATTTTTATATCGTTTGCTCAACAAAAACTCAAAAATTATATATAAAATTGCTCCTTTCTCTGTCGTCGTCTTTCAACTTCGATTTGTCGAAAATGAATGTCATGGCTTAAGGTTACTGTGTTCTAGGTTTCGCGTGTTATTTTCGAAAGTAACGGCAACTCTTTGAAAAGTTCGATAACGAATGTGGTTAAGTACACAACACAAAATACAAAAAAAAAAAAAAAAAAAAATACAAAATTTGATGCACACAGTCGGGACGGTGCCCGACAGTGGAATACCCTGCACACTTTTTCTTTATAATGACGGTAAAATGGGAACTGGAATTTACACTTTTTTATCTCCTTTCATAAGATCGATATGGCTGTAAACATTTTCCTATTGGGAAGTTCCAATTGACAAGTTTTCCTATTGGGAACTTGGCTATTATTGGGGCAAAAATTACTTTATACCCATAATTTTTTAATTTTTAATTGTCGTTGAATTTTGTAAAATAGATCAAAAATACATTTATAAATGTCTGTGGCAATATGCAAATCAATATATTGGGGGGTGTGACAGTAATTAAGGTAAATCGATTGCGGTGAAAGGGGGGGTTCCATTGTAAAAATGTGGATGCAGTTTTAACGATTAGGGTCTCACGAGTCCCTACACCAAATTTTGTAACTCCAGCTCACATGTATCCATATCTACACGTAGTAGAATTTTGAAGCAGTTTGTGGGCGAGGGGGGGTGAAATTAGCATATTTTTTACTATAACTTTTGATGTATTTATACAATCTCGATCATTTTTGTACATAGATGCACATTAACAAGACGCACATCTCTGAGAAGTTTCGAGTCGATAGACTCAATGGAGCGGTTGTAAACCGCGTCTATCTGTCACGGGGGAAGGGGGTAAGATATCGACTTGATTCGACAAACTTCATCTTACATTAGATTACGCGCATCTTTTGGTAAAATTTTGTGTCTCTAGCTCTTATGGTCTCGGAAATCTATCCCCTCACGGGATGGTCCAATCGCTACCCGAGTCAATGGTAAGACTTTTTACCCTTGGAACTTATGGTCTGCCACGCCTCCTTCTGCCTGTTACATACATTGCACAAATCAATAATACTCTTTTACACTTCTTGTATAGGGTATAAACAGAGCTTTGTTTTTGTTGTTGCACAATAAACTTGCATGCCCGCATTTGTAGTAAGTACGTATGTGTGTGCGTACATATTTTTGTGAACTTTTAATGCAAGTCTAAATGAAATTCACTACTTAAAAGTTGTGTAAAAGTGATATTTTAATAAGTTCCAAGTTCAGTGGTTATAAACCCATCGAACGGCGAATTGCCTTAGAACATTTGCACTTGGTCGCAGAATTCTAAGTATAGAGCAAAAAAAATTTGAAACTTCAACTTTGACTCCATTTATTTCAATTTATCACAACGAACGGTAGCTCGTGCTGTGACGAAAGCAAGAGACGCTAGCTATAAATTACAGTAAGTTTTGAGCTTTTGCCTAGAACGTCTGATCTGGTCGAACCATATACTGTTGTCCAGATATTTAGCCGTAGATGTTTTTCATAGACGGTTTTTTGATTTAGCTTTTGCTTTGGAAGTTATAGTGGTCTAAAGAAAATGTTTTCCTAGCTCCCTAGCAGGGTGCCGCGCAGACATAGAGCTCCGATAAAAGCAGATATGGCATCTATGCATGAATACAAATCCAACAAGATTAGAATGAAGTAAATCAAATGTACACGTCAATGGCTTTGTCGATATCTGACATGCCAAAAAATGTATGTTTTTTTGTTTCTTGCCTTCATCGCAGCGTTCTGAATTTTGGTACATAGAAATAACATTTATAACAAAAAAAAAAAAAACGTTTGTTCTGGAGTTTTTGTGTTGTACCTCAGTTCAGTGTTACTATGCAACAATTTTAAAGCACCTTTTTAAAGTTTCTTCAAAATTATGTATATAAAAATTTGATGATTATTGAAACGTTGTGTAGAGAAGAAGGCAGTACCGATTACAAGTAACTAATGATTTGAACAATAAAAGACAATTAAAGACAATGTACACAAGTAACATTATGAATGCTATTAATTCGAATTTATCAAATGTAACAAACAAATGATCTCAAATCAACCAAAACACAGAGAACACTGAAAATCGTTAAATTTCTAAAGATTGGAAAACCTGTCTACATTGAACAAAAGTCTTCGAAACAAGTGTGTCCAATGTAGACAGTTTTCAATGTATATATTTTTTTTACTTTATAGTTTCAGTAAATAGTTAATAATATGCAAACTTTATTGAATCGAGGTTTATAATAAGCAGTTTTAAAACGTTAATTGATCCCTATATATCTGTGATCATATGGAAGAGTAGTTAAGTCAACATAAGGAAATGTTGAGTTTTTGCGCTCTTTAACTTTTTAGAAGTCATTACAAGTCGCCGTTTCTTTTTTAAGTTTGTGAAAGAAGAAATACACAAGTTTTAAAAAAGGAATGGTGACTTGCTCTAAGTCGCATAAAGCTCCAGATTACAATAACTAAACATTTCCTTATGTCGACTTAAGCTACTCTTCTATATGACCACAGATATATATAAAAAAAATATATATTGCTGTATATAAATCAAAGGAGAATTTTCGCACTGTACGCAGAATTCTAAGACGAAGTGTTTATGCTATGTATATAAACACCATGACAACTTTGGCACTAGAAATGAGAGGCAGAGTGGAATTGCAGGAAAAAGAGTAGCTTATGTATAAACGATATTTATACAAACTCTACATATGCAGTTGCAATACATAGATATGTATGTACATACATGTATTTACTGTGACTCAATTCTATTTAGTTACAAGCAATTGAAATTAAATCTGTGCCTTGAGCCACTGTGCACATATGTGTGTACATAGTTATATTCATGTTTACATTCAAACCTGCCTTTGTTGGCCACTGACGGGGTTCAAGCGTTTTTGGTGATTTAATGTTGTTACTTTAATTTTTTAGCTGTATATTATGGATTATGATTGTTTTTAACGTAAACCTTTATTTAATCATGTATGTCTATAAACTATGTACATAAACTTTTCATAATAACAAAATATATGCATAACTAGGGGATTCCGCCACCTGTTGCCTTCGCTCGCCAACCCCTGTGCCCCTCTCGAGTTAGATTTACCTTTACCGTTTCTCTTTCTCTCTCTTCGCAATCACTATCAGTGTTGCCAATTTAGCTTTTTTCCCGCTAGATCGCTAGCGTGAAAAAATTGAAAACAGCGTGCAGCGGGAATTCTAGCTTTTTTTAGCTATATTTTATGTAAACATACAACAATGACTTAAGTGTAAAATCTTGAAACCAAGAAACAAAAATTTACCATCCATCGGTAAGATTATAGTGCCTAGAGTTCTGTAATACTACACAAGCTAAAGCGCTCTAAGTGAAACTGTGAGCATAAACTCCGAATTTTCCGTGAAAGAACTTAATGTTGGCAAAAGATTAGAATAAAACACGCATTCTTACAACTTTGTACGAATATCTGTAGGTTTCATCAAGAAACGAACTTTAAAAGATATAATGCATTATTAGTCACAACCAATGGCTAATTAAATTAGATTATATTTGTGGTGGATGAGATGAGATTCTAGCTATAAGGCATCTATATTTGAGAATATTAATAAGATACAATAAATCTTCGTTCGAGGAAACAAAAGCAACATTTTTCTTAGCTTTAAAAAATTTCCTGTTGTATTTTGTGGATAATTTAATATGGAGATACTGACGGATTAATGACGTCAGAACCGATTACCTGAATTATTCACAAAGTTATTAGTTACTATAGGGAGTTAGCTCAAAACATAGTATAATCAGATGGGCATGACTAAATCGCCTTGGTTGTTGACAAATTTTATAAAAGGAACGTATCTCAAACGCTTACATGCGTAAGCAAAATTATATCAAAATTAAAAAACCTTTTGTTTTGGCCTTTTTCTGAAAATTTTACCTTTTTTTGGCTTCTTTTTTTTAGTGATTCTAGCGTTTTTGCTGGTGAAAAGTTGGCAACACTGATCACTATCGTTCAGTTGTAAATTTCGCCATTGATTTGGATTATTTTTATGATTCAATAATGCAGCCTTGGTATTTTCATACACAAAATATTTAACGACTTTTGAGAAATGAGAAGAATATGACATGAGACATTACGTTGAGGACAAAATAATGAACATTTTAACGCAAATTTTCCTTAATTCAACAAAAACATGGAAACTGAACAAACTGACGACGGCTCCTTCGAAGCCAAATGTTACTAGGATGGATTCGCCTCAACCTCCTTCTGCATATATTAGTGGTCAATGCCATGCCAACGGGTCAAGGCCGTTATACCGGCTAGAATGCCTATTTTGGTCATCCATCACCCTTGGCATGCATAAATCACGATGAATCGCGAAGTTACGCACATACCACAGCGCCCCCTAAGAGCCCGATTTTGCATCACTTGGACTCCCCAAATTGGCAAACCATTAGACCACGTAGGCACAACTATTGACTTGTAAGCAAGCACCTTATTGTTTATAAGCTTTATGCTTCTGGTAAGACGCTTATCCAAATGCATACCCAGGAGCCATCGGACACAAGACACCTGCGGTATAACCGAATTTTGAAAGCTGATAGAAGGCTAGGAGAAATTTAAACAAAAAAATGAAAAAACAAATTTCAAAAATTATTTACTCTTATTATTCCTCTGGCGACCCTACTATAGCGACTAGAGTGCTCAAATTCAATAAGAAACCCTTTGAAGATATGCCCAACACAAAAACATCTCCAAATCGCCGGAAAAGTTGTCAGAAAGCTTAAATCGTCGAAAAACATAAAATTAGAGATTTTAGTTTTTTGGCCAATCGCAGTACTTTTTTGCGGATAAGTGAAAAAGAATCGGCAGGATATTACAAATTCAAAACGACTGTAACTTGAAAATTCATGATCGCCAAATGTTTGGGGATTGGTAAAATCTAAAAATATGGGTTTTGTGTGCGTGGCACTTGTTATGTGTCTGGGACAGCGAAATTTGCAGGCGATGTGATATCGATAGTATTTTCTATTTTAATTCATAGCTCGGTTGATTCTTGATTGATTTTCAAAAAGAAACATGCATTTGACTCTAATTTTAATGTACTTTCGAAATAAGTTATTAATATATGACCCTTTTTCATGAAAATATGCGGTAAATGTCGGTCAAAGTTTGAAAAATAAATTATTTTTTTTGGAAAATTTGAAATTAGTTTAAAAAAATTCCTACTTAATTTCAAAAAACCAGCCTTATTCTATATGGATTTAGAAAGGTACTAATTAAGGAAAATCGGTTGAAAAATGGCGGAGTAACAAATAGATTCAACTGTAAAGTAAAAAGAACCGTCATTTGTCAATAAAACAAAATTGGAGTGTTCCACAGAAAAAAAGTAAATTGATTTGAGTTCTTCCCAACAACTAGATCTACAACCTACACTATATTATTTGTCAGGTGTATTTTCACTGTCAAACAGTGTTATTTCTGTTAAACCTGACAAAACGAAATGCTGTGTAATATTGACTGTATTACAGGAGACTTACTAATATTAGAAGTTCTAACCTAAAGCAAACTATTTGTTATATGTATCGAAAAAGTGCGCCTAAATTATGCTGACAAGTTTTTATAGATACCATATATATGCATGCCATACATACGTCTTTTATGTGCTGGAAAAACCGCAAAGCAAATATCACTTGATATTTTTAGAACATTTATGCAAAAAACATATGATAATTTCAAACAGATAATTAAAATAAAAACTGTTCCCAGGCCACAAAATATGTGCATTTGTTTGTATAACAACTTAGATATGAGAAATGTAACTGATAAAACTCTTTGGTTCATAACTAAAAAACGAATACTGGACGAGCCACAAGCTATGCATATGAAAAAATTTACAGATATGATAGAAATTTCCATTTCAATTCAATAATGGAGCCTAAAGAAATAGTCAGGGGTGTGCCAGAAATCTCAGAACCCCTATACCTTGGGTTGTTCTTCATCACTCTGCTATGCTCAGCCTTCTTCTCAAAGCTTTTATGTCGAATCCAAATCCTGCTGCCTAGGTGACAATCACTCGCTCCACTGCCAATTGCTATTGCAGACAAAGTACGGAAGTTAAACTTATGTCCGACACAGCTCACAGTTACGCCCATAGTCGACAGATAATTCAACCCATGGACTAGTTCATCTAATTCAAGGAATCCTCCAAAGGCAATTTCTACGATTAAACACTGCGGGACTCTAACCGCACCTCTCGCAACAATGGCGTTTTTTTTTTTGCTCGGAGATCGTGTATGAGTCGGCACAATTACATTCTGCATTTCATTTGAGTGTGCTTTATGCTTACGGAGTAAAGACACGAAACTTAGGGTATTCTCAATGGAGCGAAAAGGGCGACAAGGCGAACATACATATCCATGGTAATCGCTACCATGGGCCACTACTATGTACTGTGAAACGATGTTGTTTTGGGGAAAAAGCCAGAAAGCCAGGTGTCCAAGGTAGTTCAGCAAGGAATGAAAGGAACTGGTCGACGTAGGTTGATCAAACCAGTCGACAGCCAAATTTGAGTAGATTTTAATTTATAATTGTGGTACCCCTCCTCTCTCTATCTCTCTATGTTATATATGAACCACTTAGCTGTGAGTCACATATATATATATAAAACAGCCATGTTCCCCATAGCCCACACGGGCCGAACACTTGTCGGCTATTTACACAGACACAACCGAAGTTCAAGCTCAAGCCGTGGCTCACTGCTTTTGCCAATAGGAACTGAGAAAACGTTCGTGAACACAAGCATGTGTCAACACAATGACATCTCAACGTAAACTCTAGGGTTTGGCCAAATATATGAATCAAACTTATATATTGCACTTCTTATGAAAGATACCTACACAATAATATAAGTTTCACCAATATTTGTTTCCATATAGTTGGTGAAAAAGGGGTCCAAAAATTTGTCTTAGACTGTTTATATAATAGAAGACAATAATGAAATATTTTCAAATTAGATGGAAAAAAACCAGCTTTACGTAAAAAGATAAACTACTCTATATTTTATAGAGCACTGTGCTGCTGCTGTTCTGCGTAAGACGAGTTGGAGAGAAGAGAAGCCACAGCTCTGTATATTGCTATGTAATATGTGTGGGCATAAAGGGGAAAGAACCATTTGTTTATGTTAGTGCGCTCGCTGTGGCTGTGTTGTTGTTTTTTCTTCAATGCGGTGTGTCGGTATGTGAAACAAAAGATTGAATTCTAATCGTTTATCAATATGCATGTGCACATGTAGCCGGTGTATAAGATTTATTTATTTGTTGGAATCGATGTGTTAATTCAAATGATAATTATAAGTACATAGTAGTTAGTAATGTACATAAATTGAAGCCATAAAAGGAAACTTTAATAAGCTTATGAACTAATAAGTTAGTGTGCGTATGAGCGAAATATATATATATATATATGTGTGACTGGTCAACTACGAACTGGAACCAAAATATAAAAGGTCTTTGTTTTTCGCCGTTTCAAGTAGCAATATACGTATTTGTATTGTAAGACAAACGAAAAAAAAACTATTTAAATTGATTTCCTTTAAATAAATATATGGTAGCGAAGCGACCTATTTTTCCCCCAAACCACAAAAAGTAAATATCTGTGCCAAGTTTTGCATCTATGTACATATATTGCACATTAATAGTTGTGGGAGTGAAGGGACTGTGGGGCTGTCATTAACAAAAGGTCAACAATGCTTTGTATAATTGGCTCACATGCCTAAAACTCAAGGAGCAACAGTACGTGCGTGATAACCAACTACCATGATGAGGAAAATTGGCGATCCCCGATAACGCTGCATATGGCAGATAGCGAATGTGTTGAGGTCTAAACTCGTCTAGGCAGCGTTAATTTGGGCATGGTTACGTTAGTGTCGAAATGGCAGAAAGAAAGGGAAAGTAGCTCTAACGACACTCGGGCAAAAATACTAATGAAACACGGAAAACCCGATTCCTTCATCCAGCTAAGGTTCCCTTGGCTGCTTCTCCTAACAAAATACTACATAGCGATGAGAGAAAAGTAGATGTTAACATTAGTGGGCGAGATAAAACAAGTTCAACACTTGTTGAAGCTTTTCAAAGTTCTCCCACCAATAACAAAAAAAAAAAAGGGTAAATTTAGTTACTCTAACATTTGAGAGTAAGCCTAAACCGTTTTTTTTTTTTCAACGATTCATGGAAAAACTTACATACTTATAGTTCGTACTTAATTTACGACCTTAAACGAATGTTTATGCACATAAAAATAAATTCAAATTTGTTATTGTTTCGTTGCGTGTTGTGAAGTGGGTTGGGTTAGCACTCACCTTTTTCTTTTTCTGGCGCTTGCCCACATTCTGGTCGTCTTGGGTTTTACCTTTTGTTGTGGCGCCGCGTTGCTGATGCAGCGCAGTGGCCGCGGCTATTACTTCGGGCGCCGGTTGTCCCGACTTACTTAACAGCGGTGACAATTTAAGATTATGTGCTGCCGCTGCAACAGCTCCGGACTGCGCAGTTGTCTTAGTATCATCAACACTAAGAGTGTTGGTGTTTTTATCACAAACGACATGATTAGCGGCGTTTGATTTGCTCGTCTTTTCAGCATGAGCTGATGACGAAGTTAGCATTGTTGTGACTTGCTCTTTTTGTTGCTCTTGCTCCTGCTTTGGCTCCACCACATGTGTCATTAAGCTGCTGAGCTCCTCCTGGGAATAGGGCGTCGGTGTGGTCTTTGTTGATGTCGTCGTTGTGGTGCTTTCGCTTAGCGTGCCAGCAGCAATTGAAACAATTGGCGTATCGGGTATAATAGCTGGTATTTTGGCAGCTAACAAGCTGGAGCCGCAGCCGGAACTTGAGCCTTTGATGCGTTGCGCAGTCGTCGGCGCCGTCGTTCCTTCCCCAGCTGGGGCAACTGCTGTCGTCGTGTTGCTGCTGATGACTGCGTTTGAGAAAGCTGGCGTATCAATTTGTTCATTGTTCATCTTTTGTAGCGTCTAACAAACAACAACAGTAGCAACAAATAAATGCCATTCAGATATCACTGTAGTGCAACCTGCACAAAAAAAAAAAAATAGTTGAAAAATTGTTTGTACTTTTTAAAGATGAGCTGGACCAGCAGCTGCTCTACTGTTCTTTTAGACGTACCAATGGCTAATGATTCAAGTTTCGGTTTCAATTTTCGTTGCAGCGTCAGCAGCTGTCAAAACCAGCAGACGCACTGCTACTGTCCACGACAGAAGTGTAAGCAACAGTGGCTGTTTCTGCGCCCTCCTCTCTATTGTGTCCTCTCTAGCGACAGCCCGCTGCCAGGCAACACGGTTACGTTAGCGTGTATTGCGTATTAGTTTACTTTGCTCCTTGATATGCACCCCACTTCTTTTTTTAGCGTCTTCTACTATGCGACCCATCCACTCCTCCAAAGTAGTTGACGATGCCTTTGGTGTAATGCTACATACATATCTATGGCACATACACAGGCACGCGCGCTGGCTGTTGCTGCCGACTGGGATGAGGCAGAAATCTGGACACAATTGGCAGTTGTGTGATTGGTTATGCTTATGGTTATCCGGTGCTATTTTTTGTATATATTGTTAATATAAAAAGCGCTCGTATTGATGATTATGATGACGATGATAATGATGACTACATAAGATACTCAGTGCGATGCTGTCACTACTACAACTAATGATAAAACGTATATAAAGCGTGCTGCAATAACTCTTCGCTGCTGTTATTGTTGTTGTTGTTGTAGTTTTTGTTGCTTTTGCTTGTTGTTGCACTTTAGTTCTTTATTTGATTTGGTTTTGATTCAACACACAAGTGTTTGATTTCGGTAACTGTTTAACACCTAAACGTTTCTTTAGGATCATTCAATATTAGTTTATGCATTTTGCTTGCCAAAGTTGTGCATTTTAAGTTTTTCCACTTACACAGCATTTAGTCTACAAATTAATAAAAAAAAAAATATATATATTTTTTTTTTGGACTTGTCAAAATTTTTTTTTCGCCATACCAAGCCGCGTAGTGTTGCCAATGCTTCGGATTCAATTGTCTGTGGCAAGCTCATAGCGCTGCCAACTGTCGTGTTTGCATTGCATTTGATTATAAATAATGCAACTTAATTGCATTAAAGTGGCACTATTAATTGGCTAATTATGCTTCATACACTTTTAATGGGCATCATATTGCAATTCAATTTTCATAAGCTTGTGCGCACACACTACAAATACAACAACGACAACGACAACACAACAACAACAAAGTTCGCATTTGTACTATTATTACTCAGGCACGCGCGTTGGCAGCGCTATTGATGTTATTGGTGGCAACACTGGCGCAAAACACGTCATTTCGATACACTTTTTGTTGGAGCCATTTGGCATCAATACGTTAAAATTTATATATGCTTGTACATATAGTAGATATATGTATGTAGAAGCAATGCTTACATTGCATTTTTGCCTTAAATTTTTTTCACATATAATAGCCCAACACGGTTTGTTTGTGTTTTGATGTATGTGCATGTTCACTACACAAATACACACCAACACACATACACAAAAACACAAACACTCGTTCTCGTTTATGCAGCTACAGACAAAACTGTGTACATTTTTCTGACCTTCTCTTACACATAAAAAAAAACACGCAGTCGTCGGCATTCAAAATACAATTTGCAATTTAAGTTTTTGTTTTTATGTGCATTGCACAAACATTTACAGCTTGTCGAAGCAGTTAATGCGTAATTGTTTGTAATGCACTGCAATATATGTTTAATTGCACATTTGGAAAGGCTCTTCGAAAAATCTGAGTTATAAAGATGGGACTTGCGGTGCCACTTAGCGATGGACCTAAGCGCTGCCAACAATTATCGCTGTTATCGATTTCTGACAAATGACACTGCAAATTGCGTACATATTTACTTAATTAATTCTCATTAAGTGGCATAAATTGTTCTCCATAAAAAAATAAAAGTTTTGTTTCAAGGCTGACTGTCGTGTAATTTTGCAATTTTAATTATTTTGCGAACCGATATAAAAAATTCGATATACATTTTTTTTGATAGTTTCTCTTTAGCCCTTGTTTTGTTTTATCGGCAATTGTTGTGAAGTAAACTATTTCATTAAGTGCTTTTACAATATAAACAAATGAAAATTAATCACAAATATGAGTTTGACGATGATGTGGCATCCATATGTGAATCGACGGTGAGTGCGCAATACAAGAAATGACGGTTGTTGGCACACTGGCCAGAAATAAAGTAACACGCTTATATGCAATAGAAACATATGCAGCTAATTAAAGCAAACCATTTATAACTACGCCTTAAACTTAATATTACCTATCACAATTTTAGGCCGCGCTAACGGAAGGCTGCCGCCTGTCCGTGCGCATGCACAAAACCGATGACTGGCCGCTTGCAGAGATTGTTAGCATCAAGGAACTTGATGGCCGCAGGCAGTTTTATGTGCACTATGTGGACTGTAAGTTAATTTTGCATTATATGACACTGTTATTTCAACAATTGTTTTGTTAATTTCTAGTTAACAAACGCCTGGACGAATGGGTTAACGAGGATGATCTGGACACACGCAAAGTACAATTTCCGCGCCGCGATGGCCCCCAAACCGGAACCAGTACGGGCGTGACTACCCCAAAACGTCACCACTCGTTGGCTGGAAGCGTGTCAAGGCCCACATCACCGCAGCATACAGGCAGCGTTGGAAACGTTAGCGGTGGCACTAGCGTCAGTGGCAGTGGTGGTACCGGCGGTGGAGTTGTCGCCAGCAGCGGTGTAGAGCTGGTCAATGGCAATAATGTGTTGGCCGCCGCTCTACAAAAGCGTATCAATCGAAAACGCAAGGTACACAATTCTTCGGCCAATGCACATGTACATCATGCACTTCAGCATCCTACGGTACATGTGACGGGCGATGGATTGATTACAGCGGTGGCAGCCAACGAGGAAGGCTCCCAGGACGGCAAGATACCGACGCCGCGACAATCGGGTAGCATGGTAACACACCAAGACGATGTGGTGACGCGCATGAAGAACGTCGAAATGATCGAGCTGGGCCGGCATCGTATTAAGCCCTGGTACTTTTCGCCATACCCCCAAGTAAGTATTGTATAGTACATTTGTTAAGTTTGTTTTATTTACTCTGTTGCTTTGTGTTGTGTTTGCAGGAGCTTTGTCAAATGTCCTGCATTTATATCTGCGAGTTCTGTCTGAAATATCGCAAGAGTCGCAAGTGTTTGGAACGGCATTTATCCAAGTGCAATTTACGTCATCCTCCAGGGAATGAGATTTATCGCAAGCACACAATATCGTTTTTTGAGATTGATGGGCGTAAGAACAAAGTCTATGCACAGAATTTGTGTCTGCTCGCCAAGCTGTTTCTGGACCACAAGACGCTTTATTATGATACTGATCCGTTTTTATTCTATGTCATGACCGAGTTTGATTCACGTGGTTTTCATATAGTTGGCTATTTCTCTAAGGAAAAGGAGAGCACCGAGGATTACAATGTTGCATGTATATTAACAATGCCGCCGTACCAGCGCAAGGGCTATGGCAAGCTACTTATTGAATTTAGCTATGAGTTGTCCAAGTTTGAGGGCAAAACGGGCTCGCCGGAAAAACCACTATCCGATTTGGGTCTGCTATCGTATCGTTCATACTGGGCACAGACAATACTAGAAATATTCATAAGCCAGAATCCAAGCACAGATGGAGAAAAACCCACCATAACAATCAAGTAAGATACAGTTAGTAACACACTTTCACTATGTTTCAGTTATAATCAAAGTTCTTGTAATTCCTGTTAATTCTCAACCATAAATTTAACATAAAGTGTTGCTAATATATATATATATTTTATTCCTTGCTCTTTTAAAGTGACATTTGCGAATGCACGTCTATAAAGAAAGAGGATGTTATCTCCACGCTGCAAAACCTTAACCTCATAAATTACTATAAAGGGCAATACATAGTTTGTATTAACCGTGATACTATTGAGCAGCATAGACGTGCCATGGAAAAGCGAAAAATAAGGATCGACTCGAAGTGCTTACACTGGACGCCCAAAGACTGGTCCAAGCGGTCCAAGTGGTAATTTACTCAAAAAACACACTCATGCGTTACAAATTCTAATATTCCATCCTTGTCATTATCATATCCACATCTACATACGTATATTCCCCCAAGCAATTCTATATTAATCACAATTCGAGTCTAATCTTTACGTTTTCAAACACTTTGTTCTGTATTTGTAGAACGCTAGCCCTCTACCGCCTGTTACTGCAATTAACTTTAAAGAAAAAGGTACAAAATAGTTGTGACTACACATTGCGGCATTAAGCCATACCTGGCTGCTCCTGCTTGCATCGTCATCGCAATGGATGGGAGTTCTGAATAAGTTGCCTGTTAGTTATTAAGGCTTTAGTTTTAATTAGTAATTTATATATGTAAATTTTTATTTCAATTCACCAAACGTTGAAATTATAGTACATGTCTAATAAATGCATATTGCAAATTAAGACTATTAGCAGTTTTTAGTGTTCCTTACGCGTTCATTGACTAGTTGATCGATGCCTTGTGGAATGAGTGTCTCAAGATTAGTCTGCACCCATTTTAAATTTTCAGTTATGTTTTTTATGCCCTTACATTTTTCAACCGTTTCACGCTGTTCCTTTTCTAGCAAAAGTCGTGGTTTGTGTGTAACCTGAAGTTGCTCCTTGCATTCGCTTAAGGTGTCTTCGTCTAAGCTTACCACAGACACGTTACTGGATATATTCGTGCTCATGGAAGCTATGTCCACGGTACAACCATCCTTATGTCCATTATCTAGAGCCATCATGGCATCGAACTTAACGCGTAAGCCCACACGTCCAAGTATACCGGCTAGACGAGCATACAAATCATTATACTCCACCTTGGCTGCCTCCCAGGATTTAGTAGCCTCATCCACCTGACTTTTTATGTTTCTTGCATCATCCGCATACCGCTGTATTGCTGCTAATTGCAGTAAATAAAGTATGTCATCACCCATTTTGTAAATGACTTGCAAATTAGCAATTTTTTTTGTTAAAAAACTTTAAAAGCTTCCCGCTAAAAAATAATGATCGACAATCGACCCCAATGAACAGCGTTGCCCAAAAGAGTATTCTAGAATCGATACTCTTTGAGCGCTGCCATTTATATAAACATACAATATATCATATCATATATGGCAGAGGTAGGGATGTAAGATCGGACTGACACAAAAATTTGACTTGATACATCTCCGATTCATCAAGAACAAAAAAAAACAGACGGATTATATCGTTACATCAGATTAAAAAAATCGTCGATGCACAAAATATCGATGTTTACTTTCCAATCGGTAGTCAGCGCTGCCAGACCTACGTTATACACGTGCTGCCGGCTGTTTACTTGTGTGGCGCCGACCTAAGCATTCAGTACACTTTATTCGGGGACATTTACGTTTTAATTAGTTTATTTCATGGCGCGTGGCAAAAAACAAAATCCTTTTGCAGCCAGAAAGCGCCAAAAGCGCCAGAATGTGTGTAACTTGAGAACATATTTGTAAGCTGCATTTTTTTTAGTTGTAAAACATTTTTCTTTGAACAGGGCACTGAGCAACCCGATCGCCGCGCCGAGCCATATGAAGAAATCAAGCGCGACAATGCTGCTTTTATTAAATACTATCACCTGCAGCAGATTTGCTCCACGGAGGAAGAGTGGGAACAGTTTCTTAGCTCCATACGCGACAATCTGCCAACCACTTTTCGTGTAACTGGCTTTAAGGGAGAAGCCAAAGCTCTGCTCAACATTATTAAGACGCAGCTATTCACTGAGTACGTGCGGGGTGTCGCTGAGCTGCATGAGCAACCGGCCGAAAAAGTGGAGCGTCCTTTATGCCTGCCATGGTATCCCAATGGCATGGCATATCAGCTCCACCTGACACGCAAGGACATACGCCGCTCGGAACCGCTTTTTCGTCTACACAACTTTCTTATTGTAGAGACTACCGCGGGCAGCATTAGTCGCCAGGAAGCTGTCTCCATGTTACCGCCACTGGTGCTGGATGTAAAGCCTACAGACAAAGTGCTTGATATGTGTGCCGCTCCCGGCTCAAAGACAGCACAGCTAATTGAGGCTTTACATGCTGCCCCAGAGGAACATAAAATACCGCCCGGTTTTGTTTTGGCCAACGATGTAGACAATAATCGCTGTTACATGCTGGTGCATCAGGCCAAGCGACTTAACTCTCCTTGCCTGTTGGTCACCAATCACGACAGCTGTTTTTTCCCCAATCTGCTGCAGACTCAGGCGGATGGCAGCAAATGTATACTCAAATTTGACAAGATTCTTTGCGATGTGCCCTGCTCGGGTGATGGTACTTTGCGCAAGAATCCCGATATATGGGTGAAATGGAATTTGGCGCAGGCATACAACCTGCATGGCGTGCAATATCGCATTGTTCGGCGTGGTGCCGAAATGCTGGAGGTGGGCGGCCGCCTGGTCTACTCCACTTGCTCGTTAAATCCCATAGAAAACGAAGCGGTGCTGCAGCGCATTCTTAAGGATGCCGATGGTGCTTTGGAGCTTGTGGATGCCGCGCACTTGGTGCCTGGCTTAAAGTACAAGCCTGGCATGACTAGCTGGAAGTTGGCCTCAAAAGAGGTGGATGCTATTTACACAAGCTTCGACGAAGTTCCTGAGAACTATCATACCATTATAAGGCCAGCCATGTTCCCGCTGCCAGAGGACGAGATGACCAAAATTGGCATTAACAAATGCATACGTGTATTGCCGCATTTGCAGGACAGCGGCGGCTTCTTCGTGGCAGTCATTGTGAAACGACGTGCATTGGCCTTTGAAAAGAACGATGTGCAGGATTTGTTGGAGCAGGCAGCGCCAGCCACTAAAGCCGAACCACAGCTAGACGAAGCTGGCAAACCCATTGAGCTAAAGTCCGTGCCCTGGGGACCACAACGCAAGCGAAAACGCATGCATGGCTATAAGGAGGATCCTTATGTGTTCTTTAGTGAAGACGATGCTGACTACAAGGACATTCAACAGTTTTATCAACTGGATGAAACCTTGAGCCAGCGCTGCTTGCTCACACGCTGTGTAACAGAAAAGAAAAAGAACATCTACTATTGTTCCGATCCCATACGTGATCTGGTGATCAACAATGAGCAGAATATCAAGATAATTAATACGGGCGTCAAGGCTTTTGTGCGCTGTGAAAATCGCCACACAGTGCATCCATATAGACTGGCCCAAGAAGGTCTACAGACTACCAATGCATTCATGGGCAATAATCGACGTATACAAGTGGAACGCGATGATCTTGTACTGCTGCTTAATTGCACAGATCCCACAAAACCACCTTCAACCCTGGAGCTAAAGGAGGCCACACAAGAGCGATGCAAGGAGCTGGGTATGTAATGTAACGCTAAAAGTTTTAGCTCCAATGGGATTATTTAGTTTCTAGCCGTCAGTGAAGAAGGAGATGGCGTCGGAGGTTACAAGAAGGGCAATGGTCTGTTTCTCACAACACACTCTAAGCATATTAAAAAAGGTGTACTCAATTAGTCCTTTGGAACAAAGTTGTCTATTTTAGTGCGAACGAAAGCAACTGTCGTGCAGCTAGGGAGAAGACTATAACAGTGCATAACTGTCAAGTTCCAATTGTATAGCTTTTATAGTGGGAGTTAGATACCGAGAAGATTCGATAAACTTCCTCTAACAGAGTTCAACACGAACAGACGACAGACATGACTATATCGACTCGACTATTGCTCCTGAATATTTGAAACATATGGTCTGCCACGCCTCCTTCTGCTTATTACATGCTTGTTTAAATACCCTTTTACACTTTGCGTACAGGTTTTAAAAACTAAGAACATTTGGGCTTAACGTTTTTTATACGCTTTTGATTTAAACACGATATTAACAGAAATCTTATCTTTAGGTGTTGGCAGCTGCATTCTGAAGTATGTAGATGCTGATTTCACATTATTTTTGGTCGGTTGGCGTGGAACCTCCAGTTTGCGTGCTTATGTGGATCGTGATGAGACAGTGCATATATTGCGTCTGCTTGATGCTGATCTCAGCAAGTTTGGTAAGTTTTCTTTATGAGATTATGCATATAACGTATCGGATTATATTGTGTATATTTCTTTAAATTTACAGAAGTTAACAAATATGAGAAAGCAAAGGAGGCAGCCGCCGCTGCCGCAGCTGCTGCTGCTGAAGCGGCAGTAAAGGACGTTACCACATCAACTAACATGGATGTTGATGAAAAGCAGGAGGATGGCGCTGCTCCTAGTGAAGAATAACAAACGATTAGCTAGTGTTGCCCCCAATGGCCAAATCAACTTTAGCATTTAGTTAGTGGCCTTCCATGTAGCCCTTTAGGCTTTGTTTTACGCAAATCTGTTGGTCGGCCAATTTTATTTGTATGTATTGTATATAACACCGTGCTACAGTGATTCGGAACTTTTGATGTACGCTTTCTTTTGTTGTGGGTCTAGTCTAGAACGAACTTCAGAGTTTAAAGTTGCAAGAAACAAAAATCTAGACTAGATTTGTAACAAAGAATAGTAGCTGACTTTAAAGTTTCTTTCAATATTTTGTTTTTCATTTTGTAGAACTGTGCAATTTAAGGCATTTTGTAATGTAATTTTTTATTATGGAAATGCCAAAATTGGTTTCAAAATAAATACTTGCTTATAAAGTATAATTTGGCTAATTGCTGCAATACTAAAAGATCATCCCAAAATCTAGTAATTCTTCATATGTATGCTGTTGAATCCAGACATGAAACCATTGGCGTTTCCTAATGTTTTCAGACCAATGACGATGCAATTCTGTTTATAGTTCTTAAGCAAATTTATATAACGGCAAGATTTATTTGGTATAATAATAATATATTCTCTTTGTGTATACATTATTTATGTATGTATTAACACTATATGCTTATAGTTCTAAGAAAAGTCTTTGCTGCTGGGGATTTCGACTGATTTTTATAAGTAGATTTGCCTATACTTATGTAATGATTGAAATATCTACAATAACCTATATATGTCTATTAGCTTAAAGGCTTAGGTTTTGATTTTGAATTATTTGCTGTTTAAGGATTTTTCCCATTTAAAATATGTTTTATACTTAAGTTGCTGTCCTTTTCACAAAACGTGTAATGTTTGTTGTGGATTGGTAACAATCCGTGTTCGTGCATTGATATTTCTGAAATTTCCATATAATATAAGTAGTAAATCCTTTATTTGTTAGGAAAGTTAGATTAAGTTGCACAACTAAGTCTTAGCCTATAACGGCTCCTAGATGAGAACATTGGATTCTATGTGTCCTCTGCCTTGTTCTCAATGATGATCCGACTTCTTTCAATCGCATATAAAGCCCTACTGAGCGTGTTGTGTCACAGCTATTCACGAACGGATTGATCTTAGCTTATGAGCGCGGCTTTAGGCCTGGTAAGTCCCACCCTTGACCAGATATTCATACTACGTCAAATTCTCTTTGTCGATTTTAAAACAGCATTTGATAGTCCGTTGAGGGCTTACATATATCCCGCATGGTCTGAGCTCGGTATTTCTGCAAAGTACATGGTTGACGACGCAGTCTGTAGCAGATGCCCTTGGTGTTTTTTAGCGAAAAGTACTCCGTAAGATCAGTGTCCTTTACGCGTTAGCAAAAGACACTGACATAGTCAAGCGTATTAATATCAAGCGGCTGCGCTGGCTGGGCTATGCTCTGCTTACAAAGGAAAAAGCTGCTGCGAGTAAGGTCATGGCTCCGTTGGAAGGACCAAGGTAGAGAGCACGCTAACTACCTTTGGTATCACCGATTGGAGAAGGCGCGCACGAATTAGAGGCTCCTAGAGGAGTGGTCTACATTAGGCCGTAGCCCGGTAACAGGTATTTATGGCCAGTTAAGAAGATTAAGATCTTTGGTTCTTTACGCATTGGCAACGACTATCGCACGACTCTAGTCAAGCGAATTAACATTCAGGGGCTCCGCTGGCTGCGTATGTTGTGCTTATGCGGCTGTTTAAGGAAGGCGGCGAAGGAGTGCGCTATATCAAAGCGTAACACGGTAACTGGTTGTTATGGCCAGTTAAGAAGAATACGATTCGTCTTTGTCCTACAGTCTTAAGTACCGCATTGACTGTCAGAATCTTGTAACTTACACTTACTAGCAGTTGAATGCCGCTCGAAGAGCTCTTCAGACGTCTTTCGGACTGGCTTGTGGTCCAAGCGATCGCGAATTGCCCCTTATAAGCTGTATCTGAGTCTCACTCTCTCTCGCTGCTCACTTAGTAATGCCGCTACCAAAGAAGGCGATCCCTCAGATAAATTTGAAGCTAATACGGGCTATAAATTCCGAAAAGTGTCAGCAAGCCCAATAATCAATTATTTCTTGTTGCTCAAACACATTAACACGCCTGCCAGCTCTGGCAACCTTCGCCTACTTTTGCCAACATCGATCCAAGTCTAGACCCCGCATATAAGCGTATAAAAACCAGATAAGCTAATATTACGGCCAAAGCAGAAATACAATTTCAACTGCAAGTATTTATAATTTGTATGATGACTTTGGTGGAAGCTGCTCACAAAGCATCTCTTCCTGTTCATACGATATGCTACGATACTGCGCTGGACTATGGTATATATATATATGTATATATATACAAAAACTGCATATATCGCTGCAAAGTGTCTCAGGTTGCTGTTGGACTTATGTAAGCAACGCACAGGCTGCGGCTGCTGCGTCTTAAGAGATTTTTAATTTCATTTCGATTTTGAGCCGAGCAAAAGTCATGCAAAAAGAAATAAATAAAGCAGAAGCAAAATCTTGGCCTGGCCTTTCACTTGTGCGTCTTGCTTCGAAAACGAGCTCCAACTGGCGGACATCTGTACGCGTGTATATGGCCAGTTGGTCAGTTTGGTTCATGCACTTGACTGCATATTTTGCATAAAGTTACAACAAGTCCGAAACTAGTCAATGGTAAAGCTCGCACCCACCACAAGCTGGAATCGATTGGTATGGCTCGTCTGGACCAGTCATTTAGCATCAATTAAGAGACTGCATAGATTAAGTTGCTGACAGAGACATAAATCCCGCCGAAAATCCCATCAATATGCTACTCGGCTTTGACATAATTTTGTTGATGCATACAAAAGACTTAGGCAACGAACTTGGCATTGTGCTTGCTTATAACGCAAACAACAGCGAGTTGTGGCTCTTGTTGTTGTTGCGGTTTTGCTCTTGTAGGAAATAGAGAGATGCTCAGCGGTAATTGTTTTGAAAAACCGCAAAATGCCCGCCGATGCAGTAATTTAGCTACAATTGTTTCCGGAAATGAACTATTTTAAAGTACTTACGAGCTAAACTTGGCATAGTTTCAGCTTCTAAAGTGGCGGGTTACGACCTTATGTGGAGTCCAGGCGAAACTGCACGGCTTTTTCAATGGCAAGACATGGGCTGCTCCTTTGTCACCTTCCTTGAACAGCCGCATAAGCACAACATACCCAGCCAGCGGAGCCGCTGAATGTTAAGACATAGAGCCCATTAGCATTCCACCGAATGCGATAGTCGTTGCCGATGCGTAAAGTGCCACTTTACCAATCGTTGATACCAGCGGTAGTTAGTGTGCTCTCTACCTGGTGCTTCCAACGGACAACGGGGCAAGCCCTTCGCCTTCCTTCAACAGCCGCATTGAAGAAGTTTCTCGCAGTAGCTCCCTAACCAGCGGAGCCGTTTCGCCATGTCAATGTCATCGTGGAGCCCTTCGTCATAGTCGTTGCCAATGCGTTAAGAGCCAAAGATCTTACTGAGCAATTTCCGCTCAAACACTCCAGAAGCATGTGCATCAGTCTGCGTTATCATCCATGCTTCAGCGCCATAAAGCAAAACGGAAAGAATGAGCACCTTGTGGAGTGTTAGTGGTCTCTACTACTCATTTGCCTACTGAAACCATAGTAACATATAATAACAAGAGTAATTATCTGCTTAATCTTCGGGGTGACATCGTTTTTCGTCGTGACGGTGGTATCAAGGTAGACGAAGTCCTTAAATCAGCGTCGCGGTGTACAACGATGTCAGCATGAAGATCAAGCGGAGAATCACTTTTGCCTATAGATGCTACTTTGTGCTCAGTAGGCACAAATGAGTAGTAGAGACCACGAAGTTAACACTTTACCAGACGCTCATGCTCAGCGCTTTGCAGCGTTCAAAGTTCCTTTAATCTATGACACTGAGTACAAATAGTGAAACGGATTAAAATCCACCGCATCCATTGGCTCTGTCGTTTAGCTCTTGGATGCAAGATGTCATTGTGTTCATTCGAGGAAGACAACGTGCATGCGGTAAAAGAATCAGGTAAGTGTCGCGCTGGCTACCTTTAGTAGCATGTAGTGGAGAAGTCGTGCGTGAAGCAAACAATACAGAATGGTCTGACCTTATCGGTGGTATACCCTGTATCCTTTTGTCCCTTTAAACACCAAATCCAGCATACAGTAAAATTACAACGCAAATATTCACTTTTATGTCTCTTGTTACTTTTCCTATTGGGAAATTGTACAACACTCAAAATTCAGCTCTTTAGTTTTGCTTAGTTCCAAGAAAAAAACCTATTCAAGTTTTTGTCTGTCAAATAGCTTTAAGTGTTGCAAGCGAATCGCAAATCGCGCATATCATAACAGCAAATTCGCATTGACTGCAGAATGGCAATTAGAAAATTGACTTGGCAATTATGTGCAAAAAAAAATGGGCTTAAAAGTGTTACAACACATATACAGAGACGGACGGACAAACGGACAGACTGACAGACAGACAGTCAAATTTGCTGTCGATTGGGTAATAGGTACATGTGTATATTTGGAATTTTGCATATTTTGTCGGAATGTCTACTCTACTCTATAAGTAAACTTCGATACCGCCGCACCGCCTGCTTTTTGTTTATTGTCTGTTTCTCTTCGATGACGGATAGACAAACAGACAACAAGATTAAAAAACAAAAAACATGAAAAATTTGCAAAGCAAATATCGTATAAACGACATTTGGAGAAAGTGAATGGACGCACCATATAAACTACAATAAAAGCAGCAACAATAACAGTTTTTATCTTATCAATAGAAGTTTCTTTCTATCAAAAACTGATGAGAGCGAACAACTACTCTACTGTGTACCCCGCGGGTTCCATTCGAAGCACTGCTTCGAAAGGTTGGCATTCAGGTGTCCTTCAATGCCACTTCCGCTGCCTAAATTTCAATAACTTTTAACTTTCAATAGTTTTTGATTCATCAAAAACCTCTGCTTCTTCTTAACTAGACATAACAAGCCGTTACCGGGTTACGGCCTGATGTAGAGCACTGCTTCAGGCGCCTACTCCAATCGGTGATACAAAAGTTAGCTAGCCACAATTTTCGCTTCGATATACTTTGCGGTCATCGGATCTTATGAATGTATCGCAGGCAGCGGCTTATACTCTTCTCGAGACGCCAGCAGAGACTTTCCAGGTTTCACAGGCACACAGTAGCATGCATTTGACATTGGATTCGAAGTAAGTGCCTTAATTTAGTGCTTAGGGAATTGTGATTCTGAGGACAACATTGCAAAGGCGCAACATACAGATCCTTTCCACCATCGGACGATACCAAACTGGCCAGATAGTTAGCTTTTTGGCCTGATCAATGGGCATCTCTCTCAGAGCAATAGGTTGATTTGCTGAGCTGTTAGTGTGCATTATTCTATTACATTTGATCCCAAGACCAGCCATCTCAATACTGAACGCTTGAATGATTGCTCAAAAGTCCAGAAAACGGCATGTGATCTGTACAGATAGCCTTTCCACTATAAAACTTAAACGGAAAAAACGAAACCATTCTCCAGATTACGAATCACATCATAAAAAACAATGCCAAAATAGTCCTCTTCTGGTCTCCAAGCCATATGTGGACACTAGGCAGCGCGCTACCGACTTACTGCTCCATTATTGACAGTCGCTCCTTTAAATAAAGCCCCTTTAAAACAGATTACACAACACATACAACAAAGAATTCTCACAGACTGGCAATCCTTCACACAATGGTGCAGCACATTCAGCGTTAACCGGATCAGGATCTCCATTCCGCCAAATGTATCAAAGCGCAAATAGTCCGCTCTCGTACGTCTTCGAATAGGTCATACAAAGGTTCCCCATGAACACCTGCTGCGTCATACCACCGAAGCACATTATCATCGAATGACCATGTTAACATTAGAGCTGACATTTTCAAAAGCATCCCACCAATAGATATCCAATCCATAACATCTGCAAACAACATAAATTTAATTTTTATACCCTGTACACTTAGTGTAAAAGGGTAGTATAGATTTGTGCAATGTATGTAACAGGCAGAAGTAGGCGTGGCAGACCATATGTTCCATGGGCAAAAAGGGTCAGGAGCAATAGTCGAGTCGATATAGACATGCCCGTCTGTCCGTCCGTCTGTCTGTCTGCCTGTTCGTCTTGTCGCACCGTTTTCGGAGACTACAAGAGTTAGAGCAACAATTTTTTACCAAAAGATGCGCATTTTTCCTACGCAGTACAAGTTTGTCGAATTATATAGATACATAACCCCCTTCCTCCATGACAGATTTTTGCGGTTTTTTATAATTTTTACACTTTTATATACTTTTTTATACATTTATATACATTTGTTTATACTTTTTACACTTTTATATACTTTTTTATACATTTATATAAATTTTTTATACTTTTCATACATTTTTTATACTTTTATATACTTTTTATACATTTTGATACTTTTTTATACTTTTTACAAATACATATACTTTTTTATGCATTTTTACAAATTTGTATACATTTTGATACATTTTTATAAATTTGTATACATTTTTTAAGGGGCCCCAATTAATTCTAAGATACTCTAGGATAGTAAGCTTTAGAGTAGATAGAGAAAGATTAGATAATGTGGTGAAAGTCATTATAGGATGTGTTTTTACGCGGCGGGTCCCAAACCCTACGCACAACGCATTTAGAGCCCTGGGAGGGCTTCATTGCGCAAATTAGCTCACTACTCTAACACCGGATGGCGATTAGAGCAGCTATCCAGGGGGCACCACGTGGAGGTTGTGCGTCAACTTGGTTAAGGTAGAGACACTTATCAACCTGAGAAGCTTTCACCGTGTTTCACTAGAACCCAGGCCCAAGTTTGACTGTACTATATTATTTTCTACAAGATACTGGAATAGGTTGTAATTCGCAAGTGCCTTTCTCTGAGGTAACTAACTTTGAAGAAGATGCCATGAAAGCAAGTGCTCCCAAGCAGAGTTAGATGAGTTCTTGGCCACTTATTTTAGAGGTTTCGGTACATAGGTGAAACACTGAGCCACTGATTTTTCTGCAATTACTTAGATATCGCTTAGAGCAACGTGTAACTGCTTCAACTTTACGCTGAAGCGACCCAAAAACCCATTTAAGATCGCAAATTAGTGTCGCCTAAATGTAACCACATACACCCCATTCCCCTCCATTTCAATGGCATTTAATTTGGTTAATTTTCAAGTGAAGATTACAAATTTTCGTTTTGACTGCACATTTTTCGCTTTGTTCGTTTTGCTGGAAATAATTAAAATAATTTTGGCAACAATTTTGCTTGTAACCGAAAAAAAGGTTGCACATTTTATGAACGAAAAAATGTGTGCGCTTTATGAGTTGACTAAATGAGTACACTCAAAAAAAGTGCGCCGACTTTGTTATGGTAATTCTGACAATCATGGTTTTGCTTAAAACTACAGCTTGATCTTCAATATCGGATAAATAGAAAAAATTGCTGTAAGAACGGCAATCCATTTCGAGGACATATGCTACTTCTATTTTTATTTTATTTTTTTCCTAAAATGAGAAGTGGCTACTTTTATTCCCTCGATTGTCCTGTAGCCCGTACTAGACTTTACCCAAGTGGGCCAAAATTCTGTTTTAGCATTTGGTGCTCCTCTCGAGGTAGAGCAAATACCTTTTCCCCGTTCCTCTTCCTTCTCCTCCTGCCTCTACTTCTTCTATTCGTCCCCCTCCTGCCAATATTCCTATTCTTAATCTTATTCCCATTCCTATTCCTCTTCCTCATCCTCATCTTCCGGATATTGGTACCAATTGTGAGACGCTTTTTCTCCACCAAAATAAGACTCTTCAAAATTTCTTTAGTTACAATATCCCTCATTCCAAGAGCTATAACGAGGATCAACCCAATTTTCGTTGCGCTATATATAATATATATATATATATTTGGATTCATTTTTATAAATACAATATAGACTAGGGGGCTCCGCCCTTCTTCTTCTACTTTTTCTTCCTCTTCTTCTTCTTCTCATTCCAAAAGCTATGAATGATGAAACAACCCGTTTTACATTTCACTCCGCCCCTTCTCGCTTCGATCACAGCAGCCTTGCCCTTCGCTAGGTAGATCATATTCCAATTCCTCTTCATCTTCCTTTACCGGTTTCCATTCCGGTTCCCCCTCCCGTTCCTATAAGTAACCGTTGTCTGACTCTGCGAACAGTTTTTGGAGGAAAAAATAATAGTGTCATTTTTGTAGCTTAACTCTTTTTTCTCCACCAAAATAAGACAGAATTTTGGATTCATTTTAATAAAGATAAAGATGTAGACATTCATATAGATATAGATATATTTTATAAATTGATATAGATAAAGGAAAAGATATAGATATATATATAGATATAGATATAGTTATAGATATAAATATAAACATAGATATATATATAAATAAAGACATAAATATAGATATACATATAGGTAGATCTATAGATATATACTTCACAGGATCATTTCTGTACTCATTCTTCACTTACTTTCACACAAAAATTATTAAAGAAAGCGATATCTAAATTTTATGTTTTGGCATGATACATTTAGAAACTTGGAGTGGATTCCTTTCTTTCAGGATTAAAAGAAAAAAAAGAAAACAATTAATTTAATTTGCTAAATATGAACCAACTGTCTGGGGAAATTCGTTTATGGGTGAATCGAAATCGAGTGAATCGCTTAAATAGTCGATTTTTTTTTTTAGTATTAGTGAATTTGATTCACAAGCTCAACGCCAAGTGTAATTAATTCGCTAATTGAGTGAGATTTCTGATTTCCAAAAAAGTATAAACTATATAGATATACTTTTTTTTTGAGTGTAACTAACTAAGTGACTACTCACTGAGCTTGGCCTTTTTTGGCCTTTGTTTGGTGACAACATTTGACACAATTTGTTGACTGACGCGACGAATTTTGAATATGTTTACCGAGTACTAAATGTTTCTACTCAAATGCTGTACGTTGCAATGCAGCGGCGGGCGCGGCTCTGCGGCGGAGGCTGCGGCTGCGTTGCTTTTTGCCCCAGTAAAGTCTTGGCTGTGCACACAAATTGCAACACGTCGCAACTTGCGACCAAGTGTAAACGCTGCAAATGACAAAATGCCGGCAAAACGCTTGACAGATGAGCGAATAACCAAGTGAGTGACATGAGTTGGCAAATCTTGGAGCACATAAACCGCTGAAAAAAAAACATAAACAGAAATAAAACCGAAACCGAAACAAGAAAATATAAACAGAAACAAACACACAAATCTTATAAAAATGTAAATTGCTTTATGGTGATGAGTTTTTACACTCAGCTCGTAAAAAGTGTACAAAAATGGAAAGTGCCTTGAAGGCGAAAACACACACACAGGTGCTCCAAGTTCGAAGGCGTTGCCAAACACGTAATATATAGACATGCATATGTCAAACACATAAAATTGGCGATTTTCGAGGATAGTTCAGCACTTTTATGGGGGCATATATTTTTGATAGACTAAACAAGAGTTGGTAATGCATAACTAAAAAATACCAGAAGAGGAAGAGAAATATATATAGGAAGGGAGGGAGGGAGAGGGAAAGGAACGAGATGGGATGGGGAATGGGAACGGGAAGAAGTCTTAAATCTACCTTGAGCGGGGCACGAAGGCATTCAAACCGCAACTTATTTCGGATACGTTTACGATTTCGGTAGTACCGGTAATCCTAATCCGGTAAACGGTATCATTTCGGTTTCCTTTTTTTTAATAATATCGGCTTCGATTCGATTCACCGATATTTGTTTCGGATTACCGGTTATACTGGTTCCTATACAAAAACCAAAGCGCATGAAAGTAATAGAGTGGAATTCTGGAACGCGAAAATTTGTAAAAGCGATCATTTCCAAGACAGTGTATGTGTGATGCTGCTTGTGTTGCTGTGTCTGTTAGACCGACTCGCTCGTAGTCAAAATTGAGCAAGAGAAAGATAAAAAAATGGGAACATGTATGCACTGTCTTGGGAATGTTCGCTTTTCATCAAGCCGATTCAATGAAACGACCAAGGATTTCACTCTATAACTTTGACAAAAACAGTGGGCAAAGAGTACTACAAAAAAGAAGTGGGATAAACAGATTGTGTTTCCTAGTGTTTCTCTTTTTATGGCATCAGCAGAAGCACCATATGCGGTCCATACACACAGCAATCGCATTGTTTCGCAGAAGCTTAAGGAATTGTCTGTTACATGCATTTGAAATTTGGAAAATAGATGGCCCGACTGTGCGACGTATATGAAAATGCTTCACAGAATGACGGAATGTAAAGCGATCCTTGCCGTTTGGCTTTATGACGCTGAAGCATGGATGATATAGCAGTCGGATGCAGATGCCCTTGTAGTGTTTGCGCGGAAAGTACTCCGTAAGATCTTTGACCTCTACGCATTGGCAACGACTACCGCATTTAAAGGAACGGTGAACTCTACGAGCTCTACGACGACATTGACATGAAAGAGAGAAAGGTCATCTAAGCGGTTGTTGAAGGAAGCACTTGTGGATAGCGCACGCAAAGCAAAGGCGCCTGGCGGAGTGCTCTACATCAGGAGTAGAAGCTAATACAACTGATGGCATAATAGTTTCTCTACGTCGCAGTGCGCTACTAACCAATACTCGTATTATTAATATAAGAGTTTTAATTACCAGAATTGCGCAGTGTATGTAACCGAGCGAAGGAAACATGGCAGATCAGAAAGTTCCATTTGCAAAAATTTTGAGAATCTATGATAGAGTCAATATAGTCATGTACGTTTGCGCGACAGACCAGTTTTAACGGGTTCATATTGGTGTACGTTAACGGCTCGATTTTCGACTTTCGACGCTTTCCAATACAAACTCTGTTGCTCAATATGCCTGAACTTAGTCAAGCAACAAAGCTCAAGAACTGCTAAATGCGTTTAAGGTCAACTAATAGAGCTGTGACCAATATATTGGTTCAAATGCTTACTTAATTTCAAGGGCTTTATTTGGATATAGTTACTGTTTCGACTTGCCAATTGCAATGAATGCACAATATGCAACATAGTTTTCAAAACGATTAACAAGACAACCAATCAGCACAAAAGTTGATGAAAATATCTCAAATCGAAGCGAATTGAATTGAATGAAACTGATTTGAAGAGATTGTTGTGCAGTGGCGCCCAACGTAACGCCCTGCATCTGGTCAGCATTGTGGACTGTATCTATAGATCTGTGATTTGCCGACAATACACATACACGCATAGTGCATGTGTGCATATGTATGCGTAACCATAAGGTCTGTATGAGATTGTGTATTGCTCCGATTATTATGCAATAGTAAGCAAAACAACAAAAATAAATGAAATCGAAATCAAAATGAGTTCAGAAAAATGTAACTAGCAAAACAAGCTGCACTCGGATTATCGAAGTTAATATACGCTAACAACATATACACTTATCGATAACACGCAAAGTATTCGGAATTTTGAAAAGGCAACAAATTCGTGGGATACAAACTGGGTCCGGGCGATCGATAAATCTTCTAACTAGTGAAGTTTTCTGCCCCCAAACGGCTAATTGAGTAGAAAACAAGGATTTTTTTAAACGGTTGCAGATTTCAGTAAAGCAATTGATTCAGTCTGTTTCTCCTTAACCCTAGAACGTCATCCTTCATCAAAATGACTACGCACGCCGTAAGACGTTAATATACAAAAAGAAAGTATGACGTTTCGGGGTTAAGCTAGATCTTATTGGGTTTTCTTCATTTTTTTTCTAAATTAAGTTCAGTCATATTTAACTAATAGAACTAGATAAGTCACATAGTCTTCACTCTCTAAAACAGTTTACGTTACTTCTGGCTTCCAAAAGACATGAAACTTGGGCCGTTGTTTTTCCCTATGCATGATCTTCCTCATCTTCATCCTTCTAGTTTTTTACTACAAAATGATGTTAAAGCCTTCCAAAGGTGGTGTTCGCTTAATTCACTTATTCTCAATATTTTAAAATGCCAGTTTATGTCTTTTGGTCTGAGTCTGCCTATGCTTTGCTTCAACGCATCCCTACGGTCACAGTTAGGTGTCCTTTTTGATTCAAAGTTGTACTTAAATCTGCATATCTGCGCAATGGTGAATAAAGCCAAATGTTGGCTAAGAATTTCAATGGCTCTTATATAACCAAACTCCTCTTTTGGGCTCTCGTTTGTCCCTTGCTGGAATACTGCTCGGGTGTGTGGAACCCTCAGTATACTGCACACTCATCACCTATTAACTGAGCCCAAAAGCAATTCCTTCTTTTTGCGCTTCGTGGACTCAATTAGGATCTTAGTATTTCCTTACCTCCATACCATAGTTTGATCAATTTGCTTCATAACAATGTTTTTTTTCGGAAACCATTTTGAGATATCTAGATGCGACCATAGTATAATAATATACTGAGCCGACGTCTCTTTAAGTTATGATATGACTTCGGCAGCATAAGCTTACCTTCTATTCTTATACTATGCATGGAAGCCCTCTAGTATTATTGTACAAAACAAACGTTTGGCGAGTAATTGAGGGAGTGAAAACCTTCAACTGCTTATTGATTCGGCTACTCTCGTATAGTAGTTGTCTTTAAAGTTGGATTTAGCAATACACGCATAGTTCCGTTGGTAGGATCTCTTAATATTATTTTTCTTAACAGGCTATAACAACCCGTTATCGGATTACGGCCTGATGTAAATACCTTCTTTCATTGGAATTGTAGTTTAACTTGGTGGGTCCCAAATCCTACGCACAACCCTTTTAAGGCCTGGGGTGGCTCTACTGGTCTCGAAAGCACCCAGTGTCATTGTTAGTTGCCTTATACGACAAGATTTAACCTGCTGAGATGGTATTCTCTAACCCGCTCACCACACGGGGGTGGTGATATAGTTTAACCAAAAACAGGTACGATTGCTCTAGCGACGTCACTCAATTGCCTTTTTTATTTTCCATTCATTCCATTTCAAGCAACCCTCGTCGGCAGTATACCTGAACCTTTCTAAGCATTCACGGGCTCGGAGTGCATCAGAGCGGCGGTATTTTCTCTAAAAGTTGGACCTTTGGCATCGCTGAGTGTAGAAGACTTTCTGCGCCTGGAGAAGAGTCAAGCCAAAGAACAAGTCATCATTGGAATCTATCTTTCAGCTGACAATTTGCTAAGCTGCTAACTTGTTCGGCATCAGCGAATACCTTTCCAAAATTGAGTTACCCTCGTTTAGGGCATTGCAACACTAACTCAAGTGGCCAACTTTGGAACACAACAAATCAAATCTGTCAATGATGTTTGGATAAAGAGATGCCTCAATGGTTGGCCAAGTCACGTATGCTCTTTCTTTTTATGGCATACAATCAAAACATATATATGTATATATCGTCCAATTAACAGTTGGTAGGTGAAGTGCTCGTGCCCAGAAATTAGAAATGCAAACAAGCAAATGCATTTAATTGCGGCTCAAATACGCTAAAGATGATGACGACCGTCGACGATGATGATGGATGGCTATGGTGATGTTGTTGTTGATGCTGGCCAACAAACCAGTTGCTGCTGGCCAAATAGAATATTGCCATGGCGCAGCTTGATTGCTGTCAAAGAGCAGTTGCTTGGACTTAGTGCGTTGGCCAGTGGTGTTCGTATTCCGGGCTTAACATAATACAAGTTCAGATACCCCTCTTGATAAGGCACGCTCATGGCTACAGATGATTTTGGTCAAGGTAAGCGACCCAGTGCCATAATCAAAGTACACAACACAAAACATAACAGATCGTCGCGATGGTAGAAATTTGTATTACAACAAAAACAACAACAACAAAGAGGTGCGGCCACAAATCGTTTAAGCCAAAGTCAGTCGAGCAATTAAACTGTGCTCTATAAAAGTGCTACCACCTATAAAGATCTAAGACCAGAATTAGCCCAGTTAACTAAACAATGTCTTGCAAAGAACTGCTTGGCTTTGCAGACTTTGCACTCAACCTCTGTCAGTTTGCTCTGCTTCTGCTCCACACATGCTTCACTCTGCGCTCTGCGCTTTACCCAGCCGACCAAAATGTTCCAAGCAGGGACCGCAAATAATAATTATTTATCAATTTTAAAACTAAAAAAATCATAGTGAAAGAGAAATGGTACCGTTGATACCGTTGTCACATAAGCCATGCAAAGCTACCTTAATTTGTATTTTTTAAGTTATACACAAATTATTTTCTGAGTAAAAAGTAAAACTCAAGATATAATTTTTAAAACGCAATTTTTAAAATATAACTTATAACAGTTACGATCCCTGGTTGCAAGCATTAATCTTAGCGAACGTGCGATACACAAACATTCAGATGTGTGTCAGAATTTGGCTTTGCCTAAAGTTTATTTGAAGTTTCTTAATCCTGGTATGTCATCCTTTTTTTTGCTGTGCACTAACGTCTTATAGCGCGCGTAATCATTTTCAAGAAGGATGACGTTCTAGGTTAAAAACTCTGCTGTTCAGATGCTTTTTTGTTAGATTTGCCTTGCTCTCAAAGATATTTTTGTTAAATAGGCGAATTGCTTGAAATTCTGCATAAAAAGATATCTGGCATACCGAAAAATTGCTTTGTGTTGAAATTCGGTTGGAAGATATTTCAGGCGCACAACCGAAATTGTTTGAAATGCGTCAGTGTATCAAAAGACATATTCAGGTTTGTGCCAGAAATTTTTAGAGGGTTTTGCCATGAGTTTAATTTAAAGTCTCTGGGAAACATCTTTGTTCAATATGTAATTTGCATGATAGATTTGCAACGCTCTCAAAGTTGTTCTGGCAAAGCGACACATTCGTGGTTGTGCCAAATCTCTAAACGGTTTTGCCTAAAGACTTTTTCACTTCAAAAATCTGTCGTCCAGATGCCTTGTTTTAGACTTTCCACGCTCCCAAAACCATTTCTGACACATTGACGAATTGGTTTTTGGCTGAAATTCGGTTTCAAAATATACTTAGCATGCCGAAAAATTGCGATTGGGTTGAAAATTGGTTGAAAGAGATTTCAGGCACTCCAACGATTATTTAAGTGTCAGGCTTTGTCTCAAAATAATTATTGCCGTAAAAATACCAATATTCTTATTGGGGCAAATATAGTTTTGTATATTATGTCGACAAAAAAAAAATTTCACATATACTTTATATTCAATTAACTTATGTACAGTCAAACCTGCAAAGTAGGCCACCTCCTTAAATTGGACACTATTCAGCGAAACCAAAATAAATTAGTACGAAAACTCAAATTTTTACCTGCCTAACTTGCACTTGCATATCTTGTAAGTTGGCCACTTTTTGAGTGATTTTTTTTTTTAATGCAATTGAAACTGGAAAAGTTGTCCACCTTAAAACCACAGCAATTTTATGTATGAAAATACGAAGGCTGCATTCTGGAATCATAAAAATAATCCAAATCAATGGCGAAATATACAACTGAACGAAATTGGTTGCAGTAAATCCGTTGCTTGAAGAAATTTGAATGAAATCTTTCCAGATGGAAGAATTTTTTTGTCGAAAATCAAAAGAAAGAAAGCCGAAAGCTTATAAAGAAGCAAATTTAAAAGATTCTCTTAAGTTAGAATTACAACATTAGAATTTAAGTGAAATTTTGAATATAAACGAATGTACAGTACTCTTGAAAAAAAATTTGAAATTAAACTTTAATTTAAACATACACGATCGTGACTTTATGTGACAAGGATGGGAGTTTCAAAATAATCCCAATTTTGTTTATTTTATAAGCTTAACATGAGTCTACAGCTACTAGCTTAAATATTAGCATTTTTATAAAAAGTGAAATCGATCTTGATCATTTTTACACCACACAGGCACAGTAACACGGATAGACGAACATGGCCATATCGACTAGACTATTGTTACTGAGAACATGTGGTCTGCCACGCCTCCTTCTGCCTGTTACATACATTGCACAAATCTATAATAGCCTTTTACACTTTGTGTACAGTGTATAAAAATCTGTTATGTTAATATTAATTTGCTTACGCTAAATGAGACTTTCCGACCACTGTGCGTTTTATACAGAGATGCGTAGCTTGCGCATTTTTGGTCTATTGGGTTTCCATGCGCGCATGCGCACGCAACGCATTACAGTTAAAAGTTTTGCTGACTGCGACAGCAACGCCAACAGCAACAGCGACAGCGACGGCGACGGCGACTGCGATTGCGACTGAGGCGACAATGCCGCCCGTGCCATGCGGTTCAGTACAATTCGAACGCTCATTGAAAATGGTCTGCCAGCCGCGCATGCGCCAAGCGTCGTCGTAACAACCGCCTCGCCGTCAAAAGCAATCGCCAAAAGTCGCGCGTGTTCGCAAACAGTAACGAATTTGTTTTAATTTTTTGCGTGTGTGTTTTTTTTATTATTTTTTAATACTACAATATTGAAAGTTTAACGCTTTAAGAGCGAAAAAGCCGAATTCTTGTGCAGTGCCTACAGCTGGCTAGCCGTCTAGCAACGTTGAGTTTGAAAATGTAATTCATGAATATTTTTGTTTTATTTCTCTGTTTTGATAACACAACTATTTAATACTAGTTTTATGTAATCTATCGTTATAATAAACGATCTCTATAAATTTGGTATAGTGCAATTCTGTGTTTCAAATTTAAATGTTTTAACATGCATTTTGTAACAAATTTAATGTGGAAGTGAATGTTTGATTTCTTTTAGACGAACGGAGAACAATTGTCCTGACAGACATTATTTGTAAGCTCTCTTGAGCTGCTGGATTTTGGGCATTTGTTTTGGCAAAAAGTCAACATGGTTTTGATCAAAAGACTCTCATGAGTGCAGCTCTGAATGCCGCTCGCTGAATCTGTGAGGGAAAGCTGTTTGGCATAACAGGCTGTGCTCCGAAGAATCCTCGCACTACCTCGATTGTAGTCAGTGAGTGTCAGACTGCAGACTACACGATTTCATGAGATAACAGAGTTAGTCTATACTGAGCACCTGGGCATCGAGCTATCTAGAAACAGAGACTTTGCTGGTTTTCTTTTCACAGCCAATAGAGCCTGAGCCAATCATTTCTAGGAGAATCGGCAGAATAGATTGGAAATATAGTGATTCATACAAACAAAACCTGTAAGGAACGCTGGAAATCTTTCACCAAATGTCGCGTGACCAAACACTTTGTGAGGAAAACAAACTTACAGCATTCAGATAACTTTTTCGTCAGAATTGAAAAGATCAGCGAGCCATTTGGTTGGCTGTATAAGTGAGTGCTTCATAGAAACAAAATCTGTAAGGAAATGTGGCAACGCTTTGTGAAAAAATCCAACTCACAGCATCCAGATATCTTCTTCGTCAGAACTGAAAAGATCTTCGAGCCATTTGGTTGGCTAGATAAGTGAGTGGCTCATAGAAACAAAATCTGTAAGCAAGGGTGGAAACGCTTTGTGAAGAAAACCAAATCAAAGTATCCAGGTATTTTCTTCGTTACAATTGAAAAGATATGTGAGCCAAAATTGTTGGGTTAATCACGGCTCATAAGACGGGTCTCATTGACGAACGAAATTGCGTGGTCTGTTTTGAAGAGCACGGCCAAACAGAACTACTTCTGTATCATGTTGTGGTCTCTGCAAGGATATGAATGCGCATTTTGAAAAGTAAAATGCTACAAAGGGAGAGTCTACCTTGAGTATAGAACTTCTTACGAGAGTCAAAAAGATTTTATTGAAGGTCGTGGAACCGGCACTTCTCTATTTTCTTACGCTTTTTCTGATGTCAAATGAACTCTATCTCTCTTACAATTTCCTCTATGGCCGGAGTGCTAGTGATTAACTTTTCCACACATGTGGTGGTCCACAACAAATAGAAGTTTTTTTTTTTTTAGTTTAAGAAGCAAGAGTGTAAAATTGGTGTTTTTTTTGGCTAAATCCAAAGCTAGGAACAAAAGATATCTAATTGCATACAATTTGTTGAGTCACTTTTTGAATACAATATCGGGTAAATGCAACTCTGTAGGCAATGCACGAATGGTCTCCTACTTCGGTGTTGGCAAATACTGTTTCAAGCGTTTCACATGAAATTGAGGCGATTTGTGATCTATAAATGTACATCTCTTCTTTCAAATTAACAAAAACGAGAAAGTTAGGTGTGGTAACATCAGCTGATTTCGATTGTCATTCATAATCGGCTTTTTCGATATAAGAAGATTGGAACGCACGTTTGGCATCATTCTCATAAAAGGCGATTTGTGTTTTATCAATGTACATCTCTTCTTTCAAGTTAACATAAACGAGAAAGTTAGGTGTGGTAACATCAGCTGATTTCGATTGACATTCATAATCGCGCGTTAGGCGTAATTCTCGTGAAACTTATGCTCGCCGATTCTCCTATGTTCCTATGCTGCATTATAGGAGGAACTGAGTATACTCTGTTTTAAGACTTTCACAAAGAGTCATGAGCGATTTGTGCCAAAAATCTGCTTCATCGTCGTGAATGTACACTGCAGACAAGACAAAAGTGAGCCTGCATTTGCATTTTATGAGCTGGCCGGTTAGCATTTTGTAAGGGACAACTTTCGAAACGACCTTCACAGTCTTTCACCATGACGTAGAAGTGAACCCTGTGGTTGTCTCGGCATCGTACTGTATGGCTAGAATAACTTTGTTGTTCCGATGTTTACGTGATGCTAGAACACGCTCCGCGAAGTTTTTCGAATTCGAAATGAATTTCTTTTCTTTGGTTACTTTTCAACTCTTCGGTTTTCGTGCCGAAATTAAGTCTATTGTTTTCTGGAATAGCGCATATACTACTTTTTATGTGTGTATAGTATAAGGATATTCAATATCATAAGGATATTTGGTAGCCTTTCAGTGTTCTGCCAGAACATTACATTTTAGATTTCCAACACTCTCTAAGATATTTCTGCAACATTGTCGAATGGCTTTTCGACTGAAAATCTGCTTGAATCGATATCTTGCTTCTTAACAACAAATTGCGATTGGGTTGGAAGATATTTTAGGCACACCTTCTTATATCTATGTTGAGTTGGATTAGTACAGAAAAGCCGTACATGAAGAGTAGTGCTGTTCCGAAATTTGCTCTGCTTTCTCACTGCCGATGCAGTTAGAGAAGTCATTTCGTGACACAGGGTGAGGTTCGGAGTTTTGCTCCGAAAAGTAGCTTCACAATTAGACAGTCAAAAGCTGCAATTGAAAATGGTTTTTTTATGGCTTAGCGATTTGTGACGGCACATAGGATGTGGAAATTTTCTAAGCGAATTCCTTTGGAAAGATTTAATATCTATTCCGTCGACCTAAATGTTTTAATTTGATTCAGATTTCTCCTTCATAAATGACGTCACCATGATTTTTGAAATTGTGACTATCACGGAGAGAGGAATTTAAAATTTCAAAATTCATGGTGTTGTCATTTATGGACAGCGACGTAAGAGCTAAAAAATCTTCCCAATGGGCAGTAATGCGATCCTGTATCCACCTAGAAGCGACAATCTTCTTCTTGCCACCCAGCTAGAATGTGCTGCGAGTACTACAGGTACTCGACCTGGTGATGCCCAGCTTGCTTCAGCCTACAATGTCCGATAAGTAGACCTTTCAGAATTCTAATAGAGTTCTTTCCTAACTGCGATAGTTTTTGAAGCTGTTTAGGCTATAAGAGCCATGGAACAGTTTGGCCTCTCTGAGGCCTGCAGTGCTTTTACAGTTCGCGGCTCGTCTTAGTCTGTCCTCTTCGCTTAGCTGCTGCTTGATCGTGTGTCTGTCAATGCCACAAAGGTGCACTGGCCCTATCAGTGGGCTCGCAGAACATCTCTTGCCAGCTTATGCCCAAGTTCATTCCCGGGAATGTTGGTGTGACCAAGTGAGAGTGTGTTTCGTTGTCCCAGACGGTGCAGCTTCAATTGGAGTTTCTTATTCTGGTGCTAACAACGGCCCTTCTGGCGGCCTCACTCTCCGCTAGTGTTTTGGGCCGATCTTTTCTTTTCTCTTAGATGTTGGTTGACGTTGGCACAAAAGATATTTGGGCCGATTAGAGAGCTTGCAGCAAAGTCTCTTGCAAACTTGTCCGCAAGTTCATACCCGAGGATGTTGTTCATGTTCATTCCCAGTCCTATGCTTTCATATGTCACAGATTCGTTCGTGTACCAAACAATAGAGTGCCCTCCCATATCAGCTTCTCTAGGGTTGCGCAGCGTCTAGAGTTGTCCACCGCTTTAAAGTCTGTTAACAACAAAAACTAAGTTTATTTAAAATAAATAGCCAACATTTTTTGTGTATTTAACAAATTTGCAAATAAGTAACTCAAATTTTGTGTAGATTTCACAAAAAAAAGGTAACAATAAATAAAACAATTAAATGAATTACTAAAGTGCGCTTAAGCGAAATCTAAAAGACAATTATTTAAATAAGTAATTAAGACATAATGTTAAAAAAAAACCAAAAAAAAAAAAAAACGTATATGTTGCTATAATTTTTTG
The DNA here is from genome assembly GCA_035041775.1 of Chymomyza caudatula. NCBI lineage: Eukaryota > Metazoa > Arthropoda > Insecta > Diptera > Drosophilidae > Chymomyza > Chymomyza caudatula. Next base: position 955,977 of record JAWNKW010000150.1, read on the forward strand.
TGGTGGCACAGGTGAAAGTGTTAATAAAAATTGAAGTACAACAACAAGCAAGACACAAAAACAAAAAACGAGAAAAGGTATTTTTTTCTGTTTTTTGTTTTTTTTTTTGAAAAAGTCAACAAACAATAATTAAGTGTTATAAACGCAGCTGTTAAGGTAAAAAATCAATTGAAGCGGTAAAAGTTGTGCAAATAAGATATATAAAACAATAAAAGCAGCCAGAGAAACAAATCAATAAACAGTGCAAAACGTTAACTAGTAACAGCAACAACTACAACATTTGGTCAAAGCCAAGTTGGCCAAGTTAGTTGGCTTGCAGCTTGGCTCTGGCTTTGGCTCGCTTTGGTTCGGTTTGGTTCGGTTTGGTTTGGTTGCTTTTCCTGGCCGCCCAAAACAACATTCACTTGTCATATGCTGGACAGCTACTTGGCTTAAATAGAATTTTGCAACAACAGTTGTAAATTTGCGTTAGAGCCAGTTTTTAATATTGGATTAAAAAAAAAACTATATACTTTAACAACAAACAAAAGCATAGCAAAAGCGGCAATCGGCAATTTGCAGGCTGCAGGCTGGAAAAGCAGGAAAAACCAAGGCAGCCACAGCAACTACAATAACAACAACAACAAAAATTTGATGCAGACAGTCCCGACTGTGGAATACCCTGTACACTTTTTCTTTATAAACACTAAATACGGTAAAATGGGAACGAAAGCTTCCACTTTTATATGCCTGTAAAAGTTTTCCAATTGGGAAGCTATTATGGGGGCAAAAATTACTTTTATACTCGTAACTTCAGTATTCTTGGGCCAATGTCGTTGAATTTTGTAACATAAATCAAAAATAAATTGATAAATGTCTGTGGCAATTTTCAAGTCAAAATGTTGCGGAGTGTGGCAGTAATCAAGGTAAATCGTTTGCGGGTGAAGCGGGGGTTCTATTGAAAATAAAGTGGATGCAGTTTTCTCGGGTCCACACCAAATTTTGTAACTCTAGCTCACATGTATCCATATCTACACGTAGTGGAATTTTGGCACAGTTTATTGGCGAGGGGGGTGAAATTAGCATGTTTTTGACCATAACTTTTGATGTATTTAGCCGATTTCGATTATTTTTGAAACATGGATGCACATAACGATGACGCACAACTCTGACAAGTTTCGAGTTGATAGATTTCCCGTGTGGTGAGCGGGTTAGAGAATACCACCTCAGCAGGTCAAAGCTTGTCGTATGAGGCGACTAACAATGACACTGGGTTCTTTCGAAACCAGTAGAGCTACTCCAGGCCTTAAAGGGGTTGTGCGTAGGGTTTGGGACCCACCACATAAAACCACAATTCCAATAAAAGAATGTATTTACATCAGGCCGTAACCCGATAACGGGTTGTTATGGCCAGTTAAGAAGAAGAAGAAGAAGATTCAACGGCGGAAGGGGGTAAGATATGGACTTCGTTCGACAAACTCCCTCAGCCTTGATAAAATGCGCATCTTGTGGTAACATTTTTTTGCTCTAACTCTTATAGTGTCGGAGAAAGCTGATCCAACACGGACAGACGGACATGTCTATCGATTATTGCTTCTGATCATTTTTGCCCATGGAACTTATGGCCTGCCACGCCTACTTCTGCCTGTTACATACATTGCACAAATCTATAATACCCTTTTACACTTTGAGTGCAGGGTATAAACAGCACTTGTAACAAGTTGCAGTAAAAGTGTTGCGTCTCGCCTATTGCGCTCTCGCTCACGCCTAAACACTTTAATCGCCGCTTTTTTTCGTGAGCCGCTAATGAAGTGTAGCAAGTGATTTTTACTTGTCGCTGACTAATTGACAAAGTGAGAGCAGACAGAGAGAGAGACAGAGAGGGGGAGAGAGAGGGAGAGCGGGCAGCTTGAGCCGGTAAGAGTACGTGCGTCGCTTTCTCAACAAGACGTGCCGGAAATGGCCATGCAGCCGTAACTGAGTGACCTTCAGTTGTTACTCACGCTCAAGAAGTGGTGGCTCATAAAGCCGCTTAACCAAGTCAAGTTTGTGCCTTAAGTCTTTTGTTGTCAACAGCTACGCTTTGTCTTGGTCCCAAAACAATGAACCAATCAATCGGCGGCTTTACTGCCAACAAATGCTTGTAATTTTTTCGTCTAAGTTTGTCAGCTGTGCTATAGAAATTAGAGCTGCAAAGCCATCGATGTTTTTAAAGCAAAATATCGATACAATCGGAAACGATTTTGGGTTTTCTAGCACCGTTTTTTGAATTATTGCTATTTCAAAATATTTGAGTTTTCGAAAGTTGCGAAGTCAGCAAATTTCATATATCTTGGGAACTTTACTACCGATCGAGATGAATTGTAACTCAAATTGAAGATAACTTAATATAAAATTAATGTTTTTCAGACGGTTTTGGTTTAACTTGGCTCGATTGCAAGTTACAGGGCAATGAACTCAATTTTTTTTATTTAGTTATTAAAGAATATCGAAAAAATGCCACGATCGACCAAAAAATATAAAAACCCTGGAGTAAAACATACTTTTTCCAATAAATTTGGTGATTTCAAATCGAACCGTTTTGAGTTATCTAGAACGGTTTCCGAAATATCATTATTTAAAAATTCAAACTCAAATTACAGATTTCAAAAGTGGCTATGTCAGCAAATCTCATATTTCTTGAACAGTAACTTGAATTAAAGATACTTAAGTGTCGCTTCAATGATCCTCTGACAGTTCTGGTCAAAATATTTTTTGAATTTATGGCCTTGTAACTCGTAATCGAATCTACGATTACACTCGTACACCAAAACTATCTGGAACGGATTTAATCAATGGTCAATTACATTCAATTCAATTTATAGTTCATTTCAATCGGTAGTGAACTTCCCGAGATACCAAAACCAAAACCGTCTGAAAAACATTAATTTGATATTAAATTATCTTCAACATCAAATCTAAAATTGAAATTGCGATAATTTGAAAAAGGGTGCTACAAAATCCTAAATGGTTTCCGGATTCGAAATCAGCGACCCAAAATTTACCGGAAAAGGTATGTTTTAGTTATAGGCCTTCCATTGAGGTCAAATTTGTTGCATAGTGTTATAGTTTTCAGTATTTTTCCCGACAGATTCGTATAGTTGTTATTAGGAACTTTTTCTGTCTTCCTTTTGGCTTTAATATATATCATCTTTTGTTGCAGCTTTTAAATGATCATTATAATTGGAGATACGATTATCTGCAGAAATTTGATAGGTTGCGTCATTAAATAGATAGTGATAGAATCTAGACTCGTCTTTCAGAATACAAATTTCTTCAGCCGAAAAATGCTTAGGAGCCCTTGGCGTGTTCAACAGAAAAGCCGAAGTAAATTCTTTGTCACTATTCCAAGGTGTCGCTACTTCCTGAATCACACTATAGGGGTACCGCTTTTAAAGAGTGTAACTTTTCTTTTACTTTTGCTCAGAAATGGTGACAAAATTGTTAACTTAAAGCATTTTGGGCAATCAAGTTAATTGTGTGTGAAAAACATGGACAATTTTTAATTTCCAAAAGCTCACACGATTTTTCCATTGTTCAGTCATTGACAGCTACTATTAAAATGACCTTCTTAAAGACGTCCCACCCAATGAGAACTATGCACAATGTTTCGGATATATTATCAGCCGTATCGGCGTTTAAACCTTTTTAGTTAACAAAACTGCTTCTGAACATGACCCTTCATTTGACTTGGAGTTCCAACTAACGTTGGTAAAGGCAACATGCTTCATACTGTTCAAAGTTACCTCTAAGTGATCTTTCAAATCTTCATAGATTTTTTTTCCTAGTACCACCTAACGAAGATAAGTTTTGCTTTCCATCTTTTAATTTGCGCCTAAAATGCGAACTAGCTCTCTCTCTCCTCATCGTTGACAATTCTAAATGTCTACACTTCTAATGCAATTACAGTGGAGTCGCGATACAATGAACACTCGGTTATGAACACTCGTAAGAGTGAACAAATTATTTATTACATTGACTACTCTAAAAAATCGAAAAACCTAGTTTTTAACCAAAAACAGACCAAAATCTCAGCATTCTTTAAAAAACTTTAAACGTAATGCATTATGTTTTTCATTTATTGAATTTTATGTTATGCTTTTCAATCAAAATGAATTTTATGTACTAGATTAGTTAACTTATGCGATGATATATATTCATATATGTCATATGAAATATCATCCATGAAGGCAATTTTATGTTAAAATTAGAAATTGTTCTATTTTTTTTAAAATAAATAAAAAGATATCCCGACTAGATTTGTGCATAATGTTATTTAAACACATCATAAAATGTTCGAATCGATAGAGTAAATAAATTTGATATTGTGAACACCCTTGATTTTAATTAGTTCACAGTATCGCGACTGCAGTGTATATACATCACTGCTTTTGACGAGATCTATTTATCGAGCAAAGCGCACGTTACGCGAGTTCTGCATCTAAATATCCTCATGTAGGTGCTTCAGATGATCCATTTAGGTTTCTTGTCTTTCCACCAGTTTTATATTACTTATCCTCACTCTCAGCACTATACTTCATTGCCAACACTTAATAGCTATGTATTTTACTATTATCTTTGCATTGCAAGCTTTAAGAATAGGGCAAAAACATCGTTGGTTGCAAAAAAAACATCGATAGTAGCGAAAATTTAAAAACATCGATATTATCGATAGTACCATCGATTGTTTACCAGCTCTAATAGAAATCTCTGAACTTTGTGCGCTTGTTAGTTAGTTGCTTGCTTTTTGTTTAGGGGCTGCACAAAAATGACGTCACTAACATTTTTAAGCTTATCTCTCACGGGGGAAGGGACAAGATATCGACATGATTCGACAAACATGAAATTTTTGTGGTGTCTGAGATCTAGACGTTCATACGAAAGGATGGACAGACGGACATTGCTATATCGACTCGAATATTGCTCCTGATAATTTTTGCCTATGAAACATATGGTCTGCCACGCCTATTTCTGCCTGTTACATACATCAAACCTCAAACCCATAACTATACCTTTTACACGTTGTGTACAGGGTGTCACAACTGAGAGCATTCCTAGAAACTTCGAATGGAAAATCAACTGAATCCATTGCAGATAGAATTCACAGAGTATAAGCTGCTGTTATAAAAGCGAAAGCAAGATATTTGATGAGTCAATAATTTAAAATTTGATGCAAGATCTTTGATGGAGATATTTTAATTCGAAAGAAAAGTAAATATTGTATGAAAACATAAAGATTTTTTCCAGATGTCATTAACATTTTGACTGTGACGTCACGTCACGTCAACGCGTAAAACCCCGCACATTCTTCAAAAGAGTTTCAATAACTCTGTCATTGCTGTGGCTGTCAAGGCTTGATTTTGGATAAAAGACTTGAATTTGCGCAACATATTGGACGAAGGTTGCCATTGTGTGAGTCGGCTTTCCAGCAAATCTAAACTTGGTATTGGTCTCAGACGTTAAGTTTATGCTCAAAATCTGATGCGAGTCACGATGAAGCAGCTGGACTGGCAACTATCCAGCAATTCTTAGCTTAGTAATGGTCTCAGCACTTAGATTGCTGTCATCGTATATGGCCCACGAGCAGCAGGGTCCCCCACCCGGGGAAGAAACCTTATCCTATATAGCGAAAAACAACAAGTCTCTCTTTAGATTTATTATAAGCTGTTATAGGATAATTTGCAACAAAGGCAACGATCCTATATTTATTATTTAATATCCAAAGGAGGCCACAGATATATTGATATAATTTCAAGCAAAATGAATTCATTATTCCCAGGAGAACCAATAAACATAAGTTAAAGAAACTTCTCCCAAGTCTGCCCCTAGTTGGGAATCAAAGAGAGCAATACCTCTTGCCTCTGATGGCTCTTGGACTGACTCCAATGAAGAGTTCCTGGGCATCCTACTTAACAACAACTTTCCAGGCTGCACAATAGCTGCAGTTGGAGAGATCACGTCATTGGGCTACCTCTTAAATGATAGAAACATAAGCTGACAAACTAATTCCTGCCCAACTTCAATGAGCAGGTTCTGATGCCATAAAGTGGCTTCAAACTATTTATATGCATGTTCTGAAATCCGGCTTCAATCTAAAAAACTCTTCATATCAAGGTAATAAAAGCAGCTCACTCTACCTCAAAGGACTTTAGCCCAATTAGCCTCTCTTAGTTTCTGATCAAATCGCGGATGCTGTCTTCCATCTTCCCTAATTAAAGGTAGCTGAGGGATACCAACAGATTGGCCAATGGTTTGTTTGTGAGCATGCCCATTAAGAGGCTTAAGTTCAAGCACTTAGGGAATGCAATCGGCTAGCCTGAGATTGCCTAGTATGATTATGTCTAGGAGCAGCGTTCCTAAATAAACCATTTTTTCTGCTAGTTGCCGGCTTTTAAAAGGTCACTTTTGCATATGCTTGAAGCAGCATTTGGAACACTCTTGCGACGCTGAATGGGTACCTCCAAAATATGTGTCGCAAATCAGAACTAAACGCTAATTAACTCGATATTTTGATTGCTCAAATACCTTTTATATGAGCGCTTCCCAAGCAAATGTCGGAGGGAATCGCTTGTTTTTATTTAGGTTCATACATATTATTGGCTGGTTGTATTGACCATGGTAGAGAGTTTATATCTTTCTTTTGCACTGGCGTTATTGCTTGACGGAGCTTGAAATATATCATGCCCGTAAGCAGTGCATCGGAACCGGACTGATGCTGACGCCCCACTCTGGGAATCTCCAAATGATCGGCAATCGCCTGCAATCCACCTTTCAACTTTCTACATGGGTTTATCAAGTGTTTGATGTCGAAAATTTGTGGAAAGTAAGTGTGAAGAATTCCATAAAAATCTTTCTCATCGGCAGGCAGACTCTGATCCGTGAGCATCTTCAGCAGATAACCAAAATCGGAGCCGGAATGAAAACATATCCAGTTAACGTTCGCTGACAGCACCAGGCCCGAGGACATGAGTAGCTCGGCAAACTTAATGGTATCTATGCCGTCTTTTGCCAGCTTGTCAAATTCAATGCCCGAATTCTGAAGAAGCTCAATGGAGTCCTGCGCGTACAAGTCCTCACTGTGTGTGTGTGTGATACACATAGTATATTACAAATCAAACCTTTTTTTTCTTTTGCTTACCTTAAATCAAATTTGAAATTGAATTGCCAGGTGCAAGTGCCCGGAGGCGTCTGGCCCTCTACGTTCATGAAGCTGAGACCCAGCTGTATTATACGCAATAGATCAACATTACAACGTAAACGCTGATAATAATAGTCGGCCTTGGAGCGAAATTCACCTATGGGAAGCACCACGGTACCGGGAAATTCCGTGTCGATAGACACATAACGATAATTTTGTACGATTTTGCGAATCGTGAAGAATTCCTCTTCGAGGTTATGTTTCCAAACATTACGTATGTCATTACCTTTATTACTGGACGCGCCACAGTTTGAGGGCATTCCCTGAGCAGACTATAGTTTTATATAATTGGTATGTGAAGTTTGGTAGCTTACTTACCGTTTCTTGCTTCTCCATATGACCTACACTAAATTGAATGCTTATAGACAACAATTTTGAATATTGTTTGTTTATCTGTATTCGAAATGTCGATTGACTATTGATGCAAAGCAATCTTATTAGTAAAAAAAAAAAACCAAAACAATAAGCCCAGCACATTTATGGTCGAAATGATTGAAACATTGGGCATTATAAGGACTGCCACAGATAAATCGCTGGTAATTATTGATGAACTCGGACGTGGAACACCTACAAATGAGGGCTGCGGCATAGCCTGGTCTATTGCAGAACATTTGGCCAAGCAAACAAAATGCTTCACTCTCTTTGCCACACACTTCCATGAGATTACTAAGCTGGCCGATACCTTGTCAACCGTTAAGAACTGTCAAATGGCTGCTGTTGCCGATGCGGAAAACTTTACTTTGTTGTATCAAGTACATCCGGGCGTTATGGAGAAGAGTTTCAGAGAAGTTTACAATGAATTCGAGGATTTGTTGGATAAAATACAAGTTGCGCTTAAACAGTTGTCTACAGCCGGTAGTAATAAAGAAATCAATGTGGAGAACATTACTCAATTTGTTCCAAAAGTCAAATTATCTTCATAAAGAAAATGTAATAAAACATCACTGGCCATAACAGCACGTTAACTGCACTCCGTGATGCCAAGGATAGTTAGTGCGCTCTCTAGCTGGTTCTTCCAACGGAGACACGGCCTGGCCCTTGGTTGCCTTCCTTCAACAGCCACATTGAAGACCTTTCTCGCAGTTTCTTCGTCCATGGGCACAACATAGCCCGGTCAATATGTCAATGTACTCGTACAGCTAATATAGTCGTTGCTAACGAGCACAGGGCCATGAATCTTACGGAGTACTTTCCGCTCAAAGCACTCCAAGAGCATCTGCATTAAGACTTCGATAACTTTACGATTAGTTCTACTAAAGATGCCATTATTAGCAACATTACGAGCAACTGGACACTCTTATATTTTGATATGTATACATAGTGTAATCAAGGACGTTCTCCGTGTTTGTGCGCAAGCAATAGGATATATACGTCCCTCGCCGCTATCAGGTTAAGAGGGAGGTTCTTCTTCTTAACTGGCAATAACAAACCGCTTCCGGGTTACGACCTAATGCAGAGCACTTCTCCAGGCGTCCTGAGAGGCAGGTTGAGTATATTTCATTTCAACAAGAATTCGTCGAAGAACTCAGTTGTTTTGCCAGAAACTATCGATGAACTGATTGTGTAAGATTGTCAGGCGACATTCCGTGACATGAATCTGTTCATTCTGCTCATCCATTCTACCAGTATATTTGATATTTGCATAATTTGAGCATCGTTTAAAGATCGTAACAGTCGACGATTCTTGGATTTATGCGTATGAGCCCATAATGGAGCCCGTGGGGATCTTCGAAAAAGAGCTAAAAAGAAGAAGTTGTTCACAGACAAAACCATTCAGAGCAAATGATTGCCTGTTTTTTGTCTCAAAAACCGGACATGTAGAGTTAGGGAAACGTAAGACAGTCAATTTGTTAATGGTATACAACCTTTTGGTTGTCGAAAGTTTTCGGAAATTAAGGAAAACCGATCGCCACATTTAACCCTTCTCACAACAAGGCGAGCTTTCAAACAACGGCTCACACAAGTGAATTCTTGAGCATCCCAAAACATCGCATTAAAGGGTCATCCGGCGTTTAGTCCCGATTTGGCACCCAATGGTTGAGCACCTCAAGAAAAAGTGGATACATTCGGAGTGTCAAAAATGTTTTATATTAAAAAACAATAAAACCGTTTTTCATGAAGTACCTGTTCTCTTGTCCTCTCTTACCGAAATATAACAGAAAGCCAATGCATTGTGTTGTTTTTCTAAAAACGATCATTACATTAGTGCAAAATTTCTTTCTTAAGCTGAGGTAACTGATAGTTTTGAACATAATCCAAAAGTTCCAACTAATAAGTGGATCGTAGGATATTTTGATCCAAAAGCAAAGAATGAGCATGATTGCAACCATACAAAACCACAGCACAATCCCGAAAAGTACTGCAAAGCTTCACTGTATGTCTATCAAACTTCTTATGGACTGTTTCAGCTGCAAATCTATGTCTACTTCTATTACTGAAATGAAGCTTTGTGGCTGTACAAACCACCGTTATGGCTGTCATATAAATTATGTTGACTTTATGATTCTTAAAACTGTTCCAACCACTTTGTTGCCACTTTCTATTAAGCAAGCACAAAGAGCTGAAACCAATGAGGAAAAAAGCTAGAGGCGCGGTCATAACATTTGATGTTTTATGGCTGACACTTTGGCTTAAACATAAAACCGTTTTGCGCACTCAAGCTAAAATTTTACTTTTGTTTGACACACACATCAACCCAAACAAAAGGCGGTCTGTTTGAAGGTCACTTCAATTACAGCAGCATCCGTTCCGAGCACTTGAGTTATTTGATTAATAAACCTAAGTCTAAGTACACTGAGCAAAATACAAAGGAACTTCTATGCTTCAAAACGACACACTTTCGGAGCAACATTTAGGACTAAAAGCAATTCGAAGACTTAACTTGTTTGATACAATGTGGCTGCATAGGTTTAGGTTAGGAGTTGCATTTTCGAGGTGATTTCGATCACCCGAATACCGAGTACTGGAAAATCAAAAATCGACTACATTTGAATGATTTTATCAATTTTGATGTATGATATTTGATACTAACGGATAGTCAAGACGCCATAAGAGCGCTTGCAGGTACTAGAATAAGCTCTAAATTGGTTCGGGAAGCCCGGAAGGCGTAACAAACTTTCACTCAGCTGGGTCCCGGGTCACACTGAACCCTTTTGTGGCATAGGAAAGCATACCATTGGGCAGCTACTAAGAGAAGAGGAAAGAGCCAGACGGACCACGAATTGGACGGACACTCCGTGCCTCAGAGAGGTCAAATTACTCCTCAGCTCATATAACTTACATAGGTTAAAAAAAAAAAAAAAGTAAAACTAGAATTCTGTTTGCATTCTGACAGGTGTGCTTACTGGACACTGAAGGATGAAGAGTCACTTGCACAAGCTGGGCATCACTAGTTCCAGTAACTGCAGGTACTAGCTGAACTTAGTGCCCTGGCAAGGTGAAGGATGTCCCTTCTAGGGGGATGTAGAATATCGATGACCGATGTAGCCCAATTAGAACCATTCCAGATAAACAAATTTATCGTGGAGATAGGATGAGCAGGGGAGGTGTAAGCTAAGCAGGTCGCTCAATAGATCTCTAGATCGAGGTGCAATACTCCCCTATAATATTTTTATTATTATTATACATTTTGAAAGCAAACTAATAGTAAAATTGAGATCTCTATAAACTATTCTTGGTAAATCAGTAATCATCATTAGTTGGAACTGCTCTAGTCTCAAATGTACCGAACTGAACTGTTTCCGATGTATCCGTATATTTTTTGCGATTTCAACTGGTCCACAAACCAAATGCGCTCTTACTTTTCCAGCTCGAACCGAGTCGTGAGTTTCTTCCACATTTAGGTTTCTATTTAAAAAAAGTTTTACAAAAAGACAACTTTTTAACAAAAACTGCATAATTTCTTTAAAAAAAAAAAACTCTTCTGATGTCTCTCGACGGCTCGGCTAGGGCCATTGTCCTTCCCCGAGTTAGTTTTTGTACACAACGCCGAAATTTCAAATTCAATCAAATATTTGTTTCTTTTTTAGAACCGTCTTCTTCTCAAGAACTATGTTACGTTTGTCGTAACATCCACAATTTTCTTTCATTTTATACGTATAGATTAAAACTTTTTTCGAGTTAACAATTTGCAATTATTTCGGAGTAGGTTCTAGACCACTTGAGGAACATTTTTATAGTTAAAGTCGTTATCCCCAAATTTATAATATATCGAAAGTCGAAGACCTCAAATTTATACAGACGGATCGCTGACCATTTTCAGTATAAGCCCTCTTCTGCTTGTTGCATACACTGCGCACTTATACGAATACCGACAAGTTTCCGAATATTCGTTAAATTTTAATAAATAAGGTTTTTTCAGTATTCCGAACATTGCCGCTCATTTCCTTATGGAAAATTAACTTTTTTAAAGAAAGGAAAATGCTCCTATTTAGAGAACGAATATATGAAACCAACTTTTACCGAATAAGCGTTAAAAACCCGCTCCTTGAAATCTGAATAAAACCAACTCAATATAAGATTATTATGCTTGATAGAAGGATATTCAATTTTGTTTCTGCTGTATTATAGTCCACCTTTTTTCACTGTGTAGTCGTAGTAACTCTGCATTAGACCGATTTCTTAAACAATGGTTGTAAAGACAAGGAAAAAAAACCCCAACTACTGCAATTGGTGGCACATTGCCTAATGAGACGCATTATAGAGCAGTTTTTGTTGTTGTTGTGGCTAGCGAGAGGTCAAGTTGTGTATTAAAAGGTTCAGGGTTAAAATCATTGTGGGTCCATTCGAATTGAGCTGAATTCATTTTTATTATCGGTTGTAATGAACGACATTTAAGTGTTAACCGACAAACTAAGCTTAAAGTTAGTTAATGCATTTATCAGATCTCAAAGCTGCTAGCAATTAACAGATACTAACTGTTGGTCAGCAAAGTCTTCAAGGTAATATAAAGTGTGCACTCACAAAAGAACTTTGATCATGCATCAAGTGATCGGCAATTTGTCAGTTTTGAATGAACATAGTCAAAAAATCAAATTATGACAATAGTAAACAGCTGATGTTTCAAGGATCACTGATCAAATCAAGTGATCGTACTGTCTCTGTGAGCCATTCAAATTAACAATCAAGATGTCTGATCACTGTGTTTATGAAGCATTGATCAATGCTCAGCGATCAGTATTCCAATTTTTTAGTTTACATTTACACTTGGTCGATGATAAGACCAAGTGATGGTATTGACTCTATTGTACATTCGCAAAAACCACGATCACTTTACTATATGATTAAGACCACCAATCACTGCACATAGATCATTGATCAATACTCTGCGATGACATTCTTGTGAATTAAGTGATTATTTTCGCTTTAGTAAACCGCTGACGTTTCATGGATCACAGATCAAGTCATACCGTTTCTGAGCTTCATTCGTTGGAGTCATGATCACTAAAATGAATGATCAAGAGTTGAATGATTGCTCGCTTAGTGAGCATTGATCAGTGTCTGCTTTGTGGATCACTGATCAGACCAAGTGATTGTATTAATTCTGTAATCCATACGCAGAAATTATGATGACTAAATTTGATGATCAAGAACATAAAGCATCGATTATCGAACAATACTCGACGTTTAGTGATCAAATTGTCATGCAAATTAAATGTTTATTTTTGCACTTGCCAACATGTTATTTTGTGAATAACTGATCAAAATTAGTGATCGTACGCACTATGCGATCCATTCGTTGGAGTCATGATCAATAAATTTAATAATTAATTTGTATTTATGATGTATCGATCACCGATCAATGCTCAGATAACAATTTTTACAACTTAAGTATGATGGATCACCAAGTGATCGCACTGATTCTGTAATCTGTTTGCAGAAAGCTAAGCTAGTTGATCAATACATCTATCACGTTTTGATATAGAACTCTTATCATTGCATTTGAAAAGCATCGATCATTGATCAATACTCTGCAATTAGTGATCAAATTCTCTTGTGAATTCTGTGCCATTTTTAAGAAGTGATAAATACTGAATTTGAAAATCGAGATTTTCTTTCTTTTCAAGACTCATTTGCTTACCGATCAGTGTTATATGCTTTGTGGAGCCTTTTTCCTAGTTTCCCAAGCATATTATTGGACTTAAAAGTTAACCGAAACTTAATGCTACGTTATTAGTTACGTTAAACGGTTACTTTAATAGAATTCAGTGACACCAAAGACTTAAGTTCATAATTTTTATATTCATGGCTCAGTCCAAATGGTTTTCCACTTCCTCATTGCAGCTAAATCCAAGATGTCAAAGTTTGTAAACAATTTTAATTAAAAAAAAAAACAATAATAATAAACCAAATGAAAATGGGAAATGAGTGTAAAGTCTGAAAAAAAAACACAGAGTAAAAAACGAGCACAACAAATTTTTTGGTGGCAATAAAATCGGCTTAATTAGGTGAGTGACTTGGCCATCAGCAGCATTGAATATAATGACGACTTGCTCATATTGTTAATAGTAAATAGTTAATAGTAAATAATAATGCGATAACAAATGGCAAAAATTACTTAACAAATATTTAATTATTGCCACACAAACACATAAAGATACAAATGTATCTGTATCTGTAACTGTAACTAAGGCAATGACTGAGATTGACGCTTGAGCGATCGGAAAATGCACTCACGAAAGATTGGTTTACTTTTGTTGTTGTTGTTGCATTCGATGTAATTTAAGCAAATTATATATTTGTGATTTGATTATGGGAATTGTAACACGCACGCACATATTCAGTTTAGTTAGTAGAGCGTGTCAACGATTATGAAATAAATTTAAATATCTTTTCATTTTTCACTTACTTTCCCATATAAGTGGCTATAATAGAGCTGAACTAAAGATATTTAATATACGTCAAGTACAAGTTCGAGTTTTTCAATTGAAGCTGTTTTACATAAGATAAAAAGATAACGATGTTGATCTAGATATCTATGTATCTATCGGTGTATCTATGTATCTATCTATGAATCTAGCAATATTGCAGTTTATTAATTTAGCAATGTATCAATCTTTCATTATCTGATTCTATCAATATATGAATCTGTCAATCCATCAATCTGTCAATCCATCAATCTATCAATCCATCAATCTATAATTAGTTCAATCCATCCATTTGTCAATCCACCAGTTTATCCATCTATCATTGTATCAATCTATGAATCTGTCAATCCATCAGTTTATCCATCTATCAATCCATCAATCTATCATCTGTTAATCCTTCAATCTATCATACTATCAATCCATCAATTTATCATTAGATCCATCAATCGATCCATCTGTCAATAGACCAGTTTATCCATCTATCAATCTACCAATCTATCAATCTATCAACCTATCAATCTATCATCTGTCAATCCTTCAATCTATCAAACCATCAATCCGTCAATTTATCATAAGATCAATCCATCCATCCGTCAATTCACCAGTTTATCCATCTATCAATCTATCAATCTATCGATCTATCAAACCATCAATCCATCAATTTATTATTAGATCAATCCATCCATCTGTCAATCTACCAGTTTATCCATCTATCAACTTATCAGTCTATTAATCTATCAATCTTTTAATCTATCAATCTATTAATCTATCAATCTACCAATCTATCAATCGATGTGCGGTCTTTGCAAGGAAAAGAATGAGCGATATTCACGACTTCTCACGGTAGTCAGAGAGATATTGTGTTGAAGGGGGATCGCTGCATCAGTCTACTTTACTTCCTTGCTATTCTTCTCCTTTCAGCTGTCCTTTTCATTCTCCTAACTTTTTCTATCGGGTTTGAGTGCTAGGGACGGATCGACTTTTTTCGATGAATCTTATCCAAATAAATAAAAAAAAGCTTCTCGATTCGAAATTAGGAATCGAATTATTGGTGCCAAACTGCTGATGTATCTTTCAGATAAAAACTTCTATTATAATGTATTTACATAAAAATAAGTGTACATTTTGATGTCACCACTAACTGCAAATACGTGACGAACGATTTCAACCAAAAATTGTAGGGTAGGTTGGGGATGATCTGTAGATGGTTTTTGTGAAGTTTCGACGAAATCGGCTTGAACAATCTATATTTATAAAAATGAATTTTCTTTTTAATTAACCATAATGGAAAAGCGTTAAACTACAAAATAAAGAAAAACATACTATTATTTTTTCTGTATGTAGAGGTAGAGTTAGAGTTAGAGTGTGAGTTAGAGTTAGAGTCAGAGGTAGAGTTAGAGATAGAGGTAGAGGTAGAGGTAGAGGTAGAGGTAGAGGTAGAGGTAGAGGTAGAGGTAGAGGTAGAGTTTGAGTGTAAGTTTGAGTTAGAGGCAGAGGTAGAGTTTGAGTTAGAGGCAGAGGTAGAGGTAGAGCCAGAGTTAGGAGATGAGGATGAAGATAAGAAAGAGCATAGGAAGATATTGTGCATATGTGATTACATTGTCCCTGATACATACATACCATTAAATTATTGATGTCTTTTGAATGAGCAGCGGAACGCGAGGGTTGCTCATAAAAATGGAAACTTTTAAATTGGAAAATAATAAAAAACCAAACTTTAAAACTTGGCATCTTTAATTACCATTTAACTAGTTAGAGCTGTAAGAGGAAATTGTGTCAAGTTTTTATAATCTGAAGCTAACTTTAAAGCAAAGTATATCTACTTTGACGGCGATGTTATATATGTATGCATGTAACTGCCAAGTGATTTGCTCAAGCGACAGCAACAAACAACAAATTTCCGCCCAAGTGACAAAAAAAAAGTGCTTAATAATAAACTGAAATGAAATGCTTGACAAATTTTTGTCGAGACAACAACAACAATGGCAACAAGTGTACAAAACTGATTTTGCTATATAACAAAAAACCAGAAAATGTTCATGGCGGTAAAAATGAAATAACTCAAATTAAAAAAAAAAAGTGTAAAATAAATGCAGACTACTCAGTCAGTCGGTGTGTTTTTTTTTTTTGGTAGTTAGTTTGTTGTTAACTCTTGTGGTAGTTGTTGTTTTTGTTGTTCGAAAGTAATTGCACAAAGCAATAGGATTTATAGCTTATTTTATGACTTGTTGTTGTTGTTATATTTGCTAGGAGTTATGCAAACCGGCAAATAAAGCATAAAAGATGATTTTATGACCGACCTGATCAAACTCATACATAGTATACGATAGTTTTTGCAAGAGTCACTACGGCCGATAGTACGTGCTGTGACGAAAAACACGCTACTACTAAGCAAGCTGCAGCTAAGTAGCATATCAATACAGGCGGCAGTCCGTGCTGTGACGAAAGCGCGGACGAAAGTAATACAGCTCAGTAGCTCAGAGGCTTCGCTTCTGCAAACTTCTTATTCGTATCCATAACTCCATCTCCCTCTCTCGCCTTTCCGACTTCTACTTTCACTTCCACTCACTTTTTACTTACCGGTCTACTTCTTAGGGGCGAAGTGTATCTAACACCTCTTCTGCTACAAGGGCAGCAGCATCCTGTTGAAACACAACTCTATGACAAACACAAGATTCTAACCGCGTTTAAGGTGTCAAACATAGCCACCACGATACTTCCACAAGTGACCGACCTCAATGAGCGAAAATAACGACTCGGTTGGCTGCCCTTTTAGCCCCGAAGCGCTCGAATTTGGGGAATCCCTCCAGTTCTTGCAAAATGCCCGCAACTGGTTAGATTAGATTAGATTTGTGGCTCATCAGAGAGAGTAGGCAGCCTTGCCCATTGTGCCATGCCCGACAGAGGAAGTTAAGAGAGAGAAAGACAGTTGAAATAAGAGAAAGGGTGTAAAACAGAGTAGGCTTGCTATAAAGGCTCCCTATTGTCACAATCTTCCCGACACCCGTAGGAAGTCGTAAAGACTATGTAAGGGCAGAGTATGCACATCGCTCATGTTGAGTGTATCACTTCGTAAAATGCGCATCCGTGTTCTTGCAAATGCCGGACAGTAACATAAAAAGTGCTCCGTGGAGTCGGCTTCCTCAAGACAGGCTAAGCAAGTTGGGTCGTCAACGAGGTCCATGTTGGCGAGGTGTTGCCCAAATGTATTGTGATTAATCAAACCAGGGCTCGCAGATCTTTCCTCTTCTGATGAAGAAGATATCTGGATATCTTTTGGATTGGGTTCTTTTACGAAGTGTTTCGTTACGCGTCATCCAGTGGTGGATATCCAGCGTTCCTTACAGATATTGTCTATGTAGGCCGCTATCCATCCAACCAATTCAGCTGCGCTGACCGCAATTGGTTACCCACGTTCCTTTTGTGACGCTATCATCTCTTAACGCAGTCTTATTCTCTCTGCAGTCGTCGTCACTGCAGAAAAATTCCATACACCATTCTGCAGCGGCACTACAAGTCCATCCGGAAACCCTCGAACTAAGTGTCTAGTTGCCCAAACGTCTTGTATGCAGAAAAGCGTTTACCGTGGAATCCAGAGCGGGGACTAAAACCAAAGTCTCGCCGACTGTAGATGAAACTTGCGTCCGGGATAAAATGGTGTATCACACCTACGTGCAGGGCACCGTCATCCCATCTGTCCTGCCACGCACATAGTAACACTATCTGCAGCAACGCCATCTTTTGCTTGCAACCGAGACTAGTTAAGTCAGTACTATGTAGCAAGTCGTCTTCCTGCTGCTTAAGCTTCAATCTGTTCCAACCAGGCTCTGCATGACAATGATGGACATCATTCCACATGCATGAACCAAAACTGAAAGCCAGCTTTCATACTCTTTGACAGAGTATTATCACAAGCACTTGACGATTGATGATGTAAGCCATAGAGCCTGTAAACTTTACAAGATGATAACGAGCTATTTGCCGCATTTTGCGGAACAACATTTCACAGTCCATTGCAGCTCATTACCAATATGCAGCATAGCAGTAAGTAGTAGCTATAGCTGTATCTGTGCGTCCGTGTCCGCAGTTTCAACCCTTTCGTAGACTGACTTATCGAAGCGTTTAATTTTCACTTAATTGCCAGAGTTAAATCATAAACTTAATGAGTTGGCTTTACGAGCGTAGAAAGCGACGCTGCTGACGTCCAGCGGCGTTAACTTCCAGCTGCACGGCTGATCGATCTGTCCAAAACCTGGTTGGCTTACTGGCTAGCTTGTGGATTGTGTGACTTGACTGTTTGATGGCTGTTGCTGGCTGCTCTAGCTGGCGGATACGTCGCAAAGCCGTTAGCAAACCAAAAACAAAAAATAACAACTGTTAGATAATCTTGTCAAGAGGCAAAGCTGCAGCACAGCAGTTCATAAAATGACGCCAGTTATGGCGAAACTATGTGGATTGCACCAGTTGGCCAACTGCCAACGTGACGCGCATTCTAAATGGTTTTGCCAGTTTTGCTGGAATGTTCATTTGATTGGCCAACCTGTTACGAGATAAGGTTGCAGTTCCATGTTTCCACTGTTATCAACTAACCTTTGACTTTTTGCATCTTCTGTCTTTGCAGCCACCCAGCGATCATGCCAGCTGTGAGCCGGCAAGAGCATCGCGGGCTAAGCCAACGCCTAGCGCTATGTGTGCTGCTCCAGCTTATGCTCTGCAGCAGCTGTACGCAGGCGCTGCCCAACATTAAACAGCAGGCGCAAGGTGGTAGCGGCAATTACGTGCAGCAGCTGGACAAAAGCTTCTTTCAACCGCCAGAAATTGAACAGACCATTGACGAGGTGCAAAAGATACTGGCGAATGATCCAGCCTTGCCCAGGCTAACGCGGTAAGTTAGCTCATTTGGTACAAACTACTGTCACATGGACTTATTCCTGCTTTATCTACCTTCAGCGGTGAAATCGAGGAGCTCTATGAGAAGGTAACACGCGAGGAGTATGAGAAGAGCATAGAGGCTGGCGACATGAGCCGTGCAGACAGCATGCGTGCCCTGATGCTGGTGCTGCCCTTTAATACGGACAACAATACGGAAGAGAATCTGCAGGAGCTGTACACACGACAGCCTGTAACGCGCGTCATAGATGGCTATACGCCGCCGGAGCCCATTAAATTTCTAACGCCCGATCCCAATGCCATGCCGCGCAGCACTGTGCCAGGTGTCAATCCCGCCGTTGCAGCCACTACCTATAAGCCCACCTATAGCCTCAAAAAGCAGTTACCAGCAGCGCCACATCCCACTACCTATCATCCAGCGCCTGCGGTTATGTATCAAATGAAGCCCTCGCTGCCGGGACAGCTGAGCATGGATGGTTTTCAGCCAGTGACCCAACCCCTGCCCTATGCTTATGACTATCGAGCTGCTTTGGCTGCTGGGCCGCAAACAGTGCCAGTGCCACAACGCTTTAGCTCGCACTACAATGCGAAGAATGCAGAATTCCTGCGAAAGCCCAGACCACACACTAGCACTACCAGCACAGTGAAGCCTGTAGCGGATATACTCGAAAGTTTGGGCATTGTGGGTGGCGCCGGCGGTGGACAAACGCACAAACGCTATGCCATAGAGGATTACTATCCAGCTGAGAGCGCACCACAGCCTATTGTAGCTGATTTGGCGGATCTGCGTGGTTTGCAGGGTGCACGCATTAAGCCCGATGCCTACACCAACTTTAAGCCCTTAAATATAGGCGAGGAGCTGCGCGTCAAGCCCGAGGTGGAGGGTTATCTCACTCGCTTTGGCATAGTGAAAAAGTCTAGCAAGGCGTTAAAGAAGTCTCAGTCGCAGTCTCAGTTGGCCGCAACTGCAGAACCGCTTAGCGCTCAAACTGTGCTGTCTACGTCAAAGCTGCCGCCTCAGGGTAATGCAGAGCTGGCCAAGCTGCTTGAAAACCTGCAAGAACTGGAGCGACTGCAGGCCAAGGCACCAAAGCGTCCGGCCACAACGACGACGAGCACTAGCAGCACAACAACAACAACAACAACCACCAGCACCACCACGACCACAGCAGCGCCGCCCAAAGCCACACCCACACTGCTGCCCACAGCGCAGCTAATAACACATGGCGAACCACTGCTCATAGAACCCAAGAAGCCACGTCGCCGCATAGATCCCAACATAGACATAAACTTTGCCAATGCCGGCAATCAGCAGGCAAGCCAAAGCCCAACCGATGAGCTGTCCAAGCTGCTGGAGAATTTGCAAGAGCTGGAGAAGCTCAAGATCAAACCGGAACATGCCTTAAAAGTGGCCACGCCAACCACACAAACGCTGAGCAATCGTTTTAGTGCAACAGCTACAACAAGTACCACCAAGCGTCCTGCTGCAGCTGAGGCGCAGGAGCTGCAGCAGATATTAAGGCAGCTACAGCAGCTGGAACAGGCCAATGCGGCTAAAAAAGCAGCCACATCCACGACGTCAACAACGACAACACGCAAGCCTACGCGTACTCAAGGCCTGGGAAGTCTAAACGCACTTGGAGCCAACGATCTGGAGCAGCTGCAGCGCTTGTTTAGCGACGATCGCGAGCTGGAACGTTTGTATGAGCAGGCGCGTAATAGCAAAAAGCTGGCCAAGAGCACAGTGCCAACCACAACTACTACAACGACGAGTACTACGACAAGCACCACAGCAAAGCCCAGTGTGGATCTTAGCGAGCTGCAGGCCTATTTTGCGCAACTTGAGCGAGCTACCAAGCCACCGGCCACAGCAGCTCCCACTACAGTAGCCGCGACGACCACCACCAGCACTACAACCACGCGTCGTCCGCCCAAAACCAAACCGCCCGTGGATCATGCCCAATTTCAAGAGCTAATAACACGCGTGCAGCAACTGGAGCGTCTTAATCTGGCTAGTGCCGCACCCACCACGCCCACAGCTGATCTGGCCACCAGTTCGCTTGGCTTTACCACCCGCAATGTACTAGCACCAGCAGCAGCTGCGGCGCCAAGCTTGCCCAGCAATGACTTTGCGCAGCTGCAGCAGCTGGCGACTCACAAATTTGGAGCGCCAATAACACAAGCCATAGAAATATCCACAGCAGCCACAGCCTCCAAGCAACTACGCGCTGAACTGGAACTGTCCAATGAGACTGGCTCCAGCCTGCTGCCGGATGTTAAGCCGCAGGATTATGTGCAGTTGCAGAAACTGCTCAGCAAGGTACAGGAGCTAGAGCGCGTGCAACTGCAACCACAGCGCAAGAGCAACACTCACACTAAGCCAACACCCAACTCACAGCTGGTTACCGCCGCCTCGATACGCAACCAAAATGTTAAGAGTCTGACTGGCGCACATATTGTCTATGCGCAGCCGGCGGAGGATGCAGATTTGCGACTGGATTTGCCTGTCTATAGACAGCCAGTGCGAACAACGCCAGCAGCATTGGATCAGAGCTCCAGTGAGGAGCTGCGCGAGCTCGCCATGTCACAGCCAGCACATCCGCAGCGCGCAACAGACGATGACAAGCAGTTCGAACAGTATCACCAATTCTTCAGCAGCCTCGAGGACAATGGTGAGCGACAGAGCTATCAGAATATGCAGCCCATTTACAAGACAGTGGCAGCTGCTAAGCCAGCCTCGCCCACGCAGGCGCCCACGCCAGCGCCGCCACGTTTTGTGTCCGCTAAGCGCCCCAGCAGCACGCCCAAGTCACCCGCTGAAGATCTAGCCGAGCTGCAGAAGCTGCTATATAATGCACAGGAGCTGAAGAAGCTAGGTGTGGCGCTACCCAATGAACTTTCTCAGCAGCTTGAAACCAAGCTGCAGCACAGCAGCAGCAGCACTACCACCACCACCACCACCACCACCTCCACCACCACACCGGCTAGCATAACCAGCAGCAGTGAGCCAATACAAGCGCATGACTCCTCATCGCCAGCGGTCTTCTCGTTGACCACCGTTAAGCCCAGTGCGCCGCGTGAGCCACGTCCGCCCACTACCGAGAGCAACATAGAGCTGCCCGTCTTCAGTGCCACAAAGATTATAGAGGCGGCTATTAAACGTGCCGCCAATCGCATAGGAGTCTCCACAGAGCAGTCGCTGGGTGCAGGTTTCCGGCGACGCAGCGATGATGAGGCTGAACCGGCTGGTGACATGCAAACGGGTGTGCTAGATGGTGATCTAATGGCCGAGTTTAGTGAGATCAACTATCAGTTAGCGCTGCCGCCCAAGACGGCAGCAGCAGAACCGAAACCGGAGCCACTGGGTACGAATCTAAGCGAGCTGCAGCGTTTGATAAGCAACTTGCAGCAGCTGCAGCAGCTAAATGTGAGCCTTAACACACAGTCACAGGCTGATGCCAAATATTTGGAGAGCCTTAAGGAACTACAATTAGCTGGCAACGAGACGACCAAGGCGCGCAGACAAAGCACAGAAAGCACAACAACTATGCCCATGACAAGCACAACGACGTCGCTGACGCAATCGGAAGCAGATCCCAGCAGCACACAAGCACCTACAAAAATAAGTCTAAGTCTGGGTCTAAGCGATGAGGATACGAATGATGCGGCAGATAGCAGTAGTAGCAGCAGTACTAGTACCACTACGGAGGAGTCACGTAATGGCTCCTTGGACGATTTGGCCGACTCTTTTGGACCAGATCCCATTAGCGAAGAACCACCAGCGGCAAAGAAAAAGAATGGCTTCTACTTTCTAGCCGATTGGAATAGCTTCCTTGAGGTGGGCGATGGAGATGATCAGGTGGTGGTACGTTTAAGTCCCAAAATAGGCGATCCACGTAACTTTTATCCAGTGAAAACTCCCTGAAGAAGTTCAACTTGTGTCGCGCCCAAAGTGTACATAGTCGTTATTGTATTTATTTTAGTCACTGTTTTTTTTTCTCCCTCTTATTTAAATCCTTTTTTGTTGGCGCCATCTGCCGGCGTCTCAGTGTATTAGGCGTAGTCATAAGCTGGGCGTAGGCTGTAAGAGTCAATAAACAAACAAACAACAACAACAACGAGTCTTGGTTTATACTAATTCTAAAAGTCGAAAGCTAAATAAAAATTTCGCACATTTTACCATATATCAATAAAAGGTGTTTTTATTGTTGTGTGTATTATCAAATTTTGTCATATTTGTGGATCGAAAAAACCATGAAGAGATCGTAGCAGTACTACTTATTCCTAACAGATTTGGGTAGCAGCGTTGAACAAGTTCGATCAAAGTAATCCAAAGATCTTAAAAGTATAAGAGTTGAATTTTTGCCGTTATATTGAGTCGACTTGCTGAAATGCGGACATTCGCAAGACAGTGCATTCTCAATTTTGCCTACGAACTAGTCGGTCTAGGTGAGAGCGCAACACAAGCAGCCTTAAAAGTTCACCGCATTTCAACAACAATTTAGAATTTTTTAACTCTTTGCAACTAATCTTTGAAATGTTGTACTGTACATATTATTGATTCACCTAAACAGATATCACCTAGTTGTCGCGGTATGTTGCAATGTGCCGGGTTATGGCCTGACCTGATCTCTTCTCCAGGCGTCTCTGTTTTGCGCGCGCCTTCTCCAATCGGTGATACCAAAGTTAGCTACAGTAGTCACTACTTGATCCTTCCAGCGATGGCATGGTCTGCCCTTTCGTCGCCTAGCTTCAACAACCGCTTTGAAGACTGGATCGTAATTCGCTTGACTATGTCAATGTCGTCGTAGAGCTCAAAGATTGCGTCGTTTCATCGAATGTGGTAGTCGTTTCTAAAGCGTAAAGGACCAAAATTCTTACGGAGTACTTTCCGCTCATAGACTCCAAGGGCATTTTCATCAGACTGCGCCATCACCCTGGCTTCAGCGCCACAAAGCAAAACGGGAAGGATGAGCGTCTTATAGAGTGTTAATTTCGCCTGTCGGGAGTGGTCTTTAATACTCATGCCTCATCTATTGGCAAGAGTGATTCTACGCTTCATCTCCATGCTGACATCGTTTTTCATCGTGACGGTGTTGCCAAGGTACACTATGCTACAATTGATCCGAAATTTGATCATCGTAAAACAGTTCAGAAGATACTCCTATGTGACGAAAAGGAAGACGACTACCAAAATAAGGATGAATACTGTTGAAAATACCTGAATATAATGAGATGAGTACATTTCACTGAACTGCACTGAAAACCAAACGATTAAAACTTTAAAAGTACATTAAGTGGACAACCGAAATCCAACCGTATTAGCAAAGTTCATCGCGATAGGGTTAAGATGTATTGAACTATCTTCACTCTAATTGTAATTATCAATTAAAAATACGGAAAAATACATATTTTAAACTGAAATGCAATCAATCATTACATTTGGTTTGTTGTTGGTTTATAATCTAACAATTTTTAGAATAAAAAAGCTAGGTGACACGTTTTTAGAAGTAGTGCAAAAGTGAAAAAATTTTGTTTGAAAGGTTTGCCATTGTTTTCATAATAGTTCCGAATAGATGTATAAATTCTTCTTTGCCGCGACAGTTATAAATATAAATGAATATTTGATTGTTTACCTTTCAGAAAATTTATTTAAAGTTTGCTCTTCTTGTTGGCATGTTTCAAGTGTGTAACATTCGTTTAAACATTAATATATAAGTATATATATATAAAACATTAAACTAACAGATTCATATATGGAACGTATTCGATACTTTTTTAACGCTAATTTCAATTACATTTTAGCCAGGGCTCAAAGAGTCCCACAACAACCAGCTCATAGAAGGTGACATGTCTAGCTTGTGCCACGCCCAGTGCATAGAATCTGCCCGGTGGCCTAGTCAAAGGCAAACGTATACTGATTAGCTCTATAACTTCCGACTCGACCTGGAAGTGCGCAAATGGCGCAAATCCCTGTACACCGCGATAGATATAAACGCGTATGTCGCAACAGCCCTCGACAAAGGCGAGCAGCGTCTCGTCGCGCACGCGCAATTCAGTCAGCTGGCGTGCCGTAGGTTGCGTGGCCAAGGATTGGAACAGCGTGCCGTTGGAGTAGTGCAGCTGTATGAGCGCAGTGGGCGCCAGTGCGGGAACGCCCACTATGCTTAGACGCGCATACAACAATCTGTTGCAGCTGGAGGCGCCCACACATAGCCGTAGCGTGGACACAGGGCGTGCGTTGTGCGGCGTGCTCCAAGATAGGCTTGTTTCGCTGCTAGCCGCCGCCGACATTGGTTCTTTGTTTTGCTCCAAGAGCTGCTGCATATGCTGTTGCAGCTGACGCAATCTAGTAATTACAGCGTGCAGTTGCGACGTGTAGTCATCCTTTGGCGTTTTGCTATAAGCCAAGAGCAGCACATCATGCACGGTGCTGCCCAAGCTTTGCTTTAAAGTCAGACTTAACTCATGCGCATGCGTATCGTTCTCGTGGAGCTGCTCATGCAACGCATCCAGTTCCAATAGAGCTGGCCATATAAGCTGTACGCTGCGTGCGGCCAGCACACGCGCCGGATTATCCGGTAGAGGTAGCTGCTCTGGCGCCAAATCTGCCAATTGATATACCTGCTGCCGCTGCTTTTGCATCCTGTGCATTAGCTCTATAAAGTCTTCCACGAGCTGCTCATCAAAGAGATCACTTTCGGGTATGCTCAGTTGTGTGATGTTTACCTCCGTGTGCAGGCGATAATTTAGTTGCTGCAGCGCGGGCTCCACCAGCGATCGATATTCCGCATAGCTGAGCTGCTGCCGCTTGCTGCCCAAAAGTGGACTTAGTATGGAATCTGTATTGGGCCGCTTTAAGAACCTGATGTCCTGTTGATAGCTCAGAAGCGGCTGCTCTTGCTGCGCCTGACGCTGCTTATGCAAACGTTTAAGCATTTTAGATGTCAGTGGCATAGCCTCTATGCGCTGAGCTGCAGCACGCCAAGTTTGCAGTTTAGCCAAACCGCTGCAATTCCAGCGCGTGTAGTCCTCATTTGCGTCCAGCTCATAGCTTGTCATAAAGTGAAATTGCCAAGGATCTTTGGCAGCACGTGACAGCTGCAACGCCACCACATCGTCCACAGGGCCACTCTCAAAGCCACCCACATTTGTATAGAGTGAACCGTCCCAGCGATAGACGCGTGTCCAGCAGCCTTGTTCGTTGATCAGCAAATAGTTTTGCTTAGGCGCTGTATTCGTTTGCAGCGCAAAGATGCGACGTATGTCGGCCTGCTGCGTCGTCTGCGACAGCGTAAAGCGATGCTCCAAACTCTTGACATGGTAGGGCAACTGCAGCCAGCGGAAAACGCTGCCAAAGCGCTGACACAGCGTTTGGTAATTGTCGTCAATACTTGCCACTTGCCGTCGGTACAGGCTGTGTGACGCAAAGCTGGGATTTGGCTGCTTTAGACGCAGATTTCTTACGCTCCAGTTGCTGCTTATAACCTGCACTGGACGTGCTTGCGTCCAGAGACTGCGTTCATACCAGGCGCCAAAATGAAAGCCTGATATGTGATGTTCTGTGTGCAGTTGAGGCGTGTGCAATGCGGCAAAGTAAAGCGGCGACTCCAAGACCATATGATTCTCGCATAAACTGACGACATTGCTCAGATTTTGATTGGCATCGCCATTGATAGGCATGGTTGCATTGAGCATGCCATTTACATATAAAGAGCGCATAATAAGCGGCGTTTCCACACGCTGACTCTCACCTGCATTGATCTGTAAATAGCATACAGTGATTAAGAAAGTCGCATATTAAATCTATGTAGCTAAATGCTTACCAGCAAGGTGTTGGAGTACTCCTCCAGCAGATTGACTTTGTTCACCAAACCGTTGACGTGTAAATCACCAGCTAAATGCATATCTTCCATGTACAGCAGCGAACTGATATTCTGTTCCGTGTGCAATGTGATGACGCGCGATAAGTCTAGATCATTAACGTAGCTCACCTGAAGAGCATTGTTGTCCAAGGCACCAGGTGCGAACCATAAACGTTCTGCAAGAAAGAATTGAATTATAGTTTAAAACAGAGTTTGCTACAAAGGCTTCGCTGGCACACAAATCTAAATGCATTCCTAATTTCCGAAACTTAAACTCGATGAACAAACGGACTATAATCAATGACAGACAGACAGACAGGCGAGTAATTACATTGGAACGTTATAGACTACATTTTTTGGAAATCCGTTTTCACAAGTATTTATACCTTAATATTAATTTTCCCATAATACTTTATCGTTCCTATGCTATTCCCTGCTTGCCTTAAAATCTCATTAAGCATATTACTCACGTTCCGCTTGCCAAGGTTGATCCACGCGCACGGTCTCCTGCAGCCATTCGCTAACATTACAGCCATTGAGTTGAGCCTGTTCCAGCACCAGCTGACGCACACTTAGGTCATATAGCTGCACGTCTGCCTGAAAGCTCACAGGTGCGTGCAACAGCACTGGCTCTGCAGCAGCATCTATAAAGATTAGTTGTGGCAACAGTTCATCCAAATTTAGTCCATTTAGTTCTGCAATCTTAGCGCCTGACGTTATGCTCACACGACCCGTAAATCGTTGGTGTCCTTGTAGTTTCAGCAAGGGTTGCTCTTTATACAGCAGTTCTTCAAAGAATTGAGCTAAAGGCTGCTCGCTGCGATTGCCAAAGTGTCCCAGCACGGTAAGATCCTGCAATTGCTGCTGCTGCGGCATTTTTATCAAACCACGATGTATGAACACGCCTGTTTTCTCATCATAGCGCAAACGCTGCTGCACTTGCTGCCAATCCAGCTCGTTAAGTTTACCTTTTAGCTCCAGCTTACCCACATGCAGGTTTCCAGCTATGCTAAGCGTGCCAGCAAACTCATTGGGTGCCAATTTGTTGGCCAAACGCTTGAAAGGCACGCCGTTCAGCGCATCCAGCTGCAAGGCGCCTAGCACACGCACGGGTTGTAGAAATATCTTAGGTGCCACAATGACAATGTGCTCTGGACTGCGAAACACTATGTCTGCCAAAAGTTCCGGCAATAGGTGTTCATTATAGGTACCCAGCACATTGAGATTGCCAGCAAAAATAGGTGGCTGCTCAAAGGACCAGCGCGTGCGCAGCTGATTGTCTCGATTCAGCCAAACCACCTGTTGTTTCAGTTGTTCTAAATGCTGTCCGTTGAGCTGATCAGCCAACTGTACGTCACCGTTTATGGCAATGCGTGCCACTTGCACCTGACCGGCCAATATAAGTAGTGGCAGCTCATCCAGCTGCTGTAGAAAGTTTAGCACAAGACCAGCATTGAGACCATGCAAGCGCGCCGCCTGAACACCTTGCGGCAAGATGAGCTCTTGCACATACACATTGCCTGTCCAGCGTGGCGCTCTCAACAACTGACTGAGATTATGTCCATTAAAGCGGCCATTGCCTGTTATATCGTGTGTCACATCGATGACATGCGCTTCCAGGCGCTCAAAGCTTGCAGCATTCAGATAAAGCGGTTCATCCAATGTCTGATAATCCTGGGACAGCTCATTGTCGTTTAAACTGCGTGCTACATGCAATGTGGCATTGGGCAGCACTTGCAGCTGCTCGCTCTGCATAAAATACAGCTGCGTATTGGGTGCAAACAATGGTGCATCAATGCGTAGTGACTCCGCTAGGAGTTGCTGCAGGTTGACATCATCATAGCTGCCATTAAGCCAAAGATCATGGAAATAAACATAGCCATTAAGACTGCTCAAATTGTACAGAGTTTGACTGGTATGCTTGGTTACAAAGTCTTCGATAGCTATGCCATTGATAGCGCCATCCAGCACGTGTGTATCCACGGGTAGCGTAAGATTTGCAAAGTGTTTAGCTGAAGGTATGAGCAATTCCATATTTGGATCAAGCGGCCGTTGTGCAATATCTCCAATGAGCGACTCAAAGCTATCATTATCCAGCTGGCCACGCAACAGTAACGGTCCATTGATGATGAGTTCCTCAAAGTGACAGGCAGCGGGTATCAGATGGGACTCGGCTAGTGTGGGGTTAAGCGGCGCCTCCTCGAACTGTCGGCCATGTGCGCTGCCATTGAGCTGGGAATAAAAATGCTATTAAGTCATTGGAGTAATTTTAGATAAATAGAGCAATCAGCACAGCATTTCACATGTCTAATCTGCATATTCAGATGATTTTGAAATTTGAACCAGAGAGACCGAAACAAATCTATTCTTTTTCAGTTCTATATCGAAATGGTACATTAACTTTACGAAAGTATTTACGAGCATAACAAAGATGCAAAATGGACCAGCAAAATTCTCTCGGATTGGTTTCGTACCAATCGTTTAATTTTTCCCTAAAACTGAAAAGCTTGACCGATGACATGGCGAAATCTTTATCCTAGATAATTGGAAAGCGTGTACGTGAAAGTTTGTTTTTCAATGAGATGCATCTATATCTATATAGTATAGCGGAGCGTCGCTCGAGTTACCTACCAATTTCATCGTCTAACTTAGTTTAGTGCAAATCCGCACGTCTTAATGATACATTGCGGGATACTACCCTACATCACGAGAACGGTTCGTGCATAATTTGAAAATGTTTGAAGTTAGCTTTAACAGAAATATCTTAAAGGAGTTTGGAATGCCGAAGTGCAGGTTAACAGAATTCTAAAACAAAATACACTTTTTTCGAAAACTTTCAATTCGACATGTTCCCTTTTCGTTAAGTATAAAAAATTTACTACCTTCAGCTCTTCGGATACCTCCAGCTGCGTAAAGGTAACCAGACCTGGCCAATCCTGCGCGTCACTGAGAGTAATAGCATCCAAAGGATTGACGCCATTGATGGTGCCCAAGGTGTCCACAGCATTGACAGCTAAATATATAGTAAAAAAAAAATTAGCATAAAAGTCTTAAGCAGTTATATTTTCATTACATACATAAAGTCTGCGTAAATTGTTTTGTTGCCTGGACAATGCTTGTAGTGTTTGCCTGGGACCAGAGATAGTCGCTGGGAAAGCTTAACTGATTCAGTGTGCTTAGCTCTAATGTTTGCTCGAAAATAATTTCCTGCAATCGAGAAGTTAAAGGCATTAGTTGTAGGAGAGTAAGTCAAAACAGGAATCCATCTACGCATCTACCGTAAATCGGTTTCGAACCGATTCGTTCAGTGCCAGTGAAATTTTGGTCATATTTGTTGGTGTTTACAAGTTTTTGTTCAATATTTCCGAACTTATTGCAACTTACACCCTCAATATCCAGTTTAGATAGACCCAACGGCTGATTGCGCCACACCAGCTGCTGCTGCAGCTGTGTCCAGGGCACGCCATTGATATAATGACAGTTAAGATCATCAGCCAACTCAAGCAATGGAATATCGTTTGTAGCTGCTGTTTCTCTGGACATTCTTATAGCTGGCGCCTGGAGCAGCTCCAGCTGCTCCACATTGAGCGTGCCATTAAATGCAATACTGCCGTTTTGAACATAGAAAGGTTGATGATTAAGCTTGTCCATGGTCAGCACATCAACTTCGACCGTATCGAAGTCAAGCTGCTCATAGTCATAGCGCTGCAATTGTGGCTGACGCTTGGCACGTGGCATGCCAGCGCCACCTAGCAGTTCGCGTTCCAGTACGCGTATATCCTGCACCACACGGTGCATATCCGTCTGTGTATCCGTTGGCGTCCAAGGCACATTGTTAATAAGCAGCGTTTTTATCGCTGCTCCGCTATTGATAAGCGTGGGCGTTGTTATGTGCTCGTAAACATTACTTGTTTGAGCGGGCGATGATAGCTGTTGCTCGGCTAGCTGCACTAGCTCATCCTGTTCGGCCACCCAATTCTGCATAAATTTGTAGATTTCCTGAAGATCTTGTAGTTCGGAGTTGCGTGGCAGCAGCTCCGTGTGCAATCTAAACAGACCCGACTCCGCCTTGTACCTGGGCACCAGTAGTAGAGGCATCTCAGCCTGACGCAACAGCGCAGCACCAAGCAGGCCCGCCTCACGCTCCACATCCAGCATGCAAGCTACGCCGTGCACTATGTGGCCGTCTAGCTCGCAAGGAGCGGGCACACTGGCCTCAAATGCTTCACCATTCCAGACGAGCGTTTCCAGCACAATAACAGCGTGTGTATCAAACACCACACGATGCTGCACCAGCAGCAAAAGATCATCGCGATAGGTGCGCACTGGCACGGGCAGAAAAAGCTCCACCAGACCAAAATTCTGGCCCAATATGGTTTTGGGCAGCAGCTGCCCCTGTACATAGAGCAATATTTGTGGACGTTGGCCGCCCAGCGCCAGGTAACTGCGTCCGCCCATTTGAAAGGCAGAAATGTGACTAATTTTAGGTGAATCCAGTGTGTGGCGTTTTTGCAAATGCAGTCCCGTATCGCTAAGAAACTCCCGCGGATTATAGGAATAGACATGTGTCTCATTTAGCTGCGCTACAGCCAGCAATAGATCACGTCCGGTGTCTAGCACAGCTAAGGCGGAACAGGCATGCCTTAAACGCAAATGCTGCGCAATCCAGAACTCTTGTGTGGCCAAATTATAAGCATAAATGCTGATAGATTGATTGCTGGACACGACCAGATATTCGCGATCCTCTAGGCTAAATGGTGTTATGTCTGTAACAAAACTGCCCAAATGCCAGGTCCATGTGAGCGCATAGTTGCTTGCGTTTGCTTCAATGCGATACCAAAGCAGCTGCGACTGCATGGCCACCAAAATCAAACCCTCCTTCAGCTCTGTAACACTGTTCCAACGTTCATAGACCTGCATGGTTGTTATAATGCCAGGCATTGGCAGCAGCTGACTCATTTTGTAGGCTTCTGTGTTGTTCTTGTCGTGCTGCACCAACAGCAGATCGCCCAACCGGCGACCTATAAAGTAGGAACTGCCATTGTGCTGCACATAAGCCCACTGCTCCACATCGGCACCTAACGTAAACGAGAAATCCTCTACGATGCGCGTAAGCACAAGCATTTCACGTGTGCGTCGCTTGGACAGCTCCAAGCTTTGCAATTGCATTAAATCTACGGCATCCTCCGTGGCAGTGGAGTCCACAACATTGGGTTCGCTGGCGCTGCTTGGAGTGGCGCCATGCAACACGCCGCCTACGCTGGGTGCCGCTTTTACGTTGCCGTGCTTCATAAGCGCCTCCTCTAGATTGCGCACATCCTGCGCATTGCCTTGTCCAGCAGAAGCATAGCTGTTACTGGCCACTGCCTGATTTATGGCGCTGACTGGAGTGGCACCATGCAACACGCCACCTACGCTTGGTGCCACTTTCGTATTGGCGTGCTGCATGAGCGCCTCCTCCAGATTGCGCACATCCTGAGCATTGCCTTTTCCAGCTGGAGCATAGCTGTTACTGGCCACTGCCTGATTTATCTCAGAACGCAGTGCAGAAGTCTCGCTGAGCGATTTTTCGTTTACAATGACTTTACTGGCTGGCGCAGAGTGTGGCGAGAATTTTGCCGTCCACTTGGGCTGTACAATGACGCCGTGCTGCAAAATGAAATGTATTTCTTAGTTAATTATAAATTTTGGCGCCACCAACTTACCGCCAGCTGTTCCTCGCCAGCCTCGAAGGCCTCGTTAAGCTCGCCACGCAGCTTCTCTATCTCAGCACGTTGTGCGGAGCTGCTCTTCATGCGGCTGCTGCGTTGAGCCTGGCCGCAACCTAGGCACAATAATATAAGTAGCCAGCGTATTGCATACAATCTTAACCACATATTACAATTATTTCACAGATAACAAATTAATACACGACGGCAACAGAAAAAAACCACACGTTGCAAAAATTATTTCGCACAATTTACGAATTTACCGTTGCTCTGTTATATTTCGCTTTGCTTAACATTGAAAGTACTGCCAGCAGGTTTGAAAAAAAATACTACAGGAGTTGAAGTAAAGAGCTTGGAACTAGTTCAAACGAACTTCTCTTTATTAAACTGCTGAGCTATCAGCCCGTTGAATTTGAAATCTTTCGCTGAATCTCTCGTTGTGTAGCAGTGCTAGCGATATAGACGGCGATTGCGGAAACTCTTTGCAAATTATTAATTAAATTGATTGAAATTTTTATAGCTATAAATATATAAATGTGATTGAAACCTAAAACGAATATGAGTTTCATGGAAATCGAGCTCACGAAATTTGTTTACGCAGTGCGCACCTAAGATTTTTAGCACTTGAAAACAAGTTACGCTGAATGTAAAATAATCATACTACATATAAAAGAAATAATAGAAGCGATACATTTAAAATGTCCATCGTTGAAATTATAAATAATGGCCGTTTAGAGTGAAGGCAGCTTCCGAAGATAGCGAGTCTTACTAAATTACTAAATTTAAGACAATTAAATGAATATATTCAAGCATTTGGTTTGACATTTATTCAAATTTAGACCTGGTTGTTGATATTTTTTTGAGCTGATTTGCAAATGCAATAAGAACAGAACGAACTAAATAGACGAGAATCAAAGATATAGCTTGCAATATGTGCAAGAACGAATTTCAACCCAAAGGCAATCTGTCGGTTTGGTAGAAATCTCCACATACGTAATTTCATAAATTTTGGTATTGCTATTTTTTGCACGCATAAAACAAATTAATTGATTGCTAAATTTAGTAAAATTACGTTGTTATATTAATAAACTGCATCAAAATATGTAGCTTAATTAATTGTTTTTGTTAATAACTGAAGCAGTGAAATAGGTGCTTATGAAGTCATTTTATCCTTACAAACCAGTAAAAATTTAGGCCTGCCTTTTAAACCAGCTCCTAACAGCAAAGAAAAAACTCCGCCATGGACAGACATCTCAGCCATGCTAAACTTCTCGCTTCATGATCTCCCAAAAGCCAATACTCCACCCGAAGTAGACAGGAAAAATTTCCTAGAAATTAAACACTCTCTTCCTTTTTATACATTTATATATACTGATGGGTCGAAATATGACTTCGCTAGTTCATTTAGTATATCCTCGAATAACCTTTCAATAAAAAAACTTCTCCCATACTATAGCTCCCTTTACTTCGCAGAAATCATAGTAATACATAAAGCAGCATTTATAGCTAAGCAAAATAAAACCAAAATCGTAATCTGTAAAGACTCACTTTCAGCCCTGCAATCTATAGCCAACTTATCAAACCAAACATACTATCCCTTACAAATTATGAGTTCCGGGACATTGCCACATAGCAGGCAATGAAGAAGCAGACTCAGAAGCCAAATCAGCTTTTAAATACCCATCTATATTCACTAATAATCATAATATAACAGACATTACGAAATACATAAAAAAAAAACACTATAGACAAAAACTAAATTCCATCATCACTCAGAACAACATACACTACCAATCGTTTAATGTGCATAAAAGCTCTTTATTTGACTATAGTCATTTGCAATCAATCCTCGGCTTGCAACGGCGAGTATTATCAAAGATAATCAAACTCCGCCTCGGACACACCAATCTCAGCCACAGCCACCTTTTCAATCAACCTACTACTTCATCCAATCTCTGTCAATTCTCCTGTCAGTAAAACACCTTCTTATAGACTGCAAAAACTTTCAAAGATACAGAAATAAACATTTTCCTTCATCCAACCCAATGAATGAAACTAACAATGAAACCAATCTTTTTAAAACCATTCTCTTCTTAAAAGATTCAAAACTGTTAGAACTAATTTAAAGCTATTATATTAAAAAAAAAAATTAAATAAATTTACTATAGATATAATTAACCGTAGCAATGTAAATATAATTAATAAATAACTATTTATTACTAATCAAATAATTAGCTGTAATAAATGTAAATATCTAAATAATAATATAAATAAGCTTAAGGCCATATAGCTATAGCGTAGTTTCTTAAGTTTTTTTGCAATTTTTACATTGCACTGAAGCTGTTTGTAAATAAATAAATAAATATTAGAGAAGGTATTGCTGCCGCCATAAATATAGCTGCATATAAAGGTAGCTTTTAATTAAAAATAGCTTGTAGTTTTAATATAAGTAAAAAAAATTCAAACGAATAAGAATAACGATTCGCTCTAAGCGGCAACGATTATTGCGCTCAACAAAAAATGAACTAATTTAGATCACTGTTCAAATTAAACCGAAATGTTAAACTTAACGAAACAAAATGCAGCGATATGGCAACGCGCTGCCAACATTTACCGTTAACATATACAGCTGTTGTGAAGAATTGTGTTAGCAGCAAATTCGAAATGCGCGCTCGCTGTTAACAGCTGCGCTAACAGCGCTGCTCTGGATATAGTACATTTAAACAGCAACACTGCTGTTAAGCGCGTCTGTCTGTTTTGAAATTTTTTTGCGAGTGGTTGTTTATGCGCTGTCGCTTGTCCGCTCTCTCATGCGTTCCTCTTATTCACGCGCTCGTCGTGCCCGTTCGCGTGTGTTTGTGCGTGTAGCAAACAACAACAAGCAACATTTGTTTGCGGCCGCTGCGTATCCTAGCCATTTATATTAGTTAGTATTATGTTCGAGGCTCGCGTAATTTATTGTTCTTGTCAATAAGACAAAAAAAAAAATTTAAAAAAAAAAAACAAAATAAAAGTAAGCTGCAACAGCTAGAAGTATATAGAAGTATAAAAATAAAAGCAAAGCATACGAATATGCAGTGTTGTGTGTGTGTTTTTTTTTTTCAGTGCCTCAAAAAGGGTGTGTACTAACATTTTGTTGAAAGCGAATTTGAAAGCATTTGCGAAAGTGGAGTAGAAAGTGGAATCAAAGTGCAGTAGGTAAGTCTACTACTATTTGGCAGCAAAGGGAGTACTAATGGCAGCGGCGGCCGCTTAAGCCGGCAGCAAGTAACGGGGGTTGTTGTTGTAGACATAATAACAATGCACATTTATTTAGTTTATTTTGGCTGCTATCTTGTCGCCTTTGCGGCCGCTGTCGCTGTCGCTGCTGCTGCTGCTGCTGCTGCTGCTGCTCCTTTTATGTGCGTGTGTGTGAAAAATCAATAAAATTCCCGTTTCTCTGTGTATGTGTGTGTGTGTGTGTGTGCAGCAGCCGGGTGTTCCGCGTTTGCCTGCTGCGCTGCTGCGTAGGCGTCGACGTTAACGTCGACGTCGACGTCGTACTTATCGAAACAATAAAAGCAACAATACTATTTTAAACTATGTTAATAACATTCAATTTGCGTGTTCGACATGCAAAATGCAATGCATCTGTTGTCGCTCTCTTAAGCTGCTCTCCCCTTCTGCGTACGTGTGTTGTGGGTGGGCGATTGTGACTACAGTGTGCTCACGATAGCGTCAACAATTAACACCAAGTGTGCTCACCCCGTGTGGTGCGTGGGTGATGAACCTTTTACATCAGAGATCGGCAGCAACGGAGCAGCAGTAACTGCTGCATGTCTACGAACATTTTTCCCAGTTTTCCATTGGCTGCCGATCCCTGCTTTAAAAATTTAAATTTGTAAATACAAACCTTTGATTGAAATACTATCGATGGCGCTGTTAATGATGAAAAACTTTACATGAGAGATCAGCAGTAACTGCTGCATGTCTATGAACATTTTTCCCCAGTTTTCCAATGGCTGCCAATCCCTGCTTTTGTAAATACAAATCTTTGATTGAAATACTATCGATGGCGCTGTTAATGATGAAAGACTTTACATCAGAGATAAGCAGCAACCGAGCAGCAGTAACTGGTGCATGTCTACGAACTGGAATAATCAGTTTCCATTGGCTTCAGATCCCTGTTTTAAATTTACAAATCTCTGATCGAAATACTATCGCTAATGATATCGTTTGAGGACTTCGATACGATAACTCAGGAAAAACAAAGATCAATCAAGAACGCTTCAGGCAACTACTATATCTAAGAGCGAAAAAATGAAAACCAATTGAGAGCAGGGGGAGAGCCCCCCGTGTGGTGCATGGGTTAGAGACTACCACCTCGGCAGATCACTGCTTGTCTTATGAGGCGCAGTGTTGCCAACTTTTCACGACCAAAAAAAAAACTAAATATATAAAACTTTTATACCGTGTATACATAGTATAAAATGGTATTAAAGAGTTTTAGTTTTTTAAATTAATATAAATCGTTGAGTATATTGTCGAAATCGACGATCTCATCATCAACATTGGAGTAACTGTTGGTAGTGCCGACCAATTTAAGAACATTTTTGGCAGCTAGTACTGGTAACAGCACTTCCCATGACGTTTCAAGCCGTATCTGGAAAATAAAATATCGTTGTCTTTAGTGTTGTTCGGTTCGGTACTCAAAAGGGACTTTAACGTATTGAGGTTCAGACGGTTTCGCAACTTTGACTTAACAATATTCATTTGGCTAAAAATCCGCTCCACTTCCGCACTAGACCACGGCAAAGATAGCATGCGGATAGCGAAGTTTGCCAAATCTTTAAAGTGGGCCTTTCCTCCTGCGTCCTGATATTTAAGCACTTCTGCCCAACATTTCCCGGTGTCCTCCTTAAGCTCCCAGTTAACTAAATGACGCTCAATATCTTCAATGTTTTTCATTTGAAAGTGCTCTAAAATTGTGATTATGCTATCTTTTGTTTGTTTGCCATATCCCCCATCTGCGTTTTGATGTTTCTTAGTTGCAGCATGTGCACGCAAATCAGAAATTTTGGCAATTATATTACTTTTGCAGTAACTGCAAAAAACCCGGGAACAATCCTCCACATCTTTTCTAAGCCAGTCACTGAACTCCGACCTCTGCAACCACACATTGCGAAACTTTTGCTTGTAAAGTTTTTGTGGCATATTTTATATTACACAGCATCGAATTGAGTAAAAATTATAAAACTTAAATTTTCGCGGGTCAATTCAGTTTACTGACAGAAGGAAAAAACAAGAAGAATGTGCTACGGTTGAGTCTTACCACCTGGGCATAACTATCAGCTGTTGCAATATCAATATTGCAATTTAAATTGCCAGATCATGAATTTTCAAAAAAAGCTACAATTCCCGCTGCCCGCTGTTTTCAATTTTTTCCCGCCGTCAGGCTTAAAAAAAACTAGATGTAGAGCGAAAAAGCTAAATTGGCAACACTGATGACGCGACTAACAATGACACTGGATTCTTGCGAGACCAGTAGAGCCACCTCAGGCCTTAAAAGGGTTGTGCGTAGGATCTAAGACCCAGCACGTAAAACCACAATTCCAATGAAAGACTATATTTACAGCAGGCCGTAACCCGATAACGGGTTGTTATGGCCAGTTAAGAAGAAGTGTTCAAAATTGCAAAGGAAAAATTATTGCACTTATTATTCTTCTATTTGTCTAATCTGGTTGAATACGTTGCGTTTTCCCACTATTCACTATTTACACTTGACTTCTCCAAACGCTCGTTTGGCGTCTTCTACTCGGCCCCTTGGAGCGTGGTGATCATATTGCAAAAATTCAACGTTTCGCCATTAAACACAACGTTGTATGAAGAAGTTTGCGTTTAATTTGAGCTACTCGATGATGTCCCATTGTCATCGAGCATCTGCAAAGAGCCGAAATCATGCTGTTACTGCTGAAGCAGAAGCTCTGTTTTTAGTGGACCAATTGTCATACACTATAAAACCGCGGGTAGAACATTGTGTTCGGAGCGAAGTGGTCTTCCAACCGAGTGTTGCTGCTCATAAAGCAGAGAAGCTGATTGATACAATTCGCCGCCACCCATGTATTCCCCTGCCCTGAAGAGAAAACAGCTTCGGCTAATGGTCTTGAATGGGCGTTAGTTGGCGCATTCTACCATACTCGTGGCAAACCAGAGCACCGGGATTTTAATCCAATCCATGAAATATGTCATGTTGAATAAATTCCACTATTTACAGTCCTGCACTATATAAGTATTGGAATTATTTAACTCTGCTTGTAAACATCGTGTCTTGGTATTCGAAGGGCTTGCCTTTGAGCCAATGGCTTCTTTGCCGTTTTAAATACATCCGAGAAAAACTAACAAATATCACCGAAATTTTTTTAGCATATTTCATACCATATTCACTCATTAATTAATCGATGCCTAGAGAGAATAATACATATTCGCAGCGTTGGTGTTCGTTGCAAATGTGTACAGTATTGGAAAGTTCTGCAGAAGGTTCTATTCTATTCAACTTTTAGAGTAGCGCATGTAAAATCTAACATGTTTACCTAAAGAAGTGTTCACTGTATTTGCAACATTTTGGCAATCAAAACAACAGCAGAGATAAGTTTTGTTTATATGCCATGGTTTTTTTTTTATTTTTTAATATTTTTCGTTTGCGTGTTTAATTAGTTTAAAAGCAACGCTAATTAAACAAATTCGCTGTCAGCTGCGTTTTGAATTTCGTGCCATTTTTGCAGCCACTCAAAAAGTGGGTGACAACATCAACGACCAATATTATGTAACGCTCTTGTTTCGAAGTTATAGAACTATTTTAACTGATTTCCGCCGTCAAACTGCAACGTGCTGAAATTTGTTGTTAATCCGGATGAAACGTAGATACAAATATATGAAGCATGTCTTGATAAAAGCCAAAACAACTTCAGCTTTTGATACACAAACCTACCTACAGCACTTTGTGCCCCTAAAATTTGCCACATTTTTAAATGAAATTTGTTTTTCCACTTCAATGCATGCCCACTTTGGTGCACAAATTCCAGAATTTTTTTCTTACGATGACTCACGACTCGCATGTGTCCGTGACTCATACACACAAACACACAGTATATAGCATGAGGTCGCTTTGTCCTTGACACAGCGCCGTTATGATAAACATCTTTAGTGGCACTTAAAATTGCTACTCCTGCCCAACTCCCCCCCGCCAGTAGCCAGCCATCCTCCCAAGTTCTATTAGATTCTGACACACTTTTTTTTTTGGACATTTGGGCAAGCTCCTTGGCGCCGGAGTATGACAATTCTTGTACGGCATGTCGTCATATATTGGGGCGTGTTTTGGAGTCAACGATGAGCTCACACAGCTATCTCAAATCTCTTATGAACTTTTTATCTGCGCTTACGAACCGCTCACGAACTTGACATTGAACCCATTGACGTGCATTTCGTAACCCAGCGACTACTGGACTTGACTTTGTCTACCTTTCGGGCTGTGGCTCGGTTTCAGCTTGTGGTGAGCGGCAGCTAAACGGGTTAAAGCGGCGCTGCAGGTTCAGCTGTTATGTTCAAACGTGTAGTTTGAACACAAAGTTGCAAAGTGTAGCAAAAATGACAGCATGTTTGTAGGGTATTATATAGGGTTTTCAACACGAGGGACGTTTAAGTTTACTACTAGTACTTTATCGTTAGGATGTCTACACACAAGAAATCTCGTTGGCGCTCATAAGGCCCGCTTAATAAAGCAGATCTTAATAAGCTTTTGTGCCTTGTCTAGCGTTGTCTTGATAAAAACCTTTAAAATTGGGACTTTAATGACATAATCATGGTCTAAAAGAAGCAGAAACTCATAGCCGACATGTCTTAACCAAATGAAACTCATGCTCATCATCAGCTAAATTCATAAAGTGGGCCTAATATTCAATTATTTCTAACGTAAACCAATTATTAGAAGCACTGTATTGTTACTTTATCGTTAGGATGTCTACACACAAGAAATCTCGTTGGCGCTCATAAGGCCCGCTTAATAAAGCAGATCTTAAGAAGCTTTTGTGCCTTGTCTCGCCTTGAAATGACATAATCGTGGTCCAAGAGAAGCAGAAACTCATAGTCGACATATCTTAACTAAATGAAACTCATGCTCATCATCAGCTAAATTCATAAAGTGGGCCCAATGTTCAATCATTAACATGAATATGCATAATTGCATAGTACTTAACCCTTGGTAGGACCTTATTTTTTGTTCATAACAGCTATAAGATTTGATTTGATTCAGATGTTAACGAGTCCTTCTCTAGTTGGAATGCTGCCTTCTTGACAGATAATCCTCGCAAGATCGTGGCGACACCTCTCTCATAAAGTCTCGCGCTTAGTTGCAGCGCATTGCGGGTTCGTTAGAGCCGATTATGCTCGTTTGGAAATTTGTTCTGCATGCATTTTACACGTTTGTTCTTCGCTTCATATTCGCATGGAGAACGTGCTCGCTTATCTGGTGGGAACAGGCACAGCGTCCAGTTTCCAAAAAAAAAAAAAAAAACTGCTGCGTGGCACGTTGTACATATATGTTGCGCCTACCCAAAAGTTTGAATACTTGAAAGTTGCTGCCCTTTTTGGGGCTGTTGCGCCTGCGCAAAAAATTCCTCAATGTCTGGAGAATGCTTTGTTTATGGCGCGTGCGGCACGTTACGCTTTGTTGGCGCTACTCGTATTGCAACACTACAGCATATAGGGTTCAGACATAGAAACCCAGTTGGGTGTCATTCCCGAGCAGCTTGCATGCCACTGATAACTAGTAGCCACTGGTAGTTTTGGCAGAGATTCCCACTTTTGATTTGCACTTGAAACTAGTCAATTTTACAAAAATGTTGTACATAAGCGATGCAAAATGTGTTTTAAAAACAGGCTGGCGACAATGCGGTTAGAAAATATTGATGACCAGCTGGGTCCAAGTAAAATAATAAATAAATAGTGGAATAGTTTTCAATTCGATTAAAATTTGAAAGCAGCTGAAAATATGCATAGCTCAGCACGTCGGAGGTATTGAATTTCAATGTCGGGGGAAATATAAATGTTTGCGTTTAGCCAAAAGTAAACAGCAGTTCTTACATATTACACTTATGTACATACATATGCTAGACACAGATATTTCGAGTTTGTTTATAAAAAAAAAAATAATGTATTGTTAAGCGAGTTCCGCCCAACTTTATTTCAATTGAAATTGATAGCTTTGCCACAAGTTCGCTAGTGCCTAGCGCATTTGTGTAGCAAAGTCTTCATTTGTAGAGCTTTCGGCAACAGAATCTTCTTCTTAATATATAAAATCGTTCGTGCGGGGTGTGCGTTTGTAAAACTCGAGAACCACTGAACCAAATGACTTCATATTTGGATCATATATGCGTTTGGTGCGCAGGAAGGTTTTTCTTCAGTTTGTGTTCGGTAGGATAATAAATACATATTGTTTATACCTATACAATACACAACTTTGATTAGCTAAACAATTTACTTTGAAATTTGATTAAGAGACGGTCCTGAAAAGAAATCATTGACAGAAGTACTCCAGCCGCTCGACGAGATATGCTCGTCTATAAATGCTTATATTTGAGGAAAGAAGATTTACGGCACATACGATAATTTTGCTAACAAAGTTTTGTAAGTGTGTTCGTTTAGTTTGGCACTTACGATAACTTTTAAAAACGTTCAAATTAATTAACATAAAATTGAATACAAATGAATTTATGAAAAATTAAAGTTTATTAGAGTTCATATTTGAGCGAAATATAATTTTACATTAACCTCAGATTGTTCTTCTTTGTCGAATCGACGACGAAAAATGTTCAGTGTTTTTTTTTCGTATAGCTCAGTATAGCTGTCTTCTGTTAAGCTGTTGAATAGTGCAGAAGTCCATCTGCGTACTTTTTGAGGAAGCATTAGTTTTTTGACGAAGAAGAACCTTTGTGCGACTTTTTGGGAGCAAAATCACCATGGAGTTTTTTTGGATTACATTGATTTCATTCAACGAAGAATTTGTGCATTCTATTCATCTTTAAAGTGTAGATTGACAAAATTATATTGTATACAATATACAATTAATGAAACTGAATTGATTATACTCCATCAAAAAAAAAAGTGCTATCACTATCACTGTCAGTATCAACTGGCATCATATTATGGCCCGGAATTAAATATTTCAGTCAAAGAATTTAAAAAATATGTTAAAATACCTCTCATGGTTTTTTTTTGTTGCGGTTTTGGCAAGCGCAACTGTTGCAATACAATCTTAATTTTTTTTACAATATTTTCGAAGTATCGCTATTTCAAAAAATTCGAGATTTGCGAAGTCAGATAATCTCATGTTACTCGGGAAACTACCTACTAGCAATCGAGATGAACTCTAATTCGAACTATAGGTAATTAGATATCGATTAAAATATTTTGGAAATAATTTTTTTTTTTTCATTTCGGGGCAAAAAAACATAAATAACAATTGAGATAAGATGGACCAAAACTGTCCGAGGATATTGAACCGACACTTAAACACATTTAATATGAGATTTGCTGACATCGCCACTCTCGAAATCTCGAATTAAGTAGTTCTAGATTATTTAAAACGATTTCCGAATTCGCAGTCAGCGACCCCAAATTAACCGGTAAAGACATGTTGTAGAGTTTTTTTTATGAATATTGTAATTATATAATGATAAAGGAGCATATATCATTGCAACCGCACTCATAGTCGCTCTCACTCTACAAGAAACAACAGCCATTCCTTGAACCGTTTTCAAAAATGCTAAATTATAGTAGGCACATTAGCGTGAGTCAAAAAGTGTCACTTGCTTCCCGAACGGAGTGTTCAAAACTTTTTGTAAGTTTTTTTTGCTTTCTTATTGGTTATTGGCTTTAGAAGAACTTCGCATCAAAGAGTCAGTTACGTAAAAAACTTAATAATTTTGTGAAAAATGATGTTTTGCATCGACAACATACAAAATCTAGCCCAACACGAACAACCGACTTTGGAAGGCTGCTGAAAATGAGGACTGCTACGATTCTTATGCTATGTAGACACTTGTTCCAACGAAAAAAAAAATAAATTTTGGCTGAATTTTGCAAAATCAAGATTAAATATAAGTACAATACAAACTACAAACAACAGAATTTATAAAAAATGCCAAATTTCAAATGCTTGTCGTCAACAAGACTAAGTTTGACCATTTAGGGTTAATTGCACATTCAAATCTTTTCTTCTCCTTCAATCAATAGAAGCAAATAATATAGATATAAAACCGTTGCCCAATTATTTTGTCATCTCTTTGCGGTTTGTTTTGAGTGTTGAACTGCGTGGCGCTCTTCATTTCAAACATCATTAACATAAAAAATTGTATGCAGACAGTCGGGACGGTGCCCGACAGTGGAATACCCTGTACACTTTTATATCTTCTTTCATAAGATCGATATGCCTGTTAAAATTTTCCCATTGGGAAGTTCCAATTGAGAAGTTTTTCTAAATACGGTAAAATGGGAACGGAAGTATCCACTTT
This sequence comes from Chymomyza caudatula, assembly GCA_035041775.1. NCBI lineage: Eukaryota > Metazoa > Arthropoda > Insecta > Diptera > Drosophilidae > Chymomyza > Chymomyza caudatula. The sequence continues at coordinate 1,000,068 of JAWNKW010000150.1, forward strand.
TATATCTTCTTTCATAAGATCGATATGTCTGTAAACATTTTCCCATTAAGAAGTTCCAATTGACAAGTTTTCGTATTGGGAAGTTGACTATTATGGTGGCAAAAATTACTTTTATATCCAAAACTCCAGTATTCTTGGGCCAATGTCGTTGAATTTTGTAACGTAGATCAAAAGTACATTTATAAATGTCTGTGGCAATTTTCAAATCAATATATTGGGGGGTGTGGCAGTAATTAAGGTAAATCGATTGGTGAGAAAGGGGGGTTTCATTGAAAAAAGGTGGATGCAGTTTTAACGATTAGGGTCACACGAGTCTCCACACCAAATGTAATTCTAGCTCACATGTATCCATAGCTACATGTAGTGGAATTTTGAAGCAGGTGGAAGGGGGGGATGAAATTAGCATATTTTTGACTATACCTTTTGATGTATTTATCCGATCTCGATTATATTTAAAACACAGATTCACATAAACAGGACGCACATCTCTGAGTTTCGAGTTGATAGACTCAATGGAGCTGTTGTAAACCGAATGGGGAAATATATCGACTTGATTCGAGAAACTTCATCTTACATGGGATTACGCGCATCGTTTGATAAAATTGTGTGTCTCTAGCTCTTATTGTCTCGGAGACCTATCCCCTCATACCGACGGATAGACGGACGTGGTCCAATCGCTACCCGAGTCAATGATAAGACTTTTTGCCCATGGAACTTATGGAGTGCCACGCCTCCTTCTATAAATCTATAATACCCTTTTACACTTTGTATACAGGGTATAAACACTCAAGAGGCGCAAAGAAGCAGAGAGACTGTAAAAACAAATTAAGCGCTGGCTAACTGTACTAGTCACAGCAAAGCGCAGCTCTGCGTACGTTAGTCTCACTCTCTCTCTCTCGCTCTCTTTTTCTCTATCTCTCTCTCACTCTCACTCTGTCGCTCTGAATGTGTAACTTTTATGTTACAGTCTATTCATAAAGTTTATTGCTCCATATGCGAGAGAGCGCTGAAACTAGGCAGAAATCAAAAAGAAATCTATGATAAAAAAGACCACATAAATTACGCCAAAGCCTCTGCCATGTGAGTGTGTGCGTGTGTATCTGTGTGTGTTGGTTTATTTTCAACCACACTTTGAAAATTACCTTTAACTGTCGTCTGGTCCTATAAAAATGTCAGCAGTTGTATGCATTGCATAACCAGTATGTGGCAGAGGGGTTGTGTTCAGAGGGAGCGCACGGGAGAGAGAGGTAGAGGGTTGGAGGTACGGGAACTGGATTAAAGATGCAAATCAGCACTTAAGCAACACCCAAAGCCACCCACTGGCACGCTCAAGTGCAAATTTAATTAACTTAATGATTGAAACAACAACGCAATAAACAGCAATAAAGATGGAATTGGGTGCTTCTCATAGAAAACCGACCATTAAATGCGCTTTGGCATAAGCAGAAGAACATCTAAAGCTCGGGAACCAAAAGAGTCAGAGACAAACAACTAAACTACTAAAATATAGACGAGTATGGAAATCAACGTACTCTGTTCCATAATAAGTGTATTCCAAGAGTTTTTGTGCCATTTCCAGAGCTTATAGATCTCTTGGCAGTACTAAGAATTTGGCATGGTTCCAAATGTATTGCATCAAGATTTTGTACCCGCCCAAGAGGCACATACTCTTCTTCTTCTTAACTGTCCATAACAACCCGTTACCGGGTTATGGCCTGATGAAAATATCTCCTCCAAGCGTCTCTGTTTTGCACGTGCTTGGTCCAGTTGGTGATACCAAAGGTAGCCAGCGTGCTCACTACCTGGTCCTTCCAGCGGAGGCATGGTCTTCCCCTTCGTCGCTACCCTACGACCGTCGCACTGTAGACGATTCTCGCAGGAGCTTTATCATCCATACGCACAACATGAGGCACATACTCACATAATTAAAATGTGCTGCGGGGATTCCTCCTCAATTGACAGAACCTACAAGCATTGCAACGGTAATAATGCCCAGCTTACTCAAATGTACTTTCAGCCTAAAGATAGAGAGCAGATAAGTCAGTATTCTAACAGAATTCTTAGCCGAATACGGGCCTAGAGCACAGATTCTGTCTGTGGTTCTTCTCAATCTTTTATCTTCTCTTAATAATTGCTTAACAGTGTGTGTTTCCAATGCCACAGAATGGCTCTGGTCTTATCAAGGGATTTGTAGCACTGTTTTCTGCCTAAATCTCCGCATGTTTCTACATCAGAGTTAAAGTTTGCTTCTCCGTCCCAGAAGGTCTAATTTAATTCGGGTTACTCGAGCCAGCTTAAAGTTTTGTATAGAAAAATATATAATACCCTTTTACACTTTGTGTACAGGGTATAACTATAGTGTGCCTATTCATGAGCTGCATTACCTAAAGGGTTGTCCATTCTCGTTTGTTGCTCGTAATAATGCTAAAGTTTCGCGTGAAGCGGTTATATCACCTCTAGAATGCTTTTTCTAGTTTGTCAGTGTCTTTAGTATTGATAAATGGGCTTGGACAATCACAGGCAGAAATTCAGTCTTGCTTTCTTTTGAAGCTCGATGGAGCGGCGTTAAACACCTAAGAACTTCCAATGCCGACATGTTCTCAATGCTCACAGGCTAGCCTCTGTATTTTCATGAGTTCGTCGCTAACTAAGGTTTTTTGTTATGTGTTCCATTTTCTTTAAATTGTATTATCCTTCCAAAGGTACACAGACATTTTCGATAAAATTAAGGACATGTTAGCACGCTAACGAGGCCGTAACAGAAAACGAACATTTTTCTAGATATGACTTTTTTTTGGCAACTTTTCTTGCATTTCTTCCTGGTATCAAAACAAGTTTTCTAACATCACATATACTTTAAACGTTCCATATTTACGCATTTCCCATGTTTCCTTTCTTAAATCTCTTTACTTGTATTTTCCGTACTCCATCCAACCTGAATTAAACTTATGTTTATCAGCAAAGATCATCTGTTTCTTTTAAAACATATGCTTTATGGATTAAGTTAAATTGGTTAAATATGCTTAATTCGGAGATATTTTCCACATATTGAGGAGGCTTGAGTTTGGGGCTTGCTTCACTATAGCTCGAACTATTTAAGTACCATGTCATATGAGATTTTGGGATACAATATGAGTAAGTATAAGAGGACGAAGAAGAAGAGGAAGAGCGAAGCCCCCTAGTTTTTTTATATACTCATAAGCAATATAACTTCGTAACTTGGGTAAAACTAAAACTAAGACTTAGTATAGAAAACAAAACTTCTTGTTTACTTCTCGTACTCTTTCACAAGCATTGGAACAAAAAGTTCTGGAATTACACGCAAACACACACACATTACATATAATGAATGTAAATTTAGATGTGCGGAAGTCTTTTTGTGTCACATTTAGCCAGGCAATTTTATACGTAGGGCGTTGACAGTCCCAATGTCTGGATGACTGGAAGCCCGCCTGATTGACCGAGTGACTGAGTGCCCCATGACACTACAACAACAACAACAAACTGGAGTGGTGGGCACTATACCCAAAGATATAGCGACACACATAGATGTAGATACAAATGGAATGCAGCCTGAAGTTTTGTTGGTTCAACAAAATTTGCAACATTTTTAAATTGAAAAAAATTCAAGTGATTCGATTAATTGTTCATTTAACAGCCAGCAAAACAGACATGAATTCATCCAAACATGCCTTGTGCTCACTGCGATTTGTCATGCCATGTTGATTAAATGGCCTTGAACGCACTGTGCGATCCCAAAAGCAGCTGGGTGCAAATTTTTCAAGCAAATCTCTTCAGTGATTCTTAAGTGCTCCAAAATTTTGCCACAGCAAATGCTTTGCTTGCTATAAAACAACGATGGCCAGTTACGGGAAGACTATTGATAGAAAAAGTGTATCTTGCTTAAGTAATTGCTCTTGTCCGTATTCTTAAGCAACTTGTGGAATAGCTACACAGTATTTATAGAAAAGATTACCAACGAGACTTACCTAGAAGCATCGAAAGTTTGTACAGAAGTGAAGTCTCTGAAGTAAAAGTGGAACTGCTGGTAAGCCTAACTTGTGGAATTCCCTTTACCATATATTGCAAGAATTCATAGATATGGATATATCTATAAGTCTATCTATCTATAAGTTTTTGGTGGTCTTGAAATTGTGAAGAATTCGAAATAGTGTCTATCCTGTTCATGAGATATATATGGGATGAGCCATTAGAACTTTACACGTATGTATTCTATAGCAAATGCAATCGTATAACTTTCTAGTACTTTATGGATTGATAGTAAATAGTAGCATTCTGGGTGCCAATGGCTTGGTTTACCGAGGTTACTCCATCAGAATGAAAGTTTGCTACTCCGTCTCAGAAGATCGTACTTAAAGTTTTTTCAAGTTCCTGCAGGCGGTCTTACAATATTGATAGTATTGCTACTATTTCTTTATTCTAGTGATTTTTGTTTAGATTAATATTTGCATATCGTGCTATGGCGCACAATTCAGCCTGGAAGACGCTGGAATATATGCCTAGATGCTTCCTTCATTTCTGTGTGAAAATCATCATAGTCATGAGTGTGCCAGAAATCTCTAGACGGGTTCATTCTCCAAAAGATAGTTCTGTAACATTGACGAATTGCTTTTTGATTGAAATTCGGTATAAAAAGATTTTAAAAAAATTGCTTTGGGTTGAAATTCACTTGAAAGAGATTTAAGGCATAACCCCGAGTGGGATTCGGATTCTACGCAGCAAATTACTTTGGAAATGATCCTCAGCTTTTCAACAACTAAACCATGTTGATCTGTGTTATAGATTCTGTAACACGCGACAGATTCAAAGACGCTTAAAGCCTTTGCTCACTGAAAGTCATGGAATTCATGGAAATCTTTAGCAACACATATGCCTACGCCCAATCCTTTACGGACTTGCCCAACCCTCCGGCTGATGGCCATGTCAAACAATCAATTCAAGTGCAAACCATAAGGTATTTATGCAATGGATTGACCGGTCGGCCGGTTCAGCCAATGAACTGCCGCCTTGCCTTTCAGCGCTAGACGCAAGATCACGCAGATCAGCTCTTAGTTCAGAACGATCAAAGAGCGATCTATGGTTACTACGGTGTTACTGCTGCAACCAATTGAGTACTGGAGCGCGGGTTTTTTTGTATCTGGAGCCAACTGGCACAGCTCGTCGTCGTCGTCGGCGGTGGCAGCGGCGCCTATTTTTAGAGTTTCGCTGCCAGCCAGTTGGCCTGCTAATAGATCGTGGCAATAATTTAATGGACGCCCCGACGACGTATACGACACAACGTCGACTGCAACGGCGACTGCGACGATTTTCTTTATGCCTTTTAGGCAGGCAACAACAAAGCGGTTTGTTGCTTTTATTTTTGTATCTTATAGGTTGGCATGCCATGCCCGAACATGTCTACATACACAGATACATCTATATGGTATGACTGAACCTAGGCTGCTGTGACGGCATCCGAGCTCCTTGGCTGTATATGTATGTTTTTACTCCACATATGGTGCGATTTGCTTTGGCCATGGCCACCACTTGGTTTTATATTTAGTGCGCTTCCTGCATTTGGCACTTGAAATAGAAATGCTGTTGGCATAGTCTCATGACCATTGAGATCATTTCATTCCTTCCAATTGTATCGATCGTTGTACACAATTCGACTCTTGCCTTTGCCATATTTGAATTATGTTAATTTAAACGCTTTTGTCATAGAAGTTGCAGCATTTTTTTTTGGGTAATAATAGTCAACAAAATGCCTGAAACTATTTATATGCCCCGTATAGTCGGAAGTGTTCCCCTTAGACAAGTACTTTGACAGCCCAAATCAACACATTTTACTATGTAGTTTCCACACAAAACTCCATGCATTCCAAGTTGTAGGCCGAACGATGCTGCTGTCAGATCATAATTTTGTGTGTCGTATATCATTATTTTGAAGTTCCAGAACTTAGCATTGCCATGTGTTCCCAAAAAGAGCACTAAAATTAGAAATAAACATGCGGCTGTAGTGCCTACTGGGCAAACGATCTTCAAATCCGATGGCACGTGCTTACTTAATAAGAAAACTAATTTTTTTTTATTAAGTTAAAGGGCGCAACTCTACATATAAGTACATGTAGAATTAGTCAAGTATGTAATACCTAAGCTTAGGTAGCTCAGTCTTAATCAAGCATACTAGAGATTTCAAGCACACCCCTGATTAAGAGGTTACTTGAGTGTCTACAAGATCGCTCTTAATTCGGGCATATTTAAGTTTTGCCCAAACGCATCTATAGATGTGTTGTCTATAAGTAACTTGAGTATCAACAAATAGGCTCATATAGTAGTAGGTTTTGCCATTAAAGCTTCTATAAATTGGCGACAGAAGTTATAGAATCAGAACTTCAAGAACATTGTAAAATAAACAAATTTTTTGCAAATAAAATTTAAATGTTTCATAACTCTCAATAAAGCCGATTCTTTATCAATTCTCGCATATTAAGTGTACGGGTTAGATCTTGGTTTTATAATCTTAAATTTTGCAAAGCTACTTTTCCCGTAAGCTAACGTATGCTCTTTTGTAAGGTTGTGATAAGCATGACTAAGATTCGCATATGATTTGCTAAAGTTTCAAGCAAGTTTCTTTTGATAGATATACCAAAATTTAGTTTAGAAAAATGAATGTATGTCCGAATCCATTTTCTTCGTTGAAAATCTGGGCATGTCACTATGACATGCATCAATAACTATTATGAAAAAGCGTAAAACTACAAAAAAAGCCAAAAAATCTCAAAGCCCACTATTATACTTTCTAAAAAATGTGCACCGAGTCTACATATAGGTAGAGGTAGTGGAAGAGGTAGAGGCAGAGGATATTCGCTGCTAGACTTAGTATTAGGAAGTGAGAGAGGGCAGGAAAAAGCAGAGGAACGGAAAGGGGAATGGGAACGGGAAGAAAAATTTGATCTACCTCGACATGGGTACGGGGATTGGCGAGCGAAGTGTGCTGAAGGTAGAGCCACAATAATTAATTCCATACTATATTCTAAGTATAGAATCATGCAAATTTATTTTCTTTGAATGATAAAATGTATAAATAGAAGACGATATTTGTGCATTTTGCGATTACATTGTGCTTGATTCAATATAAACAACGAATTTATTGACGGCTTTATCAATGTGTTTAGCTAGCTTAAAAATAAAACGCATGTTGCGCTATCTTGACGTTATGCCAGCGAAACCCGCTGCTTCATGTGTGCTAGGCAATATCTTTACGAAGGCAATAATTTAGAGCTCTTCTAACAACATCTAAGTGCATGTGTACATGTTGAATTGCTACGCTGACTGCTTTTATATATGATAAAATTAAAGATTGTAAAGACTCCGAAAACAAATTCAAATAATAAAATGTTGTGTTGGAGCAAAAATTGCGTTTCTTATCGCAAAATACGGGCAAAATGTATTCGGCGACGTAGTCTACATGTTCCTATTTTGTCTTTTAAAGTGGTTGCAGAGTGATCTCTTTACAGTGAGATCCGTGGGAGTTTTCCTATAAGCGCGTGTTTGACCTCTCGTCATATATTCCTACGGAAATGCAAAAGACAAGATAAGTCTGACAGCACTTCAGCTGGGAATTGTGGTTTCGTTTTACCAGAGAGTTGTATAATGGCCAAACTACCACGTGTCGTCGGCAACTGCAGCAGCTGCTGACGTCATAGGCTGCGTTCTCACGCACATAAAGTTCGAACACTTTTGGGACACAACTCGCACATTGAAGTTATGCCATTCTACCCTCATTGCTAGTTGCAACTACTAATTTCTCATAGTTGAGAAATAATGTTGCCATTCTCAAGCGTAAACTCAAGCGAATCGTATTAATAGACACGCCTACGCCTTTAAACGCCCCTATAATATAAGTCACTTATGATGCGCAACGCGTTTGCTTACATAATCGTTATGGCTATGATCTAAACACGATCTTGGATCTTGGCGTTATTTATCAGACAGTTTCACCGCAAATTAAACCGCAAGCAACTACAACAACAGCTTTGAAAATGTATAGACGGCACTTGGTTTTACTTAGTTATAGATACAGATACTTTGTGCAGCTCGAACTTCCTTAACTAAAAGCAGATGCAGCTGCAGCATGTATCTATTAAACTTATGCGCCACTTTAGCTACTTGAGTCTTGCAACTTGGTGGCATCGATTTGAAAACGATGTGAAAGAAACTCTTTACACTTGAGATGTTCGAGTGTTACGCTTTTAGTGTGTAACTAAGCGTATTAAGTGGCAAATTGTTGTTTTTGAGACATTGTCGTCGTAGTGAAAGTGAGCATATTACTTGACATTACAGTTTGGAACTACGAAAACAACAAGAGACATCAACGTAACTCAATCAATTGGCATTCAATTGATTTGATTCAAACACACTTGATGAGCAATTTAGCTACAGCTATACATGTGTGTGTGTGCACTGTTTGTCCAAATATTTGCATAACCCTGTCAGGCATTGAACCCGAGGCGCTTGCAACCCGCATCAACTCTGTGCCACTCTTTACATGCGGCGCCCCTTTTTAATTGCTTAAATCAACGCATCCATATTACAATTCAAGCTGCAGTTGCACTCTCCGGCTGCATAGGGGTGGCTCTCGTACAGCCACTTGGAAAGGTCATTGCTCACAGTCAGAGCAGCACTGCATGTCTGTGGCATCCACAAAAAACAACAACAACAAGGACAAGAACGTTGCAGGCGATGACGATGACGATGACGCTGATAAGCCGCCACCTAGCGGCACCTAGCACATTGCATCCTTTGGCACGCCCTGCAGACAGCGTCAATGACAGCAGCAGTTACAAATTATGCACATAGATACAAACGATTCCACAGACTACTATGACAAAGGTGACACTACCATGTCGACGCCCCTTCATTAGCGCAGTAACTTCAACATTCATACGTTATATGCAAAAGTTTTACTTGACTCTTTAAACATTTACTTAAGATAAGATTGCGCACGGCTGCGTGATCTGCAACCTGTATGTCTCTCTGTATCTCTCTCTCTCTCTCTGGATCCAACAATCCCAATTCCAAAGTGGACAACGACATGGGCAAATATTTGACAGCGTCAAGATAAACCAAATATACTGTATGTTTGCCTAAAGTATCTATAGCTTTTGCGAACTGTTAATTTTCAGAGTATCTGTTGTCAGACAAAATCAACATTTTTGATTGCAACGGGTAGTGTTATGGTGTGTGTTTTTTTTGCAAGTCTTGTTTTGAACGCATATAAACTACACACAAAGCATTTGTTTTGAAACAAGAAGTTCCAAAACAAGCCATTCTACGAAATAGATCCGAACAAGAGCTGTTCCGAAGGGTCTAAGTCTGTTCCCTCTCTCTCTCTTCATCTTCAACCTCTTCCCAATCCCTTTCGACTGAGATTTTATGTCATTTTTTGTAGTTCTTATGCTTTTTTGTCGATTAAAACGAAACTCAGAAACGTTTATCCAAATATCGTCTACATACAGAATTTTGTATTGATTTTTATATATATATAGATTATAGCGAACCCTGCAAACTTCGTTTTGCCCAAAATAGATCGATGTATTTACGAGGCACTCAAAGGCACTGCCTTTTGCTTGTATGTCATACCCAAAACAAAGAAATTAACTCAATAAATGAAGCAACTTCCAGTTGGTTGTGATACGAAATTTCAATTCAATGTCGTCAAATGTTGATGGCCTTTCCATGCGAACTTTATCGCTCGTATTGCCATAATCCTTTTGGAATCATCGGAAATTGGTTAATCGTGTTCCTTATGAGCCACTCACACCAATCGCTGAACTATCGTTGTATTTTTCCACAAAAAAATGAATCCTTGAGTTGTGAAGACAAAAATGTAGACACATTCGGAACACGGGGCAACCAAGTTTATCCTAATGATGATGCCTTATTGTAAAGACAATAATAAGTGCTTAGATAAAGTAAAGATACAAATTTATTCAGTGCTGTGACGAAGATCTTAAGTCAACTTCAATCCGTAAGCCGAATATCTCGTTTAAAGAAATTTTATTCTAGAAGTTGTCATTTAATGGGATTAATCATGTTTGATATTATATCGATAAGCGCGATATTTATAATTTTTGATACGATATTATAGAAGCGATTTTTTCAGAAGATTGTGGGATGTTCATAATCACATGACAAAGAAATATGGTAGAGCAAATCGGCTACAGAAGGAGATTTGAGAAAGACTCATGTCCAAAAGCTAATTGGATGTCTGAGAGGAATGAAATTCATATTTCAAAACTGGCTCTAAAATATTTTATACCATGACGCAGAGCTGACTCATCGTCAGAAAGGGTGGCATCTGCAGTGGAACTTGTTACAACAAAAGTTAAAAATCCCGTGACTACAATATTGGATTTAAGTAATATTTTTAAAATTTTTTGGCGATAAAATTTAAAAATTGATATAATCGATTTATTGAAAATAGACCAATTTCGATATATCAAAATACGATATATTTTAAAATATCAACAATGCTCGGATCCTTGGTAGGCAAATGCGTAGTAGAGACCACTATCGCAAGACGAAACTAGCACTCTGTAAGACTCCCATTCTTCCCGGTTTGACGCCGGTAGTTTAAAATGTCCCTGGAGTATCTGATTGAAAATTGTCTTTCGTGGCATTTTTCGATATTCCCTAATAACTTATCCATTTCGCCACCGATTTTACTCAAATCAGGCAGAAAGAGGCGTGGCAGACCATATGTTCCATAGGCAAAAATGATCAGGAGCAATAGTCGAGCCGATATAGCAATGTCCGTCTGTCCGTCCTTCCATATGAATGTCGAGATCTCAGCCACCATAAAAGGTAGAACCACCCAAGATGCGAATTTCATCAAAGCAGATGAAGTTTGTCGAATCATGACGATATCTTGCTTCCTACCCCCGTGAGAGATTTCGGGGTTAACACCCACACCATAAAGGTTATACAATTAAATCTTTGCACAGTTGTTGTTACTGTGCATGTGCTGTGTAAAAATTATTGAAATCGTATAGAAACTAAAAAATATAGGTAATAATGTGGCAATTTTAGGCCCCTCCTCCTATAAACGTCAACAACATTTATGTTAGAGCCACCAAATTTGTTACGAAGACTCATGTTAAGTTTATAAACCAAACATTGTTGACATTTTTCCGAATCAACGGACCCCCCCCTGCAGTTCTGTTACCTTATTAACGCCCATAACATCGATATAAAAATTTGCACGGATATCGATTTTTACGGGAAAAATAGGTAGAGGGTATTCCACTCCCGACTGTCTGCATCAAATTTTTTATCATGTGATTGAAACTAAATTGTCTGAAAGTGGCTTTACTTTGTTCACTAGTTTTTGCTGTTGTTGTTTTTGTGCTATTTGCTTAAGCGCAACAAATGTCGCGACATTTGAATGCTACGTTTGAAAAATAACGCCAAAAATCGCGTGACTACAAAAGTAGTTGAATGTTGCATGTCGCAAGTTGCAACAAAAGTAATGTGTAGCATGCTTTTGGGGTTGCATGTTAAAGGTATGCGTGTTTTTTTTTCTTGGGAACTAAATTATAACTAACACCCCTGTTCATAAGAGACAAAAAAATTAACTTTTTTTTCATCACAAATTAGTTGAGCATTCTTCTTCTTGAAATTAGACAGTTAACAGAGTTAGAGAGAGCGAGAGAAAAAGTTCACGTCGTAGTTTTTTGGTTCTTCTACTGCATTTGTGTAATGAGCTGTACTTACGTCATTGTTGTATTCATAGTCGATGAGTTTGTTGCGTTTTTGTAATTTTTAAAAGTGCTCGAACCACACCTTGGGACCGCACTTTACCATGCAATCTTGTAGTTATGTGAAAGTAGCTCTGATTTTTGAAAGATTTATAGCTGCTATTTAAATAATAGTGCAAATTAGACATGCAAAGCTCAAAAGTGCGGGGGCGTAGATTCAGCCGCAGTTTAAGCCGTGATTGTGGCTTAATTTTCAAAAAAAATTTGTTTTCGAAAAGTCAGCAAATCATTTGACGAGAGTTTTCCAGGTTTTCCAGAAGGTTTGCCCCTTCTTCGCCTTGAAGACCTTTATCGCAATAGCTTCCTCATACTTACGCACAACATGACCTATCCAACAAAGCTGCTGGATCGTAATTCGCTTGACCATGTCACTGTCGTCGTAGAGCTCATAGAGTTCGTCGTTCCATCGAATGCCGTAGTCGTTGCCAACGCGTAAAGGGCCATAAATCTTACGGAGCACTTTCCAGGGCTATAAAGCAAAACGGGAAGGATGAGTGTTAGTTTCGTCTGGCGGGAGTCCGTTCCGCTGTACTTCGGCCTTTCGTAACATATTCTCCATAACCAGGTAGAAGCGGTCGCAGAAGAGGGCATCGCCTTGTCTGAACCCTCGCTTGGTATCAAAAGGCTTGGAGAAGCTTTTTCCTAACTTGACGGAGCTGCGTGTGTTGCTCAACGTCATTCTGCATGGTCGTACCAACTATGCAGGGATTCCCAACTCAGAAAGTGCGGCATATACGCGAACGCTCAACGGACTATCAAAGGCTGCCTTATAATCGACAAAGAGGTGGTGGGTGTCGTTTTGATGTTCGTGGGTCCAGAATTTAAAAGAGTTTAAAACGAAGAGGAAGAGGTAGAGGTAGGAAGGGATTCTTCTCTGTTTTATAGCTGTACTACCATGGAAGGCTTTCACAGCGACAGCATACTGTTGTGTCGATAGTTTATCTAAGGAACTTGAAAATTTGGTGGGTAAGGAAGAGGAACAAAAAGTGAAATATGAAGATGCAGGTGAAGAGGCATATGATCTACCTCGAGAGGTGCACGTGATTGGGCGAGCGAAGCGAGTAGGGGGCAGAGTCCCCTAGTATTCCGTATTCCTAGTAACAAACATCGGTTCACGTATATTGAAGTTATGGTCATTACATTGTTGCTATCGGTATAATAAACTTTCTAATTGGTAAATTCTTACATTCAAATTGGACTTGTAAGCGTAGGAGATACCCTTTTTTACTGTATGCTGGATTAGCTTTTTGTCTTTGTCTGCAGAACATCTTTTTTCTATACATATTGCTAAACTCAAGTTCTTTATATTTTTTTCGTTGCAGTTTAATCATCGCGAGAAGAAAAAGCCAAAATAAATACAACGAAGTAAGTAAAACTTTTACTACTAACTAACGGTAAAGTTAGTAACTTTAAAGTAAGTTAATACTCTGGCTAATAGAAAATGCAAATGGAAATTTGTCTGGAAGCAAAAAAGCGTTGGGGGCGACGTTACTCAAGTGCTGCGTAAGGGTTGCGTGTGTGTGTGTGAGTGAGTGTGTGTGAGTGAGTGTGAGTGTGTGTGAGTGTGTGTGTGTGTGTGTGAGTGTGTGTGTGAGTGTGTGTGTGTGAGTGTGTGTGTGTGAGTGTGTGTGTGTGTGTGTGTGTGTGTGTGTGTGTGTGTGTGTGTGTGTGTGATGGCATTGACAATGATGTCGTCCTTTGGCGACAATTTTAAGCCGTATTTGGAGTTGGTTTGATGGCTTCGTGGTGTGTCTGTTGTGCGCATATTAACGCTTGTGGTTATTTTGATTTCAGCTTATTGCTCCCCCAAATACATACACTTATGCACATAAGTATATACACACACACACGCATACAGTCAAGTGGCTTTGTTGTTTGCTGCAATTTTTATGACTTCCAGCTGGGACCGCTATTTGGCATCATTCTTGTCGTCTGTCTGAGTTGCAACCCTTTTGTGTTGGAAAACTCTTTAGCCCAGCAATTCACTGGATTTTTAATCAGTTGTTTTACAATTGAGCGTTTTTTTGTTGTTGTCAGTTTTCGAAGCATTTGTGTAACGACTGCCTAAAGGTATGCAGTAAAATTTGTCATTACTTGTTTGCGCTTTTTGCCCGCGCAGCCTGAAAGTGTGCAATGAAAATGTGTTGAACGGTTTCACAGAATTTTCGGTTGGTTCCAGTTTGGGTTGGTTTTCATGTGGAACAAACATCTGTTTTGAAGCACTTATTTATTACAATTTTCTATCTACACTGAACTCTATGAGTTTTGCAGGGTCTGGAGCAGTGTTGCCAATTTACGCCTGATTTCGTGAAAAAATTTAAAACAGCGGGCAGCGGGAATTCTTATTTTGAAAGTATCTAGCTTTTTTTAGCTTTATATTATGTAAACAATGAATTAAGTTTAAAATCGTGAAATCAAGAAAAAAAAAAGTTGTCATCCATCGGTACGCCAACTAAAGCGCTCTAAGTGATTGAAAATTTTATGGAAATGAATCACGCGATGGTGATATCCTAAAAACAAAGTGGTTTTATTTTTAAGTTCTCATGAGTCGACCGATTTCGCTTTAATAAAAACAACTATACATAAAGGTGGTTCTTAAGCGAAACGGCTTAAAGATTGATTGAATTTTCTGTGCAAGAACTAAATGTTAGCAAAAGATTAGAGTAAAACACGCATTCTTACATCTTTGTACGAATATCTGTAGGTTTTATCAAGAAACGAACTATAAAAGAAATAATGGAATATTAGTCACCTTCAATGGCTAATTAAATTAGATTATATTTGTGGTGGATGAGTTGGCTCATCGAGTGAAATTTACCCATTTCTAGCTTTAAGGCACATTGACATGGATGGATCTATATTTGAGTATAATAAGAGTAACTAATTTTCATAGTTTTTTATTTTTTTGTTGTTTAAATTTCTCCTAGCTAATTTCGGTTGTTTTGATAAACGTGCGGAAAAGCCTGAGTTGGTTACCAACTGTTTATTTTATTATACAACGAAATTTCCTTCTATAATAACAAGTATACTTTTCAAATACCAATCATCGAAATGATGTCGATGTTTTTTTGTCCGATGCATCGACCCACATCGATGTCCATTGTCAATGGATTGCTATGGTAAAAATCGATGTTTTGGTCTGGATTTACATCACTACGTCCCACCATATTTTAAACTCGAATAATTTATTTATTTTTAATGCAATTGCTCATGTAAATACTCCCAAACACACGTCTAAGTGTCTACTTTGAAATGTCAATATAATTTGTTTGTTGGTGCCTTGAGGTATATATAATATAACCCATTTTTGGGTGGGACATATTGTGCCAAACCAATATATTTTTACGTGAGATAAATTATCTCAATTAATACTCTGTTGTTCATTGGCTGAATTTTACTCCGGATTGCCAGTACAAGGAAAAGTGTGATTTCCCAACTGCACGAAACAGCGCAACTCTACTTGACCTTCCTGATGACTGCACTGAGTTCAACGTGATCTCCAAATCACAGTTTGCTTATTCGAATTGTCGAATGCACCAATCAGGGACTGACAATCTGAAACCGCCGTGCGTATTCAATCGGAAGCTTAACAGATTCGAATGAAATCCTCATGTTTTTGGGCGTTTCATTATTTTTATAACAAGTTGCCATCTTTGAATGGCAAAGAAGCAAGAATGAATCGATGGGTAACTCTGCGATTAAAAAAACTATTTCCGGAGATCGCTACTTTTTACTATCGTCAAAGTTATATTTCAACGATTGTAAAAAGCCGACTAACGTTGGCAAAGATTATTACATATCTGATGTTATGCACCGACCGAAGGACAATTTTGTAGCTGCTCGACCTTTGTTTCACTTCATTAAAGTTATTAGAAACAATTGGATATCCGGCACTCGGCACAAAATTTGTGGGAAAACTAGATAGGGGACAAAAAAGATATGTTCATATAGCAAGAACACTTTGTGCTTCCAATGCTTTGGCCCTTTTCACAAGTTGAAATATTAATTAATTAATTATAAACAGTAAATAATTAAATAAATAAGTTTTATGGCAAAAATTTTCCCAATCCTGTCATAATTTCTTTTCTTATTTGAAATTCACATCAAGAAATTCAGTTGTCAAAATGTGTGATGGGATATTATATCCCACCAAAAATGTGTGTTGCGCCAGGATAAAAGAATGAATTTTTAAATTTTAAGTATGCAGAACATGTTTTTTTCCCTCAATATTTCAGAATACATAAAAAATTGTTTCCAAAAGTATCTAGGTTTTCGAGAAAAATCTCCGTCTAGAAAGGGCTAAGCACATAAGGTGGGGGAAATGGCGACAAAAATATCTTTAAAATTGATAATCAAAGCCTATAACCTTGAGATTACTGGCACTCCGCCAAATGGCAACGCGTTTAAGCAAAATACACTCCTCGCTTTTAGGAGAGCAAAATACAGGTTTAACGGGGCGAAGTAAATCGGATGTTCCTAAACTATATCTTTTTAAAGCTTTTGTCGAAATTAGAAAATGTTAGTCTCTTTGGTCCTTATACGTCAGCGCAATGTACGTTGGCATACATAAAGAACATCAGAACATCAGACTAGAGTTTCTCGGCATATTTTTTACCCCCAACTTTATTATACGAGCGCAAGTTTATTTTATCGAAAACGGTTTTATTGTTTTCCATAACATTCTACACGAAGTTACTTTCAAAACTATTTTGACATTTGGAGTAAGGTACATCCAAAGCAGACACATGTAACACTTCAAAAGCATCTTCATCAAAACGTTGATCTCGACGTTTTTTTCTTGGGAACAAAAAGCGAAAGGTATAGGGAATACTTATATTGTATTTTGTAGTTGATGGCTCATTTTCTACCGTTTTAAGCGCAAAATCGAAATCCAAATTCGTTAAGACTATTGAGTTCGAAGCGAAGAGTGGAAAAACAATCGGTATTTATTATTATTTTTCAAGCAGGGTGACCCCACGGTGTGCGTGCTTCTTTTTATTGCAAATAAGGTCCTATTGAGCGTATTGTGTGAAAGGTTAAAACCGTTTGCGAATAAACTGATTCGACCTTATCAGTGTGGTTTTAGGCCTGGTAAGTCCACCATATACCCCATATTCACACTACGCCAAATCCTTTAAAAGACCCACAAGCACTTACAGGATACCCACCATCTCTTTGTCGATTATAAAGCCGCACTTGATAGCCCGTTGTGGGATCGCGTGTATGCTGTACTGTCTGAGTTTGGAATCCGAATGACGTTGAGCAACACACGCTGCTCCGTCAAGGTAGGAATGAGCTTCTCCGAGCCTTTTGATGCCAAGCGAGGCTTCAGACAAGGCGATGCCCTCTTTTGCGACCTCTTCAACCTTTTGATGGTGAATGCGTTGCGATCCAGCGGCTCCGCTAACTAGGTCATGTTGTGCGTATAGATGAAGAAGCTCCTTCAATGCGGATGTGGATGGGCAGACCATGTCTCCGTTGAAACTACCAGGTAGTGAGCACAGTAGCTACCTTTAGTATCACCAATTGGAAAAGGCGCGCTCAAAGCAGAGACGCCTGCAGGAGAGCTTTATCACGTCAGGCCATAACCCGGTAACGGGTTGTTATGGCCAGTTAAGAAGAAGTTTATTATTATTTCTTCAATAAGATTAACAGCAAATTGCAACTTGCCACTTGTAATTTGGGAATTACGTTAGTTGGCCAACTGCTGACACATTTTTGGCCAAATGCTCGAAAGCCAAAGGCAGTTTTAAAGCCGTTAAAATGTCTCTTTATTTTTGTTAACTGCACATTTGCAAGTTGCATCTTTGGGTTGCATACAACAGTCGTTTTTTTTTTTTGTAACCAGCGACAACGAATTGCAACAACGACAGTGCGACACGGGAGCAAGAACTTGTTTTTGGGGCCAAACAAGCATGGAAACGGGTTACGCAAAATACGTTCATACATTTGCCACAAATAGCAACAACAACAACTACGCAATTGAACTTTACGTTACAAGATGCACAAGAATTGCAACATTTTAGCCCGTTGCGTGCCACAAACTAACGCACAGTAGCAAATAGATGTGCCACCAATTGGCTTGAATACCAACGGTACAACTTACCACTGCAACTAATAGGGCCAAGGCATTATGAGTCCCCCTTAACCCGGAGTGTCTTTCGAAGCTGAAACGCTTTAAATTACCAAGAATAAATCGCAAAGAGTGCTATGAAAACGAGAGAAAACCGCTAAGGCTTGGTGTTTCGAAGTTTACATGCTCTATTTTCAGAGCGTTTACCAAAGGCTATGATCATTTTTCAGATGGCTGAATGACTAGAGATATAGCATATCTATGAATTAGAACTAAACAAAGTCTGAAAAGTCGTTTAATCGAGGAATTGAGCGGAAAGAGGTAAATGATTTCGGTAAAAGAGGTCAGTCAGTGTTTAAGCAAACTCATGATGATAGTTTCAAGACTTTCTTGTTTCAATTAATGAAGATGTTGCTAAAGTTCATACGAAATACACAACACAAATTTCATGCAGACGGTCGGGATGGTGTCCTGTACTTTGCGGTAAAAATCTTGTGACGAAAGCGTGCGTACTTGCAGGCAATTTAAAAAAAAAATATGATAAACTATTTGTGACGAAACAATGAACCTTTGGCACCAACCACCTCACATATTAAAGAAATCATAGCCGAAAAAGTTTGGTTTTGTGACCAAGGCACTATTTTTAAGTCTTTCGCAAACGTCGATGAGGGAGTTTGTGCCTCCCTTTCTCTCTCTGTGCAGACACTCAAAAAATTTAGAATAGATATGCCTTGAACCGTATCATCTTACCTTGTAGTTCTTTTACCATGGTCGTGACTATAGACGGGACTACCGGCTTAAGCTTTGAGAACTTTATTTCTAGCACAAGCCCCTCCGAGTACTTTGCAAACTGGAAGAGGTAGTCGAAGGATACAACAAAAAAAGGGTTCCGAAAAATCGGGTTGGTTGTTTTAGTCGATGTGTTGTAGTGGGCAGTGTTGTAATAAATAATCACATTTAGGCAACCCCCACCCCTTAATGTCATCTTACAAATCGAGCAGCCAAAAAAAAAATAAAAAATCAAAACAGCTTTGGGCATTACTATAAACTTGGGATAGAATGTCAACTGAAGCATTGCAGATAGGATGTACAGAGTATAAGCTGCTTTTATAAAAGCGAAAAAAAGATATTTGAAGAGTAAAAAATGTAGAATTTCTTGCAAGATCTTTGATCGAAACGAAAAGTAAATAAACAGTTGGTAACCAACTTAGGCACGTTTATCAAAACAACCGAAATTAGCTAGGAGACATTTAAACAACAAAAAAATTAAAAAAAAAAATTTCGAAAATTATTACTCTGGCGACCCAACTATACCGACTAGAGTGCTCAAATTGAATAGGAAACCCTTTGAAGACATGCCCAACACAAAAACGTCGCTAAATCGCAGAAAAAGTTGTCATAGTGCTTAAATCGTCGGAAAACATAAAATAAGAGATTTTAGTTTTTTGGCCAATCGCAATACTTTTTAGCGGAAAAGTAACATTGCATGAAAACATACAGTTTTTTTTGATTGTGACGTCATGTTTTTGGAGCACCCAACCCATAGTCACAAAAAGTCATGATATGATTAACACCCCTACTCGGTAGTGACGTCATTTATGAACGGCCCTTAAGTTGTTTCGACCGACAATTTCATACAACTTTCTGCTGCTGCGGCTTCGCGAATTGCTGCCCATCTATAGCTAATCAACGGGTTCCGCCCCCAACAACTTAAAGCTTTGAACAAAATATGGTTTATACAAATTTAAAGCAAATATTTGTGTGTATCTTTTTTGAAGCTTTTATAACTTGATTTTCCAGCCACGTTTTATTGCTTATCTATTTCGATGATATTTTCAGATATATAAACTTCGTGTGTTTATGTGTGTGGGCATCAAGTTCAAGTCAATTAAAGGATCGTGGGTGTTGTTTGCTCTATGGCTTAATGATTTCTTTTGTCAAGCTGCTAAACAAAAAAAACAAAAAAAAAACAAAAAACTCTGGGGCTTAATTAACGCCATTTCGATTACAGACCTTCACCAAATATGCTTGATCATTAGACAAGTGGCAAATGTTTATCGAAACCAAATCGAATTCTTGCATAAATAACCAGACAAATTCATGCAAAAAATATATAAAATAACAGAGAGTTCCAGAGCGTTGATTGAGCAATTATGTTGCTTTGCGTAATGAAAATTGCAATTTATTATATTTATTGTTGTTGTTGTTTTTGTTGCTTGTTTGTATCTTTTATAGTTGGCTTGCAACTTGTTTTGATTGATGGGTTTTGGGATTTGCCTTGTTGCATGTGTCTGTATCCAGTGAGCGAGATAGCTATAGTGCTAGAGTGAGTGCAAGCTAACGCAGGTAGCTATTGTCAGCGTTTTGACCCAAAATATAAGTAAGTCACTCAGTCATTTTGTCATTTATGCAGTCGGTCCGTCCGTCCGTTCGTCTGTCTGTCCGGCTGTTAGTCAGCAAGTAAGTCATGGCTTTCTTTGCTATGAAATTTGCGACCAGAGTTTCGGAATACCCGTGCCATGCGCGCATATGAGCACTCTTATGGTGGTCGTAGAAAGCCTAGGCACCACAGCCCATTTGGTAGCCAAGCAGCAGCCAACAGCAGCAACAGCAGCAACAGCAACAGCAAACAAACAAAGCAACTAAACTGCTGACTAACTGACAAAATGACAAACAGACAAACGGTCAGACAGACAGGTAAACATACCAACGCATAAGTAGGTTTCAACAAATACGCCTAATGGATTTTCTTATACTCTTACGCTTTACATAGGCCAAGTTTTTCCAATTACACTATGCAACAAATTTTGGGGTCAATTAAAGCCCTTTGGCTAAAACATAACGTTGACGGCAAAACTTTGGGTCGCTGATTTCGAATCTGGAAACCATTTAGGATTTTCTAGCGATTCGTTTTCGAATTATCGCTATTTCAAAAAGTTGGAGATTTCAAGAGTTGCGAAATCAGCAAATCTCATATTACGGATCGAAATCGAATTGAATCAATTTTTTTTTTAAATCTAATTTTTTTTTTTGAAACCAAAAATTTTTTTTTACATTCTAAATTTTTTTCGAATATCCAAATTTTTGTTTCGAAAAGCCTTGCGAACATTTTAACATCAATTTGAGCAAAATCGGTATCGAATTGGCGAAGTTGGGCATATCGAATAAATGCCACAATCGACGATTTATTTGTAAAAAAAAAAAATTTCAAACTCTTGAAAATGAAAATTTTCTCACATTTTCCTTTTGATATCGATTGATTCTTTGCGAACATTTCAAAACCAGTTTTTCGGGAATATCGAAAAGTGTCATGCTAAATTTAGTTGAATTATCGTTATAACAGTCAGTATAGGCACCAAACGTGGCTAAAACTTCTAGCGGTAAATAAGAGTTTGCTGATTTCGAATTCGGCAACTCTTTGAAATTTTGTAGCACGGGTTTCGAATTATCGCTAATAAACTCACAAAACTCGATGTTTCGCAAGTTTTAAATCAGCAAAGTTAAGGTTCCTTAAAGCTTTTTTTTTTAAATTTTTCAAAATTAAGTTTTTGCAAAAAAAAAAGGAAAAAACGTAATATAAAATAATACGAAAATTAAGCTATTGAATTGTTTTTTTATTTAACGCATAAATGGATCTTAATATATGATCAAATATATGAGTTAGTTTCATGCTTGTCTCGAATACGCTTTTCGATTAGTCGAAATAATGACACTGCGGAAAACTGACATTTCTTATGTAGAGAATTCTTTAATGTAGTTTACATGGAAATAAATCATTCTTTAATAAATAATAAATGTGCTTAAATCAAGAATATTGTTGCCATATTTTAGGAAATTTGTCTTCCCAAGCATTGTATACTCTCTACATACCCACTGCGGAAATTCGGCTGCATAACGAACTCTAATAATAAACAGTAATACTGAAAAGTTTATTATTTCAAATAGGTTTTAAAATTCTTGACCAAAATTGATGGAATTAAATTCCAGAGAAGAAAAAAGTTGTTCATTTTATGTAAAAGAAAACTAGCTATTCTCAAAGGCCAAAATCTTTAAACGATTTTCCAGATTTCATATGCTTTTTCACTTATGGTTTTTAGCCCCGGAACGATACAAGTAAGTTCCATAAAATTTTTTCCCCAAGACTTTTATTTGATGGTACCATAATTTTCGGGGACATAAGGTATATCCAACCAGGTATGCTAATGCAGTCGCATGCCATCTTTTCCTCATCTAATGTTTCAATCTGTTGCAAACTTTTACAGGGCAAGCATCTTTTAGACTCTCACAGTAAGTGGACGACGCGACAACATATATATTAGATATACCTTCGTTCGCCCTGAAATGTGAGTCAAATAATTAGGTGGAAAACGCGGCAGCTGAAAGCTTTCGTAATAGTTTTCAAATGTTGTCCATTATAAAACGGTATTCGAATATTAATTACGATTTTGGTTACAAACGGTTAACCGTTAACATCATAACGAATTTTGGCGATTTCAAATTCGCAAATCCGACTGAATCTGCTGTATATTCGACGATTTTGGTTGCAAACGGTTAACCGTTAACATCGTAACGAATTTTAGCGATTCCAAATTCGCAAATCCGAATGAATCTGCTTTATATTCGAGCAAATTTCTTAAAAGATTTCTGGTTCTCTTGAGCAAATGTTTTACCGATTTGGCAAACCGACAAAGATAATCGTTGATTAAAGAAGTTTTAACGAATTTGAATTCGTAAGCTTTAAAAGTTTAGCATTAATTTAAATTTTCGTTGTTAGTTTCGTTAGTTCTATTACTTAGTAGAGTATGTAAACTTCGATATGCTGAAAAAAGCACTTTATTATCTATTTTAAAGTCGGCACAAAGCTGACGACGATTCCAACGATTCCGACAATTTCGATGACTACGCTACCAACCACAATTTGCGGGCGGCATCAGCCCAAAACCAGTGCTGTAGGTCAAGGCTGGGCGCGGCGGGCGTCGAACGTCGTACGTGATGCCGTCTGCTGTTGTTGACATTTGTAGCTTCATTGGGTAAATTTGGACAAGCCGCCGCTGCCGGAGAAAGCAGACGTCGCTGCTAACGCCGCCGCTGCCCCCGCCATAGACATGCGTCAGTTGTGCGGTGCGTTCCGTTGGGGGGCGTTGCGGTGCATTGCAACTGGCAAAAGCTATTAAAAGCTGCCACTGTGCTGACAAAACTAATGGTCAGGGCAAGGCTGATGGTGTATAGCTGTATCTGTATCTGTGTCTGTATCTGTATCTGTATCTGTATCTGTATCTGTATCTGTATCTGTATCTGTATCTGTATCTGTATCTGTATCTGTATCTGTATCTGTATCTGTATCTGTATCTGTATCTGTATCTGTATCTGTATCTGTATCTGTATCTGTATCTGTATCTGTATCTGTATCTGTATCTGTATCTGTATCTGTATCTGTATCTGTATCTGTATCTGTATCTGTATCTGTATCTGTATCTGTATCTGTATCTGTATCTGTATCTGTATCTGTATCTGTATCTGTATCTGTGTATCTGTATCTTTATCTATGTGTGCTGCCAGTACGCCGAACGTAGTTCAAGATATGAGGCATTTTGATTTGTGACACGCTGAAACACAACGACGAACAGCAACAATAATGAGGTGTAAATCTTTTGGTTTTTAGTTTTTGAGTTCATGTTGCGCTTAGAAAGCTTTGTCAGCTGTAGCTATGGGAACTGAGCATATTGCTGAGCACGTATCTATATATGGGTTAAAGTGCGATACACATCACAAACCGAAATGATGTGTTTGGGTTTCGTGATTCCATCTGGAGCGTGGGTAAGAACTTTCGACCAAAAATGCAGACAAGCAAAAACAACAACAACAAATGAAATGAAAATCATGCAGCACTAAAAGAAGCCCAGAAGAGTTCAAGGGAAAAGTTAGCCCATATCTATTGGAAGCATATCTTCAAAATGTTTATGTTATTACTCGGCTCGCCTCTAAGCTGCCGAGATTGAACACTTCTTAGGAATACAGCATTTGGGTTATATGTTAGGTTTGGGTCCACAGAGAAAATAAAACTCGCGGAAGCTAGAAGATCAAGAATCAGCCTTCATTAGTAAACACATATATTCTAAGAGCTCTGCTTTATCCCTAGGTTGCAGATTTGATCAAATAAATCAGAAAAGTCTATTGTTGTTCACAATCCTCTTTCGATTGGTTTCGCATTATATTGAGTAGGGTTTCTGGCCGCAGTTGTATATGGCCATCCTTTTTATGCAATGCTGTTACCACACAGTTGGTAATCCCACCGCAATCATGACGTCTTGACTTTCGGATGTGCTGGCCAAAAACATATTCACTCCTATAAGCGAAGTTGGCAACTGAAAGTTCGGTACAAACAAGCTACCAGAGAATACTAATGTAATGCAGGAAACCGGTACGTGTGCCCGAATGGAATGTGCAAGGTCTCTGTATCGGAAGGGTAGGTGATGGTTGTTGATATGGATCCCAGCGATATGGGATCACATACAGTACCTGTATCTAATCCGCATGGCTGAGCGGCCGCAGTGCTATCCAAGCGACAGTTTAAAAAGTATGATGTAGTGCGAAAAGAACGCTCTCAGGACAGCTCAATTGATCCCTACTTTTTCCAATCAAAAAAACCAGAACTTTTAGCGGGCTAGTACGAAGTTGACGAAGCGGAGAAAAGTCTCATACCCGACTCAACGCCGCCTTCTGTGACTAACCAGCTTGTCTTAGGTTTGCCAAAAGAGTGGGTGGAACGCAGCTGAAGCCACTGGTGACTGGCTCAAGTGAAACTGACTCCCAGGGTCACTTGACCAACCAGTCGCACTTGGTTGCAGCAGCAACTGCTGAAACCAATAACAGTGAAAAACAATCGTCACAAATCGTTAAGCAACACATAGAAACTCTATTCAAATAAGTTCTTGACTTTGTGTTAGTGACGTCCCTTTTTCGAAACACATTTATACTACACATTACATGTTATCATTTTCGATCCAATTTGTTTGAACCATGGCTCATTTTGTTCTACTACTCATTGAAGAAAAGTCTTTGAAAAAAAAATTAGCAACCGTTCAGCATGCTTAGGTAAACATATAATTTTTGATATTTTTTGGCTAAATTTCAGGCACGAGCGACTTTTGAGATCTGTGTCGAAAAGTGTTCTATGAAAAGATTGTAGTGGCATTCATCAGCTATAAATAGAATAAAGCATTAAGTTAATACATTTGACAATAGAGATAAAGCAGTTTAAGTGGACCCTCTTCAAAACTACCGATATTCGCGAAATTCTCGAAACCTGCGAATGAACGAAAAAAACTGAGTACGGAACGATATTGAGGGAAAGTAGTTGAAACATAAACACACATCAGAGTTATTGAATATTAAAAAAAAGTTGCAATTTTGTAGACTAGTGTAATTGGGTTTATCTCTGAGATAAAAATGGCATTGGAGCTACAGTTGGCACAATAGGTTTTTAAGGTCGCGATAACAATAACAACCACCCATCAGAGATCTTGAATCTTTAAAAAAGTATCAATTTTGAAGACTAGTGTAAATAGGCCTATATTAGAAATAGAACTGGCATTGGAGCTATTGTCGGCACAATAGATCTTTAATCAACACAGGGAAAGTAGTTGAAACAAAAACACCCATCAAAGTTCATTAATATTAAAAAATATTTAAATTTTGTAGACTAGTGTAATGAAGTCTATATAAGAGATAGGACTAGCATTGGAGCTATAGTCGGCACAATAGATCTTTAATCGATACTGAGGGAAAGTAGTTGAAACATAAACACCCATCAGAGTTCTTGAATATTAAAAAAGTTGCAATTTTATAGACTAGTGTAATGAGGTCTATATGAGAGATAGTACTGACATTGGAACTTTATCTATTGGCACCATAGATCTTTAAAATCGCGATGCAATCCCTCCAAATCATATTAATATTAACAATTGCGATGAACGGCATTGATAAAATAACATATTGAAAACGGATTCGAAATTGTGAACTTAGAACTTGGTTCCTAAAGGCAGCATTTGCCTTGAACTTTCAATTCTTTAGAAATGTTCAGTCATGAAATTAGTCACTGGGCCTTGAAATTTGTTCAAACCTTTAATTAAATCGCTTATAAGATTTTTATTAAACACTTCATAAATGATCTCATCTGCATAGCTAATAACTGTTAACAATGGTGTTGAATTTTATATCGAGCAGCTCCATTGATCGTCTAAAAGCCATAACAATTCAAATTGTTACGCTTTTTAAATATTAATCAAAATATCAACCAACAAACACAACAACAACAACAACAACTACAAACCATAAAATTATCTATTATTAATCCAGATACACACAGCAGATACAGTGGTCGGCATAAATATTTTGACGAAACTTATTTGTGAATATCAGGTCGCGCACTTTGAAGCGACAATAAAAAAAATTTTGCTATTTAATTTTATTGATGTTATATTATAATAATAAAATAAAATATTGAATGAAATGTGAGCTAAACTAACAAATTTAAGAAGCATAATGACGTCAGAAACGATGACCGAAGGTCAGTGCTTGTATACCATAAACGATAACGCTTTCCCTTTCGGAGACATACTGATACCAAAAAAGACGATAACAAAATTTTTGAATGGTGTTGACAGGATCGAAAACGTGTTTTCTCTTATAAAACGTCAAAGAATTGCTTCTTTGAAAAAAAAACCCGTATGGAGGCAATTTCTGAGGTTACTTTCATTTGGAACGAGATATGTTTAGAAATACTTCATAATTCAGTTGCAAAGTGGGAGATACTTTTTATTATCTCCAATCAAAATTATTTAATCTTTATTAAGTTATAATTTTTGTTTCTTTAATTATAATTAGTTTTCAAACTTGGGCGGGGGGTTTTACGCTGCGGGGCCCACAACCTTGTTAAATAAATAAAATAAAAATCGTTATCTATACTAGTATTATAAATTCGAAAGTAACTCTGTATGTCTGTTTGTGCCGCGTGAAAACACGCCTAAGCTGCTGAACCAATTGTTTTGCATTTTGGTATAGAGATAGATAGGACCTTGGAATACCAAATATGCTCTCTTTTGTGGCAATATATGAACCACTTCTCCCGCAAAAAAGCGTAAAAGTACATAAAATGACACAAAATCTCAAAGCCTACTTTTATTTTTCCCAAAACTGTGCACAGAGTCGGCAAAACCTACTAAAACGGGAAGGGGAATGGGAAGAAGAATTTGAGCTACCTCGAATGGGACAGGGGGGTTGGCGAGCAGAGCGAGTAAAAAGTTTTAATAAAAAAAAATTTCGGGTAAAATCGTGAATGCTTCGATCTATATGAGGCAAAACAAAGTTTGCAGGGTTTGCTATAATCTTTATATATAAAAATCAATCCAAAGACAAAGAGATAGTGGAGAATGAGCAGGAAGAGGCACAAAAAGTGGAAAAGGAAGAAGAAGAAAAAAAAGAAGAGGAAAAGAAAGTAGAAAAGGAACAGAAAGAGGAAGAAGAAGAGGAAGGAAAGAGGAAGAGAACGAAAAAGAAGAAGGGGAAGAAGATGAAAAAGAAGAAGGGGAAGAAGCAGAAGAAGAAAATGATGAGGGGAAATGGGAACGGGAAAACGAATTTGCTCTACCTCGAGAGGAGTACGTGGTTTGGGGAGCGTAGCGAGCAGGGGACGAAGCCAACTAAAAGTTAAATACAAAAATGCTTAATTTTGTTTTCGTCAACATATGTATGTCGACCACTGTACTTCTAAAGAGATGCAAATGTTTGCGATATTTTTGGAGTGTAAAGAAAACATTAAACGAAATGGCTTTTTCTGGTGTTGTTGTTGTCAAAGGCGGCGCTTTGAAATCGCCTAAAAACGGCTCCAACGCCTTTGAACATAATTTATGATCAAATTGAATATATTATTTATACAAATTTTTGTATCACATTTAAATCGTGCAAAAAATGTTACTACTTGCATATAGAAAGAAATTTATAACAGAAACAAAAAATCAAGCTAAAAATTCGAAAAAAGGTTTTAAGCAGAAACCTTTTTTTTTTTTTTGGCTATTGATAATGATGTTAGTTAGTTAGTCGACAAAAGAAGAAAACTAATTAATGGGAATTTCTTTTTTACGTTTAGCTGCCGGTCTTTGGTAGAGATCTTTAAGACCCTAGATATGCAGCTGATGAACATCATTATCGGCAAACATGAACATCATTATTTAGGAGCAGCTCGAACTTTGTTTACATATTCAAATAGAAATCGAAAGCGTTCGATTTTTGGCTTTTGCTTTGCTTCTAATTTGTAGAGAGATATGATGATGCTTTAATAGAAAAGAAGAAACAAAAGCTTAAAACTATGATTACGTAAAGTCGAGCGCGAGACAGAGAGAGACAAGTTGAAGTTTTCTTTTTTAATATATTTGTATATTTTTTTTAGTTTTTTTTTTTTTTTTTAGCGAAATTAAGTAATAAAGTTTAGTTTTAGTTTTCGATTCAAGAAAACAAACGGTGATTTATATCTTGGACAGAGAATGATTTGTTGTTGTTGCTGATTGCACAACAACTTGTTGTACATTTCACGCACTCACGTTTTTTAATGCAATCAGCTCAAGCAGCCGCCCTTTTTAGCCCCGCCACGCCCCCTCGTTGCCCTTGCTCTGAGCTCTTGCCAGCGGCCAAGCCTTAAGACACTATAAATTTTTATGACCGCAACTTATATCTGTATATAAGTTTTATATGAATTTTTGTTGTTACTGCCGCCGCCGCCGCTGCTTCTTTTCAACATAAACAATTAAAACTTCAACTTAAACAGAAATAAAAATTTAAAAAAAAAGTCAAACTTACTAAAATAAACCACAAGCAATTTTTCGTGCATACTCAACAGCTTAAAAAAAAAAAAATTGAGTCAGACAGTCGGGACGGTGCCCGACAGTGGAATACCCTAAATACGGTAAAATGGGGACGGAAGTATGCACTTTATATCTCCTTTCATAAGATCGATATGCATGTAAACATTTTCCTATTGGGAAGTTCCAATTGACAAGTTTTCCTATTGGGAAGTTGGCTAGTATGGTGGCAAAAATTACTCTTATGCCTATAACTCCAGTATTCTTGGGTCGATGTCGTTGAATTTTGTAACATATATCAAAAATACATTTATAATTCAAATCAATATTAGCATATTTTTGACTATAACTTTTGATGTACTTATCCGATCTTGATCATTTTTGGAAAATAGATGCACATTAACACGGTGCACATCTCTGAGGAGTTTCGAGTTGATAGACTCAATGGAGCGGTTATAAACAAAATCTTATAAACTAAATCTGTCACGGGGAAGGGGTTAAGATACCACTTGATTCGACAAACTTCATCTTTCCTTAGATTACGCGTCTCGGACAGACGAACAGACGGACATGGTCCAATCGCTACCCGAGTCAATGATAAGTCTTTTTGCCCTAGGAACTTATGGTGTGCCACGCCTCCTTCTGCCTGTTACATAGATTGCACAAATCTATAATACCCTTTTACACTTTGTGTACAAGGTATAAAAATTGTAAATTTTCTTCTTCTTCTCGACTGATCATAACCATAAGCGTTAACGGACACTCCTTTCGAAGTTTCGGCTTTCCAAACGCCTTCTCCACTCGCTACCTGGTCCCTCTAACAGAGACACAGCCTTTCCAATGGTTAGTTTACCTTAAAAGGAGCTCCTGCCGTACCAGCGGAGCCGACATCAAAGTCTTCGTCAAGGTCGTATAGTTCGTCGCAATGGGCTAAAGAAGCTTGTCCCAAGCCTAGCGATGAGGCAACCTTGCCCATTATGCTAACATCGTATAAAGTTAATTAAGAGAGTGAAAGTACAGTTGAAATGAGAACAAGATCACGAAAGCAGATAAGAGTAGATGAAGCATTAGGAGTTCAGTAGAGACTTATTTTGAGTGCGTTTCAGTAAGTGATTTTGTGAAACGCTATACAACTCTGCCGTCTTCTTAAATATACAGCAAGCGTTTGATCTCTAAGGTCAAGTCACTCCTTCCAGATGCGCATTTCAATCTTTTGAGGTCGTACCTACAGGGGCGTTGTTTTATGGTTGAGGTGCAGAGAACGCGTTGGATGAGCTGAATAGGCATTCTAGCCGATATAACGACCGGCTGAATGCCCACCTGAAGCCGTTGGCAGGGGCATTGACCTGACATGCAGAAGAAGGTTGAGGCGAATCCATCCTAGTAACATTTGGCTTCGAAGGAGCCGTCGTTAGTTTGTTCAGTGTCCATGTTTTTGTTGAATTAGGGAAAATTTGCGTTAAAATGCTTATTATTTTGTCCTGAACACAATGTCTTATGTCATATTCTGCTCATTGGTCAAAAAATGTT
Organism: Chymomyza caudatula; assembly: GCA_035041775.1. Taxonomy (NCBI): domain Eukaryota; kingdom Metazoa; phylum Arthropoda; class Insecta; order Diptera; family Drosophilidae; genus Chymomyza; species Chymomyza caudatula. The sequence continues at coordinate 1,030,349 of JAWNKW010000150.1, forward strand.
ATGTATGAAAATTCCAAGGCTGCATTATATAGACTCATAAAAATAATCCCAATTCGATACCGAAATCGATGAATACAACTAAACGATAGTGATCTAACTCAAAATATAGGGCACGGGGGCTGGCGAGCGAAGCCCCCTAGTTTTTACTACGCACAATTTTGCGGGTGTACATTTTATGGTAGTTTCAATAAATAGTTAATAATATGCAAACTTGATGGGATTGAGGTTTACAATAAGCAGTTTTAAAAAGTAAATTGATCCCTCTATAAAATAAAAAACATAAAAATATAGTGCTGTAAAAAAAACATCTTTGAAGTAAAAAACATGTTTTGAAATCGTAGGTACCTGTATTCAAATCATAATATGTCTTCTTCTTAACAAGCCGGTTGGTATTCTCTAACCCGCTCACCACACGGGAAATCATAATGTATATGATATCATTTATGTGATAGATAAAAACACTGTATATTGCTATATTTTTCATTGATAACGGAATTTCAAAGCACATTTTTAAAGGTTCTTGAAAATTATGTATTTTAAAATTTGATAAAAAAAATAGTCAGCATGAAAAGTTTGTAGGACGTCCAATTAGAACACACAGCTTGCCAAAATACTGACTATTTATAAATCGAGATTTGTATCTCGATCTCTGAAATATTGCCCGTAATTTTGTTTGCCGGCAACCCCATCCGACTTGCTTTATACTAAAAATCATTCTAATATCAAGCAAATATCAAGATTTTCAAATGAGAAAGTTAGAAAAAAAATCTCACTGTAACAACGTATGAGAATCGAGGAGGATAGTAGACGGAGAGAAATAAATAAATCAAATGCGTAGAAAAACCGTTTTGTATAAAATAGAGACATATTTAAAAATAATAATAGTTTAATTACCGCTTCTTTTAAAGTTTTTGATTATTTCCAAGTGCTTACACTGTCCACTAGCGAATTGAGGGGCTGTTGTAGATTGTATTTGGTTCTTTTGAATGCAGTAATTGGTTTAGCTCGGTATTATAGGCTTAATACTGTTTTGTATAGTACAGTAAAATCATGCGGATTACTTGATTTCAGTTTTGGACTCATGGCTGAAAGACTTTTCGTATATGTATAGTAAGCCATACATGCCCCGTGTGGTGAGCGGGTTAGAGAATACCACCTCAGCAGGTCAAAGCTTGTCGTATGAGGGGACTAACAGTGACACTGGGTTCTTTCGAGACCAGAAGGCCTTAAAAGGGTTGTGCGTAGGGTTTGCAACCTGTATTTACATGTACCTGTATTTACATCAGGCCGTAACCCTATAACGGGTTGTTATAGCCAGTTAAGAAGAAGCCATAAGAGTACAACGACCTTGAACGACCTTAAATTTTAGATATAAGAGCAAATGACGTAATACCTTAAATAAAGCACTTACAAAATGTCATTGCGAGAAGCAACAAAACCAAAATCAAAGGAGTTCCAAGTTCCACAAACATAATTCATTAAAGGATTTATTCTGGGTCATTAACTAGCGCAGCAAAAACAAGTTGAATATTTATAAATTGAGAATCATTAAGAAGTAATCAAAATTTTTGCCCTATTAACCAAACACTTAAGATCTAATGAGGCAATGTGACAGGATGTGGCGGGTGGCGGGCAGTAGCCTAACAAAGGGACCAAGTTCAAATTTACGATGTCCTAAAGTGTTAGTCACTTTTATAGCTTTGATCTTTGATTGTGCTGCATTAGTACCTAGTCTCTGGAGCTTAAGCTGCTTTTATGGCCCAAAGCCCTAAGCCCTAAGCTGAAACAAGAACTTTGACCGAGTGCAACGAAATTATCATAAAAAATTTAAGATAAAATGAGAAATTATAGGAAAAAAGCGAAATTTATGTAGAAAAAGAAAAGCAACAACGATTTTAATTGCGAATTTAAATGCGGCATAAATTTTTGCTTGTACCATAATCAATGTCATGCTAATGCACATGCCACGCCTCTTAATTGTGCGCCTTTGGGCTATTGGGTGTCAACAAACAACGAAACAAAAACTTCCAAAAAATGTCAATATTGGAAACTTTTACTTTGAACTTTTGACCACGAAACGTGGTCCGAATATGATATTCAGATTTCACCTGATTAGCAAAAACAAATGTTGTGCAACATCGTACAAAGTAAACATATATTATTTAATCAATTGAGCCAAGAACAAGGAAGAAGGTACGCCTTAAGCTCCAGCTCTTCACTTGTTTGCGGCTTTGTGCTATCAGTCCAGAGCTTCATTTTGTCATAACTTCATTATCAACTTTTTAGGTTTATGCAAAAATGCCCCAAATCGAACGTCTTTCGCATGATTGTAAAATATGTACAGTCACTTATATCGATATTTCGGTATAATCGGTATATTTTGAATATATATAATGAAATATATATGTATGCTAGCTAAATATATATTGAATTAGGTACAATATAATCACAAATGGACAAATATCGCCTTTTAATCATTCACTGCTTTTGCGGGTGTAATGCCAATGCCAACTGAGAAAACGTTCGTGAACACATGCATGTATCAACACAACAAAACAGTTACGAATACATGTAAAGACTTCTTCTTAACTGGCCATTATCTGGCCTGTTATCGGGTTATGGCCTGATGTAAATACATTCTTTCATTGGAATTTTGGTTTTACGTAATAGATCCTAAACCCCACGCACAACCCTTTTAAGGCCTGGGGTGGCTCTACTGGTCTCGAAAGAACCCAGTGGCATTGTTAGTCGCTTCATACGACAAGCTTTGACCTGCTCAGGTGGTATTCTCTAAACCGCTCACCACATGTAAAGACTTCATAACATTAATGTTTTTTTCTTAATTTTTCCAATGATTTGGCAAAATATATGAATAAAACTTATATTCTACACTTCCTATGAAAATTCACCACACAATGATATTAGTTTCACCCACATTTGTTACCATATATTTGGTGAAAAAGGGGGTCCATAAATATTTCATCAGCCCATTTATATAATTTATTATTATTTTTAGAGAGTTGTGTTAATTTTCAGAAATAGAGGATCAAATTCTTCTTCCAGTTCCCAATCACTGTTCCGCTCCCCAGCCCGTTCCTCTTCATTCACTTTCTCTCTCTCTTCTTAGTGAAGCTGTGGATATTGGTAACACCTCTACCTTAATTCAAAAGAATGCTTTACCTAGTAAAACTTAATGCTTGCCTACTATATACGAAGAAACACATTTAGTATGTTGTATATTGAAAATCGTTTTAAACTAAAACAGCAATATCTCCGGAACGCCTAAGTCTATTTTGTTGAAACTTATATAAGAACTCACATAATGGGAAGCTATCCTCAAAATTTCATTGAAATCTGTACAGTAGTTTTTGAGGAGAAGAATCAAAACGAATTGGCAGTCATTTTTATATATATAGATATATAATATAAAGAATTGTGATAGTTCATATTAACTCGCAAGATATTTTTTGAATTGCAAGTTTTAGCTCAGTTTTAAATTCCTTTTTAGAATTTTTGAAAAAGATAATATCACGTTTAAACAGCTTGTGCTTCACTTATGAATCGAAATAGAAAAAATGTAGGCGAAGCAATGTGCGATTTTTGAAGGAAAATCGGGTTGGTAAGTTTTGCAGAAAAACCGATATAAAAAGTATTTACAGAATGTTGTCCGAAGATACAGCAACGAAAGTCTAAAGACATTGTGACGTATGTCGTAGCTGACGCTTAATAGATATTGCCAACTGAATTGACGAAACACGCCCAAAATTTACTTAGTTACCAGATCCAAATCAGCGCCTCAAGCCAATTAGGCATTGCTTCAGCAAGCGTGCCTGGTATTTCCAACAAAAAACAAAGTCATATAAGAAATGAATGCCGCAGAACTACAAATAGTTCAGTGTGGAAAGACACAACAATTTTTCCATTTAATTTAACATTACAACACTTTTCATTCACAAGATCTGCGACTTATCGGGCGATGTATCTCTTTTGTTGAAATTTGAATTCGCTTGAAGTTTGGGCGCTGAGCACCAAAATATCAAAATAACATTAAAAAAAAGAGAAAAAAAACTATTGCAGAAAGTGAAATTTGTCAAGTGTGTTTGTTATTGTTGTTGTTGTCGTTATTGCTAAAGGCGTTTTCAATTTCACTGGAAAGCATAAACAGACACGTTTGAGCTTGTTGATATTCTTGTAGAAAATCAAAATTGTAATGAAGAAAAACAACAACAACAACAACAAAGCAAAAGCGAGCTAGAAAAGAGAACGTGCAATGCATGCTGAAGCAGTGATTAAGAGCTGAAGGCTTCAGGCAAGAGAAACACTGTAGCTGTAAAATAGAGTTGTCAACAATTTGCATTTGCACCAATGACTAATGGAAGTGCAAAAATGTGTGCAAAATTTTGGACAAGATTTGACTTGAAAGACAGCACAAAAACCAAAAAAACCAAAAAAAACAAAAGACTTAGGCAACGAACTGGCCCGCTGCAAGCTTCTTTTATGTGAAATACTTTAAGACTTTTAGCTTTGCTATAACTACTATAAGATTGGATGCCAACATCCGTCATTTGTCATTGGCTTTCCGGATCGCTTAAATTACAAGCACACACACACACACACACACACACACACATAGACAGCCACATACACGGCTGTCGCACATGTGATATTAACATATGTCGTAATTACAAATTCCGCTCAGCTAATATCGGTTTCACCCACCAAAAAAAGCAACAACTTGAAAGCAAGCTTCAAGAAGAAGCATGGTAGCTGGTTCCTTTTACCTTGCAGGTGGCAATATCGCGGGAAGAAAGTAACTTCGAGCCCCATATGAAAGTCGAATGTGTGTTTGCTGGGTTGAGTGACTCAAAAAGTGGCAGCAATCCGAAAAATCAAACTATAGACCAATATATCTGTATGAGTATGTTATGGTTTTTGGCGAGTTGACCAATTGAAGAACGAAGGAATGACATTTCCTGCTAACTTTGAAATTAATAAGTATGTTGTTGATTCTACTTCAACATTCTACAAGCCACTTAACAAAGCTGTAGAGTAGCATTACTCCTGGTATTTATTTTGCCGACAAAGCACTTTTGAAGCAGGAGTACCAAAATAAACCAAACTTTGATATACATATGTATGTATTTTAGGTTGGCCCCAATTAGTGCCGTGCTAGCGACTATATTTATCAAAAATGTAACTCGGTTTTTTGAAAAAGATCAAGCGAAAACAGTGCCAAGCAAACCGTACTGACCCTTTCTGCAGAGGTTCTAAGTTCCAGAACTTTTCGTAACACTCTTTGTGAAATGATACTTAAGTATAAGAGTTGCATAGACATAGCAACTAATAAAATCGATTATGCTCAGAAGTATTTATTTTTAAAATTTTTGACTTTTAATATCAGATAAGTCTAGGAAATTTGTTTTTAAGGTTCCGTTAAGGTCAAGCTTGTTCGAGGAAATCCATGAACCTATTGCTCAAAAACATATTTACTGAAAGAAATTGCTACAAATATGATCATTTGAGGCGTCACGGTACGTCCAGCAAATGTGAAACGTTCAGCTAAAGTTTTCTTTAACGTTAAGTAGTGGCATCTCTCATCTCTAACTGCGTGCAAATGTCTTGCTCTCCTGTGGACGCTGCTAGCACAGCACACACAAGCGTAACGCCATCCGCACGTAACACGATTCAATCGTAATAACAGTTTTTCGTGACGACATACGTGTCGGTCCAATCCATAAAACGATCCAATAGATGTTTCACAACAATAAATAATATAATAAATACAAAATTTTTCACTTATTCTAATTACAAACTAAGCAAATAACATCTCATTTAGCGTTTGGCTGTTACTGTGACAAAAAGAGCCTAGGTGATTTTTGACGTTATGTTATTGCCAATGCTATCGCTCAAATAGTGATTGAATCTTCTGTTGCACGACAGCTTTCAAGGCGATCAAGCAACATTAGTCATCCTCGAGAAACTTTCGGTTTGCATTTCAATTGCTGCGCGATTGTCGTTTCGCTCTTTCTACATTTAGGGATTCGCAACAACCAAGGGTTTTACTTGACTACCCTTTCATTTAGTTGGACTTAAATGAAATGTTGTTTGATTTTGGTTACACTTGATTTACGTTTCTGTTTAATTTGAGTTTCACTTGATTTACGCTTCGTTGTTTCTTTAACTTGCATTTTTATTTCCTTTGATAATCGTTTTTCTTGGAACTTGAATTTTGTTTCACCTGATTTCCGTTTCATTTACATTCAGTTTCACTTGTTTTTCATTTGTTTTTTTATTCAGTCTTTCGTTGTAAATTGATTTGCGTTATACTTGATTTTCATTTCAATTGATTTTCGTTTCAATTGATTTTCGTTTCAACTGTTTTTCGTTTCAATTGATTTTCGTTTCAATTGATTTTTGATTCAATTGATTTCCGTTTAAATCAAATTTTGTGTCTCTTGATTTTCGTTTCACTTCAATCCAGTTTTACTTGAATTCTGTTGCTCTTAAATTTAGCTTTACTTGATTTCCGTTTCACTTGATGTCATCTTAACTTGATTTCCGTTAAACTCAAATTTTGTTTTACTTGATTTCCGTTTCACTTCAATTCAGGTTTACCTGGTTTCTGTTCCACTTAAATTCAGTTATACTTGATTTCCGTTTCACTTTATTCCCGTTTTACTAGTTTTCTGTTTCACTTGATTTCCAATACTTCTTAATTTAGTTCCTTTTTGTCTGTTTCACTTGATTTCCATTATATTATAATTTAGTTTATCCTTCTTCTGGTTCACTTGATTTCCGTTTTGCTTTAGTTTTCGTTCAACCTTCATTTTGTTTCGCTCTAGTTCACTTTTAGTTGGTTTTTCTTTAACATGCTCTTTTTTTCCATTTTATTTCAATTCAGTTTCACTTGATTTCCGTTACACTTGATTGCTGTTTTATTTGATTTCCGCTTCAGTTTTATTCTGACAAATACCTCGCTGAAGGAGTTTAACTTTACTTTCTAGCTTAAAAATAAAGCTGTGTTGTATAATTCGCTTTCTAAGTTAAATCAGCCCGATTTGGAAATCATCAATAACAAATACTTATTTGTGGTACTGCTTTGCACATTTTAAACATTTTATGCGAAATACTTCTCAATGTTTATCAGTTTATCACAATAATTTACAACTTATTTAAACTCATTACTTTAAAATAGTTTTTTTTTTTAATCTTTCTTACAGCCAAAGATGATGTTCAGCAACTATTAGTATTAAAAGACTTGAGCTAAAAGGTATGTTAAATATAATTTTTAAAGAGCGCATTGTTGTCAATGTGCCAATATTACAATAACATCAATACTACCAAAAAAAACATGCTATACACTAAGCAAAGTAAGCTAATTTTTGACTCAATTTTGAAGAAAAAAAAACAAACATATTTAATAAGCTCAATTTCCTATATTAGTCGTAGCTGTGTAACGGCTTGAGAGCTCCGATGATTTGACAAAAAGTTTGAAGAACTAATAAAATGAAACCCACAACAACAACAATAATAATAACGACTTATAGCTTTGTTGTTGCAATTGTTGCTGCCGTTAATTGTATCAATGACAAGGAATTTGGCTCAGACATTGGTAGCTACTTAAACAAGGACCGTTACATAAAAAAAGACCAAGAAAAAAAATTTAAAAAATTAAAAAAACTGCCATGATTTGTCGTTTTTTGGTTCATAAAAACCAAGTGTAAAGCGTAATATATAAAAACATTTTGTCATTAAGCATGTGGTTGACCTTAAATTATTTTTGACTTTGACTTTATTAGATTCGTACCAACTGACGAACTTTTTGCATTTTGCACCGACAAATAGTCTATATCTCTTTCGGGATGCTACGTAAGGCCAATAGTGTGTGTAAACTGCAAATAGACAGTTGCATGCATATTAACCAATATTTTCGCCTTGTCTGTAAGTTGTGCTCTCTGTTAAGTACGCAGTGTTAAGTACGCACTGTTAAGTACGCACAGTTAAGTACGCACTGTTAAGTACGCACTGTTAAGTACGCACTATTAAGCACTCAATGTTAAGTACGCACTATTAAGCACTCAATGTTAAGCACTCAATGTTAAGTACTCACTGTTAAGTGCTTACTGTTAACTGCTCACTGTTAAGAAGTACGCACAGTTAGGTGCTCACTGTTAAGTACTCATCTAAAACGTAAAACTTACAAATATCTTACAAGAATTGTGAGCACGCTCTTTCTTTTACCCACACAATGGCATGAAAAAGAACATCAATTGTGGCAGTGTACTGAGAATGATAGGCAAAGCAAAAAGAGGATTGCGCCTTGGTGCGAAGGGAAAGGCGACACTGTTGGATTTCGAATATAGTTCAAAAACAAAACTTTTATACTTTTTCATTTTTCGAGGAGGCATGACACTATTATTTCCATATAAAGGGTTCTGATATATACAGAATAGTTGGCAAAAACCTTTTTTGGTCAATTACGACCGCCGAAAGTCAGTTGTAGGTTTATAACCTTTAAGTCTAATTCTCGGGTATATTGAGCGTCCAGAGCCCGAGGTAATTGCGTTCCCACAATCCCGATAATAACAATAAATCATAGCTAGCGGCAAAAGAACACATTTAGTAGGGCCCTGCTGACCTGTCCAACAGTGGCCAACTCGTGCTGTCTCCATTGGTGTCATCCACTTATCGTGGTAATGAGAAAAAAGTCTTGAGTGGCTAACGACGAACTGCGCTCTGCCTGATCCTTACTTTCGAGTTGCGTTGGCGTTCCCAACTGAACAGATTCCTAGACTGGGAAGTCTGTAAATATAAACTCTCTCGCCTTGGCCCCCTCTCAGCATAATTTTTCATGCAATAAACAAGCAATTCTGCACTGAACACAACAATGGTGGTAATTCAGCCACTATCATGGCGGAACTGGGCATTACCACGTACGAGACTATACTCCAGTCAACTAACTCAGCGTTTTCGCGTCGGTGAAGAGCGACACTGTTCTGTTTTTCAGCTAAGATTATGCGTGCTTTACTATGTAACGTGCCCTCGATGAATAAAGTTCCAATAGTCATCATCATCATCATCATCATCAAGAAAAAGACTGCTTCAATTTCAATTTGTTCGCTGAACACAAGGCAACTTCTATCCAATGGAATTTACTACCTTTTTACCTTTTATTTCAACTTTTGTGGCTATATTCGATAATTGTCGCTGTGCGACAAAAAAAAAACTAGATACACCCAACAAGTTACATAGTGTAGGTTGTACATCTAGTCGAGTAGAACTCAAAACCAATTTTTTTTTTCTGGGGAACCCTACAATTTTTTTTATTGACAAATAACGATTTTTTTGGACTTTATTTACTAATACATTGATATCTGGGTCATTTTTCAAGCAATTTTCAAAATTTAATACGTTCTGAAAAGAGAATTGATTGACAATGGTATTAACAAATCGATTATTCGATTTCCCATATTATGAGTTTTAAACGGGGAAAAATGGAAAAAGTATTTTTTTCCTCACTTTTCCAACTTTGACGGCATTTACATGAAAAGTATCAAATAAGTATTAATTTTCCAAAAGTGCTTTCAATGTCAAATCGGACAAAAATTTACATAGTTATGCCATTTTTTCTGAAGTAAGAATTATGGCCGCCGATGTAACTGAGTTACGGGACCTTTTACGCAGTATGATTATTGAATTCTATAGATATCGTTACTATTCATAATCAATTGAGCTAAAATTTAAGGGAAATAAAACTTATGTTCGCTAGACCTTCGTCGTTTTAAGCAAGAATAGCTCGTTTCACGTTTGAGCGACCAGCAGTAATTTGCTAACATTTATGTTTTCTTTTTGCCTTCGAAGCGCTTTTCAATTGATGATATCTCTTGATGAAATCTCTTTCTGAAGCTCTTTTCAGAACGTGTTAAATTTTGAAAATTGCTTGAAAAATTACACATGTATTAGTAACTAAATTCCAAAAAAACTGTTATTTGTCAATAAGAAAAAATTGGATGGTTCCCAATAAAGAAAAAAATGGGTTTGAGTTCTACTCGACTAGATGTACAACCAACACTATGTAATTTGTCGGGTGTATTTTCACTGGCGCACAGTGTTATGGTTTCCTTTTTTACGTTACAAAGTTATGCTTAAATAATAGAATATGCAAGAATTCGATATTAACACCATTAAGCCATTAACACTTGACTTCTTCTTCTTAAGTGGTCATAGCAACCCGTTATCGGGTTATGGCCTGATGTAAATACATTCTTTCATTGGAATTGTGGTTTTATGTGGTGGGTTGCAAACCCTACGCACAACCTTTTTAAGACCTGGGGTGGCTCTACTGGTCTCAAAAGAACCCAGTGTCATTGTTAGTCGCCTCATACGACAAGCTTTGACCTGCTGAGTTAGTATTATCTAACCCGCTCACCACACGGGGGATGAACACTTGACTAGCAGAACATTAACAGCGAAGTGCCTGTTAACAGTGCTGCGCACTGTGTGCTTACATGCCAAAACCGTCCATTCATTTAATGTTAGTGCTTAACATTAAATTGCAGCTATTCAAATTTGCAAAGCGAAGCGGCGTAACAGTGGCGTCACAAATATTGGCATAGCATAGCAGAGCTTACTGTTAGCCGGTTTGCATACCAATGCGCTCGCTCTCACTCTCAGTGCCGGCACTGTATGTGTGTGTGTGTGTGCGTGTGTGTGTGTGTGGCACCTGTCGCTGCAATTTTGTTGTTGCGCTTTGCCTCAAAGCCAACTTCTTCGGCTTTTGGCTCGGGCTTTTTAACATGCGCACGAAGCGCCGCTTGCTGTAACACTTGTCGTCGTCGTCGTCGCCAAGTCAAGTCGCTGGCGTGGGCACGTCTTGAGCATTCATTCAATGCGTTTCGAGCCGTCGATAAGAACGCACGCGAGTAACGCTGTCGACAGACCCGAAGAAGACTCTAAGCTAACTCAAGCAGTAATTTGAAGTGTTCAGAAAATCTTTCAAGCATTTGGAAAGCAGCAAAAGAAAAGCGCGCGCGCGTGTTTTTTTTTAAATTTCATTGAATTTTCTTTGGCAATTTTTTTTTGGTTTTTTATTTTTACAATATGCATAAGCCAATTTTGTTGCTTAATGGCAAACGAGCTGCATGTCATGTGTGTTAATTGTTGTCAATTCTCAAGACACTTTCTAAGCAAACGCAAAACAACAACAAAGTTTTGACAGTCAAAAAGCAATTTGAAAACGCTGTTTCTACATGTAGAGCACGAACAACATTGAAAATGTCGGCCAAAAATCAAATGAGCGTGCTCATGGAGAAGATCAATACGGTGAGTTATAGTTACTGCCGGGGGTTTACTACAAAATGCCGGCTAAACATTTTCCTTTCCTAAAGGCAATTAACAGTTAACTAAGTGGCAGTCTTGTCTTGTAAAAATCGTTAGCAAGATTTGGGGCTATCTTAACACCTATGCGATGCTTGTCTTGTTTAGGGCACGATTTCACGAGCTGCATTCAAAAGACAATTTGCCAAAATATTTTAACTCTTAATATACGTTTAATTGGTGCGTTTTGAAGCTACTTTTCCCAAATTTTTGTTGGCTTTAAGTGTTTCTGATGCTTGATGCTCTTTTGACAATGCAACTCCTGGAGTATATATTTGTTCATTTTTCGCCTCTTAATGAGCAACAAAACAAAAACAATATCTTAGCTAATTTGTGTGTGAATACGTGAACGCTTATGCCAAATGTAGTGCATATTTTGTTGGATAAATTTGGCAAATAATGAACATCGTTTTGTTTATCAGGCTCACAAAAATTGATGGCTTTAGCAAATATATAAAAAACGTGCAAAATGTTGCCCATATATTTTAAAGTTTTAATTTGATTTTTATGATTTTGAAACTCGTAAAAGGCAAGCGGGTGCGATATCAACATAATCGTGGTTGTGCCTGAAATCTCTTTCAACCTACTTACAATCCAAAGCAATTTTTCGGTGTGCCAGATATCTTTGAATACCGATTTTTAATCAAAAATCTATCTATCTCTATCGACGCATTTTTAAAGGGAATTCAAATGAAAAATTAGGCAAACCCGTCTAGAGATTTCTGGCACACCCCTGAATTCGTGAAATCTGAGTCTCCTTTTTTGATACAAGTTTGGTGTCGCTAAGTCTTATGCTCCCCGAAAGTTAGACATAGCCATATCGATTCGACTATTCTTACTAATCATTTTTGCAATCAGAATTTATGTACTGCCACGCCTACTTTTGCCTGATACATTCAACGTTAAATTTAAGTTTGGTTTTGAACTGCTATTGTACATGAAACGAAAATTAATGTACGACTTCAATTCTAAAGCTTAAATAATACTTGAAAGGGTCACAAACAGTCATCCGAGTACTTATTTTACTAGATCAAGTATTAAATGGTGATTATGATTTTTGAGTACTGTCACGACATTCGACTACAAAATTCTGTACTTTCTTTTGAATTTTATACCCAGTCAGAGTCATTTTAAGGATTCTTAGTTGTTCAGACTGTGGCCAACAATCGTCAAAACAAAAATCGAGCACATTTTTGACAGATTGATCTTCACAGGATTGCCAGTTAACTGTTTTTCCAAAAGTCGGTCACAGCTGAAAAATGAATTAGCAAACTTTGCTCATAATCACGATCATGATAAGGATGTGGATGAGACTAAATAAATAAACCATAAGAAGTCAATCATTGACACACTTGAAAAGTGAGTAGAACTGTAGCTTGTTGGCAGTCGTTAAATCGTTTCGTAGAATGTGCCCGAAAAAAACGACTGACAGAGACGACAAAAGTCAGTCGAACGGTTGGCAAACCGACACATCTCCTACATGTTGGCAAACGTCGGCGTGCAGATAATTGGGTGGTCAGACATGTTACAGACCGATTTGCGTATTTCTTGTGTGTATGCATGCCAATTGTCGTAAGTTGATGAGGCGTGACAGTCTTAATGCTTTAACTTTTAATAACTCTTAAATAGTGAATAAGACAAAAATTTCGAAACCTAAGAAAATTCTGCTACAGCAGCATACTTGAAGATGCACGTAGTCAAAATACCTTTTGTGAGACACTAATTTTGAGAAACTTCTAAGTCAGGGGTGCTTTTGACATAATCTCTTGACAGAACACTAGCGTTTTGAAAACCGCCTAGAAGAATGTCTGTGGCAACGAGATTTGAAATTGGAGCGGCGTTTTCGATGGTATAGATTTCTTTTAAAGCCTTTAGATTTTAATCTGTGTTTTGGGAGCGTATAGTAAAAATTATGTTTGCTTGCCATTAAGATAAACAATGAGCAAGAAAACGTGGTTCTAAAAACCCCAAAAGTTCTGATATAACTAAAATAAAATCTTTTAATTTTCAATAGAAGTTTATGACTTGAAAAATAGCAGTAACTTCTATAACTCTTAAGCAAATCTTGTTCATGATTTTCATGAGTCTTTGCCAAAGACTACCATACTTGACGTAATTCGATTTTTGTGGAAAAACACTCGTTGGGTTTCCCGCCAAGTGCCTTTAATTAGCAAATATGTACTTAAACTCGTCTAACTGCCAAATTGTGCCATAGACCGAAAACCACTAGGAACAAGCAGACTTGTTGTACGCATTGCTAGGGCTTCGACTGAGCTCGAAAACAGAATATCTTTATGACTAAACAAAGCTCAGATAAGTGAGAGTTGAGCGAGTGAGAGCAGTGTGACCAACCCTTACATATTTGTATGCCAAAAATGCAATGGCAAAGTCATAAATGACTACAAATAATGACAACAGGGCCAAAACTACTTGACGCATTTCGATTTGGACGTTGATGGTCGCAAAATGAAAGTGAAAATGTGCTTCAAATTGGTAGTTTGTTTGCTTGTCTGTCTGTCTGTCTGTCTGTAGTTTGGTCTACCAGCTGGGCAGCTCTGCTCGATGAGCTTCAATTGGATGACTGACGAAATGTTGCGCTGTGCATAACAAACAGTTGAGCAGCTACAACAACAGCAGCAACAACAAGAAGAAGGCTAGAAGTGGCCAACAAATTGTATGCAGTTAAAGAGTGTAGCGACAGACAAACAAACAAACAGACCGACAATCGGGCAGACCGCAATGTCTGCCTGTGTTGTATGCAACAATAATTAATTAATAATATTTTATAGTTGCTGTTGTTGTTGTTGTTGTTGCTGTGGCAGTTGTTTGGTTAATAAAAGTGTAGAAATGCTGACGAGTAAAAGTAGGGTGAGAGTTGGGCAATTGGCGTTTAATTTATGTGCGCAGCAACAACGACTACAACAATACACTTAATGCGCATACGCCGTGTGGACCATGCAATCCACTAAGTGCGCTTTAATGGCCACTCACGCTTGCACTTACACTCAACAACACAGCAAAAACACACTCTAAAAGTGCGTGCACTCATTAAATTTCAAGTGTTATGTGTTTTGAGTCAACAAAATAAACAAAAAGTCTAAGCAAAATATATTTTTTCGAAAAATAAAAACCTTTTTACACAAATAACTAGTGTTCCATATTTTGTGCCAAACAGAAGAAACACAGCATACATATGGCTGATAAGCAGGTAAGCTTTGCCTGATATGATGATTGTAACCGTTAAGTTGCCTAGAATCGTCGAATTACGTCATAAATAAATGAGCAAAACGCTATTTGGCAAATTTTCCACAGAACCTGTTCCAAATGTAAGTCGCTCAAGTTGCTGCAGCATCTGTGGAAAGACTTTTGCCGACATGTCCAGTCAGTTCCGAATTCTAGCACAAATTGCGGTAGTTGACGTCACACACACACGCACACGTTAGATAGCCAAACAAATGACTTAGGCAACAAACTGAACGCTGCCGAGTCGCTGCTTTTGCGCCAAGTTTAGCGGCATTTTCAAGTGCCGTTAATGTTATGGGCACGCACAAAACGTTCCGTGTGGCTCATCTGCATGCAGCACCAGACTTTGGCCTAAAATTTAAAATGAAAAATCTATAAAATTATTGTATATGCCAACTATAAGCGCTGCTGGTTTATACTTATATATTGATGTGAATCATTAGCGTTTCTTTGAGTTATGCAATGACTGTGCCAAGCACTTGATTTTGACACCCAGAAACGTTTGCCACTAGTAGGCCAAACATCTCCTGTTTAGCGCAAAAACTTGTTGCATTGCGTAAGGAATGGCCTCCAGCTAGATGACAGCTATGTGGCAGCTGTGAAGCTGAAGCAGCCCACTTATTTTATACTCTTTTTTTCTTCTTAAAAGTATTCATGCAATGAGCTTAAGATGGCGCTGGCATGAACATATTGAACAACTCGTACATGCCGTGATGCTAGCTCACTCTCAATGAGCTTTAAATTCGCATTCTAAATGAGGTTTCTGTAAGCCTTGTACATGCCGTGATGCAGTAATCCACCTATAAGCTTGCTTTATCTGCTTTACAAATTTTGGCTTGCATTCTTAAGTACATAAGCTGCAAATCTCTCGAGTTGATGTAGAAATGTAAGGTTTTCAACATACTGTTATTATTGAAACTGATTATTTCAGTTCGAAAACATGCACCAGTAACTGCTGCTCTGTTGCTGCCGATCTCTGATGTAAAGTCTTTCATCATTAACAGCGCCAATGATTATTTTTCAATCAAATGTGTAAATTTAAAGCAGCGATCGGCAGATAAAAACTGCAAAAATGTTCGTAGACATGCACCACTGCTGCTCGGTTGCTGCCGATCACTGATGTAAAATCTAACTCACATATTCTAAATGGCTAAATAGAGTAGAGTATACAAGTTTCGATGCGCCCAGTTAGCTTGTTGCTACCTTTTTTTTTGGGCCTAATGCAATACAGCTGTTAATTTATGTGCTCGCAATTGAATGTAATATAAGGCAATGTAAAAGTAATGCTGTTTTTGTAATACGGCCTTAAGACACGCCTTCAGAATGTTACAAGGAAGTCAAGTCAAAGTTTAAGTAGGTAGAACTACTGCTTTGATAGAGATTGCTGCTACAGATACGAGTACAATTGCAATAGATATGACATATAAAAAGGAAAAGAATGACATTTAAGATATGCAATTGGAATGTATGTATGTGTGCATTAGTAAACTGACATTTGACTCAGTATAGAGTAGTTTTTAAGTTTGCAAAGAATTCATGTAAGTTGTGGCACTAAAATACACTTAAAAAACTGTTTAAACTAAGAAACGATTTTGTTTTAACACAGCATTTACCATAAATTTATGCAAAGCTCTTAAATCGTCGTTAAATATGCCTTATTTGGAGTTATAGAATTATACTTAGTTTAAAGGCGGAGCGTGCCGAAGCAACGTTGTAGCTTAAAAGCTGCTTTTCAGTCTAGAAACTTGACATTTCAAACTAACATGACCTTTCCACTGAAATGGGAGAGCTTACATACACTCAAACAAAAAAATCGGTAAATTTTTGCCTCTAAACAAAGAAAAAACCTAAGCATCTCATTTCCAAATTTTCAAAAGTTATTTGATAAAAAAAAAAAAAGTTACTTAGATTTTTATATTTCAGTGTAGTTATCAAAATCTATTTTGTTTAGTTGTTGTTTGTCTTTAGTTCATAAAAAGCACCCTGTTCAAAAAAAAGCTTATTCCTATGAAAAATGGGCAATAGTAAGAGACTTGATTTTTAAACTCTTGCGATTTTTTGATGCAAAACATGTATCGTATATAATCGTATGCTGCATACATGCCGTGTTGCTAGCACAAAAGCTAGATGCATGCTAGTTTTTTTAACTATAAATGCTATCAATAACTATCAATTGCGATGTTTCACTTTTGTCAGCCATGCCGTGACGCCAAACGTAATTTTTTAGTAACTAGCGTTGTTTTTTTTTTAACTCGTGACATTTCTTTGGTATGAAACATCTACAGCTAATTCTGCACCGTGCGGCTGAAACTGACTCGTATGCCGTATACATGCCGTGATGCTAGCACTAGCTAGATGCATGCTATATTTTTTTAACTATGAATGCTATCAATAACCACCAATTGCGATGCCTAACTTTTGCCAGACATGCCGTGACGGCAAAATGTTTTGTTTAGTAATTAGCGTTGTTTTTTTGAGCTCCTATAATTTCTTTGGTGCGAAACATCTATTACGTGGCTGAAACTGACGCATATGTCGTGATGGTAGCATATCAGCTAGATGCATGCTAATTTTTCTAACTATAAATTGTTTCAATAACCACCAATTGCGATGTTTCACTTTTGTCAGCCATGCCGTGACGGCAAACGTTTTTGTTTAGTAAGTAGCGTTGGGTTTTTTTTATGTGAAACCTCTACCCACGCGCCTTGGAGCTAAAACTTATATACATATGCATACAGCATATATGCCGTGATGGTTGAACATGAGTTTGAAATGGCGTCTATGCTAGATGCATGATAGGTTTCCTAACAAAAAATGCCTTTAATAATCACCAATTTCGATGTTTTAAGACATGCCGTAACGGCACACTTTTTTATTATTATTTTTATGCAACATTTTTTATATTCTAAACTATATTCTTATACTTTTATTATAAAGTTTATATAACAGAATTTAGAATTACTTTTTTTTTAATTTTCTTTGAACATCTTAATGCGCAAATATATTACACATACGCCCTGTGTGTAACCAAAGACAAACCGCCAATGTCAGTCAACTTGGCACCAGGCAAACACAAATACAAGTGCAACACACTTATGAGTGTAGCTGTCGGCAAAGTGTACGATGTCGCTTGAGAGATGGAAACCACATCAAAAAGTAGCTTCCGCTTCCTCAATACTTTGTCCTCTGGCCCATTAGATGTGTGTAGCAAAAGTGTTGAAACACTTAAGCGCCACATTCTAAAATACCTTCCATAAGCATTCCCAACAACAACAACATAAATGCCGGCAACATGAGACAAAAGCGGCGACAAGCAGCAACATTCCCATCAGTTTTTGATGCTCTGTAACATGACTTAAACTCAAATTTATTGCCACGAGAAGTTATTGCTTGCATAAATATATGCCTTATATGCTTCGAATATATGTATTGCATATTTGCAATTATTTAATTTTGTATATAACATCAGCGTTGTTTTTACTAAATGCAACTTTCTACAGTATTTTCGAAGCTAATCCTCTTCGTTGTTGTTGTGCTACAAATGTCATCTTTCAGTTACTTTCGCACCCAAAGCCTCTCAAGAATCCCGGCTGTCAGTTTTGAAGCTAAAATGTTGTGGAATGTTTGCATAATATCGTTTAAACAAAATTCTTCTTTGAAAGTTTTTTTTTTTGGCATTTTCGCGGATTACATCCGTTCAGTTAAATCTATCAACCCCAAACTCGACAGAGATTTGCGTCGTGTTTATTTGCATGTATGTTCTAAAAATGATCGAAATCGGATATATACATCAAAAGTTAAAGTTCTAAATAGGCTGATATGGATACATGTGAACTAGAGTTACAAGGAGACTCGTGTGAGCCTAATCATTAAAACTGTGCTCAAATTTTTTCAATAGAAGCCCTCCTTCCCCCGCAACCGATTTGCAGCACCCCGGAGCATATTAATTTGAAAATTGCCACATATATTTAAAAAAGTTGTTTTTGATCTATGTTTCAAAATTTAACGCCATTGGCTCAAGAATACTGCAGTTATGAGCATGAAAGTTATTTTGCCACCATAACCAATTTCCCAATAGGAAAACTTGTCAATTTGAACTTTGCAATAGGAAAATGCTTACAGGTATTTCGATCTTTTGAAAAAGACATAAAAGTGGATACTTCCGTTCCCATTTTAGCGATTTAGTGTTGATAAAGAAAAAGGGTATTTTCTTGGACTAAAGCCAAGTAACGTACTTGCAGATTTTCTGACTTATCTTTTGAACAACACCATACAGTCCATACTGTAAACAAATTTCAGGTTTCGAAGAGATTTCTAGTTTCTTCTGCTTTTTAATTTGCAAATGAATTTCATAAGTTTTTTCACGATACACATACTCTTCGGGATAACCACGGCGATATCTATAAAAGCTATGTATATATCTTTGTGATAAATTATGAAGAACAAAATGATTTTTTAATTTTCCAAATCGTTGAAAACGTGACACATGCTGTGAGGGTAACTCAAACACAATTAGCTTAAGATGGCGCAGCATAGACGCATTCTAAAAGATGCATGCAAATGCAATTGGTGATAAATCAACTTGTTTGCCAAGTACATGCCGTAATGCCATGTCATGAGCCAACCTAGGTTCCTTGAGCTTAGAATCGCGCTAGCATAGACGCATTCTAAATGACGCTAGCATATAGAGCGCCTTAGGGCAAAAATCATCTCATAAGTCGTGTACATGCCGTGATAGTGGCTCAACCTTAATGAGCTTAGCATAGACGCATTCTAAATGATGCTTGCAAAAATAAATATTTCAACTTGTTTGCCAAGTACATGCCGTGATGCTATGTCATGAGCCAACCAAGGTTCCTTGAGCTTAGAATTGCGTTAGCATAGACGCATTCTAAATAGCGATAACATATAGAGCGCCTTGGGGCTATAATCAACTCGTATGCCTTGTTCATGCCGTGACGGTAGCTAAATCTCAATGAGCTTATGATCACGCTAGCATAGATGCATTCTAAATGATGCTTGCATTGGCGAGATAAATCAACTCGTTTGCCAAGTACATGCCGTGATGCCAAGTCAGGAGCCAACCTAGGATGTGACACTAACTCACATTTTATACAGGCGAGGTTCAAATTTAACCAATAATTTCTCAATCAATGTTTACCACATTGCCGTAAGTTCCATATTACATTTGATATGGCAACCAATTTGCTTTTCTCTGTGCAAATACAAAATCAACAGTAAATAATAATGCTTAAACATTAACTGTAAACAATATACTTTAATTATGAATGCACTGAAGCGCATTAGAATTATAGCTAAAGTACGAAAAAACCTCAACCCAAATTGCCATAAGTTCGTCTGCTGTACGTTCAAGACGCCTTCGTAGGTGCACCTACTACTGACAATATGGCTAACTAAGTAACTTCATTTTGGACAGCGACGGCTCCAAATACGGAAGCCATGTAATGCTAATGAATTGAAAAGCCAAAAAGAAAACTAGCCAGAGGCATGCCCAAAAACAAAAAAAACAACCAACTGGAAACTACTATGGACTCAAACAACGCTGTTCAAAAGTTGTAATAATTTCCTGTCTTTGATTTGCATGTACATAATAACTATATATATGTATATATATAGTATAACATGTATGTGTCACTAACTATATATAAGGTACTGCGAGTATTGGAACTATTAGTGCATTAAGTTGACTTACTTATAGAGGAACGACTCAAATGTATCTATAAGATACTTTTAGCTCTTACGCATAATATTTGTGTAATCGAAGCTGGTAACAATGCTTGTTTTTGGGCCACCCACGCAAGTGCTTTGTATCTTTTTATGGCTGTAGCTGCTGCTGTGTATTTGTATCTGTAACTTTGTGACATCAGTAGCTACATTTGCATATGTCTGTCTCTAGCACAAAACATTTTGTTTTCAATTTGACTAAATGCTTAAATATTTAGCTAAAACAAAGGCATAAGTGAAAGCAACTGCTGTTGACTTGTTAAGCTCAGATACAAGATACATTCGCGCACTATTTGCCAAAAACAACACACACATTTCATGATAATGCAAAACTCTTGTCAGTAATCTCTTTTTTTTTTGTCGTTGTTGGTCAAATTAAACTTTTGTATTTGCACTGATATGAAAGTAAAGCAGCTAAATGTATCTGTACATTGGACATTGTCAGTTAGTTAGTCTCCGGTCCACAATTAAGTTAGTCACTGTGATAAGATACAATCGCGGATCGTTTCATTTCGTTTTAACTGCGCAGCAAGTTGTGCTTATATGTAGATACATACACATATATATATTTATATGTATATATATATATATAGCTGATTTTGGGAGCATGCCTTTCATACAAAAACCACCACCGAGACGTTCCAAGGTATGAGCAGTGTAGCTTAAAGATACATATCATTGTACTTATCGTTTCTTTCAAAATTGAAATGGTGCTAGTTCTAGCATTTGACGCTTGAAGCAAGTACATATTTCCAAATCTAATGAAAGTTCTATGACCAAGCCAAAGAGGCAAGAGTGGAATCCTCGATCGTTAAAAAACTCAAAATTTTTGTTGAAATCCGCCCATTTCCTAAGCAGTGTACATATTACTTTCATGCTCTATGAATCAAGCGATAAAATCTTACCATTTTGAGTCTTTATTCTTTCTTGCAAACGTTCATAGGCCACACTGAAAGAAAAAATTTTCATTCAATATTTTAGAAATTCTGAATATAGATAAACACAAGCCAGAAGCGTTCATTTTAGATTTCGCAAATTTGTGGCACATGACGTCACCAAAATGTTGATGATTATTAACCACCCCCTCGTCCCCCTTGCCGCGAATAGTCACATCTAAGCAACCGTCCTCCCCCTAATCTGTCTTCACAAGCCTTGCAAAGAAAAAACAACTGTGAGCATTCATTGAATCTTGGAATAGAATATCCACTGAATCATCATAGGTAGGATGCACAGAGTATACGCTGCTGTTATAAAAGCGAAAGGAAGATATTAGAAGAGTCAATAATTTAAAATATGATGCAAGATCTTTGATAGATATGTTTCAATTCGAAAGAAAAGTAAGCATTGCCATTGCATTACATTTCATGAACATTTTGATTGTGACGTCACTTTTTCGGAACAACCCCTCTGAGGACTCCCTGCCACCAACATCATAAAATCGGTAATTGATAAGAAAATCTAAGAAATTAATAAAGTTTGTAACTAGAAATAGAATTTCTGAAAATTAGGTCTAAGCTGCAGAGTTTTTATTTTAAGATATTTATTTTTCAATATTTCCAACATGTGCCTATCTTGTTGAAGCAGAACTCTGCAGAAGAACTCCGTAGCGAGTATAGTATATAAATATTAGGAAATAAATATTTAAACATAAAAATTCTGAACTCTTAATTTTTTGTGTTGGATCTTGAGCTAAAAGGGTTATCAAGTCGCAAATACCAATTGCGCAGGTCAACATGGCTTAGTTGTTGGAAAGCTAATGGTCATTTCCGAAGTAATTTGAATTTGAATCCGAATCTGGAGTCAGAATTGACCTAACACGTCAGGATTTTGAGATATTTGAGGTTATGTACCCTTACATGCCTCTTCTGGACTGCGTCGACAGATTAAGAGTTTATGAAGGGCGTTTGGAAAACATGAGCGAACAAGAGGAGGGCAGTGAAATTTGCTATATTATTCAAGAGGTTCTCTCCTACCTAACAACGGTACTGCGTGTATTGCTTAACCTGATCCAACTTTAAAGACAACTAGCATTTCAGAGTAACCCAAACAATAAGCAATCGAAGGTTTTCAGTCCCTCAATTACTAGAGGGCTCCGCCACCTGCTCGCTCCGCTTGCCAAACCCCGTGCCCCTCTTTAGGTAGATTACTCTTTCTCTTCCCGTTCATATTTTTAGTCTTATTCCGCTTACACCCCTCCTTCTCTTCCTCTTGCTCTTCTGCCTCGTCATATTCCGCTTCCACTCATCCTCTTTATCTTCCCCTTCCTCACCTTCTTTCTCATTCTAAAAGCTATGAGTTGAAACAACCGTTTCATTCCGCCCCATTCTCGCATTGTTCACAAACCCCAGAGCCTCTCTCGAGTTGGATCATATGTCTCTTTCTCTTCCTCTTGTTTTAACTTTGCGTTAAATGGCCTGCTTAGGCTTCAGTTGACAGGTGTCTCATCCATAGTATAAGAATAGAAGGTAAGCTTATGCTGCCGAAGTCGTATCTTAACTTAAAGGGATGTCGGCTGAATAAGTTTACCTTATATTATTATACTATGGTCGGATTTATTGACAGGCTTGCCAGTAGCAGGCGTTGAGCGTTTCTGTGTGCAGTTTTGGGGAAATATAAATTAGTTTTCCAACTTATTTAGATATAGATTTGTTCTACTTTTATTTTCGACACTTTTCCAAACAACTTTTGTTTTAAAATAATATCCATTATTACTATTTTTGTTAACTTTTCTATGTGGTGTTGTGTATGCATGCTTTTGGCTGCTACTGTCATGCAAAAATGTTTCAAGTTCAGTATCAGTGAATCCGTTTAAGCCGCCTTTTTAATTGTTTGCCCGGCCCACTTTCTGTCGCTCTGTCTCTCTCTCCCACTCCTTAAGCTGTTTCAAGGTGTTGATGGCAGCAGCGTAGAAAGCCAAGTTAACTCAAGCCGTCAAGTATCTTGACCCTCATTAATTCAAGTCAGTCAGTCGTTTTGGCGCATTCGCAAAAAACAACAACAACACTTGACTGTGGCTCAAAATTTACAGTTTCTACTGCACTCGCAATTAACATACGTAATTTATTTAAATTCATTTTTGATTATTTCATGTGAATTGAATTGCTGCTTTTTCTTCTTCTTCTGAGTTTTAAGTCTGCGTCTGAGTCTGCTTCTGCTTCTTGAAGCCGCCGCCAAACTGAGCTCTGCTGCCGTTTTCGTTTTCGATTTCAATTTCACTTTCATTGGCGTTGCGATCCAATCCGATCCGAAAATGCCAAGCATCCGGCCAAATTTTGTTTTTGTTTTTACTAAGCCGCCGCAGCGCCCAGTTGGCTAAAAGAGTCAAGAGCCAAAAGCCACCTTGCTAACCTGTTTGGCGATATCTTGCTGGCTGGCTGGCTGGCTGACTGGCTGACTGGGTTGGAGTGACTGAGTGCCCGCTTACCATGATTATTGTGATTACTGGTCAGGCCGTAGAGCCAGAGTCAGAGCCACTACCACTACTATCACAGCCAGCAAACCCCAAAACACACAAATTGAAAACGAAAGTGAAAATGTTTTAAAAGCAACGCGACACCAATCGAAAAAAATGAAGAAAAACAAAGCAGAAGATCGCATAGATCGGACTGACAGAGAGAAGACACACATAGCCGACTACACTGGCCATTTGGGTTGGGTGAAATCTGCTCAGGCTCGTCGTTGCCCGCACCAAGGTTAGTCATTATCAAGTTAATAAACATCATTATGTTCGTTGACAATGAAAACTCCTTTGTGGAAAGTTGCCTCGACCAGTGAAAAACACTTTGAGTTTTGAGTGTGGGTGTATTGCATATTGCATATACCAAAAAATGGCTTAACTCTTGGGTCTTTCATGTTCAGTTCGACCCTCACACACTCTCTCTCGCTCGCTCACTCACTCTTGCTTTCTTATTATTCTTCACGGTTTGCATGCCAAATGCATTACAATCAATTTTGATGATTACTGCACATTGTTCAAATCGCTTGAATGCATCAGGTGAGAGGTTACCAATTGAAAATTGATTGGAAAAAGCATTCATTACAATGTCAGCTAAATAGCTTATAAATGAAAAGCATTTAAGTGGCATTAGAAGAGCTAAATTTTATGGCTCTTACGACAGGGAGCGGTCAAAGCGTTTGTATAGATATTTGGCACGAGCGCAGCAATTCGGCTCGTATTTGTGGTTAGAAACTTACAGATCTTTTGGCAACAAAGATGGAATGAAACTAGAAATTACTTAGATTAGATCTATGCAGCTATATTGTAAATAGAGCACTTTCGCTATATCGAAAAACGATATATTTCAAAATAACAACAATCCTATTATGTACGCTGGTTCCACTGGAAGTTACACGACAATTGCTAGCCGATAACAACTACTTTTGTATGGCATAGTAAACGATTGTTAGCATTATTAATTTTGTTTTCTAGTCATTATTGGCTGGCAATTGTCGTGCAACTTCCAGTGGGAGCAAGGTGGCATCTTTACAAAAAAATCATCGATAGCATAACGATATTTTGCTTCAAAAATATCGACAACATCGATGTTTGTGAACATCGCCTTTGTAGACCAAAACCAACCGATAATTTTGTGTGTTATAGATAATTGATTGCGATTTAACAAGCAACTACGCCAAGTCGGGAACTATGCATTATGCTGAGTGTTCAAAAGATACTTATATAGTTACAAAATGCATTCTTTCAGATACTTTTTGTTAGCCCATTGGCTTTATATAACAAGATTTGTTATTTGTGTTATGCAAACTTTAAATTGCGCATCAATCAAATTTATTTGCAAAAACAAGAACTTGAAAACTGTATTGTATTATGACAATGCTCATATATCATTTGCTTGACTTTATACACAAAATACTTGTCATTTATTTATATATTTTTAAAAATATATATATTTTTTTTTTTGGTTTCTTGGCTCATTGCTTGGTCAGCTAATTAAATGGCAATTGGATTGCTGGCTGACCCAGCTCCAGAGTCAATTAAAATGCCGCCAGCAACAACAACAACAACAACGCAAATGAAGCAAACTTGTTTGGTTTTCTTAAAAACTTTTCTTTTCAAGCTTTTTTGTTACCGGTGTTTGCTTGTTGTTGCTGGTATCTGTATCTTTTGGCTTTGCATTGTTTTGAATTAATAATTTATATCGATTTTTATAAGAGCCTGCGGCGCACATCAATTGATTTACCGGATTAACATACTGCTGCTATGTGTATCTTATAGATACAATGTATAACTTTACAGATACAGCTGCTGGGCAGCGTGTTGGGGGCGGGTAACACAGGGTTTTGCACTAACGTGGCTACAACTTGATTTTCGGCTTGAAAAATTATTTGCAATTTATGAAACGCGTTCGCTTAACACGGGGCAACAGCAACAACAACAACAACAACAAGAAAGTAAAAGTTCAATTAAATAAAGATAAATTGCACAACGATTTTTGACTGTTCGCTGTGGAAATTGTTGTTGTTATTGGAGTTAGTGGTGACACTGTTGTTGATGGAGTCACTTTTGCTTATTTACATAAGGCTACAAAAGAAATGTGCATTTCGAAAATGTACATTACAAGGATCAAACAGGATCAATTGAGTTTTCAGCGTATCTGCTGCTTTCAAGTCTAACAAAACTGCTATCGATAGTAGCCGATATATCGAAAAGACAAAAATCGAACAAAATGCAAAAAAAATTCAATTTAATATGCTCATTATAAGTTCCAACCATTTCTCTTCTGTACCAAGCTCGATCTTATGTGACATTTTTATCCCGTTTTTTTCCAAATTTTAAAATCGTCTAGGTCGACGGCTTACACACTAGCGTTTAGAGAGAATTGATGATGTATGCTGGTATTCAGAATAAGGCCGAATACTATATATTCGGTGTGCAGCCAAAAAATAGTTACCAAATAGTCGCTTATCGAGTTAATACCAATTGAATTAAAAGATTTAAGCTGAAGAAGTAATAACTCGCTATTATATAAAAAAGTTGTTCTTCACCATACTATTCTCCTCACTTCTCATACGTTAGTAGTAAAGGCAAAAATAAAACAAATGATTTGCAAAAAACCAACTCTCACAAAAGTAAGAGTATATGACAAATTTGTCAATTCGAAAAGACGAAAGAGAAGCACCAATGTGACTCTTAGAAGTACGTGCTAGTCGGAGGCGGAGCCCCCTAGCCTACCTTAAAAAAAGTATTTTGTATCTATCAAATCACAAAATCAATGTTAGCCCAGTAAGTGCTTCAGCTATAATTATTATTACTAGGGGCTACACCCACTGCTCGCTCCGCTCGCCAACCCCCGTGCTCCTCTCGAGGTAGAGCATATTCCTCTTCCCGTTTCCCTGCCGATTCGATTTACGTTTCACTCCGCCTCCTTCTCGCAAACTCTTTCACCCTCTGTAGGTAGATAATGTTCCTATTCCTCTTCACGTTCCCCTTCCGATTCCCCATTTCTATTATTAGATTTCCGACTGTCTGATAATATAGCTTCTTGCTTTATTGGTAATTCTTTTCCAGATTTATGTCTGCACATCTGCCTATGGCGCATAATAAGATAATGTTATTGCAAATAAAGCACCGCGTCTATTGTGCCCCTTACTCAGCTTATAGCTTCCCCGTCAGTCCTATATCTGTTAAAAACTTAATTATATTGTATGGTTCCAACCGAGCCGTGTCGTTCAGCGAGATCCTGTATCCACCGAGAGGTAACAACCTTCTTCTCGCCAGGGCACACGTGCTGGGCGGATTCCTCCGAAAGTTCACAGAACCAGTAGCTGCTGGAGCTGGTGTTTGGCCTACGGCGAATACTTTGTCTTGTGTGTATGCCCATGGATACGGAAAGGTGTATCTGGGGTCCGTGTACCAAACTATCGTATGCCTTTTCATAGAATGCATCTCCTCTAAGGTTGTCCATGCCCGTTTGTTGCCTATAATGGTACTGAAGTGCTTGTTGTTGTTGTCTTTCCCAGTTTGTCAGCATTCCTAGTGCTGACTTAATGGCCAGTACCAAGTGCAGCTATGAAATACTTGAAAACTTAAGGCTATAAAGAATGGTCAAAAAAATTGATCGATAAAGAGAGAGATCAAAAGCTGAAGATTAAGCGCAAACTTCAAAATGTTAATTACGCTTTCATCGTAGATTACCGAATAGAAATGTCAATCAAAGCAGCTGAAAACGAATTTGAAATGTGCTCAGTGAATGATCGATAGTGCGATTGATTGTTTGATCGATTAATCGATCATACTATGCCGCGTAACAGTTATACAACAGTTTAAACTACAACACAATTTGTTGTCGGCATAAAAACAACAAAATAACTGAGCAAAATGCTTTTTGCAAACATGCCATAGAATTTTGCACTTGTTGCAACAAAACTTTAAAAAAGTAAAGTGCATGCAATGCCCGGCACAAAACGCCAACTACAATAACACACACCAAGCCTAAATCAAGTTGCAAGAATGCGGAATAAATGTCACGATGCAAATGAAAATGCAACAAAACAATAAAAGCAAAAAACTTGAAACGTGGTGACCGACAGTGGAATACCCTGTACCCTTTTTCTTTATAAAATGGTAACGGAAGTATCCACTTTTATATCTCCTTTCATAAGATCGATATGTCTGTAAACATTTTCCTATTGGGAATTTCCAATTGACAAGTTTTCCTTTCGGGAAGTGGTAAAAATTACTTTTATACCCAAAACTACAGTATTCTTGGGCCAATGTCGTTGAATTTTGTAACACAGATCCAAAATACATATGTATATTAATGTCTGTGACAATTTTCAAATCAATATATGGGGGCTTGCGGCAGTAATTAAGGTAAATCGATTGCGGGGGAAGGGGGGGTTGAAAAAAGGTGGATGCAGTTTTAATGATTAGGGTCACACGAGTCTCCACACCAACATTTTTGTATCTCTAGCTCACATGTATCCATATCTACATGTAGTGAAATTTTGGCACAGTTTATGGTTGAAGGGGGTGAAATTAGCATATTTTTGACTATAACTTTTGACGTATTTATCCGATCTCGATCATTTTTGGAACATAGATGCACATTAACACGACGCACATCTCTGAGAAGTTTCGAGTCCATAGACTCAATGGAGCGGTTGTAAACCGCGCAAATCTGTCACGGGGGCAGGAGGTAAGATATCGACTTGATTCGACAAACTTCATCTTACATTAGATTACGCGCATCTTTTGGTAAAATTTGGAGTCTCTAGCTCCTATGGTCTCGGACAGACGGACATAAGACTTTTTGCCCTTGGAATTTATGGTGTGCCACGCCTACTTCTGCCTGTTACATGCATTGCACAAATCTTTAATACCCTTTTACACTTTGTGTACAGGGTATAAAAACCTAAACTCTGTAAAACAGCGCTTAAAAGCTGTTAGAGACTAACGCGCCTCAAACCAGGCGCTGCAAATGCAATACTTATGTAGCGTGTATCTTAAAGATACATTTTTTTTTTCATCGTATACTTAATATAGCACATATTATGTGCATCGCGCGCTTAAACTGGTTTTAAAACAAAAACTTTAGTCGCTAACACTTAGCACACAATGCAATGTGGAGCACTTTGGGGATGTTGGTTGTTGTTGTTGGCGTTGTTTGTGTGTGATTTATTATGCATACGCCATGTAGTGCAATATGTCGAAGGTTCCTTCTATATTGGCATGCATGCTGCCAAACTAGTTCTGCTAAACGTAATTAATTATAGAACACAAATCGTTATAATTAATTGTTATATGCAGCTAATTAGAGCCCAAGAATTCTTCCGTCTTCCAACGAAGGCCGGAAGAACGTACGTCTGCAACAATTAGTATATCATTTGAAAATGCCAAATATGCCTAAAGTAGGCTATAATTATGTCCATTTATTTATTTAGCTAATTGTCTAGTTCCTAGTCTCAACTTATTTTTAACTTTACTCCAATTTATTTCTGGTTATTGTGTACTTCTTTGTGACCTCCTTAACTTTAAATGTCAACGACATGGTTCAAGCAGCGCCAATCCAAACAATTGAAGGGATTTACTCTAACCCAAACGATTAGCTATTAAGACATGGCTTTTAAGATGAACCCAAGCAAGAACCTACCCTTGGAAAGAATTTGAGCGTACCCGAACCTTTTAGAGTAGCCACTGGACCAATTGAATAGATCAACATACAGATCAACAGATTTAAACGCTTTAAAGGCTTATAAAGAGAATCTTACAGGTTGGATCTGGTTGTAAATGAAAGCAAGACGAAGTATATGCTTTCTTCGAGTAGAGAGACACGCGCTTAGATCGATGTTGAAAACTATACTTTTGATGTTGTCAGGGATTACGTCTACCTTGGCAACAGCGAAGGATCACTCTTGCCAATATATGTTACTTTAGTCTCAGTGGGCAAATGAGTAGTAAAGACCTCTCCCGCCAAACGAAACTAGCACTCTATAAGACGCTCATGAAGCAGCCTGAGGAAAATGCCCTTGCGAGTGTTTGAGCGGGACTAAACACTCCAATGGATTTGCATCAGACTTCGTCATTAACCATTCTGCAGCGCCATAGAGTATAACAGGTAGGATGAGCGTCGTATGTGGTGTTAGTTTCGTGGTTTCTACGTGATTCTTCGCTTCATCTCCATTCTGACATTGTTTTTCATTGTGACTGTGATGCCAAGGCAGAAGGCATCCTTGACAGCATCAAAAGTATAGACATCAATCTGAGAGTCCAATCGCGGCGTTTTTCAATTCGAAGAAAGCAAGATTCTCTAAGATTCCCTTTCAATAGCCACAAATGGCTCCGATAACGGCTTGCTTAGTACCTTTAATGATATCGATATCTTCTAATTAGGCAAGACTGAACAACTGGACACTCTTATTGTTCAATTAATTGTCGGCCACTCTCTATCACAAAGAGAGAAGAGATCACGGCAGAGTGTCCTCTGCTTACCCAAACGCACATGCTTTGGTTTCAAAAGTTTCGGAGAGTTTCTTCGCTGCCTTGACGGAGCTGCGTGTTTTGCTCAAGGTCATTCTGCAAAGTCGCAACAACTCCCCCAAAGTACTATCAGATGCTGCTTTATACTCGACAAAGAGATCATAGGTGTCGATTTGACGTTGTGTGACTATCTTTTCAATGGTTGTTACTCAAATCTTTACAAAACAGTTTGCAATTCTTCAAATTGGGCATAAACTTTGCAAACAATAATATAACCATATAATCTGCGTTTCTTTTTTCCAATAAACTATTTGGTTGTTGTTGTTAAATGTGTTGCAACAACAATTAAAAGGAAGTTTGTTGTTGTTTTATTTCGACTTGTTGATTATGGCCCCAAAACACAATATACACATCGTTACGCTTGTAATGATAATGTTAATCATGTTGATGGTTGCTGATAATGATGTTGGCTATAATACAAGTGCAAATTACTGTAGTTGTTGTTGTAGCCATTGTTGTTATTTTGCATGACTAATGCATTCGGTTTATGGCCAAGACGAGCGAGCACACCGGCCGGTGTATTAGCCAAAGATATAGACAATGGGCCAGCATCAAGCATGTTGACCATTAGATTGCCCCTATCAAGATAGGGCAACAGCAACAATGAAATCGACACAACTGACGACAACAAAAGCAACAACCACAACAACTTCATCCCGACATTGTTGTTGGCTTTGATAGCATTCAGTGAAAGTTTTCTCATATACAGTTAATTGCCATCCGTTGAATGGATTGGATGGTCCAAGCAAACAGGAGGAGATCTCCAACTCCAACTTTAACCAGAGCAAAAACACACAAAACTTTGCCAACTTTAAAATAATGTTTCTTTTTACTCTGCAGTTAAATTTTTATCGCCGAGCTTAAAAATCCGAAATCCTTAAAAAACTTTATGGCCCCAAATGAGATTTATGTGTGCAAATTTTGCAACTTTTTTTCTTTCGTTGAAAAAAATGCATTTCGATACACATTACATTTTGTCAGAAATCTCTAGACAGTTATGCCTTTCAGTTGATCAAAATCTTTGCTAATACGTTTTCAACGCTCTTAGCTTTCTTTTCGGCAAATCGACATATTTTTTAAAGAAATTTGGCACACAGACAGTTTTCCGTTGAAATTCGCCTAAAGGCGATAGGGTATAACAGGGTATAAGCAGACAGAATAGAAATGCTGAAAAGTTGAAACAATTTAAACTTATTTTGAAGAAAATATTTTATTGAACTAAGAAAGTGTCAACCTTAAAGTCACTTTTTTTTTACAAAAAGTTGGAAAATTTACAAGAATACTAAGATTTTCTTCACTTTATGCAGAATCATCAAATTCGAAAGAAAGAAAATGCCTTTGAGTAAAATAAACCTTAAAATAAAGAAAATAATATCTTTTTAAATTATTTCTCAAGGCAAATACTATAGACAAAAGGCTTTATCGAGCACGGATTCAGCCATTTTTTAATCTTTAGCATGATGTTAAAGTTTTGGTGAAAAAACAGCAGGATTTATCTAACTAAGGCAACAGCTGTTGACAGCTGACTTTTTGCTAGGGACTCAAAAGGGTTCAACATTTTAAACTTCATTATATCCTGCAACCAAATTACTGCACTTTTAGGGGTTTACCGAATCCGATACATACTTTGTATTTTTATACAGCTTGCCTAAGCTAAGCTTATAAAGATACTTTGGCACTTCAGGAGCAGTGCAGACTGTACCAGCGATATCCAATCTGTATGCAACATTTTAGGCCCAAATTTTTTGGTGTTTTTGCCATTTAATGGTGTCTGTGTATTTGCTGGCATTTACTAAGATAGTCGCTTGGTGTTCGCTGCGATCGGATTAAACTCTGGCTCTCATTTAAATATATATACATTTATATGAACAAGTACGCGCCGCGCCTCTTTTGTTGCCAACTGTACCAAGTGGAACGAAAGGCAGGCGACGACAGCATTGCCAGATTGCAGTATTCAAAGTTGCCATTAATTCTGAAGCTGTCTGATTCAGTCGACGCCTATTTGGTGTGTCCAAATATCAAATGGCGTTGAAAGATTAAGTGTAAATAAAAATATGTATATAAAATAAATATATAATAGGCTGAAACTAATGGCGGTAACTGCCAAGATTTCAGGAAAAAAAAGACCAAATGATATGGCATACAATTAACAGCTGATTAAAGTAGGTTGTAGGAGTAACTTTTTAACTCTGTTTCAAAGCTAATTCTAAACTCGATACGACAAAAAGAACAAGTTTTGGGAATGGAATTTTTTGTTTACTTTATGATTTAAAAGCCTTAACTTTAGTTTGAACTAAGCTACTCATGCTCAATTAGCTAAGCCTAAGAAAATCATGTTGAATACTGATCATGATCATTCATTATGCTACAAATTACACTAGGCAACAAAAAAAAGCGCCTTACCTTAATTTTGGAATTGCTGAATTTCGAATTCGGCAACAGTTTTGAAATTCGATATTTCGATAGTTGCAAAGTTATCAATCTGCAACAGTATGCGGCCTTAACCGCGCTCAATCAATGCTTCTCGAAAACTGATCGCAGCGCATGACTGGAGTAGTTGCTGTTTTCGACTGTAGCCCCTCTATAAACATTAATCTGAAATTAAAACCGTAATCGTAACCGTAAACTTTATGCAAGACTAACGATAGCATTTTAAAACCGAGACCGTAACCGAAATCAAATATTTTGTAAAAACCATTAAGTTAATTTTGCCTAAATAACGAAATTGAAATCAATATATTGATTGAAAAAAAATGTTGAGTTCGTTGCCTTGTAAAACAAAAACCGTTTGAAAAACATTGATTTGATATTAAATTATCTTCAATTTGTTGCATAATACAAAAAAAAAAAATTAATATAACAGTTAGTATGAAGAGTACCCATACTGTGTATCTGAAATTAATATCGATGTCATTCGTTGACAATAACTCAAGTCATTGCAGTCTTGAGATTGCAACACAGTTTCCAAAGCGCGTTTAGTTGGTTTTTTTTCTTAATCTTTTGCAAATGCGATTTCCCAACACTATCCGAACGGTTTTGGTATGCCCAAGACTATTATTAACTCACTGTGATCACTGGTTCCTTCACTCATCCCGCAACTTGCCAACATATTTATACCCTGTACACAAAGTGTACAAGGGTATTATAGATTTGTGCACAATGTTTGTAACAGCAGAAGGAGGCGTGGCAGACCATAAGTTCCATGGGCGAAAAGT
Source organism: Chymomyza caudatula (assembly GCA_035041775.1). Classification (NCBI taxonomy): domain Eukaryota; kingdom Metazoa; phylum Arthropoda; class Insecta; order Diptera; family Drosophilidae; genus Chymomyza; species Chymomyza caudatula. Next base: position 1,063,925 of record JAWNKW010000150.1, read on the forward strand.
CTCATCATTGACTCGGGTAGCGATTGGACCATGTCCGTCTGTATGAGTGGCTAAATCTGCGAGACCATAATAGCTAGCGACATAAAATTTTACCAAAAGATACGCGTAATCTTCGGCAAGATGCAGTTTGTCGAAATGGATTGATATCTGTCCCCCAGAAGAATTTCGCGGCTTACTACTATCAACTCGAAACTCGACAGAGATTTGCTTTGTGATTATGTGATCTATGTTTTAAAAATGATAGAAATCGGAAAAATATATAATATCATATATAGCTTCGCCTATAAACTGTTTTGAAATTCAGCTATATATAAATATGGTACATGTGAGCCGAAGTTACAAAATTTGGTGTGGAGACTTGTGTGAGCCAAATCATTAAAACTGTTCTCAACTTTTTGCCAATTTCGTAATACTTTCCACATAATAACCAACTTCCCAATAGGAAAACTTGTCAATTGGAACTTCCCAATAGGAAAATGTTCACAGTCATATCGAACGCATGAAAAGAGACATACAAGTCGTTACTTCCGAGAAGGGTGCAGGGTATTCCACTGGCGGGCAACGTTCCGATTATCTGCATCAATTTTAAAATATTTTTTTCAAATTTTTAAGTTTTATTTTTCTTTATATTACAGTTCCTCAAGTTTTTTGTTGTTGTTGTAACATAATATTGTTGCAGCAGATACATATATAACATAAAGCATGTGTTGCAGGTTGCATTTATAACTGTATTATGACACTGCAACATGTTGCTTTTTCTTTCTCCATTTTAGCTGTTGTTGTTGTTGTTGTTGTTTTTCTACCCATGGGACTCATTGCCATGACTTGTGCAACATTCGTTGTAGTTAATGTTGCTTTTGCTGATGTTGTTGTTTTTTTTTTGACACCCGCATACTTGATTACTTTGCTCTTGTTTTTGTTTTTGCATGGATTTGGCGATGTTTGTTGTTGTTTGTGGCATGTTGCATGTAAAAAACACCTTGCAACACAGCTTCATTATGGTCCAGCGCCTGTTTGTTGTAGTTGTTGTTGTTGTTGTTGCTTGTCATATCGTAATCATAATAATATGAATTAATTGTCGAGCTTTTTGCTAATGTAAGTAATGCCCTCTATATATATGTCTCTGCAATAAGATATTGAAAATTACAGTTATACACAAATATATAGTTGTATTTCCAATGCTGTTGGCATCTTTTTTGCCAAGTTCCGCATTTTATTTCGTGGGATTTTTGCACTTTACGCTTTGCCAACTTTAATAAATTTCTCACCTCAAACTTGTTCAAAACAATAATTTCTCAAGTTGGCATGTCTGATAGGCATTCAAAATACAATTTTGTATAACTTCAAACTGATGATGATGTCGATGATAATTATGCTGATGGCGTGTATTGGCCCTTAGGCCATAGTGAAATCATCGACTTCTGGTCACTGCACTTCCTTCCTTTTCGAATCATTTGAGCAGCGATTTGGGTTACGAATGGTTTTGGTGTTTTTGTTCAACTGTTGATTTCTTTTGAAAAACCTACACCCAGAGAAGTGTTTCCTTTACTAGCTCAGTGCACTCTATCCAATCACAATCAGATTTTATTCTGCATCTCTACAAAAAGATGCGCAGGCACTCCATCTGCCTCAACTGTCGCTAGTAATTTGACAGGGATCGCGCTAGACGTTTCCGTAGTAGTGCTTAAGGAGCGTGAGTTATGCGGATTAAGTACTTAGATAATTGATCAGAGAAGGTGCTAATCTTAGTCTTCACAGTTGATGTTGAATACACGTGGGTCTTGGCTATCGGGCTGCTGCAATGTGCTAGTGCAAACCAATGTATACTTATAGAGGTACGGGCACGGCGACAGCTGCAGAGGCACTTTCTTATTTATCATTCTGTTGCGAATTTAGTAGAGTAACTTGCGTGTTCCTGTCTCTCTCTCGCTTTCACAAAACATAAAATGGAGTCGCTCAACGATGCAACCTTTGACCCTTGTTTGCGTTGGTCTCGTGAAGACTCAATTGTGCGACTGCGCCAAAAATACGTCTAGAACGATTTCAACATCATGGGCTTAGCAGGCTTGTTATACGATTTCAAGATCTCACATCTTTGGTCGCATCGTCCTTGTCTTGCGCTATAGCGTGAGTGAACCTTGAGATACAGTTGCGTAGTCTGCTCCCAACAACAAATTCTTCACATGACAGCTGTAGCAGATGTTTCAGTAAGTCCAGTGTTTTAACCTGAGCACCTGCCTATTGGGGCTTAAAGCACATGAATCAATGTCACTCGTTAACCAACGATCTCATTGAAACACGGGACGAACCAATAATTTCAATTTGGTACCAAATTGAAGAAGTTGTGTTAAGTCAATTTTCAGCTACCTTGGTTGAGAACGAGGGCTACACATAAGTCTTCTACGCTTTGGGTGCCACAGCAACCAAAAAGTATCCATGGTATCAGACTTCAACTACGGGTAAAGCTTGCTCTCCCGAAGGTACTACGCATTTAAACTCCTAACATTTAAGTTTGGCTATACCCCTTAGCTGTTGAAAGTCTATCAATTTAGAACACTATAATGTTCTAGTTACGCTACGCGATCTTGGCCAGCATTATACGAGACCAAGTGTCTTAACAGCACAGTTGTTACAGTCTGCTGATTCGTGGAAGCTTTTGAGTTCTCCAACGCATCTCCTGGTTGGCGGTTATATTTGCTCTAAAAAGTTTGAGAACATATGCCAGTTGGGTAGCGGCACCAACCCCATTATGGTTTAGGACTTTTTAATCATAGTACTTTATACGTTTTTCGGGGGCTTGTCAACTTTCGATGTTTTGCTATCCGAGAATTTTGCTACATCTTACAGTGGGAGAGGGTATTTTACGCGGTGGGTCTCAAGACTCAGCTAACCAGGGAGCAGCACGTGGAGATTCTGCCTTTGTGCGCATGCATCCTCTAGGATCTTCGAAAGGCATCATACTTGGTAAACACTTTTTTTTGATTCTGCCATATTTCAAGTACAATCTTTGCCACAACTTTTCTTCAATGGAAGTAAGATAGCTTATGTTGTGTCTTCGTGTCAGTCCAAAAACGCAAGTGCTCCTTAAACTTTATGCTTCCAACTATTGCGCATGGAGCTAATGTCATTTGTCAATAACGTCACAAGCAGTCGCAAGTCTAGTTGCAAATTTATGAGGTCTTAAGACAGTCGAAGTTAATAAATACTGCAATGACGTTAAATAATACCAAATTGGCTTAGAAGTGTTTTCGAACTCGCTTGTGACCCTAAGCCGACGAATTTCTAAGGAAAGTGCTGAAACAAATCGCTTTCAAAATGAAATCGAAATTTATATGCTATAATTAAAAACTGTTCTAAATAGCTGGAAAGTTTAGTTTTTCCTTAAGCATACAATGACAAATGTTGCAACTTCATGGCATGGCATTCAGTCAGTCAGTCAGTCAGTCAGTCAGTCAGTCAGTCAGTTAATCATTCATTCAGTTAGTGGAGCATTTTGGCGGCCGCCCCAGTTGCCAACTCAACGCCAACTTTTGTCTGTCTACGTTTGGTCGCTGCGTCCCACTCTACGTCGCGCCGTCTCTTTCTGGCACTGGGTCTCGCACAGTTGGCGGCTATTAGCAATCAGGTCAATGCTTTAAAATGCGTCTCTGCGTTGTAAGCACTTGGAATTGTCGGAACATCGTGTCATAGCAGTCAGCTTGGCGGCGGCGTGTGGGCAACGCTTAATCCATACAGATGACAAGCGAAACTAAAACTTGACTAATTAAAACGGTGTTCATGTGTTTTTTTTTTGACCACGAATCTAATTAAACGTGCGCTGCTGGGCAAATAAATATAAATGATCCACAAGTTGGCCATTTCATGAGCTGATGAGCAAAATGTTGACGCTTTTGGTCATAATTAGAAGCTATATTTCTATATGGTCATTATGAGGGTCAATAGACGCCGAAGCCATGTTTTCGTAAATATTATCGTAGGTTACTTTTATAGCTATGCACCCATTCACCCGTTTTTATGGCTATTTGTCAGTATCCAACTATCTAGCTATTTATCAATTATTTATCAAAGCACAAATTCATATGTTGACGGTCAAACGCTGCAGGTGGCACGACCAGCCTGCAATACTTTTCGGTCAACTCTTGGTAAATACAATTATAATTTCACTTAAAACGATCAATGCAGCATTTGGGTAGAGAGGCGCCTAAAAGCGCGTTTGAAAATTCACTGTGGTACCGATTACTTCGCAAGAACGCAGCGTTTTCAGGTTTCACCTATGCCATTCGAAAGATAAAATGCTTGCAGTTTGCCGAATATCAGTTTTAACTGGATACGTTGCGTTTTAGTTTGATAAAAATTGATTTGAAGTAAAAAATTTCGGGAAAAAAAACAACAAAATACATTGTACACACAAACGTTGTTATTTTGTGTTTTCTTTTCTCTTCTTCGTCATCAGCTGTTATGAAAACGTGTATTAAGTCGTCGTATGTCGACGTTAAAGCAAAGACTAGTATGTATGAATCCTTCAAGCCCGTTTGGGGCATATTTTCCATTCGTCTTGAAAACGTTTTGCGCTCGGTTGTTTTTCGATTTGCATATAGCTCTTGGTCCACCAACTCGCCGTGTACCTTGTGGATTCCGTTTGAAGTACTGCTTCGTGTTGCTGTCGTTTAGTCTCCTCAAAGCACCACTTCCGCTGCTTAACTTCGACATTCGACAGTTTTTGATTCGTTATATGCCACATTTCTTGGTTCGATATAATTTGTAGCCAACGTAACTTAGGAATGTATCGTGAACAGCGGTAGATACTTGCCAGGCATACAGCAGTATGTATTTAACATTGGATTCGTAGATACTCACCCTACCTTGCTGGTACCAACATGCCAAAGGCGCAGCGGTCTTTACTTATTCTGCTATTAACAAACGGATACAAAGCTGCCTGGTTATAGTTAAGATAGTTAGATCTCCTCAATGGGCATAGGTCGTCTGTGCTAAGCAGCCAGTGTCAATTATTTCCAATTTGTCCTAAGACTCATCTCGTCCACCACTGTGTTGGTGCTTACCAAGAAGCAGATATCGTGGACCTACTTTGGGTGGCTTAGCCTCTCAAACGGTGTCCATTGAATACCATGTCGCTCAGATGTTCTTACGGTGACAGTCAGTAAATCTCTATCGACAACATAATATCCATAGCTGTTTATTTGTGCTGTGCCAGAAAACTCTGGAATGTATTGCCTTAAGTTTCATTCGATATCTGTTGAATAGTTTTACGGTCAAAAGCTTTCACAACCGATTTTCAACGCTCTCAAATTTATTTCTGACACTATGAAGGATTACTTTTGTCTTGAGATTCGGCTGTAAGAGATTGTTTTTTGTTGAAGTTCGATTGGAAGAGATTTCTTTAAGCAATCTACTAAAAATTGTTACATTTAACACATTTATTGATAACTTTGTTTGCTTTCCTTTGATTTTATAACCTCATCGACAAATAGATTCTTCTTAAAGATGATTTCAAGAACTTGAAAAAAATCAATTTTTTGAGTCTTACGACTCAGATGCCCTCGTGCATGCCGTGATTGTAGCACATCAATGCGCTGGCGCCACATAATGCCAAATGACGTTTTAACGATAAGAGATTACACAATGCGGAGTTCCATTATGCGTGACGTCCATTCGTATTTGTGACGTGTTACTTACATTCATAACAGGCGGTGTTCACATTTGCCTATTGTCCCAGTGTTGAAAAGTCAATCGGATTAAAAGCTAGAAGATAGAAACTTTAAAAATTTTTGTTATAAGTTTTGGCCAGCTGGTAGCGTCACTTTACTATCGGCTCTTTTTTAACTCTCCGCATCGCTCAAAAAAAAACCGTCCCCAAATTGCCCTGAAGATCAATAAATCTATGTGCTCCGAAATTCCTAAAACGCCAGATTTATGCGCGTTTAATTCGGTTTCCTCGGAATCACAGCAAACGCCAATTCCGCACCGGTTTATATCCAACAAAATATGATTCTAGCAACATTTTAAGCTAAAGGGAAGAAATAAACCAGAGTAGCCAAATTCGAAGCTACATCAGAATAATTTATAATCCTTATGACCACGTGCTCGGGATCATCTTTAGGAAAATTCACAGTTACAGGCTACATTCCGCGAAATTTTTCACACCTGTCCAGTCTCTGCCAGCCGCATAAGCTGTGAGGGCGTGGCAAAAGCAACGCCTTGTCACTTCCGAGTACACCCACTCGCGGCTGTCATGAATATCTGTCTATTCGTAACACTCTCGTAATAACCTTATAAAGTGGGTGCCGATAGATAAGCGCAAGCAAGAAAACCAAAAGACAACGAAAACGAAAAATAAATAAGCAGAAATGGAGAAATGTCTGAAATGTCTGAAATGTTTGAAATGTTGACAGGAAGTGGCAGCCACTTTACAGCTACAAGCGAAACTTTGTGGCGAAATTAAGTTAACTCTATGATTGCAATAGTTGCTATTTTAACACTGTAACCATAAATTAAGAGATATATTGTGTGTTTATGGGAACATGTAGGGGGAAGCAAAGTGTACGAAAGATGTTATATGTGAACCGCAGACTAACTATTCGATGTCTTGTGGGGTTTTGTTTGTGCTTTGAAATCAATGGATTGCTTGGGCTCAGGTTCAAGGACCGATTCGTGCGCAGCTCTTAACCAAGATTCAAACAACTTGGAGCAAACTATTGCAATCAAATCGATTGAAAACTAAGGAGCTCCACTAAAAACCAATTATACGTAAGTCTGGTTTACCAGAAATACCAATTGTTTTTACTTTTTCGGGATATCCTGCGCCAAACTCCCAGTCTCCAAACCTTTTAACTAAATATAAGTTTACCTTCTTCTTCTTAACTGGCCATAAAAACCCGTGTTTGGGTTACGGCCTGATGTAAATACATTCTTTCATTGGAATTGGGGTTTTACATGGTGGGTGCCCTACGCACAACCCTTTTAAGGCCAAGTTTACCTACTGTTGAGAAATTAGACTAAATAGTAATTAAAATTTCCAATCCAATTGAATCTATGCTTTGGCACAAACTTAATCTTCAAGTCAAGGCATTTTGTGGTCTGCACTATCAAACTTTTTTGGAGCGTTTCTAAGAGTGTGCGAATGGTAACTTGAACCCCCACCAGAGAGACCCATTTCCTTTCTCATTTTTAAGGATTTTGCGAAAGTGATTTTGCCTCGATTCTTATGGAATTCCCTTGACTTTTCTATGACCTAGGATTTAATTCGGAAACTTGAGGAATAATGAATAATATTAGAACGCTTAGGAATTGGTTTTACAGTTAAAGTTAAGTTTTGTATTTGTAAGACAGTTTTTAAAGCCAGTTCCTTTAGGAAATTCGATAAAAAAAAAAAGAGTGAGTGTGAGAACAGGTCTTTATAGAAAGTTAAAAGATACTTTTGATATTAAATTTTGGAACAACGAACATTTGCAGGGAGTGTACTTTCTTGTTGTAAATGTTGTTCAAATAGGTTTATCTTAATTCTCTACCGCCTCTACAACACAGAGATGATTTGACAACTGAGTACCATATTCGAGCATGGACAATCCATGCCCTGAAAAGGCACAACGGATCACTCACAAATGAATACACCGAACTAGAAGTCACGGGATCGCAAATCTATGGGCACATATACATATATACAAAGCAGCTTCAGTTTCTTAAGCGTATTGCTGACAATAAAACAGATTCCGCTGCTACGAGATTTAAAGGTTGGATATTTCAAATAGCATCAAGGGCAGGGTTTGGCCTATGGTTTTCTTGCAGGAATATAGTGCTATCGCTCGAGGGTGTTAAGGTTACAATCCAATTTTCTGTTAAGTACTATCCCGAATCATTCATAGCTTGGGGGGAACAAGCAGTGGAATCTTACACTTCCTAGTGAAAAGCACAAGATCTGTTTTTTCACGATTAATACAGCTGTTTCAATTTATCCGTCACACAAAGTTTGAGGAAATTTTTCAGTGAAACTAATCATAACGGACGACGCAATAAAAGCAATAACGTGGCAGCCACCTTCTTCTATGTCGCATAGCAATTTGTATACTGCCCCTCCTTGGGGAGTACCCCTAGCCACGTACCTGAAAAGAGACGATGGACCCAGAGATAACTGCACAGTCCTGCATGCGAGCAATTGACTGTACAGCCTTATCAGTTGGGCAAAGACCCCAAGTCCGGCCTAAGCTACTTTCCACAGCTTGCCGTAAGTTCTCGCCTTAATTTCACAACAAATTCTAATGATTTATGTAGATTGATTGATGACGAGATCTGATAATAATACTATTATGGGGAAGTAGTGCACTGCGACAATTGGTATCTATTGTGCTTTTGGAGATATAAGAAAATGCGCATAAATCTATTTGACAACACTGTTTGAAAATTTCAGCTTTGCCTTCCGGTATTGTAGCCAAATTCAATGAGAAAATCAATCCAAAAAAGTGTTGCCCTTAATCTAAAAGTCAAAAAGTAAAAAACAACAATGGCAGAAAATCTGCAAGCTGCATGAAAACTAGTTTTTCCGCATGCCAGAAAAACAAAAAAACTTGAAAAGCGTCTACGAAAATATGTTGAAAGCGCAAGCGCCCTGAGTTTGTCCATGCAGCCCGCTTTCCGCTCTCCTCTCTCACCTCTAGCTCTCTCTCTAGTCGCTGTATGTCACTTGTGGAAAACTTTTCCTTTTTGGCAGACACGTTTATAAGAAATTTCGCAGTCAGTTTGTGTGTCGCTGCGCCAGCTGCTTGCAATCCAGCTGACTGACGCCTAAGCGCATCTTTACCCACTTTTCAACAGAGTGTGTGATTATATGCCAAGTCAAATCAAATTATTAGTGCAAACTCGCTGTCAACGGCTTTGACGTTGGCGCTGAGCCGCTTTTGTTGCCGTGACGTTGCCGTTGACAGCTTTTTCTTATACTATTAGCTTTGGACGCAGCTGAATGAATGACATCACGCATCAATCATATGCAATGTTGTGCAGCTTGCAGCACATTCCAGGAAAATTTGCAATTGCTTTTGGTTGCGGCCAAGACCAAAAATAGTCATTATGACCAACTAATCTCAGCAGCATTTGCGGCATTTTAGTGACTCTTTTAAAGCATTTTATAAACATATGTTTTTAAGTCACGTTAATTGAAAGCAGCTAATTAAATTGATAAGCGTTTATTTTAGTTGTTAAGCGTTGTGAGTATTATACTTATATAAGTCACTTAGTTGCGGAATTCGCAAATCTGTTTGCATAAATCTCAGCTTAGGAATTTGATAAGAAGTTACTTTACTGAATAGCCATTAAGTTTGTGTAAGTCCAAAACATCGATTTATCGGTAAAAGGCCAATGTGCTTAAAACAGGTTAGTACCTATTCGGAGCTGTACACGTTGTTTGATTGTTTGCTGCCTTTTTACCGTACTAATAACTAGGCCAGCAGCTTGTACGGCTGCAAATGCTCCGCAACCGGAGTTTAACACAAGCAACTGGGCTGAAATTCAGCTTTTTTTTCACTATCCTGAAATCAACAAGCAAAGAAACTCTTCAGTATGCTCTACGTGCTCATATTCTATTATTTTGCATTTTTTATTTTTGTATATTCCATCCAAGGATGCAAACATGATTCTTAGTTACCTAGCACTAAAATGTAGCAAAAAGAACAAGTATTCTCTCCGGAGTACTTAAGGAAAGCCAACTAAACTTGCCAACACCACTTCCCATTAAAACGAAAGATCAAGAAAATGGAACATAGGCCTTTACACTCCAATAAGCGCTTAGAATATTATATTATTTTGCAAATTAAACATCTAATGGTGCTACTTGTAACGTACATACAACATCCATGCCTCGATAGTAGCACATCAATAAGTGCGCCTTAGGGGAAAAGCCTATGTGTCCGCCGCGTACATGCCGTGATGGTAGCAAATCGTTGCGCGACTGCCGCGAAAATGTCGTGCTGGTAGCACAATAATGAGCCTCAATTTTGTCAGGGTGTCAGAAATATTTTTGGGAACGTTGAAAATATGTCGTGAAAGCTTTTGACTGAAGAATTATTCAACAGATATCGAATGAAGCTTAAATCAAAACTTGGGTTATAACTAACGTGACTGCCACGTACATGCCGTGATGGTAGCACAATAATGAGTTTAAGATAGCGCTATGGACGCATTCAAGGCATTCGTTATTTGAATGTGTCGCTGTGAACAGATATGGATCGAAATGTTTTTCTAATCGCAAATTCTTTCAATAACCATTAATTGCGATATTTCACATCTGTGGCAAATTTGAGGACAGTTTCACATCTTTTATATCATTATATCTGATTAGTGGCAGTCCATAGATAAAGTCATCACTGATAGGGAGGAGGGGGTCACCTAGTTTATTTTGTATAATTCTTATAAAGATGTTTCTTTGTGGGCTATGATTACATAGCTGAAGGTATAGAAAGTTAGTATTCGTAAACGTTGCTAGAAAATACAAAATGGTTTTCGGATTCGAAATAAGCGAAGTTACCAGGAAAGGTATGTTTTGTGTTAGGGTTTGGGACCCACCATGTAAAACCACAATTCCAATAAAAGAATGCATTTACATCAGGCCGTAACGGGTTGTTATGGCCAGTTAGGAAGAAGAAGAAGTATGTCTAATGATATGACCTCGGAAAAAAGTCAGCAATACAATAAAAAAGGGGAAACGCTGGCTACCAAAATTTGTAAGTACAAATTAAGCTCGGAATTTTTGAAATGAAACACATTTTGAACTAAGATTTTTTGTACTTACACTGTTTTCATGCACGGCAGTGGTTAACTTTTCTCACTGTGTAGCAGTTTTTTTTTTAATAATTTTCTAGTTATTGATTAATTACATAATTTTCTCGTGCGAAAATATCTTAACACAATTTTAATTTATGAAAATTGCAAAAATGTGCATAACAAATGTATTAACTTTGTAATTAATGCTTATAATGAGCGTCTTAATAATGATGATGAGATAATATAGATGTACATATATGTACAAATCGGAGTTGGGGCGCTATCAATGATGCAGTGAATCGGAACCCGAAACACAATGACAACAATTGCTGAACGACTTCTTACTTAACAGTGCAAAAAGAAAAGAAAAGTAAAAGCTATTGGCATACATAATGGATAATAGATACAAGTAACAGCTACTAGTTCATTATACTATATATTAAGTGCGAATGCGATTAGCTAATATGCAAATGTTGGTTAATAAATACATACTTATAAACTAGGCATTTGCATAACAATGTGATGTTGGTAACAAAAGAAAAATCTACGACATGAATTCAACTCTTTTTTTCTGTTGTCTTTAGCTAAGAAACAGTAACTGGCAGACATTTCGACACCATTTAATCTGACTTTACCATATGGCATTGCATTAACAAATAGAGTTTATAGCACTTCAAAGTACTCAGTTCCACCCACACAAAGATACACACATTCGAGTTCTATCAACACACACATGTCATTCACATTTCATGCATTACAAACAGTTATGACAGACTTAAAGACAGCGCGTTAGACACACGAAAAACATAACGATTTGGATTTACGAAAATTCGAATACTCTACAATTTGTTAAAAAGTCATTATAAGTTTGTAACTTGAAACTTTTTTCTTATTGTCTTTCGCTGTTCAAATTTGTGTGTTTCTAAGACGATACAAATAGCGGGGTCATGTCAGTTGTTGGAAAGCTGAGGGTCATTTCCGAAGTAATTTGCTGCTTAGAATCCGAATCCGGAGTCAGAATTGGCCTACCACATCAGGATATTGAGATATTTTAGGTTAGGTACCCGAAAACGTTTTTTTTTTTTTTCCTACCTTTGAGGTTATGTACAGGGTGCACACATCAACGGATCGTTCCAACAACTGCTAAAGTGCAGCTTTGGTTATGTACAGGGTGCAAACATCAACGCATCGTTCCAACAACTGCTAAAGTGCAGGCTTGAGAAAAAGGGATAATTGCATCTTTTAAGAGAGTGTACCGATAAGTCCTAAAACGTAATCAACTACTTTCAGCAAATTCATGCAATCTATGTAAGTCCTGAAGGCTTTGCAATATGTTACAGAAACATGGGATCGGGAAAAGCGTGAAACCATAACTAACTGCTTTAAAAAAAGTAAGCTTCTAGGGCCTAATAGCGAAGGTTGGATTTCCTCAAATTTCACAAGTAGTGTCAGGGCCAACGGCAGAAGAAAAAGTTGCGATGGTACAAGTCAGGGATACTTCAGAAGAATTAGCAGGTGACCTGAAAATTGTAATGGTATTCATGGTAGAGAATTCGTCCCGTCAGAAGATTAAGTAGGCAGTCGAGTCGAGAGGCTGTTCCTTATTGAAGTTATAAAGTTTATAAAGTTCTACTGCCATGTTATTCAGTCGAGATCAGGTCGTTAATAAGACCAGCCTTTGTATATTCAAAACTATCTAAATTATTTAACTATTATATAATCTTGAACTATAAGTATAATAAACTATGAATAACACAATAATTCTACATTCATTTCATTTTCGTGTATAAATTAAGTTGACAGCCCTTGCGTGGTGAGCGGGTTAGAGAATACCACCTCAGCAGGTCAAATCTTGTCGTATGAGGCCAATAACAATGACATTGGGTTCTTTTCGAGAGCAGTAGACCCACCCCAGGCCTTAAAAAAGTGTTGTGCGTAGGGTTTGGATCCCACCACGTAAAACCACAATTCCAATGAAAGAATGTAGTTACATCAGGCAGGTATGCCAAGCGAAAACTTGGCTTTTGAAGTTGCCTTAACATCTTTTGTAATTAACTATAATACATGTATAAATTTTGTGTGTAAACCAAGACAGCGGCTGCCAAACAGTATGCATTGATTCAAGCTGTTAGCCATGAAAGCAGATAATCAGCATGGTTCCAAACATAGTACAAGAATACAAGGTATGAGCCATCTGCCGGCTAAGGTACTAAATTTGCGTGGACACAACCGCGCTCATTGACATTGGCCACAGAATGAAAAATAGTACCTTAAAAAGGAGCGAGCGTCGGCAGTCGGCTCATTCCTTGTATGTGTATACTTTACACACAGCATGAAGCTTGCTTGAAAAGTGTGTAGTGTACAAAAAGCCTGCTCATGCGCATAATGCCCCTTGTGTTGCACCATTAAAGTGTATTGCAACAAAGACATACAATTCACAAACCAAATCAAAGTCAAGTCAAAGCAAATGTCTGGAGCCAATGCAATTGCAATTGGCTTGACTTGAGTTGAATTGTTGAATGCAATTGCATTTATACTTGGCATCCAAAGTTGACAGCCATTTGTCTGCTCCAACGCCCAGGCACGTCAGCCAAGACCAACTGATACACACACACTCACACATGTCTAGAAATACTACACACAAATTTACATATACATGCATATATTTTGTACTGTTTATCAATGAAGTTGTCAAAATGTTGTGGGTCGAACCACGCATTGACTTGGCATACTTGATGCAGAAGTTATTTCAATAGCTTGGAATGGCGCGAGGGATCCTAAGTAACGCCCACGGCATAGTTCTTACGGGAACTTGTCGCTTTTGTGCATTGTATAGACAAGATCGCAAATTCAGCGAAAAGAGCCTGTTAATGATGACTCTTAGATTCCATAGATTCGCATATACTTAACACAATGACATTGCCCCTAACGCAAAGGAACTCAAGGTAGTTGGCAATCCTTACTATTATAATATAGTTTTTTTTGCTAACTTAAAACCTTTCCCTTGATCTTGTATGCTAATTTGCAACTTTTTCACTCTCTTTCTCTGCAGACGCTACAATCGTGTCCCATTGTTTGCATTAATGAGCCGGATACGCAGAGTGCCAATTCGGAAATATTGCAAACATCACCGGAGAGCACATTGGAAAAGCCAAAATCGAACAATGCAGCAACAGCAACAACACCAACAACAACAACAGTGACAACCATCAAAAGCAACAATTACAACAGCAGCAACAACAACAACAACAACAACAGTTGCATTACAATCAATGCTCCAAACACAACCGCAACAAAAACAGCAGCAGCAGCATCAGCCGCAACAACTACAACAACAACCACAGCTGGCGTAACAAAGATAACGATAACAACCGATAACAACAGCAGCAGCAAGAACAAGAGTTGTCATAGCAGCAGCGTTGTGTTGAACAGTTATCACAACAACAACAACAACCACAACAACAGCTTGGTATCGATAACCAGCCTAAACAGCTGCAGCAGCAGCAACGTCAGCCTCAGCGCAGGCAGCAGCACTGCAACTTTACCGTTAGAGCGCAAGAACCACAACCACAATTTGAGTCCCAATGCAAATATCAGCGATACATCTTCAGCGAATTTTCAAGAGCGCTTCGATTTCGATCACTGGAAAAGTCTACTAAGCGACTTTACGTGCTTCAATAGTCTTTATCGTTACTGGAATCAGAACCAAAATAGCAATAATAACTGCACTAACTCGATAAATACGCATAATACCGACGAAGATCATGATAATAGGCAGGAACTTGGATCTGGCGTTGGCTCCTTCTACACCAATAACATATTAGGCTATACATTTGGTTCTGCTTTTGGCTTAAAGGACGACGTCAACGCGAATCACGCACATAGCTATAAGAAGGCGCAACATTCGAAAAACGAAACGCCGCTACAGAAACATTACAGACAGCAGCAAAGGAAAAAGATGCCCGTCTTTCGTGGACGACGCGCCTGGTGCGGCTGCTTTAAGGTAAGTGGGAAATTCGGATATTTGGAAATCGCATAGAACGTGCAAGAGTTTGATACACCAAAAACACGTACAGTTGCACATGGCTATAGACCACCAGATACTATATACGTCCACTGCAGTCAGCAGCGCGCTCCAATTGTTTCGATAATTGCAAACCGAGCTGTTTTTTTTGGGGGCGGGGGGCCCAGCGAAGTTCAAGAAGTTAAATTGTGCACGAAATTGCTACAAGCAAAGAGCGCCAACTGGATGAAGTTCTACTACTACTACTTCAACTGCAACTCTTAAGAGCCAACTATGCAACAATTTTATTTGTGCACCAAATAGCAAAATGATGAGGCGATTATAACAAGAAAGAATCAGAAAAGTTAGGTTGAACCGGTTCAGTAGCACTGGCTTGTTGATATCGTAGTATAGCCTATAGGTGTGAAACACCTGAACCAAAGAGCATGAAAGTAATAGAGCGGAATCCTTGGCCGTTACATTGAGTCGACTTGCTGAAAAGTGAGCATTCCCAAGACATTGCATACTTGTGCGTTTGTTTCGCACTTTCTCTTTCTTAATTTTGCCTACGAATGAGTCGGTCCAAGAGAAAGAGAGAGAGAGAGCAACACAAGCAGCCACACACATACACTTTCTTGAGAATGGACGCATTTAAGGAAAAATTTTGAAATTTTTAACGGCCCAGAATTGCACTCTGTTAGGGAACATCCTTATATTACGTCATCATTGATAGGGGGTGAATGAATTACCTAATTTAGTAATGATGACATCAGCAATTCAAAATTTATATTTTTCATATTTCCCTGAAAATTATTCAGATTAAGGTAAACACGATATTCCAGTCATTTCTTATACTAGTATACACGCTCTCATAACAACTCATCACAAAGAGTAGAGAAGAAAATACGAAATAATAACGTTTGTCTGTACAATATATTTTGTTCTTGTTTTTTTCTAACATATACAGTACATTTATTACTTCAAATCAATTTTTAACTATCTAAAACACAACGTATCCAGATGAAACGTATATTCGGCAAACCGGAAGCATTTTATCGCCCCAACGGAATAGGTTTCACCTGAAAAAATTAAATTATTGCGAATTAATTGATACCACACTGAAATTTTCCTTAGCGTATTAATATATAGACTTATGACTTAAAACACGCTCTCATAATAGCTGATTAGCAAGAGAAGCAAAGAAAACACGCATCGTATCCAGGTAAAACTTATATTCGACATACCGCAAGCATTTTATCTTTCGAATGGCATAGGTTTCACCTAAAAAAGTTGCTTTATAGAGAAGCAATCGGTACCACACTACATATTTGCTTAGCGTATATATAGATTCAAGGTGCCTTTTCAAAACAGCTCAACTTTTAGTTCGCCGCATCGCTGAAGCCTTTTACAGATAGATTATCGTGACCTATCGTGCCTAAAAGACTATCCTTGAATCAGATCAGTTCAAATCCGACATCTGGAGCAAAATGTCGCAATCTCTTTATGAGATGATAGTTATTAGTCCTATGTAGCTGACGATCCTTACGGATACTGGCATGTTTAAGGAGGCTGATTGCGAAATCAAGCAACCCCATCAGTACCTTAGATAGCTTTTTGCCATGGGAGAGGTATATAACCAAGTTTTTTTTTAAATGTTCCAAAATCCCATGGAAGGGGCATTGATCCTCTCTCTTCTTTCAAAGCAAAGAGCTCATATCAAAGAAAAATCTTGAAATGTGTGAAAAAGTACTTCGTACTGTTTTCTGACTCCATTAAATGATTTTGTAAATGGCAAAAATGATATTCCATTGATTTCTAATAATAAGGATTGGCTGGAAACCCCATTGGAAGTAGCTAAAGAACTATATTAAAGTTAGTCCAGAAAAATTAAATTTACAATTTCAAATCAAATCGCGTCTTGTAGAATACTTCCAATTGAAAGAAATTCGACATATTCATATTCATTTAGTACATTTTTATGAATATGTAATGATAGAGGAGGGGAAGTGGGCCTCGACCTGCCGATTATTCTTGATGAAAAGGGGGGAGTGGGCAAAAACGTAATGACATAATATATGGACGGCGCCTGACTTTCTTGCTCTTTTGTTTAAAATGCTCACAGCCCATTAAGCCGCGAGTGGCGCCATCTATTGGAAAGCATGAATACCATTGGTGCGCTTGGTTTTGGTCCATGCTAAGTTCACGCAGCCTTGGCTTACATACTGCTCAAGCTCACTGAAATGTTATCTGTAGTTGTAGCGACGTCGAAGAGTGAATTTTTTAACAAAAGTTCATCTTCGAACTAGTGAAATAGTTTATAGCTTTAGCATCAAAATATCAGCTTTTCCATGACATTTTTTCAATCACCATTGATCAGGAGTGTCCTGTTAAATCTCTAGACGGTTTTGACAAAAGTTTCTTTTGAATTTTCTTTAAAAAAAAAATGCGTCGAGCTTGATTTCCCGTGATCTCAAAATAGTTCTGGCACATTGACAAATTGTTTTTTGATTGAGATCCGGCATAAAAATGATATCTGGCATACCGAAAAATTGTTTAAGTTTGAAATTCGGATGCAAGAGATTTCAGGCAGACTCTCGAAATAGCTTGATTTCTTAACCGATTTCGATGAAGTGTTCGCAATGAACCAGTTTTATCAAAATCAGCTGAGCCAAAGAGGAGAATAATTTAGTTTTGGAATAACCAGCCTTTTGAGTATGAATTCTGCGAGGTACTGCTGACGGAAGACAACGAAAAACTCTCCCATAATAGGCTTGAATAGTTATTTCGGCTAAAATGCCCTTGGAGTGTTTAAGTGAAAAATAGTCCGTAAGATCTTTGGCCCTTGTTTATAAATGATGTCACCACAGTTGCTACGGAAAAGTGACGCCAGAATTGGGAAATCAAAGACTGCAATTCGAAATATTTTTGTTTCATCAAATCATCATGATTTACAAAATTATGGTGACGCCATTTATGATAACGAAATGTTCTTCTGCTTAGTTATGTTCTGGCCTTTTGGACATAACAATTTTGTGAGAATTTTCAAGAAATTTATTTACCTCGCCTCTATCGCTAATATTAGGCCTTTTTCCCGTTTTTAC
The DNA here is from genome assembly GCA_035041775.1 of Chymomyza caudatula. NCBI lineage: Eukaryota > Metazoa > Arthropoda > Insecta > Diptera > Drosophilidae > Chymomyza > Chymomyza caudatula. The sequence goes on from JAWNKW010000150.1 coordinate 1,081,796, forward strand.
ATTCGCTAGAATTTTGCGAAAATTTGCTAACGTTTACTATAAGTACTTATACGTTTCACGTCGTTGATGTTTTTGTAGCTCTTGTTTTAGCAGGAGCCAAAATTCTGCAAGTCTTAACTATCGAGTAGATCTTAAATGCGATACGTTCCGTTAGCGATCCGTTAGCAACCTTCCATAGGGGAGACTTGGACATGACCTCGCGTATGGTCGGTTACACTGTGCTTCGTTATAGCTACTATTTAAGCACAAATCCTATTCCTGCACTTTAGTTTTGATCTGAAAGTAAGAGCCGTAGCACTCATCTTCCCAGCCTAGGTTGACTCCTGGGTTGTAACCCGCCTCAGTTTTCACAGAAAATATCATTTTCAATTAGCAACTTTTTGATTTTAATGCACAAGGTTAGGTAATAAACTGGATTTATACCACAAATATAGCCATGTGCAATTGTGGATAATTGGACATGCACTGTTAACTGCAAAGGCGATCGGTCAGTCACATGCCACTTGCCACTTTCCGCTTCAAAGCTTTCATTGCAATGCAATAACGCCAATCATTGCCATTTATTTTGCAGGATGACGAGCCGCCTGAGATTTGTGTGGTTGAGGGCGCGTTTACGCTGCAAACTTTGACGCCCACACAGCCCATGCCGGCAGTAGATGAGCTGGACACAAAGTTTGCCGAGCTGGTGGAGGAGCTGGATTTGACGGCGCCCAACAAGGAGGCCATGCTGAGCCTGCCGCCACAAAAGAAATGGCAAATCTATTGCTCACGCAAACTGCCAATAGATGCCAGCGATGGACCCGATGCAGACACTATTAGCCAGCCCCCAACAGCGGATCATTATATAGAGCGCTTGAAGGAGCTAGTTGTGCATGTATCGCTGAGTCCCGAAGATTCACCCAGCCATGAGCTAAGCGCACGTTTGGACAATCATACGGTCTTTGTGGATGCACTAAAGACGGCATTACGCACATCGACGCACAGCTTTGTGCTGCGTTTTGTGGAGCAGGATGGACTGCCGGCTTTGCTTAATCTGCTCATGCAACTGGACATACGTGTGGCAAATAGCTCGCTGCACACGAGTCTCATTGGCTGCATCAAGGCGCTTATGAATAACTCTATGGGACGCGCACATGTGTTGGCCCATCCCACGGCCATTGATACCATTGCACGCTCGCTAGCTGCGGATAATATACGCACCAAGATATCTGCACTGGAAATACTAGGTGCTGTATGTTTGGTGCCTGGCGGACATCGCAAGGTGCTGCAAGCAATGCTAAACTTTCAGGAGTTTGCCACGGAGCGCACACGTTTCCAGAGCATTGTCAATGATTTGGATAGATCCACCTATGCCTATCGCGACAATGTGAATCTCAAGACAGCGCTTATGTCCTTTGTCAATGCGGTGCTCAACTATGGACCAGGTCAGGAGAATCTAGAGTTTCGTTTGCACTTGCGCTATGAGTTTCTCATGCTCGGCATACAGCCGGTCATAGATAAGCTGCGCACGCATGAAAACGAGACGCTGGACAGGCATTTGGTAAGCTTAGTTGAAGAGATTGCCTTGGTATAATCGTAATATCATTTGTAACTTTTTTCGTAGGACTTTTTTGAAATGGTACGCGCCGAGGATGAGAAGGAATTTGCACGTCGTTTCAATCAAGAACATGTGGACACAAAGAGCGCTAGCTCCATGTTTGAGCTGCTGCGTCGAAAGTTGAGCCACTCGCCCGCCTATCCGCACATGATGTCCATGCTTCAGCACACGCTGCTGCTGCCCTGTAAGCATAGCAATACATACACAGTTGCAGAGTTCAAGCTAATTTTCAAAATCATCTTTTACAGATACCGGTCACTGCACCGAACACTGGCTGCTTATCGATCGCGTTGTGCAGCAAATAGTGCTGCAAGTGGAGCAGCGTCCCAGCAGCGATCTCATTGTGGATCCCGATGATCCCAACAAGGCTTTGAAGCTGGCCGCCGAATCGCCAGTGCATGATCCAGACGTAGCGCCGCTGCAGATTGACGTCAACAAGCTGGTGCGCTTGCTGGTCAAGGAGGAGGAACTAACACAAGCGCGCAAGCGTGCCGATGAACTGGAGCGCGAAAACTTTGAAGTACAATCGCGTCTGGCCAAAAAAGAGCAAGAGCTAGATCTGCGCATGCAGGAGAAGGAAGATCTGGAGACTGGCTTGGCACGCATGCGCGAACGCCTGGAAAAGGAATCTGCGCAGCACTCGCAGGCCGTGCAGCGTGCCCAGACCGCCGAAATGAAGGCCGAAGATCTGCAGCATAGACTGCACAGTGAGCAGCAGGAGCGTGCACGCTTGGAGCGTCTGGTAACCGAGGGCAGTATACCCGATGATCAAAAAGTAGCCGGTTTGACTGGCTGCAATGGTGCCGTATCACCGCCACCACCGCCGCCGCCATTAAAGGCTGTGCCACCGCCACCACCGCCCATGGCACCGGCCATGTTGCCGCCACCGCCGCCGCCATGCCCGGGTGCGCCACCGCCACCACCAAATATGGCACCAGCCATGGGTAAGTTGTGATTTGCCTAAAAGTAAGTCAAAATAAATCACTAATAAATAATTCTCTGTGCAGCTCCACCGCCGCCCAAAATAGAGTTGCCAAAGAAGAACGTGCCACAGCCAGCCAATCCGCTAAAGAGCTTCAACTGGTCCAAGCTGCCCGATGCCAAACTGCAGGGCACTGTGTGGAGCGAGCTGGACGAGTCCAAGCTTTATAATAATATGGAGCTAGAGTGCATTGATAAGCTCTTTTCTGCCTATCAAAAGAACGGCGTCTCGGTATGTCAGATATGCACAAATCCAAGTAGCAATAAAACAATTTCTAAACGTTTTTAGGCCACCGATGGCTCTTATGAGGATCTGCGTTTGGCGTCTGGCCAGAAAAAGCAAAAGGTACTGTCCGTAATTGATGGACGCCGCGCACAGAACTGCACCATTTTGCTCAGCAAACTGAAGATGACCGACATGGAAATATCCAAGTGAGTTAAAGAGCCAACTTAAATTCTTCTAAACTTTACCTATATTGATATATTGTGTTTTCTTCTAACAGAGCCATACTCTCCATGGACAGCAATGAGCAGCTAGCACTGGACATGGTTGAGCAATTGCTAAAGTTTACGCCCTCCGCTGAGGAGCGCGCATTGCTAGATGAGCACAGCGAGGACATTGAGTCATTGGCACGCGCCGATCGTTTTCTATACGAGATTTCCAAGTGAGTAGCAAGGCAAAAGCTGCACTCCAATAGCACGCATCTAATCATTGTTTCTAATCATTGCCAATAGAATACCGCACTATGAGCAGCGCCTGAAGAGCCTGCACTACAAGAAGCGTTTCATGCTGACCATCAATGACCTCATACCACGCATAAGCAGCGTCATGGAGGCCTCACGCGAGGTAGCACGCTCACGCCGTCTGCGCAAGCTGCTTGAACTGGTCCTGGCTTTGGGTAAGTATCTAACGTGCTACCACTTGACACCTATTATAATTGTGCAATGTTGCAGGCAACTATATGAACCGCGGCGCACGCGGCAATGCCTCTGGTTTTCGTCTGGCCTCGTTGAATCGTCTGGCCGATACCAAGTCCAGCGCTGCCAAGGGCACTACATTGCTGCACTATCTCGTGCAGGTTATTGAAAAGAAGTTTAAGGATTTGCTTAAGCTGGAGGATGACATACCGCATGTGCGCGAAGCCTCTAAAGTGTCACTAGGTGAAATGGATAAAGATATACAAATGCTGCGCACTGGCCTGGCGGATGTGGCACGCGAAATAGAGTTTCATCGCAGCTCAGGACCAGCGCAGCAGGGTGATCGCTTTTTGCCTGTTATGCGCGAGTTTCATGCGCAGGCCTCCGTACGCTTTGCCGAGCTGGAGGACAAGTTCCAGGACATGAAGACGCGTTTCGATCGTGCTGTGCGTCTGTTTGGCGAGGATGGCTCCGTGCTGCAGCCAGATGAATTCTTTGGCATATTTGACTCATTTTTGCTGTCCTTTGCTGAGGCGCGCAACGACAACGAAAGCTTCCGTCGTCGCCAGGAGGAGGAAGAGAAACGCGCCAAGCAGGAGGCCGAGCTTAAAAAACGCACCATCGAGCGCAAAAACAAGACGGGTCTCATGAGCAGCGTTGCACGCAATTTGGGCTTCAAGAGCTCCTCGAACGAGTGCGGCGATTCGCCGGCCAAGGGCGACAACAAGGGCGAGTTTGATGATCTGATTTCGGCGCTGCGCACGGGTGATGTATTTGGCGAGGATATGGCCAAGTTTAAGCGTTCGCGCAAGGCACGCGTCTTGAATGGTGGCGCCACCGGTCAAACCTCACCGCCGCGTCACGGCAGCTTGCAGCGCGAAGAGAGCGGCCGTGAGCGGGAGCGCACAGTGCGTCGCCAGTAGTAATTTGGAGCAAACTTGTAACATAAATGAACTAGTTTTTGTTGTAGCTTACGTTTATATTTTTATTACAACATTTACCGCTCAAGTTTTTCGAGGCGTCTCTGCTAAGTACATTTTTTGAATTATAGAGAAAAACTCTGCTGTTGTAAGCGTGAAACCAAATTGTTTATAAAAAACAAAGTATGATATATTATACATATACATATATAATTGTGTAATTTAAAATTATAACATATTATGAGTACTAACAGCAGAAATTGTAGCGTACCTTTAGAAATTGTATTCAATATGCTATATGATATCTAACGATATACATACATATACATAAATGTGTGCTTTGTATTGAATTTGTAGGTTTTGAAATACGATTTTAACGCAAGAGAAATCTGAACCACGTTACAAATTGAATGCTCATTATGGAAACCACAACAAAAAAACGCTCCTCCTTACTCAATCTAGTACTAAAGTAATATTCATTCATATATGCATATATATATACATATATATGTATAGCTATACAGTTATGTATGTGCAAGTGCTGCACACATGCATAAAAGCCGTAAGGCCTGCCATAAAAGTCATGTTCATTATTATCTTATTACTATAATTATATATATATATATATTTTTTTTTTTTTTAGCACGAAAATCAGTTTACGCATGACTATATAAAATTATACATAAATAAAATAGAAAAGAAAAACTATTTTAAACGGTTTTTTACAATTTATAAAATTACACAAACAATTCGAACATGACGCATGTTGCGGCAAATTTATGAAATGCAAAATATATTTAGCTAACTAAATAACATTATTAACAAACATAAAAATAAAATATTATTATTGTAAAATGAAGAAATATGATGTGTGGTATCATGGTTTTTGATTTGAACCCGAAAGATATTCTGCATCCAAAGAGTAAACGTTATATTCAAAAAAAAGCACAGCAACTTGTAAGATTCCGCAAAGTATTTGGCACGACAATAGAAATCGCTTTAACCATATCTCACTTTCGGCTTTTTAAGTCTCTTAACCCTGGAACGTCATCCTTTTTTTCTGTACAGTAACGTTTTATGACGAAGGATGACGTTCTAGGGTTAAACTTTTATGGAATTGCAGCTTTTCCATATGAAAAAGTTATATTAATGCCTTCCGTTTTATGGGGTCCATCCCTTTTAGAACTCTAACGTTGAGCACACACAATTGTGGTTTCGGTGTTAAGATGACCAAAATTTAGTCGTACGAACTTCTCCACTCAGCAAACAATCTCATATTTGTGCATTTAGAACAGCATCCTAAGCCGAAGTAGTTTTTTTCTGAAAAAGTATAAAGTCTTTTATGAGAAAAGCGTTACTATTTCAGAAAATTGCCAAAAATGCGTTGAAAATAAAAACAACGATGCTAACAATCGATTACTATACAAAAGTCGTTATTGGCTAGTCGTGCAACTTTTAGTGGCAGAAGAGTATTAATTATTTTTTAATTATTTAATTATTATTATCTTACCCAATTCCCATAAGACCACCAAATACTTGTATTAAGAGATATACGAGGTTGTGTCTTAAATCTCTTTCAAACGAATTTCAACGCAAAGCATTTTTATATCGAATATCAATCAAAAAGCAGTTCATTAATAAGCAAGAAAGCATCTAATCAACGGATTTTTGAAGAAATTCTTTGAGCAAAATCGTCTACAAATTTCTGTTCTGTTCTACCCCTGATATATTTTGAATAAGTTTTTTAGCCAAGTTTAGCTTATAGCATTGAGGTGAGTACAACTCTCATTGGTGACGTCATTTATGAACAATGTTTTTGTAAAGTTTAAAAACTACAAATTTGGCGTTATTTCAAAATATTCTTGCTTTCATGTTTCATAAAATAGTTGTAACATTAAATTTGCGATCCCAAAAAACCAACTCAAACGTAGTCAAAAGCTAAAGCATGCTTTTAGGATCATATTTAAATATTTCGAAAATGTAAAAAAAACTGTAGCATACTTTTAGTTGCTCGTTAAAAGTGGCCTGCTAAAAATGCTGAAATTCTGTTTGCCTGGTAGATCAGCTGATCTTCAATACTGTTTTTAAAAAGAAATTACCAAAAAAAAAAATCCAAATCTACCGATCCACTCAAAAGTTTACTTCCTGCTGCTCAATACGGAGTATTTAGGTCGTAACTGGAAAATAGCTGCTTCAGAGTTTCGGTGAAGGGTGAGTTATACGCTGGAGTTTCACAGGGAAGTATATACTTTTTACAATAGACATGCCGGAAAATGCGGGCCTCCTCACGGCCACTAATGCCGAATACACCGCTCTTCTAACCTCAGCTAACAACGCCCAAGAAGCCGCTATGCCCATTCAGCTGGCATTGGGCCAAATAGAAAAATGGGCTAAAAGCTGGAGCATTCAGCTTAATGGAGAAAAATCTACCAACGTACAGTTTTCCTTGAGAGGATATCAATGCCCTCCAATTAATTTAGACGGAAAGGTAATTCCCAATTGTCACCGCAAAGATTGCGAAAATGAAACAGCAGGTTAAGAGCATACTCTATAAGAGTACAATAATGCCAACTGGTTGGTATTATGGCATCCAAGTCCGGGGGACCGCGGCCAAAACGAACTTTAGAAAAACCCAGACTATGCAAAACAAAGCAATACGAAAGATTGCAAGCGCCCCGTGGTATGTCCACAACCGCAATCTCCACAAGGACCCCGGCATCCCTCAATAAATAGATTAAGCGTTCGTTATGAGGATCGGTTAAGAGCACAGCCCAATTCTCGTGCTTCTTAGATCACATGGATGTAGTCTTTTTAATCTACGTTTACGGCGTGTGCCCTGCAAGGACACAGGCTTATGAGTTTAGGTATGTTACTAGGCGATCCTCGTATCGTCCGCTAAGGTTGTTTCGGATGTCGTCTAAAAAAGGTACGCCCACTTCTTTCGTGCCAAAGTGCATCAGTTGTTTCTCGTAATGTTTTGTTTTCTAAAGTTTTGAGACTCCGCAGTCTTGTTTTGGCTGCGGTTCCCCGGACTTGAATAGCATAAGTACAGGTTGGTACTATGATGCTTTGTTGTTTTCTATTGACAGTCATGCCCTGCATCGACTCCTGTTTTGCGATATGTGTTGACACCGGGTCAGTTTTGCATCAGAACAGAGCAACGATCGAGATTTCACCGTTTAGCTGAACGTTGCAGCGATTGGGCCATTTGCCTATTTCTTCTAGCGCTGCTGAAAGTCGTCTGCGTCTTCTTGTACGGAGGATGCTAAGGATGGGATGGCGGTGTCGGCAGCATAGGTAGCCGTTAAGAGTCTAGCGCTAATTATTGAGTACGGCACATCATTTGTGATTATTGTATACAGGAATGGGGCGAGAACGCTTCCTTGAGGAACTCCAGCTTTGATTGAGTCCCTTTCGGAGAACTCTCCCTTTAGAGAGACCTTGAAGGAGCGGTTTTTAAGGAATTCCTTGAGTAGCCTATATTGGGGGGGGGGGGGGCAGGAAGAGCAGCTATGGATCATACAGATCCTCGCTTTCTTCCATGTGGTTGGCACATGTCCCAGTCTGAACACTAGGACCAAGAACAGCACTGCTTTCTCTGGCATTACCTTGAGTGTCCTGTTATCTAGGCCATCTTTTCCTGGAGCCTTTCTGGTTTTTAGCTCTTTAATGTGCCCCAAAACTTCCTTCGCTGTGATGGTAGCGACAGGAGGACACAACTGCTCTGGGCTGTCGAGCTGGACCTTTCTTTGCCTGCTTATTGAGCTGCTATTAAAGAGTTGGAAGCGTTCCTCCAAATCCTCAGCAAAAGCCTCAGCTCTTTCCCTAGGCTATCTGGCCCAGGATCCGTCAGGACTTTTTATCGGGAACCTTGGTGAAAAAAAAGAAACTTTCACAAGGCAGCCCCATAAGATATGCTATGATTTTTTTCTTAATTCTTGCAAACATGATGCGCCAGTAGCATTTTGCCTGCAGGATTCGAATTTTTTGTAAATGCGTCTTCGTAGCAATTTCGTATACTTGCTACGATTGTGGGGTTTTATTTGGGATAATATTCCCATTTAGTGTAAATTTTGGACAAATGTCTCTCCGCAATGTGTACAGAACAACAGTCGACATTTCAATGTTTAACTGAATGTTCCAACGATTAGTCCACTTTCCTTTATTCATCAGTTGCTGATGTAAATCATCTGCGGCTTCTTGCACGGAAGACAGTATCACTCCCTTTATAGCCACCTTAAAGAATCGATTTTCAAGAAATGCCTAGAGAACTCTGTATTGCGAAGCAGGAAGGGCAGTTTTAATTTTCTGTAGCAAACCGTCACACAGTGGATCCAACTGACTTATTTATCGGCAAAAATCATAGCTCGTAAAGATATTTTCAAAATGTGAAATGCATGTAACAGAGAATTTGTTAAACTTCTGCGATAAATATGCTGTAAATAGAGGGAGTAAAGTTCGATAGATACAATTCTAAATACAATTCCCATTCTAAAAAGTCGTAAATGATCAAAATCGGTTGAAAAACAAAAAAGTTAAAAGGTTTTAAATTTGAATTTTAGGTCAAGTTTCAATGGTATAGCTGGCAATCGATTGCGTGGTGATGCCTATCTTCCAGTGAGGCCAAGTATTTGTTTGAGATTCGCAGTGAAACTTGTGATCAATCGATCCACGATCTATAAAATACGAAAGGAAAATCGTAAGCGAGATGCGAAGAAGACCCAAACAGAACTCATTTCAACCGTAATTTAGTTCATTTCTAAACTTATATTTAATTCGTAGTTACACAAATACTGTTTTACTTGATTTTGAATAGGTAGATCAAAATTTTGTAGTCTTTCATCATTGACTGAGAGAACACTGGCGCATGCATTGTATTGGAGAACAAACTCGGTCAAAAATTAATGAAGCTCGCATATCGAGATCACATGTTCGAAATCATATTGAAACACATCTTTGAAGCTAAAGATGCCGTGATTAGTGGCCCTGAAGTGCCTGTTTTTAAACGTTTTGCAGCCATTTGGGAAAATCTCGAGAAAAAAATCGTTTAAAAGCCGATTCGAAGAACCAATTATACGACCAAAAATTAGTGCTGCTGATTGCGAAGTGATTAAGAATTTTCGCAAACAACAGCTAAATCAAACGACAAACCGCGCGAATTACAAGGTACTACTACAATTAACAAAAACGTTCCTTGGTGAAGTCGGCGGAAGCTTTCGAACAAGTGGTCCAAGATCTCACTCAAGGTTCATGAGGAAATCCATTTACACCTTGAAATTATAACTGTTTCGGGAGCAGCACATACGACATTGTTACAAAGTGGACCTTATTGAAATCTTCGCTGAAGTTAGAAGTTAATTGTTTTTCTACCATTGCAGATCTTTTGCAAGCTGCGGACAAAGTTTTTCCAGCACTTTTTGAAAAGCCGTTAAAGTTTTTCCGGTTTACAGTTACGCTGGGCACGCGTCTGCTGCTTTTGTTTTGTTGTTGTTTGTACTTTTTAATATTTTCATATTTTTGGCAACGCACAAACCGCATCAGCATAAAGAGCACGATGTTGCCTAAACAAACAAAAGCTGCGGCCGTGAACGCCACCACCAATACCAATGGTCGCTGACGCTGACGCAGGCGCTGACGCAGGCGCTGACGCATGCCGCTAAGCTGCTGCTGCTGGACCTTGCGCGACGCCGAATGACCGCGCATGCGTGCGTCGGGTCAAAGGCAACAAAAGCAGCAGCAGCCGTGGCAGTGGCAGCGGCAGCGGCAGCGGCAGCTGACTTTTCAAAGCAAACAAAAGAAAAGGCTTGCCTCTGCTTTCGCCCCTGCGTTTTCCTCACAGAGTCAGCAGCGCCAATGTTTGCGCAGCAGTTTTCATTTTTTTAATAAATAAAACAAATACTGCCTACAGACAGCCAAAGTTTTCACCGCGCGGAAAATTTATTTATTTACTTTTGGACATTTTCCTTTTTTTTCTGTTTTTTTTTTTTTTTGCGGCGCGCACGCGCCTTTTGATAAACGATGCTAAGCCGCGACAATATGAGGCTATTAGGGTAATAATTCGTGGGATTATAAATTGTATGCCGGGCAGTTGCTGTCCGCTTTTCATGTAAGGCAATCGAAAGTCGGAGGGTTTTTATGTTTGTAACTTTTCTTGTAGTTTGTCAAGTAGTGCCGAGGAGTTAGTGCTTCTATATGTATGTCTTGTTAGAAGAGCAATTAACATTTCTATATGTCTAAGCTAGTTTTCTCAAATCCTGTATGTTTCCGGCATGTTATAACTGCCGTAGAGAAGTTTTTGCTCAATACAATAAAAACTAAATAGTTGGTAACCAACTCAGGCTTTTCCGCACGTTTATCAAAACAAGCGAAATTAGCTACAAAAAATGAAAAAAATAATTTGAAAATTATTTACTCATATTATTTCTCTGGCGACTCAACTATAGCGACTAGAGTGCCCTTCGAAGATATGCCCAACACGATAGAAAACCATTTAGCTTGCTAAAGCCGAAATTACTAAAGATATTTGAATGACACACTACATCGACAACGACACAAAAACATCTCCAAATCGCCGGAAAAGTTGTCAGAGTGCCTAAATCGTCGAAAAACTAGAGATTTCAGTTTTTTGCGCAATCAGAATACTTTTTTGCGGAAAAGTAAAAATCAAATATTCTGTACTGGAATTAATCCCGAGCTATGTCAAAAGTCATCGTAGTAAGGTTTTTTATTGAATCAAGCATAATCTCAAAATTCTTTACTTTATACCATTTTGATTCCGAACAGGCTAAAGTTACAGACTTGTGCCCGATTTTTGTGCTCAATTCAATCCCAACATGTGCAACACGGGCTGAAGAATATCCAAAATTGATTTAATAGATCTGCCAACACTATAGGATATCATTATCGATATTTTGAGAATCTTCCGCTTAGGAAGATTAGCTCTTTACTATGCAGCCTTTGAACCATTTAGAGTCCTACGTCAGGAGCATAACGCCGTTTCGCAGCGCCAATCTTTACAGTGATAGTTATAATTTCTGTTCGAGCCGTCTTTACATTAACATTATTAAACGTAACAGAACTAACATTAAGCCAAAGACAATACAGTTAACATTAAGCTCATTAAATGTAAAGCAAATGTTCTCTCAAGCTAAACTAACAGCAAAGCTCAATGTTAATTAACATAAGTTACTCTATTCGTACTCTTAAGCTAATCTTAACAGAAAGCTAATCACTATACACAATCTAACAGCATAAGAGCGCACTGTAATCCGGCGCACAGTGGATCAAATTAAGTTCTTTTTCGGCGAAAATCATAACTTTTGAGGAAGTGAAGATATTTTCAAAATTTAGAATGGTTATAACAGAGTATTCCTTAAGCTGCCGCGATACACTGCGATAAATAACCTGTATATGGAGGGAGCTTTAAAAAAACGGTAGCAAAGTTCGATATTAAAGAGATACAATTTTTTGTTATTGTTTGTAAAACACAAAACATTCTCACAACTTGGTTCAAGTTAAAAGCTGCAATGCCTATTGAAAGTTTAAGGGTAGAGTAGCTAAACTACAATATATGGTCGCCTTCTCCCTCTCTACTATCTTTTGTTTGACTTTCGGCACAGCAGGCCATTCTCACTCAGCAGCAAAAACCAAGAGTACCTAGTTATTTGCGGTTTTGGGAAATTATAACGAATTATGACATATTTAGATTTATGCAAGGAATTGGCAGGAGTATAAATCTTGGCCGCAGGCTGCAGCGGTAAAACATTTGCCAAAAACTGCACTTGGGAGACATACACACACACAACGACTTACAGATACATCCATAAAAGAGAACGCAACCGCAAGATATACGTCCGTTTGTCGGTTCCTTACTCGAATTTCAGACCCGCGGCGCACAATGGGCGCTCTTTGACTTACAGCTGTTCCAAGGCGTCGTTGCCTACTACTTGGGCTCTTTATTATTATTTCTTATTTCATATTTTGATTTATTGTTTTGCCTATTGTTTTGCAATATTGCATAAAATATATTCGCAGCGGATTTTTTGGCAAAACGCTTTTGTTTCTGTCTTTCAAGTTCTCTTGTCGCGTTCTGTCTATTCCTGCCATGTGGTTCGGCCGCTTTGGCAAACAATCTATGCAAATTTCTCAAGTTTTGGGTGGTTTTTCTGTTTCTTATTTTGCTAACGGCCAGAAATGCAGCTCGCATTGACACTAACATTGAAATATCCAATGTTGATTATCAAATAATATCTAAAAGTTTTAAAATGTTAGAAAACAAGGAAAAGCGAGAAATGTAAAAAAAAAAATTAGGATAAACGCATTTTATTCACCTCGAAAATCGATACAATTTTGCCTGCGCTTGAACCAATTTTTGGAATACTTTTGCTACTCCTAATGAGATACCTACAAAACACATGTTTCTTTTAATAGTTTCATCGCTTTTGCAGGTGTCGAAATACAATGACATCGCAATTTTTCCGCGATGTGCGGAAACAAAATGAAAACAATGGGTGCCAAATCGGTACTAAACGCCGGATGACCTATTAATTGGACATTTTTTGGTTGCTCGAAATGCTGATGAAGAATGCTCTGTTCTTGGCGTTTGGTTTTCAGAATTGATCAAAGCAGCATAGCATTGCTCATACTGGTAACATAGTGTAAAGAGCAGCTCACAGTATTGTTTAAAGCATTATCAATCTATTCAACAAAACCGGTTAAAATTACAGAAGTTTTGGGAAGTAAGTCCTTTGTTATAAAGTAAAAAACGTCTCACTTGTTTGGAACAAAGTGCTGGGTATCTGTCATATCTCACCCCTTCGACTGTATGACATTTGTTAATATAACTCTTAAAGTATCCATCCGATTTCGCTTAGCCTAAAAGCAGTTGAAAAGCTAAATCCGAAACTTTAATTTAAATTTTGTCCAACACAATTGATTTGAAGTTTTTATCATTTGTTTCGTGAAAATAAATGCTTCCAACTTGTGGTGCAACAGTTTCACCCACCGTCTAATGAGGCAATTTAAATGCTAATACTCTACGCTTTCAACAAAATATCAAATTATCGTATAATCCCAAAACATCAGCGCAGTATGCGATATCTGTGAAGGCAATAACAATAGGAACGAGAACAACTACAACGACTAGGTGAAAGGGGGGTGTGTTTGATCATTGAGGGTAGGGCTTATAATTATGATTATGAATTTAAATTCGGCATTGGCTTTCGGCTTTCAGCTTTTATATTTCAAAATAAATCACATTTAAGTTGCTTAATAAGGTTTCAGTTATATGAAATTGCTGTCAATTTGAATACAGCTGCACATGTTCCCTATAGATGCACCGCGATACCCGTTTTGCAAGGTTGCGATAACAACATCAGCAATGGATCTTTTATACAAAAGCACACAGAGTACTTTAGCAGGTCTCTTTGTTTCCAAGCCAAATCGGTTTAAATTCGGGTGGGCGAATGTTTTCGGTTATTAAACCGTAAAACGTATTTAGCGGAACCTACTCATAAGCAACCTACTTTTTGCAAAAAACATCAATGCAAGCATAAAATGTTCCCCTTATCTTACTTGAGTTGCAAGATCTGCAAGATAGTTTAAGCTAACTTTGGTGTTCTACATGACAGACAACTTGAACCGGTTTTACTCTTATATATAAAGACCTTCCCGGCTGACGATCTCCTATTCCTATTACCTATTATCAATAACGATATTATTGCAAGTAGAAATCAGTTGCATTCTAAAACGCATTTATTGCAAAACAACATAATTGAATATATCTATTAAAGCATTGTGCAACGCTGGCTACTACTTTTTCCAAAACTCATATGAGATTTGTGGATTCCACTACTGTGTTTTTAGGGCTATCCATGTTTGGAGCCAATTTTCGGTTTCTTCGATAGATCGGAACAGGTGAGCAGCCGAATCGGGCTACATCACTTGCAGCCACTAATAGGAGCAATGCCCGTAGAAATCAGGCGGGGGCAGTAAAACATACCATTGTCTGGAAAAAAAGTCGTACAGAAACCGAAAGGTAATAGCGTGGCGGGATCTTAGCTTGGAGTTAGCCAAAATCCATTATAAAACCATAGTGATAGTAGTAAGCTACAGTCTATATTAAGCGGAATCTTGGAGTGTTTTTTGATAATCGCATTCTGTATCCCACAAAATCATGAATTTCTAAACTGAGGTAACTTTCCTCTCTAGGCCATCATGTCATCAGCAAATATAATACATAAAGTTAGTAACAAAAGAGGGTGGGCCTGGGTGCGGGTAGGACAGGGGAAGCTCCCTGATCTCTGTTACTATCTAACCTCTTCACAGGGTTGTGTGGGGCTTGTTTGGCTTGGACCCACCGTGTTAAACTCGGTGCCTAGGTGTGCCCTACATTAGGACGTAACGCGTTATTATGGCCAGTCGAGAAGAAGTGTAATGGCGCAGGCGACCTATTTGCGCAAACGAAATGAGTGCAATATACTTTATAATGACTTTGCTCGTACTTCGACCGTTTGCAATATACGGCCTAAACGAATCAACAGTGACGGATGCTGACCGTGCGTAACGTTATTGTCAGGTTTCAGTAGTTTAAAGTGCCCATCAGATTCAGAGCAAGAGCTTCGAACCATCGTCTTTATCTTTGATGTTGATGCAGAGCTCGCTTAAAACGATTAGTAAGTAGGTATTTATGTTTCTTAGGGTTGTCATAAAATATGTGCTTTACATCTCCAGTTGCAATACGATTGGTTTCAGCTGCACTTTTCTTTCAATTAAACCAGAAATCTTCGCGCAAATGCTACTAGGAGACCAGTAGAGCCACCCCAGGCCTTAAAAGGGTTGTGCGTTGGGTTTGGGACCCACCACGTAAAACCACAATTCCATGAAAGAACGTATTTACATCAGGCCGTAACCCGATAACACGGGTTGTTATGGCCAGTTAAGAAGAAGAAAAGCTTAGTTTTTGTTAAACGATATATACATATATTTCATGTTAACATCTTGTATACTCTTTGAGGGAGAAGCTGGGAGTAAATCTACAAAATGGCGTTTGAGTTATGACGATCATAACGGAATAGGCTCAACAACACTTAACAGTTTCCGGAAAGCTCAATAGTATCTCTGTGAGTCGTATATACATACCACATGTAACGTAAATGTTAATGTTAGTTAAAAGTAAAGCTTAATGTAAAACAACATAAATTAAAACGAACGTTCTCTTAAGCTACTCATAACATACTGTTAAATTACGAATGTTATTCAAATGTTATCAGCATAAGCACATAAAAGCACGCTGTAAGCCGTCGTCAAGCTCTCTTACAAGTCTGTAACGGTAAGAAAATACACATACACACACATGAACTTAAACTTACTTAAAGAACAGTATCTCTTAGAAGCTGCTCGAGAGTCTCTCTTTGCACGCACATTCTGTTAGTGGCTCTTTTTTGGGCCACCCTCTGTTAGAGGGAACTACGCAGAACTACTCCGTTACAATACGCCAGCTACAACGGTACTGCCGCTGCTCTATAATTTTGTTAATCAAAACAAAAACAGCAACACGCCGGAGGGGGGTCAACCGGCCAACCCATCCGTCTCATTTCTCAGCGGCACGTCAATAATTTAGAAATTTTGGAAATTTTAAAAATTAAATGTAGCTCACAAGGCGTCGTGAATTATTAGACGTTGAAATGCCGCAAAACACAAATCAAATCTAATCAAGCATAGAAAGCGGAGAAAGCATGAAAGCGGCAAGGACTTGCGACTTTTCCCATAGTGCAATGGCAAGGGGTAGCGAGGTGGCATATAGAGAGAGGGCTCACCCCTCAGCGTTATCAAAACAGCAACAGCAGCTAAAGAAAGAAAACCCAAGGCCGTGTTCTAATTTTTTTCTTCCTTTCACTAAGCAACTGCAATTACATTTCATTTTTTTTTTCCTTCGGATTCCGATTCCGATTTCGATTTCGTTTTTTGTTCATTGTTTTCTTGTGGACCCGCGCTGCTCACGCCAAGGCCACAGATTCCGGTACGGGTCCTTCTGTGTGTGGTGTGGTGGGGTGGGGTATCTATGTGTGTGTGTGTCCTACCAATGGGTGTCAAGGATTTGTCCGTTGCGTTGTTATTTTTGTTGTGATTTCCTTTCGGGCTGACAGGCAGACAGACGAGCCTTGTAATTATTTAGTTTACTTACTGTTTTTTTGTTGTCCTTTATCTGGGTGCTGGCACTATTTTTTTGTTGCTTTTAATCGGGTCACAGAAGGCTCAGTGGCTTGGAAATTTTCAATTTCATGCCTAGTTTTGGTAAATTAAGGAAAAGCATAAACGTTTAGCTTGGGAAAACTTGGCGCAAAATTCAAAGAGCATATGCACATAGACTAGCAAGGGAAAGTGAAGAGCAACTTAAGCAGCGTTAATTTGATATACTCGGAGTGACTATACTATGGCCAAGTATAACTCTATGACTCAAACCGTCATATAACAAAGTGTGCAATGTCTTCTTCATGCGTGGGCCTGGGTTGTCCTAGGACTAGGTGATGCTCACGGATACCTGTATTCACCAAGTTGCCACACAACCTACCGTGGTGCCTCGTGGGGTCAACCAGCAGTGCATCTACAGAAGATTCTATAAGTAGAATAGCATTCAACGAGGTTCTTAAAGAATACTGTTTCACCAAAGTGTCATTCACGGAATTGTAGCTATTACTCCCAAGCAGTCAATACTTTAATCACTGCAAAAAATCATGTTTTGCAATCTTGAAATCATACTATTTACGCATATCTCTGTTTCGAATGTTGACTCTATGGGCATCAATCCTACTAAAGTGTTGGTTACTTCCTCTGCGACCGATTTATGTGTAAGGATATTGGTATTATGCGACTGATATATATAAATCCTTCAACCACGGAAAGGGGCAACACATTTCTATCATGCCCGCCAATCTACGGCCTGTCACTTGCGCTCTGGACACGTTTTGCGCTTCGTGCTGCTTCGACCAATGTTGCTTTCCATGCACTTCTGGGTCTACAAACACGCCGAGTACCTTGACGATTCCATTCGAGGAACTGCTCCGCGTTGTTATCATATGGTTTCCTCTACGCGTGCCCAATCCATCAAGACTTCAGCTAGCCGATTTCGCCATTCAACAGTTTTTGATCCGTTATAGGCGATAATGTATGGTTCGATATAATTTGTGGCCAGCGGATCTTATGAAAATATCACAGCTAGGGGTTTAAATATGCCTGCATTCTTTTCGACATGGATGTAGAGACTTTCCAGGGTTTGCAGACATACAGCAGTAGGAATGTGAAAAATGCCGCTTATAGAGGGACCCTGCAGTTCGCTGCTACGCGACCTGTCCGAAACCACTATCGGGAGATGAGGAAGATAACAGATTGTTACCTGCCTGATGCAATCTGTTTTTACCCATTTTAGTACAACATGTAATCTCTGGTCGCTCTGGCTGTGGGAAGGCCTTAATAAGACCTAATAGAGAAAGATGCGCCTAATTATGCCATAGGATGATGTCTGAATACAGTGAGCTATGGTTTCTTTCTTGAGTAAAGAGCCCACGCAGTTCCGTCAAGGTATGAAAGAGCTTCTCCGAGCCTTTTGATCGGCGTGTCACATCTTCAAACTGGACTAACAGGATAGTAGATATACCAAACGTCTGAGTTCAAGCTTAGACTTGCCAGTAGCCACCTTTCCAGCTATATGTAATCCTACATATATATAGTATATATCATAGAAATGGTTTGTTTTTGACATTTCTGCAGCATCATGCAGACAATTTGCATATTAAATTAAACAACAACAAAAATGACTTTTTTTATAATGTTTTTGAAATATTTCTTAAATAAAATCAACGAAAAATGTCCGTGTTATTAAAGGTAAGCGAAAGGATGTTGAACAACATTTGCCAAGTGACAGGCGAGTGGAAACCCCGTCGTGGCCTGGGCAACCAAGTAGACGACGACGCTGACGATGATGACGAAGGGTTAAATGCAAATTAACGGAACATAAAGAGCGGGACAGCAGCAGGAGTAACTGCGCAAGATGAACGGCAATAAAGGGGCAATAGACATATTTGAGAAAAACAAGCGATTCCAGCAATTCCAAAACAGGACATGCTCGACCAGAACCCATATAGGTACTATATACCCTTACCATTTGCTGGCCAACCCTTGACGTTGCACAGTTGTCAAATGTTTTTGATAGATCAGTTGCCACTGGGGCGTTTGTGAGACACTTTTCTCGGCTCTCGCTGCGACGTTGTTGCTCACAGGGGACATGGGACAGCAACAAATTAATTTTCCTTTAACTTGATTCCTTGAACGTCGCCGTTTGCTCCTGCATTCCCTCCTAGCAATTGAATTTAAATGAAAGCGTTGCAATCAATTTGGTAAAAACGAAAAGCGCATTATGAGCCGAGTCCAACTCAAAGTATGTCAGGGGTGTTTTTCTTTCTTACAAGCCCCGGCAAAGCTTGATGTAGTTAAGCTAGACAAATGCGCAGTTTGATCACTCCTAAAGGGAACCATATCTCAACCCAGACCTGCCATGAGTAGTCAAGCCTCGCGTGCAACCTTTGCATAGCTTACTACTTATTTATGCTCTCCAGCCGTGAGAATTAGGCCTCAAGCTCAAGTTGGGGCAATATGAAATATTTAAGAAATACCAAAAGTGATCTCTGTGTTACCCAAAAAGTACGTTCTATTTCTTTTAAATGAGAGATGGGAATAGTTGTGTCAGCATAACTGTCATAAACTAGATCTTATTCAAGGCTTCTCCAAATTTCTTTACTGGTTCTCTTAGGTGCGTGTCCCAAGCGTTATGAACAAGCCTACCAGTGGGTAGCTGGGGACACTCAGTACAGATTGTGCATAAACACATACGCTCAGTCAAAAGTCTACAGTTTTTATAAACTTCATTCATTCATTGACTCATTCAAATTCTGATTTCATTGCATAGAGCTAACTATCTGACATTATAAATGGAAGCTGCTCCGGTTCACTATGCTGATCCGCATCCTGGAAGCTCACATTGATGAACAAGTGACGCTGTGACGGATCATCTGGACAAAGCACTTATGAGCAAAAAAAATAAATTCGTTTGTCAAAGGAATTTCGGATGCACACATGTTTAAGGCATCTGTTGTTTTCCTAAGCGATCCAAACATCCATCTCACCGGTCTGTGGTTATGGACAGATTTAGCCTGCTCCGCCTCTTGGCTGTTTTGAACCAAGTAAGTAAATCTCTAAGGCGTAAGTCTCGCTCAACTTGCTTAAAAAACGAAAGTTCCGATTTGTATTACGCGTTGGTACCAGTCCAGAAATCAGCTCAGAGTCGGTTTCTGAACCTGAATCGAATCACCCACACAGGCTCCAGTTGGCAAACCCGCGTAATTTTGCTTAGGAATTATGATACAATCCAAGTCTTTGGGATCTTATGATTGTATAACAAAGGTAAACTGACATAGATAGATACTTATCTAAGGCAGCAAAGTTCAAAGTCAATGCTCTAGTGCTGCTCCGCTGAATTCTAAAGATTTTAGCCCTCTTTCATTTATGATTTATGCTTTCTTTGTTCAGATAATAAAAAGCAAGCATTTTACATTTCATAGAGCGTCGCCGTGTCAAAACAAACTTATGCAGCTCGGCAAGGGTTACAGCTTGACCGCCAAAAACTGACCAAAAACCGCGCGGCTGCGCGTGCCGCGACTTCTCCGCGGGTTTGACCTGCGCCGCCTTAGAGTAACAATTAGAAAAGAAACTGGACAACCCTTGCTTTTGACCGGATGACCGCTGGGCAGGCAGTGCCACTGCTGCTGCTGTCTGTGGAAAATTGCATTGTGAGCAGCGTGGAAAATGAGAAAAACATCAAATCGACGCATTTGACGAGGGTCGATGAGATGTCGACATCAACTGAAGACGTTGTGCCTGAAGAACGTTGCTTTTTAGCATATAAAATGCGGCGTCATGTTGATAGCGGGCAGTGGTAGTAGCATCTGTCCGGACAGGTTACTTTTCTTGGAGCCCTTAGATTCGGGCACGCGCCAATTATGTAAATGCCAAGCCGAGGCACCTGCAACCGATTGATTTGCTATCCACAAGCAGAGGGACTCAAACAGGTGACACACACACACACACACACACACACACACTCAAGCACATGCATATAGATACACACAGATATTATATAACCATAAAGTTGATGTATGAGCTGCCAGCCCGCAACGAAATGAAAAATCACCGTGCCATATTGCCATGGCAAACAATTTGAATAGCAATGAAAATACTGAGCAAAGGTGCAAAGCTGGCAAGAGAGTCAGAGCAACAGACAGAGAGCAACACAATGTAGTATGACAAACAGGATCAACAACGAAATCGAAATCGGTCTCAGGACTAAAGAACTAGGCAATTTATGCGTCAGTTGCACCGAAGCGGAAAACTGGTTCGGAACTCGCTCACGCTCATACGCAACATTTGAACATTCGACACACGCACACATATGCAGCTAGGACATAGGGAATGCACATTGAACTGACAGCAACTTCCTCGAGCAGGAGTTGTTGAACAACAAGAACAAAGGCAGGTATTTCGGAAGACAGAGAGATCGCAATAGACAGACGAATACGAAAGGGAGCAGAAAACGATAATTGACTGAAATCTAAATCTATGAACTGTACATCTAGAGCGTCTAGGCGTTTCCAGAATTTAGCACAAAGCGATTTGATTTAAGGAGTAGCTAGCTCAAGGCACAGACTTCGCGATCAGACTTCTTAGTCAAGGTTGTTTAGGAGCCGGGAGACATGGTCGCGTAGTCTCCGGGCAACAACAAATCCGCACCCGAATTCGTGCCGCTCCGCATGGTAGCTGTAAATGGAAATGTAGCTTTGCCCTTTGCATCGCACCTCCTGGATGGCTGTTATGTCTGCCTTGCACATCCTGAGATCATCCGTCAGCAGGGCAGAGGCACCATCCCAATTAAGGGTTTGGACATTCCAGGTGCATACACTCATAGTCAAATCGTCGTCCTTTACACGTTTGCGGTGGCGTCGTCAACGTTCGGGTTATCCTTATCCGAGGCGGTGGCTCCCAAATCCTACGCACAACCTTCTTAAGGCCTGGGTGGCTCTGCTGGTAGAACCCAGTGTCATTGTTAGTCGCCTCATACGAAAAGCTTTGACCTGCTGAGGTGGTATTCTCTAACCCGCTCATCACACGATGAAACATTTGTTTAGAGGCTGTTCAAAAACTACGTCACCACTGAGGATGGCGATGAGCCCCCAATAACTGTAACTATGGGTAGGTATATGTTCCAAAAAGTGACGTCGCATTGACAAATTAAAAAACTGAAATTCGAAATATATTTGTGCTTTTGGCTTGAGCGAAATATGACGTCACATTATCGTGAAGATCACCAAATTATGACGATTTGTCACTATAAGGAAGGGGGGGTTCATAATTTCAAGTATCAAAATGAAGTCAATTATGAGCAGGCTCTCATAATTACATAAAAATTTGAATTTTTGTTCCTATGGTTTTTCTGTACATAAGCCAAATGAAACAGAAATCAAGTGAAACGCTTTGGTAGTGGGAATCACTGAGCACAGGCCAACAAATGAAATGCAATGCGAGAACTGAGCTTTTTATATCCTGTTCACGAAGCGTAAAAGGGTATCATAGATTTGTGCAATTTATGTAAGAGGCGAGGGAGGTGGAGGTGTGGCAGACCATAAAGTTCTCGGGCAAAAATTATTAGTAGCAATAGTCGAGTCGATATAGCCATATCCGTCTGTCCGTCCGTCTGTAGCTCTGTACGACCGTCCGTGTGGATTTTATGCAAAGTGGGTCCCAAACCCTGTTCAGTGATACAAAACTGTGTTAAAAACTTCTAGTTCAATCAGCACTACAGCCAGCTAGCAAACTCGAAGCCATGCACGAGAGCTACTTAAAAAATTATGCTTCCTGCTTTACAAAACAAAAAGTATCGAAAAAAATAAACCTTTCGCTACGAAGTATTACCACACATATTATCTCTGTGTGCGGACTAAGCCGGGATTTAAATGGATTCCAAACAGTTTTGAACCGTATTGCATGAAAGACGCAGCGGCAGTTGGCCGTATAGAAAACCCTTTGCATTCCATTCATGCAAAATTATTGGTTAAGGTTCAGGTTCAGGTTTAGGTTAAGGTGCATAACCAGCTGCTGGACAGCAAGAAACTCATTTAGATGAGGCTTAAGCAATGCAAAAATAGTTGGGATTAGGGACTGGACAAATTACATCAATGATAGCCAAACAACACACATACAACATTTGCACCTGTAGCTCATGCATCGCGCAACATTGGAACGCTCTATTGATGGCATATCGAAGTGCAGAGTGTCGACGGCAGTCAAACAAAAAAAAAAAAAAACAAAAAAATGAGGGGCTCTTTCAAAATAAGAGCACAACGCTGCTGTATTTTTGGGCATACATGGCAAACTAATGAAGACAGGTGCTGCAATATGCAGCCGAATGTCTGACAGACTAAACGACCGAAGACAACGATCCTTAAAACATGTTCTTGACACCCATATAAGGTCGCTTGGTAGCAGCTTGTCTGCATTTCCATTTAGCAACCTCCTGAGTCTCTCACGACCAGCATAATCATAGCAAAACTCCACCCAAAAATTGGCTATTTGCTAATTTCTCTTAGGCTAATTTAACATGTTCTTTGACAACTGTTACAACAACAACAACAGCCACAAGTCGCTGGGATGCGGGTAAAGGTGCGTCGTGTTGCGTTTTGTTGGTTTTTGCACCACTGTCGATGCTTCTCGAATGGTTTTGCCCTTTTATGGCACTTTGGCTGGTGTCAAAGGCAAATCAACAATTCGCGATGGGATTTATAGTGTGACCATAAAAGTTGTAAGTGATCGTAAAACTGGTGACAACAATTTTAATTTTTCTTTCTTTTTTACCTTTTTGTCTTTCACAGTTATTATATGATCGTACCCCATGGGCTGTAATTACTTTTTTTACGAGCAGTTTAAGTAATGCCATAAAAGACATTTGAAGTTTTATGTTTTATCCGATGTTTGCAAACATTGTGGGTTGTGGCTGTTGTAGTAATGGAAATCTAAGCAAATGCTTATTTTGTCTCTCGCAAAACCTGGACAAGACAGCACAAAGTATTCCAGAATTTTGAGACGTGTCCTTCGGTTGATGCCCAGCGAGAGCACCTAAGACGCTTTTCATAGCGACTACTGAGGCTATTTAGAGTGGTATGCCGAGGTCGCGGTATATGTTCCGTTTTCGAATGTAACACAGGGCAATGGTCCTAAATGCTTTGTTTTGCATAATTTGGATTTTGAGCATCTGGCATCTAGCGGCAGTACCCTTGTACCTGTATGCCATACGCCCAAATGGGCACCACAAGACTTGTACAATCTGGTTTTGTTTCGGGACAAGAGCTTACTAGTGCTGGCTATAAGCCAGTCAAATTTTTGCTATTTTTGCTGTGCACCTCGAGGTGCTCCACCCTTGCTTTGAATCAAGATAAATTCCCAAATAAGGTTGAGTGGGTCACTGAGCAGCCTGCAGGGAGAAAAGAACGCAGGTGGATTTTGCACCATTAAGCTGCATGTTCAATCGCCTAGCCCATGTCCCGATTTTGTTTAACACGGCTTGCAGATTATATCTCCCCATTTCGGTCAATCTCTGGCGATGTCATATCAACAGTTTGTTGTACCTTGCGGTACAGCGGCAGTAATGGTGTGTTCTCTCGACTCAGCGGCTCTGAATGACGATTAGCCAGGTTGCATTTTAGAACCAGATAGTGTGGGGCAGGTAGAGTCATTTTGAGCTTTGGAAGAAGCCCCTCATGTTAGACACAGTCGAAGCTTGCTTTGCAACATCTTGCACTACACGGTGCGATTGCTCTGGTGCGCTGTGCCTTGAGCGAAAACCAAACTTGTGGTCTGGAAGCGGTGTGTCCGACTAAGCTGCTGCTAAAATTCTGTCCCAAAAGTATTCTTTAAAATATTTTGGAGAATAACGGCAGCAGGCTTATCGGCCGATATGACGTTATGTCTGTTGCTGGCATGCATGGCTTAAGTATCATGGCGATCTGGGCAGATTTCCACTGCTGCGGAAAATAAGTAAGAGCAGGAATCCGTGCCATTGTTTGCATTTTGGCCACTCTTGTGTTAATTTTGTCCAAACCAGTTGCTCTTTTGGGTTTCAGAGCTTGAAACTGTTGCATGATATCACCCGGAAAAATGGGACGTATTGGAATATCCTTTTGTTGAGGCGACGTAATAACTGCAGTGGCTTGGGCCAAATCATAACTGGTGTTAAGGTTTAAAGGCTGGAAACGTGCTTCTAAATGCGAAGCGAAAGCGTCTGCAGGGGCTGGATCAGACTGACACCAATCGCCGTACTGCAGAAAGAACTCTACGGCAACATTTCCACAGTTAAACGGATGCTTAACTCGTTGCTGTGATGTTTGTTTACTTTGCAAAGTAAAGAGAGATAGAAAGAAGACATCTTTCTTAAAAAAAGATCTTTACTAGCAAGTGCCAGAGAGGAAGCTGTTTAATCCGTCTGTTAGAGAAGACGGCTAATACTAAGACCGTGTTACCAGGTACAGAGCGTAGATGAAGATTTACCGGGGTTGTATTGACCAGTTAAGACGATGAAGACTGTGGACTTTTGACTAAATCAATTATATCGAAATAAGACAATTTCCCAGAATTTTTGATATATATATAACTTTTGGTTAAGGGATATTGCTGTCTTACTGACATCTTTCTGCAATCAAAGGGTCAAAAGTTATAGAGCAAGTCAAAACAACTTTTCTTTCAATTTTTTAAAATTGTTTTTGAATTTTTCGTTACCCTGTAAAATTGCCATTTTAGACTTAAGTTGTTTTGTTAAAAGTTCACAGAAGTGTTTTGGGATGCGGCAACTCTCTGTTAGATGTCAAGCTCAAGTTGAATGCAGAAAAAACTTTTATGATCATATCCCTCAGCCCGTAACACTCCAATGCAAATGCAAAGTTCAAACATTCAAGAAAATTGGCTTAAGTGCTTAGGCCAGACGCCCTAGTTATAAGACGAAAGGCAGCTCTTAAGATCCACTTAATGAAAAACAATTAAGAAATGCAACAAATAAAACTTTATGTACACACACTTTATCACACACAGCAGCCCAATTCTACCAACAGAACTGATCTCAACTCAGCTGGTTTTGTGTGCGGCAACCTTTGCCCCTTCTTTGCATCGCTGACCGTAAAGATTTTTAATTACCTTAGCTCACCTTTTCCTATCTCGGCACAAATCGCTATAAATGTATCTATTAGTTTGCATTTGGCATTGTCTATGTCGAAGTTTGTCGTGCAAACAACATTTACATACGACATGCCACAAAGCAACGGCCAAGAACAATGGCTAACCCTTTCATTACAAGATCCCAAGCAGCACGGGCAGGGCTCAGGTATGCAAATCGATTGTTTGATTTTGCGGTTTAGCTGGCGCACCAACCAATGCCAACCCTCAGAACTAAATCAAAGTCAACATGGCGCTATATATTGGAAAACCATTAAGGTTCGCGCGCACATGAAGCGGAAAACTGAGCTTATTGCTGAACTTCGTGCTGAAAAGACAAACATACTGCATGTATGCAAGTGCGCACACCAAAAGCTCTGCTGAACTTTCAGTAAAGCTTTCAGTTCAATCTTAAACGATTTCAGCTTGCCGAAAAAGCTTCGTAATCAGCAAAGCTTTCAGTTCAGCAATCAGTTCAGTGTTCAGGTTCATGTTTGCGCGATCCCTTAGAGCCACCCAAAGAGGAGCGCTGCTGTCGCTGAACTGAAGCGCGAAGGGCAACAAAGCAATCAGAGCGACACATTGCCTCTCTTTTATGTAGGTAAGCGGCAGCGACAGAATCAGAGCAGCGGACGACGACGTTTGGCGCGCAAAACCAAAAACCAACTGTCAAGATGTCCCAAAAACCAAAAACACGACAAGAAAATAACAAAAAACCAGAGCGACGGAA
This sequence comes from Chymomyza caudatula, assembly GCA_035041775.1. Taxonomy (NCBI): domain Eukaryota; kingdom Metazoa; phylum Arthropoda; class Insecta; order Diptera; family Drosophilidae; genus Chymomyza; species Chymomyza caudatula. The sequence goes on from JAWNKW010000150.1 coordinate 1,108,245, forward strand.
GTACAAAACCAAGGCACGAAAAATGCGCACACGTCACTTTGATTAATCGTCTCAGCTCTGCTCGCCGATCGCTGCTCTTCTCGCCGATCGCTGCTCTACCCGCCGACCGCTGTTCAGCTCAACTTTCGTTCTGATTACGCATGCGTGGAGTTAGTGTGTGTGCAAGGCTAGCGTAAAGGGGCTGGCTGTCAGCCCGGCTACTTAAGGTACGCTTCGCACGGGATTAGTCCAGACGCTGTCCGCTCGACGCGATCTCTCCCCTCTCTCTACCGCTTTCCTCTGTCTGGTGCTGCTGCTGCTCCATTTATTGACAGTTGCAATTTCTTGTGACATTGATTGAGTTGCCGCCGCTGATAATATTGTAGTTAACAATCGGACAAAAGGTGTACTTATCGACGTATTTTTTCTGCTTTCTTAATGATCGTTATCAATTTTCTTGGATTTTGATGGACTGAGTATATTGGCAGTACTATGAGCAGCCCAGACATGTGCAAAGATTAAAAGATTCGCTTGACTATGTCAATGCCGCCCTTTACGCTCAAACACTCCAAGGGCCACTGCATCAGACTGCGACACCATACATGCTTCAGTGTGTTAGTTTCGTATGGACGAATGGTCTTTGCTACATATTTGCCTACTGAGACCAAAGTAACATCTATTGGCAAGAAAGAGGCTCTTCTATCTGCTATACTTTTCAACATAAATCTGAGAATCCAAACAAGCTGTCTCCCTACTCCAAGAAAGCATATACCTCGTCGTGCTCTCATTTGCAACCAGAGCCACGCCAGCAGATTCTCTTTCACACTCTGGTTTAGAGTGGTACTCATTTGCCTGCATAAGCTTGGCAAGAGAGATCCAACGTTATCCATGAAGTTGTCCAAAGATAACGGTAACTTCAGATCATTTCTACGTTTTGCTCTAGAAAGTCGCGATACTGCTCTTAGTCAGAATTTGACAACTTCTGGAGCTAATGTTACATATCTAAGTTTTCGCATACAAAACGAAATCATCGAAGCTGCCTCAGAGGTAATAACGAAAGAAACGAGTCAAAGTGTTTCTTATCAGTGGAATTGAATAATTCTCAAATGGTATGAGATACATTCGTAAGGAAACTATTGATCAAATTTACCTCAATTGCTACTTTTATTTTTCTACAGGTTGCGACGAAGACCGAAAAGCATTTTCGCTATATTTTTGCTTTGACAACTCAAGCAGCAGAAAAACTGTGAGTAGTGTTGACAGTTTTCCGACAATTATGTATTCAAAAAAATCGTAATAATCTATTTTCATAGCTTTTTTGGACAAATATTTGGGCTTCAGACAACATTTTTTCCTTATCGCAAAAAACTATCCGAAATTTAAATACCATTCCCTCAAAATGCGTAGAACTTGATGCAAAATAGCTATTACGTCTGATTTAAACTGTTATTACTTTTTGAGCATAACTGAAGAGTTTGAAGTCCAAATTACAAATTGGCAAAGGTAACTTCTACACATTAAGAATCGGAGTTCTATTAATATGCTAGTGTTTATCCTTATGTTTCGCTTCCTTCACCCCCTATGCCAGCAGCTTTATTGTACTTGAGCCGCTTGATTGCGAACCCAACTTCGTCATGGCTAGACGGTGATATATCATCATGATATATCATTATCCAAGTCATCGCCTGATATGCCGCAGACGTGTTTCCTCCACAACTTGAGAGCACAACATCAACCTATCAGCCGACTAACTGCATCAATTTTCTACACTTTTTTTATCAAGTTGAATTCTTGGTTAGATTAGATTTGTGGTGGGTGCGATGACTCCTCAGAGAAGGTTGACCCATCCCTGTCTGTGGCTTAATGCGCAAAACTGTGCATAAGATACCCTATTAAATAGTTACGACAATTATTCGCATTTGTTTGCCCTACAATTGTGTCCTTACTAAACGAGCCCGTTTATTTCCGGACGTATTTGAAGCAGCACTTAACCCATTAGCCCGGCAAACAATGGCCCGGGCTCAAGTTAAGCGGCAAGCCAATTTACAACGGCAACATGTGTTTGCGTCGCTGACGCGTCGGCGGCGCGTGCGCAGCACTTGAAACTCTCAAGAAGGTCGGCGCTGTCGTCAACGACGCGTCAGCGCGACGCACCTACGCAGCAGCGGCAGCGGCAGTGGCCGCAGTAGCAACAATAATAAAACAATGTGATGCATAAAGTCCGGATAGTCCCGACAGTGGAATACCCTGTACCCAGTTTTTCCATGAAAATCACATTTCTGTGTACAAAATTTGTATCGACGCGTTGAGGTGTATGTGCGTAATAACGGTAACTGTTCTATGGGAGGGAAGGAGGTTGATTAGGAAAATTATCAACATTGTTGCTTAACGTATCACATTTGGTTAACATAAATGTTAACTTTAACATTTCTGTAAAAAGTGAAAGTCTGTTGCAGTTCATAGTAGAGGGGGCCTAAAATTGGCACATTATAAGATATATCTTCTAAAGTTCTTAACCGATATGCATCATTTTTACTCTACACATGCATAGTAATAGTGTGCATAGCTGTGCCAAGTTTCAGGTTAGGATGAGATATCAACATAATTCGACAAACTCGTATTTTTTTATTTTTCTCTTGGTGAACAAATTATTGCTCTAGCTCTTATAGTCTCCGAGAACGATGCGATAACACGGACAGACAGACAGACGGACATGTCTATATCGACTCGACTATTGCTCCTGACCATTTTTGCCCATGGAACATATAGTCTGCCACGCCTCCTTCTGCCTGTTACATAAATTGCGCAAATGTATAATACCCTTTTACACTTTGTGTGCAGGGTATAAACACTTAAGATTTGCCTTGGCGTTGCGTTGGTGTTGAAAAGTATCACGTGCCGCTGCTACAAAGAGAGAGAGAGAGAGAGAGAGGGAGCGAGCGAGAGAGAGCGAGCGAGCGGAGCAGCACGAGGACGACAATAACGGCAGCTGTCCCGAGGGCATGCGTCGGTGCGATTTGTTTTTTTTTTTTTTTGCAGTTGGTTCTGTGTACTCTGCTTTTTGGCGCAATTTCAGACAAAGCGCCACACACACACACACACACACACACACACACACAAAAGGTATAAAGGTGTGCAAGGCTGCTGCCGCCTTGGTCTGCGTCCGGATTCATTGAGTAGTATTTATGTGACATTTGCTAACTGAGCGTCAAATCAGAGCAGAACAGCAGCTGGATGCCCTACTGGCTTGCGGACTCAATTGAGTCCAGACAATGACAGAACTCGTGCTCCTTCTATAATCACTTAAAGGCGCATTTAAAAGACATTTGCACACACACACACACACACACATAAAGTGCAAGTCGGGGATCGGCCCACGCCTGCACCAGCTGCTGCCGCTGCCGCTGCTACTGCTACTCCTGCACGTAACGTACAATTTTCCATATGTCTCTTAGCCAATGTCACGGCTTGGGCTTCTCGCATAACTTAGTTACGCCTCAGCTGCCGATCCGGCCCAGTTTGGAACTGCACTACAAGGCCAACTACAAACCGCACATTTGCCGGACGCCGCGGCGTCAAACATTTATTTACTAAATTCAAATTTATGCAAATTGTGTTGTACCTTTTTATACAACGCGACTATTTGCCAATGGGCGACTGCGCACAGGTGCGTGATAAATGCCATGTCAAAGGACGCAGGATATAGCATATTGCCCTTGCCGTTGCCATTATCGGGGTAGCTACGTTGAGGTGACTTACTGGCCAGTATGTTGCACAAAGAGCTTATGTACTGAAAAACAATTTGTAATACTGGCAAAATCCGCTAATACAAGGACCAGGGTTTGCACCTTTTTATAGACGCATTTGAACGCATATATGAGCTATCCAGGCATAATCTTTTGGTTGTTTATTGTTGCATTACCTGTTCAGCTGAAAATACAGTGGACGCTCACAAATTAGAAATTCCAGAAATTAGAACCAATTGAAACTGCCAGTTCTAATTTTCAAGCATATTGTTTTTTTTCTTTCTTAAATTCATTTATTTTGCTTTTATCGTAACTTACTCTTTCAGTTTCAATTAAGCTAATTTACTTAGCTTAAAAAGCCAGCCGAAGTCTAAATAAGTTATAGAAGGGTAAAAAGGTGTTTCTTTCTGATCTACAGAAAATCTGACATCAAAATCAAAATGCTAATAAAAATCTTAAAAAATCGACATATTTTCATACAATGTTTTCTTTTCATTTCGAATTCAAAAATGCCGATCAATGACGTTGCATTAAATTTTAAATTCAACTCCAAAATATCCGCCTTTCGCTTTTACAACAGCTGTGCATCATATCAGCTATGATTCAGTTGGTTTGCACTATTTGTGACGTCACATTAGGGGCAGGGAGGTTGCTTAAAGGTTGCTTGAGCTGTGCGCGGGAGTTAAAAATCCCAAACATTTTGGTAACGTCATTTATGAATAGCCCCTTGGATTTAAAAAACATGTGATTTCGCCACTTAGTAGGTACTATCTTATCAACATGCGTTGAAAAAAATAGGCAGAATTTCGGCAAGCTGTGAAAAGTTTTTAGGAGGTCCAATTCGACCATACATACAATTTGCTTTCAAATTTCATTAATTCAATAGAAAATAGCGCAATATACAGTGCGTTTTGTCTCGTCACGTAAATATATGTATATCATTTGAATACAAGTACCTACGATTTCGTCACATGTTTTTTACATCGAAGAGGTTTTTTTTTTATGTTAGTGCTTTTATAACGGCTTTGGTAAGAAAATTAAGTGATTCCTAAACTATAAGGATTATGGATTTTGTTACCTAACATATTGTAAAATATTCATTTTGGGTAACAATTGCATAAAAATTTTAAAATTTTAATAAAATTAAAAATTTCATGTGAAAGTTTTTAGAACTCAATGGCCTTATATTTAGTCTTTTGCGAACGATATACAGAAATTGGAGTTTTTAATGCAAGTGTATTGCAAGTACACTTTTCAAACACAATATTAAGGTTATTCGATTGTCTTTGAGAGACAAGATGCCTACAAACAGTGCGAGAAACAAATCAAACGGAGACACTTCAAAATCTCGCTTCGTGTAATAGCGCCTAACGCGCATATCTAAACGTCTTGTAAACGTTTCCACAAATAATTCAGGACACCGCTAGAGCTAGAACACATTTTCATTTAAGCCACTGTATCTTCCAAACCAATAGCTAAATCAAAAAACTGCCTATAAAAAGGTTAATCTACCCTTTAATAGCTTTAGAATAGTGCACGGCTCAACCGGATCTGACGCTCTAGTCAAAAGTTCGAAAGTACCTGTAGTTTACAGCTAGTGAGCTACAACACTTTGTCAGAGTCGCTTGCTTTCGTCACAGCACGAACTACCGTTCGTTGTGATATAATTGAAACATATAACTGATGATGAGTTTATTTTTTCAACTATGTGAAGTCTGTCTTCGGTTTGGGATATACAATTTGGGCTACTACATGGGCATATTATCAACCAGCTGATTCTCAGCTGTCACTGCCTCGTTAAGATCATACTCCATTTTTGATTCAGAGGAAGCAAGATTTGACGAAAGTTCGTAAGTACGAGGCGGTTGAGCATCCTCATTGTTGGAATTTGCCGTTACATCTTTATGCTGCCCTGGCGAGGAGAAGTGTGTCCCTCCTGGGAGATATAGAATCTAGACGACCGAAGCAGCCCGAATAGAACCATCCTAGATAATTAAGTTTATCGCAGAGATAAGATAAGCAGGGGAGCTGTAAGCTAAGTAGGGGGCACAATAGATCCCAAGGGTCGCAATGCACTACTCCCCAATAACATTATAGTTATAAGGCCTCTTCTGAAGACACCTTTCGCCTGACCTACTTTCTTTCCAAATAACAATGATTACTTCTCACCCTTGGATATTGAGCAATTAAATCCAATAGATAAAATTTATTTATTTTTAGTAAAAAAAAATATTTGTTGTTAAATACATTTTCAAGGCTTTTTAGCAACAATTTGCTAGTTGTGGAAAAAAAGATTCATAATTTAAACAATTTTATATGTAACAATATGATAAAAAAAAAATATTTGACAGCCAAGAGAGAGAGCAGCTTAATCTCCTGCTGACGTCACTTGTCTACAAATGGCGGTTCTTCGTGAAAAGAAAAACTCAAGCGGCGCTTGGTGGCCGCCTCTGCTGTGCCATCCTCAAACCTGAGCAAATCTTCCTCATAATCGCTGGTCGAATTATGTCCACTGTCGGGACTTATGTGACGCTGCAGCTTCTGTGCCGATCTAGCAGCGGCCAGTAGCTTTTGGGCCGATTGCCGCACGCTGGACGAAATTCTGGCTGAGATCTTACGCTTACGTCGCACCACGCGTTGCCTACGCAGTAGCAACTTTATTTGCGAAGGTCTTGGTGATCTGACCTCACGCTCCTCATAGGGTCCACTGCCAAGACCTGGACCCGGACCGGTACCGGTACCCACGACAGGCTGTTGCCAATATTCACACAAGTCGCTGGCTGGATCAAAGGCAGGTCTATAGGTGGGCGAGTGTGCGGCAGTAGTGGCCAAGCGCTGTTGCTGCCGCTGCTTATGGCGCAGACGCTGGCGTGGTCGCGCTAAGGATCTAGACCTGGCTGTGGCAGGCGCCGGAGCTTTGCGTGTGCTCTCTAAAATGGCATCAATCATGCGCTCAAGTGTGACATCTCCCATTTGCGTGGAGCTCAGCGTGGGCTGCTCACTCTTGGCAATCGCAGCTGGCAATGGCTTCTGCTCCAGATAACGCGGCTTCTCAAAGTAGCTATCGGGTACGCCCAAGCCGCGTAGTGCCAGCAATGGTCCGGGTATTATGGTGGTGCTGGGCGAATACTCCGCCTCGAAGGTGGGCAAAGTGGAGGCATAGGCATGCGGTCTGACGCGCATTGTGGTTGAACTGGGCGTAGGCGTATGCCAGGGCGAGCTTGACTGGCCGGGTGTGGCCATAATGTTGCTTAGATCCTTAAGCAAAGGTGTGCGGCACTTGGAAGTGGTCAGCGCGGGCAGTGGCGTGGAGCTCAGATGGTTCTCCTTATCAAAGGCCGTTGGTAGTAATCCAGGTGCCAATGTGATAGCTGCGGCCGAGCTGCGCCTGAGTTTGGTGCGCAACTCGAAACGCTCCGGTATGGCCGCATGGCACTCACTGTAGTTGTTGCTATTGCTATCTGAGGCGCTGAGATATGAAGGCCGCGGTTGGTTCACAGCCCACTTCAGCATCTTGTTGGCAGCTGTCTGAGCAGGATCAACTGGAAATAGCAAAAAGGATAAGGCTATTTAAAGTATATTGCGAAACTGGCTGAACTTGTCTGCGGCTCTTGGTAAAAAGCTATCTATCTAACATTGGCACAATGGTCTGGCCCAGGCCCAAGCAAACAAAGACAAAAACGCGACATGGAACGAGTTTTGCCGCAAGGATTTCGCGTACGATCCTTGCAAACAATTGAGCTCAAACAACGGCATAACTAAAGCCTAGCAGGCAAAACAGTGGGTAATACAATAACAACAAGGTAAGCAAAAAGCGCGCTAAAGCTTGATTGCAAAATCTTAGGGCTGAAGTTTTCGTACTGGTGATTTCCAGCTGCTGCAAGGACTACGCCTTGAAGGCGAAAATCTTTTTTTGTTGTTGCTCGGGCTTTTGCTCAGCCAGAAAGATCGAGTTCGAGTTCGAGTTCGAGTACAGAAAACCAAAAAGTGAAAACCCAAAATGGTGGCACTTTTCGGGCAGCCCAATCCAAGTTTTGGACTGGCTGCTCGTCAGTTTGGCATTCGCTTGCCATTTAGACGCAATTGGAGTTGAAGTGGCCCAGCTCGGCCGTTGCCACTTGAGAATCGCTCGTGCAACAATCAGGCGAATTTTGGTTGCAAGCGGTTTGGTTTGCTCATTTTACGGCCGCTCGTTTTGTTTTGAAGCGCACTTGAGGCTCAAGAGCCGAGTTATAGACGCGCGCCGTTGCAATCTATGCGATTTTTATTGGGGTGTTTTTAATTACATTTTGGCACTGAATTGATGCTGTTTTAATGCGCAATTTACACTAGCTGGCATCTGTAAACACAGCTGCTTATAATGGTAGTTGGTTTTTGTCACTAGTTTTAAAAGATGCTTTTAAATTACCTTAAATAATTCAAATTCACAAAATTATTTTACAGCACGCTATTTCGACAAAAACAAAAAAAATTTCAATTTGTTCGCAAAAAAAAAAAAATTGCATATCTTCCGAGCGCGCTGAGAAACACGTCCTTACGCTGGCACAGACGCTTTACGACTAATTCTCAACCCGAACGCAGCGTCGCGCAGCTCAGCTCGCTCCTTCGGTTGCTCTTTCAATTGTGTTTGTTTCAACCACCCAATTTGGCTTTCAATATTGAACGTAGTTGAGCTGCTCTTTCAAGCTGAGCGATATTGCTGCATAGGTATGTTGGGCTCTGGTATGTGTGGGAATGTTAGCACCCGTTGATCAACCTTTTTTGTTTTCCTCTGAGTTTTCACACATATTTGCTATAAGATCGCGATAATGACACATAATTTCGATAACTTGGAACTTTAGAAAGTCCTAGATAAAGTATTGCTCAATAGTTTTGATATCTTATATAGCATCGAATCTAAGCTGTGCCTTTTGCAGTGAAGTCTGCGAGGCTCTGGCTACTCAATCCGATGGAGCATTTGTGGAAACTACTCGAAAAAGTAGAAGATTGTGGAAGATTGGGGCAAAATTACCGCAGAAGCAACAAAAAATTGTATGCCCTGTACCCAATTTTTTCCATGAAAATCGAATATATGTGCAAATTTTTGTAACTGGACTGCGGGGTGTGGCGGGTTCATGCGGCAAAATGTCAACCATGTTTCGTTTATAAGCTTAACATGAGTCTTCGTACCAAATTTGGTGGCATAACCAATTGGTTGCATCTAACATAAATTTTAACCTTAACATTGCTATAAAAGTGCAATTTTGTTGCAGAAGGAGGGGCAAACAATTGCCACATTATTATTTATATCTTTTTAAGTTTTTATCCGATTTTAATCATTTTTACACAAAATATGCCCAGTACCAGATAGTTTTTATGGTGCGAAAATTTCTCACGCGGTAAGAGAGTGAGATATCGACAGGAATCGATAAACTTGCTCTTTTCCGGGAAAATGTTCATGTAATGGTACATTTTTTTTGCTCTACCTCTTATAGTCTCTGAGAAACAGATTACAGAACGAACAGACAGACAGACGGACATGTCTATATCGACTCGACTATCAGCTTTGCCTATATAGCGTGCCACGCCTTTTTCTGCCTGTTACATACATTGCACAAATCTATAACACGCTTTTACACTTTGTGTACTGTGTATAAAAATCTAGTAGAGGGTGATGCCAAAGCATTAGAAGGTGCTACAACGATATATATAAATTTTAAGCTAGTTTTTGTAGTAGTGGGAGACTCTAACGAGAAGTAGTATGTACCTTTAAGTTGATCATAGAATCTCTGTGTATCCCAATTAGCTCTATCATAGATTATTAGGAGTTGCAGTGAAGCTATAGGCTTAGTATGGAATATAATAGATTCCAAGTGATGGCATTATAGCCTTAATAATTACAAAGGCATATCGCTGCCATTGGAGCTTCTCAGTGACTTTTAAAGTTTTTAACATCATTTATTATTCATACACAAAGCAATCGGTTGGCCAACCGCGGTACATTTCGGTAGTCCCCAATATACTTGGTCTAGGATATAAGAAAGCCGGCCAAGAGTATAGTAAATAAAGGACATTATCAAACTGTAGGTTGCGTTCAGTGTCCTACATTGATAAGCCTTCAACGTATAGGTATAGCCAGCCTTCACTGTTGGGAGTTTGAATTTGTAGTACTTTCTGGTACGAAAACTTTATCAGGAGTCAATCTGGTGCCACGGTTAGTCAGTAAAGCCCGCATAATCTGTCCTTTTTAGGATCGTTTGTGTGCGGTTGTGGCCGTTCGGCGAGTTTCGTGTTGGCTGCGGCTTAGACTCAAAAGCGAGATGTGTCTTAACACGGAGTGGCGTTGCACCTAATCCACCGGGTGCTGTGACACAGAGTACGACAGAGGATATGCGTAGTGCTCGGGCCAAACCTCGACTTCTGCATTTTGTACTTATAGAAATTGGAGAAATTCATATTTTCATTAAACATTATATGGAACACTATATTTTGAATAGAGTACCATGTAATATGAATTGACAACCTACACTCCAATTAACTCCATAGGATCGTTGATTGACGTAATGTATCAATATGTGTTTTTTATATGCTTGTGAGACCGTGAGATTAAGCCGTAAAAGCAAGTGATCACGGTTAATTAAATTCCGGGCTATATTTCGGTCGCAAAAAAATCAAAATATTTGAATTATGCACAGCGTGTTGGCCAACCGATTGCTGTGTGTATGGGAGGCATTACAAAGGAAAACCCGTTGGCAGATTTAAATTAGGCCACCCAAAATGAATTAAGGGCATTAAACTGGCTTCGATTTTGTTGCATACCTAGATTTACTCGATATATACCAAGCTTTAGATGGGAAAGCATTTTAGCCATAAAAATCCATTAAAACGACTTGTATTCGTCATGTCGTCGACATTCGACGACACGCTTTCAAAAGAGAAACGAAAACACGAATAACAATGTTTGTGTGTAGAATGTATTTTGTTGTTGTTGTTTTTACTTCAAATCAATTTTTACCGGCCTAAAACGCAACGTATCCAGGTGAAACGTAAATTCGGCAAGCCGCAATCATTTTATCTTTTGAATGGTATAGATTTCATCTAAAAAAGTTGCGTTATTGAGAAGCAAACGGTACCACACTGAATTTTTGCTTAGCGCATTTATATATATATTTAGATCTTATCTTATACTAACCCACTTTCAGCTTCTTTGCTAGCATAAACAAAACTAGTTCATATGGTACAAGTATGTTAACCTAGAATTTTACGAAATTCACACGCTCTGGCTACTTTTAACTCTCTCCCTCCGTGTCTCCCTCTGTCTCACTCTCCGGCAAAAACCATGTCTTGCCCAAATCAATCATACCAAACTTATGTGTACCTTGTGCTGTTACTGAACGATGCCCACGGCAACTTTAGCATCTCTTGTCGGAAAATCTTATGCAGCCCAACGAATATGACGACGTAGAGGGCAAATTCTGAATTATGACTCATAATTCAGTAGAATGTTTTACTAATTTAGCGCGCTACACACACACACGCCCAGCTAGGACACACTCTACGCTAATCCCGCACAGCTGTCCTGTCCAGACACAACCTCGTCTGGCGCTATCAGTGTGGCCTTTGATTTAAGATTAGTGTTATTTTGCCTTTACCTACTTTCTTGTACTTTATTTATCGGAATGTCCTTGCTGTTGCACGTTCTTTTTGTGTTTACCTTGCCGCTTATATGCCGTTAGAGCTGTCAAAAAAGATTGAATCAAGAGACAGGATACAAAAAAAAAAAAAAAAAACGGTAGCAATTTTGACCGTGAAGAGTGAAGCAATTTTTCTTGCAATTTCTTTCTATGAAAAATTACACAATTGCTATGCAATTTATTGAGTAGTGGGAAAGCCCTGAGTCGTTCGCGTCCTAATGGGCTGCCCATCTTCATAGTTTTCCACAGCCAGACTCTAAATTTGCCCTAATTTATCTTCCCTTGCGCGTCAAAGGCCTGGGCAGGGGCGTTGAGAGTGACCAATGCGTAAAATTGTCTTTGATTCTTTGAGTATGATAGATTTTTTTTTTGCTTTACTCGAGCAGCTGTTTTCTTAGCTCGCGCTTACAATGTAACAATGCCTGGAAACGGGGGCTACTTCCATAACATTGATTTATTTTTGTTTTTTTGTAACATTTTTGGCACATTCTCAAGATTTATTGTTGGTCAATCAATTGGTATATGACAATTTGTATGAGCTGGGCTTGCCTTGGCAGCTGGTAGAGATTTTAGACAAATTTTAGAAATTACATGCAAAGAACGAACCTAATTTGGCCTCATAAATTGTTATGGAAGTATTAGTTGTGCATCTGGAATAAGTAATATAACCAACCAAAAAAGATCGAGAAATGCCCCAACATGAAATATCAGCGGATAAACATTTCAGTTAACGCTAACTGGAAGCTTTGTTTGCTATGAGAGCGTTTAAGCCAAATAGGATACATAGTAAAGATTATTGTCGATTTTAGCTGACATCCCGATTTGAATTAGGTGTATTCTTGCCAGTTAAATTTGTTATCCTTAAGTGCTTATCCACTGCTTGGGAGCATGTGTTGAGCGCGTTAGAGAATACCACCTTAGCAGTTCTTTCAACATATTTGTTTTTTTTATTATTATTTTTTACCTATGATTTGGAAGAATATAAGAATAAAACTTACATTCTGCACTTCTCATGAAAATTCCCTACACAATGATATAAGTTTCACCCGTATATGCTTCCATATAGATGATGAAAAAGGGGTCCACAAATTTTTCCTTAGCCTTTTTATATAATAGATAAATAATTTACGTACAAGAAGTTTGATTTGTCTCGACTTTTCGTAGAGGCTTGGGTACACATCGGTTGGACTTGTAGGTGTGCAATTACCTTAGAATTCCATGATACCATCTAATAACGAAACAGAAACCACTAAATGTATGCATATTTTATGGGCTCTTTTGAGTTTTAAAGGCATGCCCAATAATCTAGTGAAAGAGTCACTCAGAATAGCTGAGCTTCAAATGCATCAAACCTGAAGAACTATGTATCATGAACTCTGTGCAGCTTTGAAACTGTAGTTGATGTGGAAAAACTTACAATTTTCATTGTCTTTAATATGTATAGTAAAAGTTGTTCGTTTTCCGCTTTTCTATGCAGTTTTCACTTGGTCAGAGCTCTATAAAGCCCTTGAATTGGCCACCCAATAACACAAATAACAGCCACTAGCTGGAAGCGAGAAAGGAAGCGAGAAATCCTTAGCCAAACGGTTCACATAACAAGGAAGTCAACTCGATTGCTTCTTCTGTAGTGCTACACTTGATGTTTTTTGGCCGGATATTGCAACTTGTATATTTTACCAACCAAAGAAAAAGAAACAAAACAACTAAATTAAATTGCACTGATTGCATTTCCAGTGAAATTTCAAGCCATAACTGTCTAATAAATACTGCCCAAGTAGTGAGTAAAACCAAAACAAATAATAAACTCGATGTAGGGAATTTGGCAATGCGAGATGCTGTTTCGTGTGGACCTCTAGCAGCTGTCGCTTCGCGATTCTGCCCCTGTGGAAATGGACAGCGCTATCGGGTGGACGGCGAGTGAAAGCGAAAGGAAAAGATCATAAATTTGCGCTTAAAAGGGAAAGAGCGGAAAAACAAAACGTTGGCTACTTTGCGCCTATGTCGGCGCAGGAAGTGATGTGCCTTGAGTTCGGGCGAACGGAACTTGGACGGAGAGCGAGAGCCAAGCGGTGAGCCCTTTAACCAATAAATTGCAAAACAATTGCACAATTTTCCACAACATTTTTCTCTTAGCGGACTCGGCGTCGTCTGCGACAGCGCTGCTTGTCATGTCTCATAAACAATGGGCTAAATTGTACAATGCCGCTGAGTGCCTGTGTGTGTGTGTGTGTGTATACGTTGTCCTTTTCTTGGCGAAAATTCAAGGTGAAAGGAGCCACACGCTGCGAGAAAGGTAATTGAAAATTATGTTTTGTGGCATAAGATGGCATAGTCGAATAGTTGGAACAGCTGGCATTATAGCCAATGGCTTTTGTAGTGCCAACTGTGGCATTGTTGCTTTTAGCATGGCCAAGAGCCAGCAGAGAGTGTGGTTATTGCATAATCTCAGTATTGCTGTTACTACCGGAAACAAACTATGGGAAATCTTGCCACAAAAAGTGCTACAATATCCATAGTCAGCATTTCCTGCTCATTTCAGTCATGCTCCAAGCTCTCACGCTCCCATGCATATGTAAGCGCTTCATGGTAGAAACCCTTCAGTTCTAGCAGGTAGGGCTGAATTTTCAGGCCTGAATCACGCCTTCAAATGAAGAGTCAGAAATTATGAAAACCAAATTGAATTTGCTTCTTTTTAGAGCAATATTCAGGCCTGAATCACGGCTTCCAGTGAAGGCAGCTAATAAAAAGCAAAGGAAATAAAAACAAAGAAAATGAACAAAATGTGAGCGACACTCGCCCTTCAAGTTCAGCTGCGAATCCCTAGGCAATGTCCTTGCAAAACTCACGCACGTTGTTGGAAGGGAGAAGGAAGGCCTGGTCATGAAGTTTCTGGCTTGTTTCAGGCCTGATACAGGCCTTTGCAGAACTGAAGGGAAGTGTTACGCACAAAGCTTTTATTAAATGCGCTCTTTGTATAGTTGCTCACCCCACTGCCTCTTTGGATTAAATTTGCCGCTCTGTAACTTGCATATGGTGGAATAAAGAAAGGTGTGCTCACTTTCAGCATTGTGTCTCTTTAAATTGTTGCCAATTTAGTCTACGCCACACACATAAATGCAACATATTTGTATGCAAGTCAGCTTTTACACATAGCTAAGCTTTTGAGCTTTCGCTCGCACAAATTTTGGCAACTCAGAATACTGAGTGTGAGCACACCATTGTTTATTCCATCAAGCTACTGCATTCGTTCAGTTTTGCGAGCCATAACATTGCCTTCGTTAAGTGCAAACTTGAGCGCAGCAAATGGTTGCCGCTGCCACCCACATTTATTGACACAGCGTTCAACATTGAACAGCTCTGTTCAACTTGAAACTGCTTTGGTGGTGCACACCTTTGTTTATTCCATCAAGCTACTGCATTCGTTCAGTTTTGCGAGCCATAACATTGCCTTCGTTAAGTGCAAACTTGAGCGCAGCAAATGGTTGCCGCTGCCACCCACATTTATTGACACAGCGTTCAACATTGAACAGCTCTGTTCAACTTGAAACTGCTTTGGTGGTGGTTTGCATGCCTTGGTTGAAACTGTTGCAGCTTAGAGACATGCGCTGCTCTCACTCTCTCTCACTCTCTCGCTCCCGCTAGCCACCCTGCTGCTACGTTGTGCGCAAAAGCAACACGTTTGTTCTCAACGCGCCTGGCTAAGCGCTGGTTTACGCAGCGCTGGCCAGTCACCAAATGCTCGTCGCGTAGAGCACATGTCTAACGGCAGGTCGAGTCGAGTAACAAGCGCGCTGAAAATCTATATAGATATATACATTTTTTTTGAAATATTTTTTTATTTACTGTGTTGTATTGTTGTTTGCTGCAGGTAAAAATAAATTCAAAAATTGTGCAAAAATAATTAAGTTAAGCAAAATACCTGCCAAAATACATACTTATGAGTGCATTAAATGAGCGAACTTGGAGTACACTTCAAACTGTGCGCATTCATAATTCTCAAGACATTCCCATTTATTTCCATTGCCTAAATGCAATTGCAAATTAAACATATTTCAAATAATTGTGCGGGGAATTTTTAAAAAGTCGTTCTGCGCTTTAAAAGGGTTCCTCCAAATAATGCCAGAAATTAATTGCACGTGAAGTGAGACGAGCCGAGCCAGGCATGCATTTGGATTTCATTTTTGCTGCTTCGCTGATTTGGCTGAAAAGCCAGACAAGCCAGCAAAATAAATTAAGAACCAAACCCAAAATAGTATAACTGCACAGGCATTTAAGGCAACCGCGGGGTCTGGTCTTCGTCGTCGTCGTCGTCGTCGATCGAAGTTGTTCGCCGTCAAAAAGCGCGCCAAAAAGTGGCCAGACCACTTTGCGTGAGAGTCAAGTCCAAGTCCCAGTCAAAAGCAATGGAATGCAGCAGCTCGTGCTCAGACTTACAATCCGCCACTAACTTGAAATTTTTTATATTTTTTGCATTTGCAGCACCCACACACACACCAAGATGCTGAAGTGGGCTGTGAACCAACCGCGGGTTTCGTATCTCAGCGCCTCAGATACAAACTACACTGAGCCGGAGAGCACCAAATTGAGGCGCAGATCCAGCACAGCAATGAAAGTGGCACCTGGATTACTACCAACAGCCTTGGATAAGGAGAATCATCTCACCTCCACGCCGCTACCCGCTCTGACCACTTCCAAGTGCCGCACACCTTTACTTAAGGATCTAAGCAATATTATGGCAACACCCGGCCAGTCAAGATCACCCTGGCATACGCCCACGCCCAGTTCCACCACAATGCGCGTCAGACCGCATGCCTATGCCTCCACTTTGCCCACCTTCGAGGCGGAGTATTCGCCCAGCACCACCATAATACCCGGACCATTGCTGGCATTACGCGGCTTGGGCATACCCGATAGCTACTTTGAGAAGCCGCGTTATCTGGAGCAGAAGCCATTGCCTGCTGCGATTGCCAAGAGTGAGCAGCCCACGCTGAGCTCCACGCAAATGGGAGATGTCACACTTGAGCGCATGATTGATGCCATTTTAGAGAGCACACGCAAAGCTCCGGCGCCTGCCACAGCCAGGTCTAGATCCTTAGCGCGACCACGTCAGCGTCTGCGCCATAAGCAGCGGCAGCAACAGCGCTTGGCCACTATTGCCGCACACTCGCCCACCTATAGACCTGC
This sequence comes from Chymomyza caudatula, assembly GCA_035041775.1. Taxonomy (NCBI): domain Eukaryota; kingdom Metazoa; phylum Arthropoda; class Insecta; order Diptera; family Drosophilidae; genus Chymomyza; species Chymomyza caudatula. The sequence goes on from JAWNKW010000150.1 coordinate 1,124,827, forward strand.
CTTTGATCCAGCCAGCGACTTGTGTGAATATTGGCAACAGCCTGTCGTGGGTACCGGTACCGGTCCGGGTCCAGGTCTTGGCAGTGGACCTTATGAGGAGCGTGAGGTCAGATCACCAAGACCTTCGCAAATAAAGTTGCTACTGCGTAGGCAACGCGTGGTGCGACGTAAGCGTAAGATCTCAGCCAGAATCTCGTCCAGCGTGCGGCAATCGGCCCAAAAGCTGCTGGCCGCTGCTAGATCGACACAGAAGCTGCAGCGTCATATAAGTCCCGACAGTGGACACAATTCAACCAGCGATTTTGAGGAAGATTTGCTCAGGTTTGAGGATGGCACAGCAGAGGCGGCCACCAAGCGCCGCTTGAGTTTTTCGTTTCACGAAGAACCGCCGTTTGTAGACAAGTGACGTCAGCAGGAGATTAAGCTGCTCTCTATCTCTTGGCTGTCAAACTTTTTTTTTTATCACATTGTTACACATGAAATTGTTTAAATTATACAAATTTTTTTTTTTCATTGTTGCTAAAAAGCTTTGAAAATGTAATTAACAAATTTTTTTTTACTATAATAAGCAAATTTTGTACATTTGAATTATACATATTATATAATTGGTTTAACTAAAACTATCTATGTGGAGTCGGTCTTCGGTTTGGGGCTGCCCAGTCATGGTCATCTTATCAATCAGCTGTTTTTTAGCTGTCTCTGCCTTCTTAATATCATACTACGTTCTTGGTTCGGAGCACGCAAAATCTGATGAAAAGAATATGTATTATGAATTCTTCAGCTAAAAGCTGCATATAATTCAATTGAACTTCCTCATCGCAACATGCAAGCGCTTAGTTACAATCATCGGTTTATCTTGGGAAGTATTCGCATCGCTGGCATTTGCCGATGTTCTCTGAACAAGGGGTTGCAAAGGAGTGAACAGAATTTGAGTTCTGTATTCAAAACCGATTCTTTTAATTACAAAGCAGAGACAAATCCCAAACTCGGACGAGATCAGCGGGCAAGCTTATGAAATCTATAATGTTGAGACACAATTGCAAATTGCTTCCCTTAACTTACCCTTAGAACCCTATTTTTAGAAAATTTTGGTAAGTACCAACGATAAGTTTACTTCCTAAGATAAACATTTTCTTGATAAGTTGTCTATAGCTAAACGTTTGGTCTAGATGCACCGGAAAATGTGGAACCGATGCATTTGACCATTGACTGATCTCAATAATGACAACTTTACTGATCATTTTGACTAGTTGATATTTGCTTGCAGCTGAAGGCGCACGATGTTACCAAGCGGCGAATGAGTTTTTCATAGACTTATGCGTGTTTATCACTTTCAGCAAATTTTTTTTATAATAAACTTGTTTAGTTATAATATTGTCTTAAATAAATACTTTTTTTAAACACAAACACTTTCCCACAGTTTTCAATTTACTTGGGAATAATGTGGACCGAGTTTATGAGAGTTTATGCTCTAAGCCACAAAAGAGCCTGCAGCTTATTCGAAACACCTCTTGAAGCTCAACGAAGCGTGGCGTTTGGTCTTGAAGTTCTTTGGAAAGCAAAGGGGGAAGCCAAGTGACCAAGTGTTCTATCGAGTTTAATGGGCATTTTTATGCTTTGATAGCTTCACAGAGCTGAGAAAGAGATGAACAGAGAGCAAGAAGGCATGTTTTGAGTGCCAAGCATATGCTGATCATTTGAGTCTAGAAAATAACTAGTCTAGTGCGACGGGTATACAGACCGTCACCTGTTGACAGAGCACTCTCTTTGTAGAACCCGCACCCTGCGTGCTGCATCTAGAACGCAAGGAGTAAGACATACCAAAAAGAAATCGTTTTAGCATACAATTTTGTCAGAAGTTGCTTTTTATGGTATAGATCTTCACCTACCAGAATTTTTGGGTTTGACTCCCCTTTGCCCCAATAAGATTCAGCTTTTTACCAATGGAAATCTACATTATCTATTTGCATACGCCTAAACTAGTTTTCGAAACACCACTTTACCACTCCGACTGAGGTACCTTAGAAGCAAGCGTGTTGAACTCATGCTTCAGGTGTCGAGGAACGTTAATCTCTCCGTAAAAGAAAGTAATCATTGGGAGGCAAATCGTCCGGCTGACCCAGGATTTCGAGGTTGAGGCTGCTCAAAGAGCTTATTTGTGCCGAGCTCGCTGAGTCGTGATGAAGGATGATCCATTTTCGGCGGGCATTTTTCTAAATTCTTCAAGAGCATTTTGCAAACAAATGGTTGTTTACCTTTCAAAATTGATTTCCAAGGGTTTCTAATGGTATGATTGCCATATTTCCGATTTTTAAGAAGAAACAGGCCACCATTTGCTCTGAAGTGCTTGGTCCGTGGACAGCTTTGGTTGGTTTTTGCTCGTCTTCGAAGACTCACACAATCGACTACTGTTAAGTTTCGAGCTCATACGCATAGATCGAAGAATTGTGATACGATATAAGCATCACGTGCAAACTCTGCGGTATCCAACGTGATCAAATCTTCTTGACGGCCAAGTGTCAACGGATGTCTCAATCATACGGCATGACACATGATAATCTTGCACAAGCGGTTTACATGCAGCAGCGATGGTTTCGGACAAAGTCAAAAGAGCTTTTGCACGATCCTCACGAAACTGGACGACTACAATTGAAATCTTCGAGACGAAAGTTCCCCCGTGTAGTGAGCGGGTTAGAGAATACTAACTCAGCAGGTCAAAGCTGGTCGTATGAGGCGACTAACAATGACACTGGGTTCTTTCGAGACCAGTAGAGCCACCACAGGCCTTAAAAGGGTTGTGCGTAGGGTTTGGGACCCATCACGTAAAACCACAATTCCAATGAAAGAATGTATTGACATCGGGCCGTAACAAGATAACGGGTTGTTATGGCCAGTTAAGAAGAAGAAAGTTGTAAGTAACAATCGCACGAAAATGTTCACGGTTCAATTTTTTGGGCAAAGTAAACTTTTCAAGTGAGTTCTAAGTAAAGAAGAAGCACATGTAAGCGAAATTTACGCTGCAAACTTCGGATTTCAGCCAGCAAGCCTTGAAATAGTTCATTTCATTCTATTTCATAGACCACATAAATTGGTTAAAATCTCGTTTTCGAAATTGGCTCTCAAGAAATGCCACATGCTATCACGAACTACAGATTGTTACATGGACATAGTTATAAGTTACTTGTACCATCTAACACTACATTGCCTTGATATGCCTACATAGTACATATGAGACTTGTACCTTGACATGAACCCAACTCACACGCTGCTGCCCAACTATCCATTTCACTTTCAATCAAAATAAAATTAAAGAAATGTCTCTTAAATGACACGGCAAGTTGACGGACTTTCCAAAAAACAGCGGGAAAATAGTAGAACCAGAAAACACAAACCCATCATTAGCCGAGGCCCATCAAAGAAAACCAGCAGAGATAATAATGTGCAACAACCCAAAACATAAGAATACAATAAAAAATAAGCGAGAAGAAAGGTAACAACATTAAAAAAAAAAAACAAAAAGTTTGATGTGCTCGCGGTAACCTTTTACAGATTTGCCCAAGCCGGAAAACTGTCCATTGGTCAGTCAACCCAAAGAACTAGCGCCCTTGTGCAAATGGCAGCGGAAATGCCGCGAAACAATGCAGAGAAAGGGTATGAGCATGACAGCTAACACGCTCAACAAACAACTGGGGCAAGGTTGAGTCGGAAAATGAGTAGGAAAACCCGCCTGGATTTGCTGCGGGGCGGTCAAGCAACCGTAAGCTGACCTCAACCAAAGTTATGACAGCGCTCTCATTTTCCTTGGGCATTGTTTTGGCTGCAACTTGAAACAAACAGACAACAAGCCAAGTGACGTCTGACCATAGCATGTCCAACTGGTGAGACGGACGAGTCAGTTCTAGGCATAGATGTTCTTTTTTTACCAATGAAAGTTTTACGCTCTGTTGAGCATTATTACATGAGAAGCGCCTTTGCCCGCACAGGGTTACCTTGAATAAGACTTGTCTCTTTAACTATAACCGTGTGTGTGTGAAAAGTGTTAACGGTTTAGTTAGATAGTCGCCTCTGGATTATAGCTAGGTAAAATGGTGGCTAAGCCAAATTTGCATAGACCCGTCTGGGCAATGTCCAGGGGTTGTACAAATGTTATGACAGCTCATTTAGAGACGTCAACATGAGCTCAGCTAATGATGAGATACATGCAGATTGAGCAATTATACTGGACTCTACTGTACTATGTGCCAATAGCATGCATGACTACTTAAAGACCGAAACTGTTGGCACTTCAGTGCACTCAATTAGTATAATTGCTTGGGAAGCAAACAAATTACTTCATCAAAAAGTGCCTAAGAAACACACAGTTCTTCTTGTTTTTTCGTTTTTTCAAAAATGTCGAGTATTTCAAAAACGCGCAATTTGACAAGCTGTGTTTAGCTGTACGCCACAACAAAGTGGGTTAAGATGAGAAACTCGCTTTTGACTGTCGCACATTTTTACAACATACTAAGCTAAGTAAATGTTCTGCCAACAATGTTACAATAGATGCTAATTGACTCATGCCCTAGCATTATGGAAAGCACATCCTATTCCTTTGTTATATTTCTAGACGTTACCCAGGCGTATCGACTAGTATGTCGCGTATATGCCGTGATAATAACATATCAATCGCTAGAGGCATGCATCGGAGTATAAACACTCAGCCAACGCGCAGTTCCGTTACTGATTCACACTTCATACAGTTGGGCAACACAATTTCCAATCATTTGTACGAAAGCTTTCTACTAATATAATAAACTGATTTGAATCTGAAGAAAGATGAAATTAAACTGATATATGTATAATTGCCCTAATTTATCTAGATGACTTCGCAACTGCTAAACCTTGATTTTTTAAAAGAGTGCTAATTTCTAAAGCTGCTCTCTCTCACAAAAACAAAACGGTTGCTGGACACGAAATCGGCGATCTTAAATATACCGAAAAAGCTATGGTGCAAAATGTATGGTTCTTTGTACGTTTTAGTGTGTCAAAACTCTAATACGATTTTCTTTTCATAACAAGGTCAATTTTCTTAGCACTCTTACTAAATGAGATGATAGAATCATTTCTCTATCATTAATTCTCTAATGGCAAACGAGATAGCTGAAATCCCTCAGGTTGTGTTATTTAAGGCGCTTTTTACACAATGCGGCTAAGTGAAAAATCATCGCATGCTAAATTCGCTTGATATTGAAACGTAATCTAATATGAAGCATATCATATAGGATTGCAGGCGAAACAAGTTACGGTCAATATTAACGCGCCTAAAAACGATGCAAGATACAAATCACACAGACCCTAAGGTAATGCGTTGAACTTTATATGACTTCCAAAGTTAATTTCACGGGCCTAAAACTGGCACATTATTAGCTATATCTTCTAAAGTTCTTACCCGATATGAATCATTTTTACATTACACATGCACAGTAATAGTGTGCATAACTGTGCTAAGTTTCAATTGGCTAGCTTTTATGGTGTGGGTTAAAACCGCGAAAATCTGTCACGGGGGAAGGGGTGAGATATCGCATAATTCGACAAACTTGCGCTGCTTAGGGAAAAAGCGCATCGTTTGATGAAAAGAATTTGTGCTCTAGCTCTTGTAGTCGGTGTGACAACACGGACGGACAGACAGACGGACATGTCTATATCGACACGACTATTGCTCCTGACCATTTTTGCCCATGGAACATATAGTCTGCCACAAATCTATCTAATCTAAGCCGGCGTCAAGCTCTCTTAGCAGCTTGACACGGCCAAATTACAAACCTTAGATTCAACACAAAAGCTAATTGCTATATAGGCACCGTTGTGCCCGAAGTTTCGCGAGAGCAAGGATCAATGTGTATATGTCTTAATATGATCTCTTAACCTGAATACGCCCCTACATTTGGGCTGAGCGAACAATTTTAATAACAAGTTAATCGATTGAGTCGACAATAATGTTTAGTGCTCTATTGAAAACTCATTTTGCGGTACACTTTTGTTGGAAAATTGTGAAAATGCGCATTAAAAGCGGGTTCCGTACGGCACACTTCAAACTCTAATTGCAATTTAAACGTTTGTCAACTGAGAGAAAGTGCCAAAATTGAAACAACACTCTCACACACACGTGGTATTGAGGCATTGTCACTCACACCCGCTTAATTTTTGGCTACATTTTCCGCTACTGTCCTGTTCCTGTTCCTATACCACGTCCTGGTACATACTTCAACGGGCTAGGGACAACATTTGACGCACCTTTCGACCCGCACTTTTGGGCACTGCCCGCTTGAACGTTGGCCTCGCACGCGTTGCTCTCTCGCTTCGCTCCGTCTGCGTTTATCGGCGCCGATCGCTGAAACAGTTGCGAAAAATATGCTAGTAGAAGATGAAAGCCTCGACTATTGGTGACTTTTGAATACACTACAAAAGCGATTTTTAACAGATAAAGCATTTGCACAATGTCACCTGTAGTTTTAACAGAATACACACGTAAATACAGACAAAATCGCTTAGTAGAACATTTAAGGAGTTTGGTAGTTCTAGTAGGCAATACTGCGAGCAACGCAGGGAGAAGGAATTGAGGAGCATACATAATAATAATTTTCATATGTGTCATCAATGACAATTAGTTTTGGCAGCTTATGAATGACATGACGGGCTCACGCACTACTTTTTTCAGCTTTGGAAGATGCAGATGCTTTTTTCTCTAATGAGATGACGCTCAAGCTTTGCAACAGTTTTCATTTCCACAATGGTAATGATTATTTTAGTGTAAGTGTCGATAAGTTTGAATTTGAAAAACTATAAAAAAGGTTATTTTAGTTTTGTTTTTTTGAGTTTTTATTAACATTGATTGTGACGCCACGTTTTCGGAAAGGGTTTAGCCTCAACAGCATATGGAACATCAATCTGCATGCTATTATAACTCATATTCTGACTAACTTTGATGTTCCAATACTATATGCTATATCGTTTTTAGTTACAATTTATCGGGGCTCTTACGCGTTTGCTTTTACTTAATGTAACCCTTATGTTAAAGGGCATACACCAAAAAATGCAGCAACAACCGCCCGAGTAGGGAAAGTGGTCGCAAAGCGGGCGGCATTTGTGCATGTCCTGCATATCCTGCATGTCAGGAAGTCGACGTCAGACCAGCCGAATGTATGTGCGAATGTCTAAACATGTGCAAATTACAACGGCTATGACGGACGCTGAAGGACCTTTGACAAAGGACAGCTCACACACAAAAAAAAAAACAGTTATATGACCATGTTGCCGTGTTCCTCGTCCTTGTCACCCTCTCTCCCGCTGTTGTTACTCTTATGCTGGTTATGCTGTGTTTTTTTTTCTAATACCTATTAGAGCAGCTACGAAGTGCTAAATATTCATCAGCTAGTGTTCTAACAAGCCGTATCCCTCGCCAGTTCCAGGACATTCGAAAGTCACCTGTTGTTGGCCCAGAAAACTCGACTTGGCCAGAGTGCAATGTCCTAACCATAATTGACGATCTATAACATGTTATTTGTAGCAAACCGCTTATTAGTATACTATCAAAGGCAGGTGTAAGGATCACGGCAAAAGGCTGGCTCAAGCAGTCATCGACTGGAGAAGTGACCCTTGAGCAGCTGTAAATCGAACTAATCTTAACTTCCCATGCGTCTACTTATAAAACAGATAAAGCCCTGTTACCATTGGAAGTCGTACGACAATTGCTAGCCGATAACAACGACTTTTGTTTGCCATAGTAATCGATTGTTGCATTGCATTGTTGCTTTTGTTTTCCCTGCGTTCGAACTTATTATAGTTGACGAAATTTGATGGCTTCAACTAGATATAATATGGTAAGCTTTAGATCGGCTTGAAGATTGTTTGTTTGACGGTACGATTCCCAAATCTAATAACGAAACATGGAACCATCACATTATTACCAAAATACCAACCGAACGATCACCAAGCAGCTCTCAGTTACTTTTCTTAAGAGCAATACTTTTCCAGCGCATTCAGGACTACTTCTGTGCACTCAAAGAAAATGACCTGAATTTGCTCATCAGAAATGAATGCGCCACCCAAATAGTTAGGTTAGAACCCGCATGGCATTGATCAAGCTTTAAGGCGAACATCCTAGGCCACAGCTATTGCAACTAAATATTTCTTGGACATTTTGTAGAGTCGATATAGCCATGTTCATCTGTCGATCTGTACGTTTGTCCTGGATATTGACAAACCCACAACTTTGACCAAAAGATGCACAGATGAAGTTTTTTGCATCATGTTGATATTAAACCCTCGATCTTTATGAGCTTACCGAGTACTATCTCAGAGATAAACCTAATTATCTGTGATGCACAGTGGATCCAACTGACTTCTTTTTCGGCAAAAATCACAACTTTTGAGGAAGTAACTATATTTTCAAAATTTAAAATGCATATAAAAGAGAATTCCTTAAGCTTCTCATCGTTTTTCACGTATTGCTTCAGGAAGGTAATGTTCCACACGTTTCACCATGCCAGTGTAATCGAAGAAAAAATTGAGTCCTTCCTACACATTTGTCCGAACTTCGCGAGCTTCTCTTAGGTGTTGCCATTTCTGGCCGCTTTCAATGAGACGAGTAGGCTCTGGTTTCGACTTCATAACCATATATTACTGTTTTATCATCAGTTATGACCGTTTTGAGCAAATTTGGTTCGTCGTTGACGTCATTAAAAAACTTATCTGACGCTTGTTTTGGTCAAAATTTAGCAATTACGGAACCAAATTTGCTGAACAAAACATCGGTACAAATTGCATGGTATGAGATAAACGTTATGCCGACATTCTCAGCAACTTCTCTAATATTGATCCGACGATCGTCCATAAAATTTGTACTGCCTTAACGTTTTCATTGATTGTTCACGTAGTGTTTGGCGTCCATCTTCTCGGCCTTCTCTGAAGAGCTTGGTCCAACATTTCAAGTGCATTGAAGCACAAGGGGGTTGTCGCCCGCAATAGGCTTTGTTTTACTCGATCTCGAGGCAACGTTATTCTTTCGATCATCAGCTTAGGAAAAAACAAACGAAAAGTGTGAAAGATCCTTTGCAAAAAACGTGCTACAGAAAACTTGTTCATCAACGGTAATCAACGTTGTAGTCTTGATGTCCACATTTGCACTTTTTTGCATTAAAGTAATGCAAGTGGTAATGCGATATTTTTGAGGTCAGAGAGAGAGAGAGAAAGGTAGCTACCTAGCGTGTTACTTTTAAATTTGTTTACCAAATCAATTCGTATTCGTATAGTGAATGACATGTCAACTCACCCTTGCAGCTGGATAAAAAAAAAAAAAAAAACAACCGAATCCTGTCTTGGCATTTTCTTCATTAGCGCAATGCGGAAAATTGCAAATGATTTAAATCTAATCCTTTGCAATCTTTTGATCGAATGCTTGCCATAATTTAAATTTTGGCGCACTTGAAGTGTTTTCTTTTCTCTCACGGCTGACGAGTGAAATATGCCGCAAATCCCTTTTTGCCAAGACGAAGGGTTCAAAAGGTTGTCACATCCAGAGCCGCCGCATCAAGTGAGCCGCACTTAATGAAGTAGCAAAAACGAAATGCTCAGCTCAAAGGGTTATCGGCTAGAAGAACCAGAAGGTATTGGGTTCAGTTTGATCGTTTGCCAGTCGTTTGCAACTGTTATAATAATATTTTTAATGACATGACAGCAGCCAGGATGATGGCGTGCAAAAATCGAATCCCGGCCCAACGATTTGCATTAATGATATGCGGCACGAAGATGCCGAGTTGCCAAAAGGGGTTGCTGCTACACTGACTCTTTTTGTGTTTAGGACTTGTAAGAGTACCTACTATGTGCTATATAGAGATACACACACTTATGTATGGTATATGCTCTATAAAGGACTAGGTGTTGCTTTAGAAAGCATTCATTAGCAGCACAATGCTGCGCTCTGTTTCGCTTGAGGATCACTTTGGCACTTTGCTTGATGCAATTGTCAAAAGAGGGTATCTTTAGTCTAGTTTCAGCGCAGCCACCTGGAGCAGGAGCTGGAGGAAATGCACAGTCTGTACTGCAATTCGGCTCCCATATGAAACATAGCCAGAAAGGAAATTCAGGACACAAGATGGCGCAGAAGCAATAAGGAGTATTGTCTGGTCAGCTGGATCTAGAGAATGCGTTTAATATGGCCAGCTGGTATAATATCAGATGTCGGTGTATCTAATCAGCAAAATACGTGACTACTTACGTAACCGCGTCCTCCGGAAGAAAGGAACATACTAACTATGGTGGCATGCTGGGTGCCACATTATGACCTGGTATGTAAGACGCTGTGCTGCGGCTGACAGTACCCGAAGGCATTGCAAGGTGTTGAGAGTAGCATCAACACAATGATCCTGCCTAACTGGCCATAACAAACCCGCTACCGGGTAACGGCCTGATGTAGAGCAATCTTGCAGGCGCCTTTGCTTGACGCTTTTCTTCTCCAATCGGTGATACCAAGAGTAGTTAGCGTGCTTTCTACTTGGTCCTTCTAAGGGAGACATTTCCTGCCACTTCGTCTCCTTTCCCGCAGTCGCTTCTTCAGCCATACGCACAACATGGGCTGGCCAGCGTAGACGCGCGATCATGTCAATATCATCGTAGGGCACATAGAGTGATATGTGCCATCGAACGCTGCAGTCGTTGCTAACGGGTAAAGGACCAAAGATCTTACGGAGTACTTTCCGCTGGCTTGGGAGAACGGACTGGCAGTTCCCATTCAAAAAGTACAACAATACAAATGTGAGATACTGCCATACACTCAAAGACGGCTATATGGTACTTTGGTGTGATATGGAGAAGATTAGCTGGCTGACAGTCAATGTACTACAGTCCATACTACTATATGCATTGTCAGTCTGGGCGGCTGCAAGCCTTCACCGCCCTTCGAATTGTATATGGCCACCGCACAGAAGACGCAGCTCGATTGAGTCGCGTACAGGGATGCCTTTTGGCTGAAGTCGTGTCCCTAGGACCTTGGCAAGATGGCAGAAGAGATGACAAATGGAAATCTGTCTGTGAGTCAGTTGGAAGCACGGAGCAGCCGACCTCTATTCCATACTACAACTGAGGGCACATATGTGTAAGTCTCATTTGTAAAGTCTTTAGATACCATTTTGCACGAGCCCCAAAAGAAGAAGTCGTTCATTCTATCGAATATTCTAAGCTTAACGGGAACAGCAAGTCTTTGAGGGGCCATTCATAGTCACAGACTTGATGAAACACTTACTTCGCAAAACACTGTAAGCATCATGGCAGCAGATATGATAAAATCCTTCTCCACAACTTAAATCATAGATATGAATCCAGCTGTGCCCTCGGGAAGTAATACCTAATACCTAATGGTCGTACCTTTAGAGGCAGAAAGAGAGTAGTAGCTGGCAGGTTTACTGGGTAAGCAGTCGCACCCTTTGCGACACTCACGTGGAAGAGCTGTTAGCAAGACGTGCATTCATCATTTCATTCATCAGCATTTGCTTTATTCTCACCCTCCTCAGTTTCAGAATTGTATGTTTCAATGGCTCGGGCTACAGCTGGAGAGCTTCCAGTGTCTTAGATTCTTTCAACTCCACTCTGGGTGGCTCCTCCACATCTAATACAGGCCCATGCGGATGAGCTCTTCACTATCGTTCTCTCAATTAATTCGTGCATGGTCACAATTTCCTCCAAATGCATTTGTCTGCCGTCATGACTCTTCTCCAACGTGACGTCACTTACGTTGGCTTGCGTTGCTACCGTTGTTTCCTTACAGCTGGTGGGTGTGGTTAGTCACTTTTCAGGTTCGGTTTTTTCGGGTTCTTGCAAAAGATCAGAAACCCAGCTGCCTTTAATTCTGATTGCTCGTCATGTCGTGAGTGAACGCGACCTTTGCTCTAGCGGTAAACTTACGCAAAATTTGTAAAAATTTCATCTCAACTTCTGCAATTTCATCGTTGATCGACTTTTTGTAGTTTTCGGCTTTGACACTATGTTCCTGCTGCTGCTCCCTAAAAACTGTGCACAGTTGCAAAGACAGACCGGATAACGGTAGCTGCTTTACCACTTATGTCAAAAGCCTCTTCAATGATCTCCTCATCGTTGTTGTCGTTGCTATAGCTGTTATCCGTATGCAGTTGAAGCTTGTCGAAATCACTTGCCTCTTAGAAGGTTTTCACACCCATTGTATTTCTTGGGGAATATGAAAACATAGTAACATATCGAACTTTTCGTGTAGCAATGTTGATCTGGTTCACTACACGCTCCATGCATAGTTGAAGGGGTCTTATCGCACAAGATCTTTTATAAAAAACCCAAGCACTGACCCATCCCATGCGTGATCCTAGTAACTGGGCACACTTTCGGTCAGCTGCTGCTGCTGCCCCTAATGTAGCTTAGTCGTAACAATTTTGGTCACATTAAACGCGCGAATAACTCAGCTAATTACAGAGTATACACTACCCCAATTATGTAGGAGCGCTTAAGTTGACCATAGCGCTACTTGTAGTACTACACCTTATCGTGAATGTGTCATCTAAGTGGCTTGAGTTTTCTATTTCTGATGACGTCATGTCACATGTTGCCCTAAGAAAACACAGAAAAAAAAAACACAACAAACTAAAGACTCACGCATATCGATGTCCTGGTACACGCGCCCCCCACAGCTGACTGCCAGGGGCGACGCCTTCATTGATTTCGGGTGCGCTGGCAACCCTTTTCTCCTGCTTACAATTTATTGCTCAATTTATATTTACTAAGAGTGCCAATAGTTCAATAATTCATAATGCAGCAGCCATCAAGGCTATCATGTGTCCTTTGAATTTGCATAAATGAATGCGATGTGTGTGTGTATCTTCTCAGCAGCTGGTAAGTTACTTGGCGCGCGAAAGGTGTGATTCCCTGTAATATGAAGTTGAAGATGGAGGTAACTTCTACGACGTCGCGACGTCTGTTTTTTGTGTTTTTGTTTGGCCGTGTTGTTTTGATATGTAAGTTGATATATGATATTTGATTTTTGGCTGTCGCTTTCCGGGCCTCGGGGCACGGCGTAAATGCAACTGCAAGCGACTTCAATTAGGGCAAAATGCCATTTACAATGGAGGCTGCCTTGGCTCTGTTTTTTTTTTCTTCACCGTATTACTGCTGCATTTTTTTCTTTTCGTTTTTTTTTTTTTTTTTTGGTAGCACTCACAGCTGCCCGTGTGCTTTAAGGCTATGCAAAATAGTTGAACGTTTTAGACAGGCCTGTCAGCTTAGTTGCATATGGCAACTCTGGCAGCCAAGCGTAACGCATATTTACTACCTGTCTCCAGCGGGTACATGCATACTTGTCCGAGCGCTGTGTTTTTTACCTTTTGCAGGATTCGGCGTTTTTGTTGTTAAGGGTTTTTGCAACAATTTGTGTTGTTGCATTCTACGCAGATTTTATAATGACATATTTACAAATTAGGGATAAGAAACAGGAAAAGAAGACCGCCTCCGCGATACTACCGCAGAGCATTACTTCGCTGGGACGGTTTTCGGCAGATGTCCACACCGTCTCCTTAAGTATTGAGGCCTCCATGTTGGCCAATGCCTGCCAGGCGTTATTGTCTATTTTATCTCGATTCTGGATTACAAGGCACAGAACTCAAAAAAATAAAGTATTTTTTTCAGTTTTATGTCTTGTAACTCGTAATCGTCTCAAAATAGACCAAAACTATCTGAAACTGATTAAGTCAATAGTTAATTACCTTCAATTTAAATTATATGTAGTTCATTTCGATCGGTAGTAACGTTACCCAGTATAATGAGATTTGCTGACTTCGCAATTCTAGAATTCTCGAATTTTTGCAACTATCGATGATAGGTATTAGATAATTAAAAACTCTTTCGGGATTTGAAATCAGCGCCCCAAAATTTGTTGGAAAAGTATGTTTTAGGCTTTCTTTTGTTGCATAGTGTAATTACCTAAATTTGTTTGGTATTAAATCCTTCACACTGGCGAGTTTTTCTGTAACAACACTAGAATCGAAGCAGCCTGGCATCAAAAACCATCTAGACAAAGAAGAAGAATGTGGGTACTACAGGTAAGAAGTATTTTTTTGGTAAACTGATACAACCTTTGTACCTTCCCCTTATTGGTGAATTTTTAGTGCGTGAAAACTTTATAAACATTAACTACCTGATTAACTTAACAAAATAGCAACAAGTGAATTTTTAGATTACACTATGCAACAAAAAAAAAGCCTATGTCTAAAACTTACCTTTTCTAGAACGGTATTTGAAATATCGCTATTTCAAAATTCAAACTCAAATTACAGATTTCGAAAGTGAAGAGTTTCTAGATAACTCAAAACGGTTTCTAGATTTGAAATCAGCGACCCCAAATTTAGCGGAAAAGGTATGTATTACTCCAGGGCTTTTATATTGTTTTTTTTTATTGTACGGAAATTCAAAAAAATGGTCGATCGTGGAATTTTTTTGATATTCCTTAGTTACTTCTCCATTTCGCTACCAATTTTGCTCAAATTGTTGTTTAAATGTTTGCAAGAAATCAGTATATCGAATCCAAAAATAACTCATTAAAAATTTTTTTTGGTTTTTGATTTAATTCATTTGAAGAAAAAAAAAGAATTTTACATTTTCGAAAAAAAAAATTGAGTTCATTGCCATGTTACTTGCAATTTAATAAAGACAGACCAAAACTCTCCAAAAGACAATGATATAATATTAAACCTAATTACCTTTAATCCGAGTTACAATTTATCTCGATCGGTAGGAAGGTTCCCAAGATATATGAGATTTGCTGACTTTGCAACTTTCGAAATGTCGAATTTTTTGAAATAGCGCTAACACGAAAACTGTGCTACAAAATCGAAAACGATTTCTGTATTCGAATGCGGATCATCTGGACACAGGTATTTCGGATGCACACATGTTCATGACATCTGTTGTTCCTCTTCTCGGCATTCGTCGGTACATTTTTGTCGTCCGATGATGTTCAAGTATGAAAAGGAATCTTCGGAACTTATCAGAGCTACTGTGACTGATATTCAATATCAAATCAAGAAAATAAAACCAACTATTCTTTAAATCACGGAAGGAAAAGCCATCACCATTAATCATGAGTTTTTACTCACTATGGTTGATGAAAAAGTTTTGATGATGAGGTAACGCATACAACTTTAACATTGAAATGTGCAATTTGCAAACACAATCTAAAATCTCAATTCAGAATATGGAATTTCTCCATTACATGCATGGATAAGATGTTTGGAGTTTATTTTGAAGCTACCTTCTACATTTCCACGAGATGGGAAAACTTTCGACGAGAACACAATATTGAAAGAAAAACAAAATAGCAGAAAGGCAGCCATACAGAAGGAACTCGGTGACAAGCTTCCACTAAAAGTAGACTGCCCAAAGCACGGATACGGAAAAACAAATAATAATGGAAATACAGTGCAGTCGCGATACAGTGAACTACTAAAAAACCAAGGGTGTTCACAATACCAAGTTTGTTCACTCTATCGATTCGAACATTTTATGATGTGTTTAAATAACATTATGCACAAATCTAGTCGGAATATCCTTTTATTTATTTAAAAAACAAAAAAAAAACAAAATGTTTTTATAATTTTAACTTAAAACATCCTTCTTGGGTGATATTTCATCGCACAAGTTAACTAACTTAGTATATAAAATTATTGTGATCGAAAACCATAACATAAAATTCAATAAATGAAAAATATAATGCACTACGTTTAAAATTTTTAAAGAATGCTGAAATTTTGGTTTGTTTTCGGTTAAAAACTAGGTTTTTAGACTCATTAAAGTAGTCAATGTAAAAAATAATTTGTTCACTCTTACAAGTGTTCACATAACCGAGTGTTCATTCTTTCGCGACTCCACTGTATGTCTATAACGTTTTTTGAAAATCATGAAATAGCAGCTCAAATCACTGGAGTTGATAATACCTTTATCAAACGATTGGGTAACATCCTTAATGTTATAAATTTGAGGCGCAAAATTTGGTGAATATGCGTCAGTAACTGCCAAACTCCTGGCTTAAGTCTACCCAGAGAAAAAGCTTACTCCCACGGTTCATAATCTTTTGACGCATGGCAAAAAACTTAAAGAATACCAGTGTTTGCCAATTGGAGAATTGTCCGAGAAAACCCAAGAAGCAAAAAAAAAAAGATTACAAAAAATTTCAATATACGAACACTTGCAAAACATCAAAAATAAGAAAGAGTGAGGATCTTTTTAATAAATATGCATCTTGAATCTTTAAGATACGCCAGAACAAGAGGCGAAATTGAATTAAATAATTATAGTCCCGAAATGTTAAGCCTTTTGGAAATGCCTCCCAATTTTGATGACTATTTTGAAGAAAATATAACCCAAATTAAAATATAAAATGTATATTTGTGATAGAAATAAAAATCAATTATTTCTTTTGAATATGTTATTCGTGCATTATTTATAAAATGTAACTTTGAAACCGTTCATTGAGGCACCCTGTATTTTCAGCACGTTGTTTGTGCATTCATATTAAAGCTTAGGAAATTCTTTTTAGAGTGCAGTTTAAATTTTGACAATATATTTACTCATTCAAAAGTTATGACTTTCGCCGATAACGAAACCAAATCGCTCCACTGATGGTTGACAGATTGACAACTTCAAATCCTGGACTATAACTTTCTTTAAGTATAAAATAATCATAAAGAAACCCGACAAAAATTTTGCACAACCTGTACAAAACCCAAAAAATATCAAAAATATGAAGTTTTATGAGTAAATAACCTAAAATATTTCAAAATGCTGAAGTGAACAGCCAATCCTTAACGCAGAGTCGCGTTCTATACAAAAAAAATTTTATGCAGACAGTCGGGACAGTGCCCGACAGTGAAATACCCTGTACCCTTTTTTCCCATAAGCACTAAATCCAGCATATGTTAAAATTGGAACGAAAGTATTTTCTTTTATGTCTTTTTTTACAAGTTTAATATGACTGTAAACATTTTCCTAATGGGAAGTTCCAATTGACAAGTTTTCCTAATTGGAAGTTGGTTATTATGGTGGCAAAAATTACTTTTATGCCCATAAGTCCAGTATTCTTGGGTCAATGTCGTTGAATTTTGTATGTAGATCAAAAATACATTTATAAATGTCTGTGACAATTTTCAAATCAATATATGGGGCGTGTGGCAGTAATTAAGGTAAATCGAAGGGGGGTTCTATTGAAAAAAGGTGTATACAGACTTAGTTTATTGGCGAGGGGGGTGAAATAAGGGGGCTAGGTATCGACGTGATTCGTCAAACTTCATCTTTTCGGTGTAAATGCGCAACGTTTAGTACCTTTTTTTGCCTCTACCTTTTAGTGTCTGGTATCTCGACGTTCATACGGAAGGACGGACAGACGCACATGTCTATATCGAATCAAATATTGCTCCTGATCATTTTTGCCCATGGAACATTGTGCCTGTTACATACATTGCACAAAGCTATAATACCCTTTTGGACTTTGTGTACAGGGTATAAAAATACTTCATACTTTAAAACAACTGTACCACGTTGAAACGTACGTTACCTGTATGCGTTACATGTATCACAGCAAAGTTAATATACCCTATGGAAATCTTAGCTTGACCTTCTTGTAAGGTACACTTCTTTTACACTAGCATTTGCATATAATAGATCTACAGCGTAGATGTGTCAAGTTAGTTTGGCGCGTGTTTTTCTACCTCACTGCAGATACAATTGTATCTTTTGAATGCATCCAAATTCATATTCAAAATGCACCCGCACAGCTGCACTCCCAGCAGCCCAGCATTGTGCAACTGCAACAGATACAAGACAAAGAAGCTGCGAAAGGATTTGCGGCACCTTTCAGGAGCATCAGCAGATCTTCCAGTTTTTACTGCTGCAATATGAAAGCAATTTTGAGCTAAGCTAAATGAGTTTTTACGCTGCAAAAGGATTAGTTTAGATGAGAGGCAGAGATATGAATGGAAACGGCGTTAACAATGCCAATGAATGAGTAGACGATCGACACATATAGTTACACTTGCTGTATACTCTTACCTTTATACCTGCCGACACATGCTAATGAGCTTGACAATCAGTTTCAATCACTAACAATCAGGGCTAAGCAGGTAGAGCTGAACCAGGTCGTAAATCATTATTGCTTGCGGGCGTTGTAAATCTCAAATCCTTCAACACTTAATTAGTGTCCGTCCGGACAGTCTAAGCGTGGCCGTTGTTTTAGCCAGCTGTGAGAGCATACAAATCGGAATTCGTTTTGGCATAGAGTATTGTCGAATCCAGTATACACTTTAGTTAGATACCAAAAAACAAAAGCTTTATTATTATATTATCGCATACAGAAATACTTATTTGAAGTCCTAAACCTATTTTTTGTAAGGATTTTCTTAAATTGTATCACAACCCTCTGTTTATAACAGTTTACAAAAATGTTTAAGTTTTACTTATTATAACAGCTTGTGCTCTCTTTTGTTGGCATTCTCTTAAGTCGCATCACAACCTTTAGTTTTAAACAAAAAACTTTAAAGAGCTTTAAGTTTACATAGAGTAAATGCTTTCTCTATTTATGCTAGGTTTTTTATGGAGTGCACTCTTAAGCTCAGTTGCATTTAAAATTTCTCTTTTAATCACTTTACTCTTTTTTTTTAAGCGTTTACTTAAACGTTGCTCTTTGATCGGCTGCACCCACACGTATGTTCTCTTTTGTTGTTATCAGTCGGCAATTTCGTGCTCTCTTTGGGCTGCTCTTCAACTTTTACCGTTTGAGCTTTCACTGGCTTGTCAGTGCTAAAGACGGTTTTTCAATGCTGGTGTCGCCGTTTTCAATTACACTATGCAACAAATTTGAGCTTTTCATATTATTCTATAACTGTCAAACTCTCTTTGGTCTGCCGCTTTTATTTTTGCCTATTTTCCGGTGTCGGTGTTTTCATTTTCCAGTTTTTGATCATTTTTCATAACTGCGCCAAGTGCTGCTTTTGCGGTTTAGGAACTTTGCTTAGCGATCTATTATGTCTTTTGTATATATATATATTATGTATTACAACTTTTGTTTTTTGGTAACGAATTTGTACTTTGTAATTTATGTATGTTTCACCCAGAACTCACTCTATATAATAAAATATTTGCATCAATGGTGTTTCCATTTCTCTGTAAATATGCAACACTCAAATTAAACAATAAATTAAAATTTGTTTAGTAACTATCTATAAAATACGTCCTTTTTTGCAAAAAACAAAAAAAAAATGTCTTAATTTGAAAAATAAAAAGCTATTATTGCATAAATATCACATCGTTGTTGGAACATTAATAGCTTCTCAAAAAATTTTAGTTTGTATGTTTTGATATTCTTGTTTTTTGCGTTTCCTACGCCTAAAGGCACTCAAAAGATCTACTGCACGTTCTGGGGTTTCGAACTAGTATTTATCTATGTGTTATTTGTTGGCGGTTTGTCAATATTAATTGCGGAATTCTTGCCGGAGTTCTCCGCTTCAGCGTCCGTAGGCGATGATTTGTGAACGCTCTCTGGCGTTGCCTGCACATCAGCTTCTGGCAATAGCGAATCCTCATTTTTATCCGGTTTTATCTGCTGCTGTGTCTGCTCTTCCGGCTTGGACTTTGACTTGTTGGTATTTTCCATTTGCTTTGTGCATGCATGGAAAATCAGTTCATTCCAATGGTTAGCCCGTTTTTTCTTATATGGGTTTGATATCTTTGCCAGCATCTCGTCTTGAGCTTGACGCATTTCCTCCTGCATTTCCAACCGTTGCACGACACGCTTTTGGTATTTGGTGCGACCCGTTGTAGTAGAACCTGTCAAACACGGCTTTTCAGGATTAGTGACTGAGCCGGGCAGCTGCTGATCGAGCTGCAATACTTCTTTTGGAGCTGTATGCGAAGTAGCATTCGCTGCAGGTTTTACTGTAGCGTTTTGTTCCACGTTAGACCCCACAGTTTGCTCCGGCTTGGTAGCCGCTGCAGGATTTGCCGGTTCAACGCAATTGGTTTGAGCAAACACTGTCGCAACATGTTGTGTAGCCTTAATGCCGTGCGATGAGCAATTTTCCGGAAGCAACTGCTGCACTATTTCATGTTTGTCCTCTTTACGGTTGTACCTAGCTGCAGCCGATGACTGTCTCAATGCAGCATATTTAGCTTTCTATAAAAAATTTTGATATTAATATTATGTAAGAAAAGACATTTCCTATAACATACCTTTCTAGCGGACCTGGAAAGGCGAGGTGCTGCAATCTTTTGAGAGGGCACTGCTTTGGGTGAGACAGCGTTAGCCGCAGGCTCATCGTTTTCCATTGGCTCGCACTGAGTCGCCTTATGGACGACCTCAACCGCTTGTTGAGTCTAGTGAGACGAAAACTTGTTCAGTTGTACATATGCAAGCCAGTGACTAACTTACCGATTGGTTAACACCCCTAAGATTCCAATAGTTTACTGAGCTACGAGATAAAGGTTTTGTCGTTTGAGTAGTCACAGAAACGGTTTCGATAGCGCCTTTTGGTAAAGCTGGAATTGAGCTCAAAGCATCGGGTATGTTTAAGCTGTGCTCTTCCGTCACGGCGTTGTTGATTTCCGGTGTTTGTAGAGTCTAAAGTACACAAAGTCGGTTAGAATAGCCTAAGTTACGAAAACTTCTTCAGTTGTACATATGCAAGCCAGTGACAAACTTACCGATTGGTTAACACCCGTAAGATTTAAATAGTTTATTGAGCTACGAGAGAAAGGTTTTGTCGTTTGAGTATTCACAGAAACGGTTTCGATAGCGCCTTTTGGTAAAGCTGGAATTGAGCTCAAAGCATCGAGTATGTTTACGCTGTGCTCTTCCTTCACGGCTTTGTTGATTTCCGGTGTTTGTAAAGTCTAAAGTACACAAAGTCGGTTAGAATAGCCTAAGTTACGAAAACTTCTTCAGTTGTACATATGCAAGCCAGTGACAAACTTACCGATTGGTTAACACCCGTAAGATTTAAATAGTTTTTTGAGCTACGAGAGAAAGGTTTTGTCGTTTGAGTATTCACAGAAACGGTTTCGATAGCGCCTTTTGGTAAAGCTGGAATTGAGCTCAAAGCATCGAGTATGTTTACGCTGTGCTCTTCCTTCACGGCTTTGTTGATTTCCGGTGTTTGTAAAGTCTAAAGTACACAAAGTCGGTTAGAATAGCCTAAGTTACGAAAACTTCTTCAGTTGTACATATGCAAGCCAGTGACTAACTTACCGATTGGTTAACACCCGTAAGATTTAAATAGTTTATTGAGCTACGAGAGAAAGGTTTTGTCGTTTGAGTAGCCACAGAATCGGTTTCGATAGCGCCTTTTGGTAAAGCTGGAATTGAGCTCAAAGCATCGAGTATGTTTAAGCTGTGCTCTTCCTTCACGGCTTTGTTGATTTCCGGTGTTTGTAGAGTCTAAAGTACACAAAGTCGGTTAGAATAGCCTAAGTTACGAAAACTTCGTCAGTTGTACATATGCAAGCCAGTGACTAACTTACCGATTGGTTAACACCCGTATGATTTAAATAGTTTACTGAGCTACGAGATAAAGGTTTTGTCGTTTGAGTAGTCACAGAAACGGTTTCGATAGCGCCTTTTGGTAAAGCTGGAATTGAGCTCAAAGCATCGGGTATGTTTAAGCTGTGCTCTTCCGTCACGGCGTTGTTGATTTCCGGTGTTTGTAGAGTCTAAAGTACACAAAGTCGGTTAGAATAGCCTAAGTTACGAAAACTTCTTCAGTTGTACATATGCAAGCCAGTGACTAACTTACCGATTGGTTAACACCCGTAAGATTTAAATAGTTTATTGAGCTACGAGAGAAAGGTTTTGTCGTTTGAGTAGCCACAGAAACGGTTTCGATAGCGCCTTTTGATAAAGCTGGAATTGAGCTCAAAGCATCGAGTATGTTTAAGCTGTGCTCTTTCTTCACGGCGTTGTTGATTTCCGGTGTTTGTAGAGACTAAAGTACACAAAGTCGGTTAGAATAGCCTATGTTTAATTATTCGCTTTGTAAAACTCAAAATAAAGATTTTGTTTTCGATTTTGTCAAGAAACGATGTCAGCATGAAGAGCAAGCGAAGGATCACTCTTGCTAATAGATGCTACTACTTTGGTTCCCGTAGGCATTTGAGTAGTAGCGACCATTTTCGCCTGGAGAAATGCTTTAAACCAGGCTGTAACCCGATACCAGGATGTTAGGGCCAGTCAACAAGATGAAGAAAGATCCAGCATCTTAGTTTTTAACCGTAACAAATACGCCAAACTGGGTTTAAGGTCAAAATACATGGTACATAATAGTATTTTAACACTAGATTAAGTGATATCTCCATAAGTAACTAATTTAAGCAAACAACGATACAACGTAAAGTGTTAATAAACAATAAAATAGAAGTGTGCAAGACACAACAATATACATCAGCGTACTTAACATACCCAATCGGATTCGCAAGAGTCGTAAGAAGTTGAGCTCTGGCATTCACTTTCTGATGAAGTTATCTGTTGCACATATTTCAGTTCCTCCAAATACTCTAATTCAATTTCCGAACCACTGGTTTCGCCAAAGTCGATCTAAAGTTCAAATCGAATAACTTAAAAAGAAAAACATAAATAAGCGTGCTTTAGTTACCAAATCGACTTTGAAAGAGCCATTAGAACCTAGATGCTGGTTGTCATTGGCTAGCAATGGCTTTTGGGTGACTTTAAGCAACGGAGTGGCATCCTCCGAATGATCAACCGATTCCAATATTGATTCCACAGCGCTGTTGTCCCATAATTGTATCTAGAGTTGAAAGTAATTAAAATTAAAAAACATAAATAAGCGTGTTTAACTTACCAAATCGCATTCGAAAGAGTCGTTAGGACTTAGCACCTGGTATTTATTTGCCGTTGGGCAAACCTGAGCCGCTGTTGGCTGTGCTTTGGCTACGTTCATTTTGGTCACTGTAAGCACAGGCGTGGGATCCGCCGAATGCTTAACCGATTCCAATATTGAGTCCACAGCGCTGTTTTCCCATAATTGTATCTAGAGTCAATATTGAAATTAATATAAAACAAGAAAAACATAAATAAGCGCGTTTAAGTTACCAAATCGCAATCGAAAGAGTCGTTAGGACTAAAGTTCTGGTTTTCACTTGCCGTTGGGAAAACTTGAGCCACCGTTGGCTGTGCAGCGTTTGTGTACTGTTGCTCAAATATTGTCTCGGCAGTGGTCTTTGCCATAGGTTGATACTACAATTAGTCAAAATGAAAGTCAAAACTTTGCAACATTTTAAGCGTTAATAACTTACGAAATGTTGTACTTGTATGTTTCCAGCAGGCTGGGCGCCTGCAATCGGTGTCCAGACTATATTTATGGTACACGGTTCTATAGCGACGAAACCGCTTGCCTCTGGTGACCACTGTACATACTGTATTGGATACATCGCGGGCTGTATCTGCATTGTTGGTTCCAACAGACTCAAATTATACCAGCAACCCTTGTAGTAGCCCCAGGAAGTACTATAAACCATATTCGTTGTCTCTATAAAATAATATGCAAGTTGTTCAAAACTTATTTTCTTTGCATCACAAGCTGCAGAAAATTTAGGCAGTTTAAGCAACTTGCGTCCTTATTGCCAAGTGCGCGTCTCACTTGTCGAATTTTCACTTACCCAAAGTTAAAAACCTTGTTCTTCAATGACTTTGATAAGTTTGATTTTTTAATTTTTTCGCGTTGGCTTGGATGCAATTTTAAGTTTAAAATTGTTCAAGCACCTGCACTTTTATGCACTGACAGAAGAACGCGTCAAAAAATACACCGCACAGCATTGCCATCTGTGCCTAGACGGATATAGTGATGACACGATTTGGCAGCTTAACTATCGGTTAATTGCCAATTCGTTAAACTAATTATTTTAATGATTATAAAGTGGTACACATAAATGCAACAAGTTCCAAAATTGCACTTTTACGCAAACTATGCCAATAAATGAGCTTAAGTTATAGGCAGTGATAGCTATCGTTCAGCATATCGAATAGCTGATGGTGGCAGTGTCCACTGGCAGCACTTTTTTCATTTGTATTATAATATCCACAAATATATATAGACGCCTTATATACACTCAGATAAGTCGGTTAATTATGTACTACACAAATGTGCAATGTATATAATTTATTGCGGTTCCAAGTTTTTGCACTCACAAAAATCTAAAGCAATTGGATCCTGTGTACAGCAGCACATAAAACAAAATCTAGCACGGCATTGCCAACACACACAAAATTGCAGGTTTGTTTGGCGAAAGAGGAACAAAGAATTCACCACAATTGTAACTGTAAAAAGTTTGACACTAACACACACACACACACACACACATGCATACACACATGCAAGCAAGCGAAAAGAAAAGGCACGTAATACGTGCAGAAAAAAGAGTTGCCAACGTAATTTTTGTGTCTATTAACGAAATATTTATGCGCATAAGAATCAAAGTCAATTATTAGTGTTTTCATGTCCAATGTAATTAAAAACTTGAAACTTTAAATGTATTAATTAACTCTTCGTCATTATGGCACTTGCTCTGCCGTGTACGCTTGCGCAGCATTGTTCCCTATCTATAAAACTGGCGCCTGATGGTATAAATATACATACACTTGGTTGCCGAATTGTGCGCACAGTGGAAAAAAATTACAAAATTCAACTTTGACTTCATTTATTTCCATTTAGTAGAGCAATATTTTTTGTACTTTTTCGCAAAAAAGTATTGCGATTGGACAAAAAACTCAAATCTTAGTTTAAATAAAATTTTATGTTTTTCGACGACTTAAGCACTCTGACAACTTTTCTGGCGATTTGGAGATGTTTTTTTTGTCTGTGCGTTGTCGTTGTCGATGTTGTGTGTTAGTCAAATAACTTTAGTAATTTCGACTTTAGCAAGCTAAATGTTTTTCTATCGTGTTGGGCATGTCTTCCAAGAATTTCCTATTGAATGTGAGCACTGTAGTCGCTATAGTTGGGTCGCCAGAAGAATAATAAGTTTTTTTGTTGTTTAAATTTCTCCTAGCTAATTTCGGTTGTTTTGATAAACGTGCGGAAAATCCACAGTTGGTTACCAACTGTTTAATTTACTTTACACATGAATCTATTGGCTACTCCGCAATTTTTCAACAATTTTCCTTCTTAGGTATATTTTAAAAAGGGGAAAGACTTACCTTTCTAAATATATATAGAGTAAGACTGGTTTTTTGTAATTCAATAGGAATTTTTTCAATCTAATCTAAATTTAAAAATAAAAAACTAATTTTTCGAACTTTGACCGACATATATCGCATTTTTTCATGAGAGAAGGTTATATATTTATATCTTTTTTTGTACAAAGTATCAGAGTCAAACGAGGGTTTACATATGAAAATGGATCAAGAATTACCCGAGCTATGAGTTAAAACAAAAAATAACTAAAAATATCACAAAAACATTTAGCTCACTAAAGCCGAAATTACTTAAGTTATTTGACTAACACGGCAACAAATCGCCGGAAAAGTTGTCAGAGTGTTTAAATCGTCGAAAAACATAAAATTAAAGATTTTAGTTTTTTGGCCAATCCCAATACTTTTTTTTTGCGGAAAAGTAAAAATACGTTATTTATAAATAAAAATAAATTTCCCCAAAAAAAAAGTAAATTGTTTTCAGTTCTAGAGAGTCGACCAGATCTACAACCTACACTATATTATATGTCGCGTGTATTTTCCCTGTCGCACAGTGTTATTAGTCTTTATATTTGCATACACACATATTAAGATATTGTTGATAACAGACGAGATTACGTACTTAAATGTATGTTATGTGAGGTTGTTTTAAAAATATCTTCTCAGCAATTTTTCTTGTAATTTTTGCTTTCACATTGACTAAGTAATCTACAATTTGTGTTTGATTTTCATTTAGCAGCGGTTATCAGCATTTATCATCGGTCGACGAAGAATCCGAAGAATCAAATCCAGTACTATTCTTTAAGATTTCACTCAAAACTCCATTTAATTTCGAATCCGGAAACCGTTTTGGATATTCTTTACTAATCATTTTTCGAATTATGTCTATTTGAAAAAATTATAGATTTCGAGTGTTGCGTTCAAATTTTTAAATTTTTTTGGAAATTAGAAAATTTCTATTTTTTTTAATTCTAAAGCAATTATGTAAATTAAAAATTATTAAAATTTTGTCACATGTTCCTTTTGTAATCGATAAATGGATTCTTTGCAAAATTTTTCAATACCAATTTGTGCAAAATCGGTGGCGAAATGGCGAAGTTATTAAGGTAGATCAAAAAAATGCCAAAATCAACAATTTTACTGAATTTCCTTAAAAAAAAAACAAAATGTGTTTCATATGATTAATTCTTTTTCAAATCGAACCCCTTTTTTGGTATCACATTTTTAAATCGCCTCAATCTCAAATCATTTCAATCAATTTTTGAATTTTTGACGAAAATTTTAAAAATGTGAAACTTTTTTTTTGCACAAAACCGTTCGACTTGAAAAAGAATTACCCATATGGTTTTGGTATACCTTGATTCGAATAATTTGAAAATTTCAATTTTATTGCTTTTTTTTTGGATTCATTGCCCTGTAATCCACAATCGAGATATTATAGACCAAATCTGTCCGAAGACCATTGAAGCGACACTTAAATACCTTTACTTCAAGTTAAAGTTCATTTTAATCGGCAGTAAGGCGCCCGTATAATATAAGATTTAAAAAATAATAATGTAATAAAAAAAGATTTTGATAAAATCAGCGAAGCAAATTTACAAGAAAAAGTATGTTTTAGCCATAGGCCTTTGAATGAGATCAAATTTGTTGCGTAGTGTAATCGTCGTAGGGATATATATTGTTTGTTTCATGGGTGTATTTGTAGAAGGCTTTCCAGTTTGCTTCTTGGGAAATGATCACTACCACACAGGTTGTCGAAAATCACCCAATTGGCATTACTGTTAAGCTCGCTGCATAGAATTTCTTACATCAACTCGCTTAAATAAGTTGGCAATAGGTATGCCAAGGCGGGAATCGTACTTTTTATAGTAAATGCTGTCATAAACACTCAGTAGCTCCTAATTCCTAGACTTTCTTTAAGGTCTGGCATGGAAAACTACGGCATTTGCAGAAACTACTAAATTGCTACTAAATACGCCAGCAAGTAGCATTAATGCCTAATATGCGTAAATTAAGTGATAGGCAGTACAATTCTGAAATCTCAGCAGGAACTATATACGAACTACGTTCTATTTTTTTCCGTAGACTTAAAGTTCCAGATAAGAGAAACATATAGCTTCTTTTGATACCATAAAAGCCTTTTAGCCAAATACGATAGACATTAGTTTAGTTTAGTAATGTGCTTATTTGCCTTCAAAATTTACAAAATTATTGCCTAAAGCTAGCTTAAAGTAATAAGTCAGAGTTTAGATATGCATATTATCTTTACAACCAAAAAATTTTATTTATATAACTAGCTGGACCCAAAAAAAGATTTTTTGATTAAATTAATGTCGATCATTCACGATTCCACACGTTTTTTTTTAAATCTGTAATTAGCTCATCTTTTCCAGATGACACAATTATATAATTTCAAATATAAATTGAATATGTTTCATTATCCTTAAAATAAACTATTAATTTCATCGAATTCTATTCGTTTTATTGAACCCTAAAAAATAATATACAAATTATTGTCTTCAATTTAGTGTTACTCCGGAGCGTAAGTAATGAGTGATGATGATTCCCAACGCGGGAACTCGTCATATTGAGTTGTTAGTGTGGGAAGCATGACATTTCCAGATTTATGTCACACACTTCCAACTACTGCTTTCTTTATGGTTTGCACCGGAACGGCAAATGGGTCGAAGTCTAGGGAACACATATTTTGAGGCACCTCAACCCTGACCCTTTTCAAATCCTTGCCACTATCAAATTGTTCATTAGCTTTGCCACAATTATTCTGGTTCCATTGCACAGTTTTGGGGCATGAAGATTTCGAAATTGATGGCAGATCTAACGTTAAGACGTTGAATTTTGGAACTCGACAGTATAATTGACGTCTTCGTTTTCTGTCGAACGATTTGTACGAACGTAATGCTCCTGGAATTTGATTTTGAATCGTCCAAGTAAATTCATTGACATTATTTTCGCTGCTAAAATTATGCGCGCGCTCAACCAAGTCCATTTCCGATCTTCAGCACCCACACTAGCATAATGGCCATACGGCCGAAACTTGTTGCTTTTTGGCTCACTCAAGCCTAAAGATCGAATGAAAACTTCAAAAATGTGTCAATATCTTTTGTCGAAATGATGTAATCGAAACCTTTGCATTTCTAGATCTGCGCTAATAACGCATTATCGCAATGTAATTACCAATTATTGTCACAATCAAAAAGCGCTCACAAAACTCAAATGCACTAGATCAGTTTTCTTTATGCCGCCAACCCCCTGTGGATGTACAAATTACAGCAACAAACGCCTTATAAATAAACATTTAGACTTATTTGCATATTTAATTGTAAAGAAAATGTTGAAAAAAGTAAAGGAATGGAAATCCGAGCACAAAAAAAAAAAAGCGGAAAAACAATTTCACTTAAAAATAAGCCCAAATGAGGTTTTGCGTTGAAGAAAACGCGTTCCCGCCGCTGCTCAATGCTGTTGTCTATAAATCTTACGCCCAAACGGCTCCGGAGTCCCGGAGAGCTGTACAGACAGGTCGCTGCTAAGGCGCCGCCGAGCAGGCTCAGAGCAGACCGCAAAGACGCGCGCATTGAACAAATGTCAGGCGAAAATAGAAGGGTTAAATGCAAATTAACAAAAATATTCCCAACCAGGACAATGATGCCAACGCAGTACGCAAATGCTGACGTTCACATCAATGTCAGTCTCCGGACCCCTGGAAGTTTGTCAAACGCTTGACAGCGCTGTGATCAGGTTCCTCGGCGAAAATTAATGCACGTCTGCAATTAAATTTGAATAAATTGTTAAGTTTATTGAGTATATTCAAGGCAAAAGGGCTGGCAAAAGCCGCGCAACTTACCCTTGGCCCGCGGGGCCAGATCCGATCCATACCAAGTCTTGACATTTGCCTCAAGTTGCGTAATTGATTAGCCCGCGGCAAAGGCGATGCAGCAAATCCAGAATCCTGTAGTCTTGGCAGCTTATCATCAGCTGGTAACTGTAGTTGAGTTTTCTTTGCCGTAAAACTGCCGTTTCTGTGCCGTATGCGTTGAGTCATGTCCAGAAGCGACACGCCCACATTGCCTAATTATGTCACTGTAACTCATTATGGTAAATGTTCCTAACCACAAGGACCTTTAATGACAGTACATGTGTGTGGGTTGCACTTTGTTTATTTACATAGTTAAGAGTCCGCTTCAAGAGTCCTGTGCCGTCAGCGCTCTTGTTCGGGTCAAGCAATTAATGCTCATTATATGTGTAGTTCATATGGTTTCATCCAGTTACTTCTCGAAAGGAGAAAAAAAAGTTGTGCGCAAGCTAAATTTTCGATACCATAAGTCAAGTTACATACATCAGGCTAGTTATGTAAATCCAGACCAAAACATCGATGTTTACCATCGACAATGGACATCGATGTTGGAATTTGCATCGGACTGAAAACATCGATTGTTTTCCGATGTTTTGTATTTACGAATTTCGCTTGTTATTATAGAAGAAATAATAATAATATAACTTCGTAATATAATACGAAATATGTGAAAACCTATATAAACAAAAGAACATTCCAGTTACTATATACTACAAACCCATAGATCTACAACATAAAACTTTTGATAACCGTTCCCCCAGCAGTCTATTTTGCTTGTCGCTGAGAGTTTGGCCTTTGAATAAACTTTAAGATGACACTCTCTATTCTGCAAATTGCTGGTTTTAAAAACATCGATGTTTTGCCGATGCATCGTGTGTGCGAGAACATCGGAGAACATCGAGAAATATCGAGTTTTGGTTAGAAAGTTGGCCACATTAAAAATTTGTATTGTGTAAAGGGTATGCAGCCTAAACCGCAGCAATGCCGAATCGTAAAATTAATCCTTCAATGGATACGTCATTTTTCATTATCGACTCAAATATGTTAATGAAGCGACGTTCGGAATTGTAGCACTCCAGCAAACATAATTTTCTGATTTTATTTTTAGTTTCTTCCTTAAAATTGCATTCCTTCATTTTTCATATTGCTCTAAAAAATTTATAATTTTCAAATAAAATTAGAATTCTCATGCACCAAACACTTCAAAACATATCAATAATAGTTCAAACATTCATTTCGCTTGATTCATAACGCTGAAAAATGTCGATGTTAGAATAGCTTGCAGCACCCCACAATTGTATATTTTATATGTTCACAAAGGCATTAATATGGATTTGTGGAGTCGTACCTAGTTTTCCCAGCTGGTTTGAGATTTTGAACAGCAAGTGAATTCTCTTCAGTTTTAAATGAGTTTACTATTTCCATCAATCGATGATCTAGTTGTATACCAAGATACTTCACCGAAACACTTTGAGAACTTGCTGAATCGTTAAACGAAACATCAGCACACTCTTCGCTTCTTAGTGTAAATGTAGCTGGCACTGATTTCTGGCAGTTCATTTTATTTTCCAGACTTTAGATCTTGAAAAGGTTCCGATATAATAGCTGTGCCATCAGCTACTACGTCATTGGAGACTGGCATCTCAGCAGTAAATATGGTATAAAGAACAGGTCCTAAACAGGAACAGGACCTTGTGAAACACCTGCATTTATGAGATGAGAAGAAGATGTTTCACATTTTTGGTGCACGTAAAAACGTCTTTTGTTTAAGTATGACTTAAATCCATTTTTTTATCTTGAACAAGATGACGTCATGCCAAACTCGTTCCGCTCTTCTTCTCAACTCAAACTATTTTTACGGTATGAGTGCAAGTTCGTCGAACATCGCACAGTGGATCCAACTGACTTCTTTTCCGGCGAAAATCATAACTTTTGAGGAAGTAAAGATATTTTCAAAATTTAAAATGCATAGAACAGAGAAGTCCTTAAACGTCTGCGATACACTGCGATAAATAAGCTGTGTATAGAGGGAGCTTCAAAAAGCGGTAGCATGTCATGAAAAAATTCCATGTTCTTATTGTGCTTTTTTTACAAGAAATCTTCCTCGTCGAAAGTTTGTCTATTTGGCAAAAGTGTGTACACTAAGATCAAAATAAATTGCAAACATCTAACCAACAAGTTTTCAAAATTTTAACGATTTTTTAAGCAATAAGCACATTTTATAGGTGCAATGATACGACGTTTGGTGTATATAATATCGAACTTTACTACCGTTTTTTGAAGCTCCCTCTCTTCACAGAAGCTTAACGAATTCTCTTTTATATGAATTTTAAATTTTGAAAAAATTTTCGCCGAAAAGGAAGTCAGTTGGATCCACTGTGCATCGGCAATATTCTCTTTAACAGTATTTTTTCATATACTTTAGAAAATGTGGACAATAGACTACTGAGACAGCATGGGGCACAAATATAGAGAAGTTTCTGACAGCAATAAAATTTAAAACTGTTTGCTTTAGCTTACGTTTATATGTGCGTATGTGTACTTGCGATATTTGAGCGGCCGCGGCTTTAAGCTTGGCTAGTATTTCAAGGTATGAGCCAACTGCCGACGATCGCTCATTTTTAAGGCACTATTTTTCATTATGCTGCAAACGTCAATGAGGAAGGCATGTTATTTGCGCCTCTCTGTGTCAGACACTCAAAAAATTTAGTGTCACAACCCTAATACCTTGTAATAGGTATGCCGTGGTCTAGTCTAAGCCTGTTCACAAATATCGTAAATCGAATGCATTTTTGTAGAATATTCCTTATTCCTGCCATCAATTTTGTTGAAATCTAGTGATTATTACCTATACGCCTGATTTTGGTCACAATCTTCTGTTCTAGAAATAATTCCACCTTGTTTTCAATCTGAGCATCGCTTACAAACGCTTCAGCTAGCTCGTCATCTGAGCTGAACCATTGTTCATTGCTATTTCGAACCGTATGACGTTAGTGTACAGAAAAAAGGTTAATAGAAAGTTTAATATATTTTTTGGCTCTCCATAAATTATGCTGATAATTGCAAGAATTAGAATCTTGATATTTAAGTTATTCAGCCAGCGATTAATTTTCTGAAGGTCGGATGCGGCTTTAGGAAAAAGTCTTGTCAGCAAGGCTTCGACTTTCTTGCCATCGTTTTCGAAGATTTCTTTTATTCCGCATTTGACATCTGACGCTTGCATCTAATATAGATACTTATTTGAATTTGTATACATATCAATAATAATATACTTGATTAAAATCTACGTTGTTTATTAAATTTAAAAAAAAAAACTGAAGAAAAAAGTTGTCACGTAACGTGTCACGTCACTTATGACGTTAGTTAAAATAGATTTTTGAACAAAAAATTATGTATATGCCGCAAAGTTGCATTGAAAAACTCGGGAGCTTTTCGTACTTTTGGTTTTTTAATGCATGCAGTTGAAAAACACTTCTATTGTCTGTCACGTAACACTCTTTGCTTGCTAATATCTCCCATATGATTCTGTTGACGGCTCAGACCTTTTCTATTAAATATATTGCCATGCAAAAATCTGTGTTTTGCTTTGTTATTCTTCATATTGAAGACGTAAGACTGTCACGTATGTAGCCATGGAAATGCGTATACCATAAACCAAGTTTAGAAAACACTTTTGCCACTGCGCATAAGGTATGTGCATACCTACAAAAAAGTGTTTTCAAAGCAACAACCGCTTCTTCAAGTGTCGAAAAACTCGCACATTTTCTTGAAAAAAAATTCGTTTGGAGCCAAATCGCGGCATTTCGTGCAAAAAAAGCCTCTTGTGAGCGCTCACATTGTCATCATGAAGCATGATCCGACTTTAGCGCTCGGTTTTAGTTCTTCGAATACTTCTGGCTAACATATGGCCACATTTGACCCTCCTACGTTTGTGTTATAGCATGATAGCTACGGGTCCGGTTTTTGGGAAGAAATAGGCGTACATTTGTTCAGTTGTTCTCGAAGCCCCATAGAGTCGATTACTCGTTAGTTTCGGACTCATACGCATAGATGCAAGATTCATTGCGTGTCACGATCTTAGAAACGTTTTTTGGGGCACTGCGGCTGTACTTCTTTGCAACAAACGGCAAGAGCCTTCTTTTGGGCAATTGTCAACTTATACGGTTTGCAGCATAGATAGACAGCGTTGCCTGATGAATCCAATTGCCTGCAGCTATGCCTTCGTGAGAAAATGTTTCATGATATGGGGCTTGAAGTCATTATGATAAGTTAATCTTTTTCATGTATTCTCCAAGCGCACACTGCTCCTCAATCCGATTAAACATCTGAGGTTGATCGTAAAATTGAGGCTCGCAAGATATCAAAGTTCTGCCACAACTAAAGGTAAACTTGATGCAGAGTGCACCTCGAGCAAAGATTGTTTCGATCGCCTCAAAACAATCCTCAGAATTTAAAACATAACACCCTAAAAATATGCTACACTTTTCTCTACCACATGTGTTAGTATACCCTACAAGTCTCCTAAGTTTCATGCGTACAAATGATCGGTAGCCATGTCCGTCTGTCCGTACACGTATATCTCGCAGACTATAAAAGGCATTTTAGCAAAAGATAAAGTTTCTTGAATCAAGTGTATATCTTATACCCTTTCCTAGTGGCAGAATTTCGCGTTTTACACCCTCATCATAAAAGCCCGTTGCTGTGTAATTTAAATAACCTTTCAGCTATTTTTTGTAGATTAACCAAAATTGATGGACTTTTATTGTCCTAATACACAAAACAATTAGAACTTTATGCGCGATAGTTTCAAGATCATCTAAATGTGTTCTTAAAAAAAAAAAGTTATAACTTCTTAATGAAGAAAGTACTATAAAGCCTTTTAGTAATAAGCACAAAAACAAAAAGTAAGTAGTTTCTAGAACTCGAAATGCTTAGCAAGATCTTATCTTACATAGCTACGAGCTCTTAAGCATGTTGTACCACAAACCACTCCCTCCGAGCATTTTATTTTCGCACGTTTTACATTTTGGCAGACTTTAAAATTGTGATTTCGCTTTTTGCCTTGGCTGTCAGCAACCCCTCCAGTACTTCTGGTAAAACCAGGTATTACTTGCATGTGCAGCAGTTTAACCCTTTTTTTTTGTCGCTCGATCCGGGTGCATTTACTCGGTTTGCGGTGGTTGTCTGCTGATGATGCTAAACGTATTAACCCATGACCGCTTTAGCCATTGTTTATTGCCTAATTTGCGGTGAAAATTTTTTGATTTTGGCGCAATGATTTCATTTTTTGACATATTGAGATTTATGTGTTTGCCAATAAATCTCACCACGAGTGCAAGGTTTTTGCAAAAAATAAAATTCAAAGCAACAACAACAACTTACATAATCTGTGCAGTGTAAAGAAAAAAAAAAAAAGAAGACGTGAGAATGTTGAAAGGGCATATGCATGAAAGTTGCATGAAAAAGAAGGGCTCAACCTCAGACCAGGCAACTATTGACAAATATACTAGAGCTAGAGTATACTTATTGTTTATACTAAGTCAAGTACCAACAAGTTACAGCCGTTTGAGAAAATCCACTTTTTTCTAGTTTAGGCCGGGTTTTGTACACCTGGAACTAAATCGATAGCAGCCGCATGGCAAAACAATACTTAAAGTGTCGCCCGAAACATTGGTTTACATCGAATTCGTATATTGTCTTTCAATTGAATATCAACAGCAGTTGCAGTGTTTACGATTGCCCGATTGTTTACGATATTCACAAGAACTTGTATATATGTATGTCTAATGCTTAGGAAAATTCCATGAAATTTAAGGAATTGCATAGGCATCTAATAACTTAGTAACTTTCCATAAGTTGGCGCATGGAATGTTGGTGTAAATATATACTTTTGTATTGATTAGTCACTTTTCCATTGAACTCACGTAGTCAAAACATACACTCTTTTCAAAAGTCTGCATTTGTTGTTTTTATTAAAAAGTATTGTATGATTTTCGACGATTTAAGCACATCTGACAACTTTTCAGGCGTTTTGGCTATGTCTTTGTGTTCGTGCTAAATGTTCTATCGTATTGGGCATGTCTTCAAAGGGTTTCCTATTGAAGTTGA
The DNA here is from genome assembly GCA_035041775.1 of Chymomyza caudatula. Taxonomy (NCBI): domain Eukaryota; kingdom Metazoa; phylum Arthropoda; class Insecta; order Diptera; family Drosophilidae; genus Chymomyza; species Chymomyza caudatula. The sequence continues at coordinate 1,160,043 of JAWNKW010000150.1, forward strand.
AAACTGAGGAATTGAGGTAAATAATATAAAAACACGCTAACTTCGGTTGTTTTGTTGCGTTACCAAAACCAAAAAAAATTAATTTATGTCAGCTCAGTTTTTCCTTATTTTTTATAATTTCTAGCAAACTTGATCGAAATCGGTCCACTTTATCATATAGCTGCCATACAAAATATCGGAAAATGTGAATCAAGCTTTTACAAAATGTAATCAGAGTCGTAGTATCACCTTGTAGTTCCTTACATCATGCTCCAATCCTTTTTGCTTTTCTGCGTAGACCTCTCTCTGATCATGAGTTCCTTTTAGCGCAAGAGAGCCACATCCTGAAGTCCAGCTTAGGATAGCCTAACCGTCCAATCGACCCTGCGGCATATGTTTCCAACTCCATATAGTCTGCACTATTCAAGAGAGATAGCGTCCTTATGTAGTTGTAGCATGCTGTTAACTGAGAAAGGTCATAATTAGTGTAAATTGATTGGCTATCAAGTTTATTTGATTAATTTATTTAAGAGCGAAGAGTTACTCTGATGGCTTCTTCTTCTTTACTGGCCATAACAACCCATTATCGGGCTACGGCCTGATGTAAATACATTCTTTCATTAGAATTGTGGTTTTACGTGGTGGTATGTTTTGGTATAAGAGAGTGTGACCTATCAGTCGACACTTGCAGAAGTAAAGCCGAAATATAGTAGGAAAAGTTGCGTTGGCTAAGCCTAGTACCACTGATCCACTGCTCATCTGCGCCATACTAAGGATGGAATTCCGTTTAGAACGACCTCGAAAAAGACAGAACTAACTTGTGAACCCAAAAGATTCGTTCCGAGAAGTCCCGCATATGTATTTGCTTTCCAATTCCATTAACGATAAAAACAGATAACAGATTCAATTGAATGCCAATAAAACCGCTAAACCCATTAAATTTCCATAAAGGCAAGTATAAATACGTATATATTGGTAACCGGGCTATTTATTCCCTTTCCTAAAAGCCATTACATATAGACCACCATACTTCTATAAAAAAGATAGTAAACGGTAAGCGGTAAATAGGCCTTAGTCAAGAATAAATCCACTTAAGAACTTCTAAAATCCGTATTATCGAACTCGATATCGGTAAAAACTGTCGCATATCTCTGCATGAGATGGCTCAACAGTTTGTACTTAGCCTGATATGGGTTCCGGCACACCGCAACATAAAAGCCAGACAAAGCACCTTTCTGAAAGAACAAACTAGAAATATGTGCCTAAATTCTTTAAACAAAAAGCCAATCTTAAATGGCATAATGTCGCCTTGTTCGAATAACTTGAGCAGAAATAACTAATAAAAGAACTGCTGAGATTTGCACTTTTAATAAGAAAATATGTTCGAGCTACTCTGCAAAAGCGGCAGATATGAGAAATATAAAGAAACGGCCGAACACTTATTTTGCCCTTGACCGACCCTTAGATAGCTTATCCGATCTGTTGGTATTGGCCCAAAGTAGCTAGTGGACTTTATATCATCAGCTTACGATTGGTAATCGCATTAAGCGTAGATCCGAAGGTCCCATTGTGAATGGGCCGACCATAGGACTAAGTGTGCCAAAAGTGAAATCTGGCAGCCGTGTCAACCGAACCAAATATTGATTAGAATGAACTTCACTTAGGCCTAAAGCTAGGCTATCGCTTTGAAATCACGAACTTAATATATCTTGATCAAGTGGAATTTTGGTCCAAGTTGTGTCAGAATCATCAAAGGTCTTTGGGTTCGGTTGTGTAATGCAACAAATGCGTCAATGATAAGCTCCAAGCCAAACTTAGAAGCCCAGCTCTAGACTTTTTTCCCCTTAAAGCAGCCATTTTGAAAGTGAGAGCACTTAAAAGCGTGATTGTGTTAGTGAGTTACACTTTGACTACCACTTCAGCCCATCATGGAATAAACAAAGGTGTGCTCACTCTCAGTACTCTCTTTAGTTACCAAAATTTGTTTGACAATGCGCGCACTGACGTTCGCTCACTAAAACTATCAGACGTAGACTAAATTGGCAACAATTTAAAGAGAGACATACTGAGAGTGAGCACACCTATGTTTATTCCATCATGCTGCAGCCGTATCTGTGTGAGCGCTCAACGAAAGTTCGGATCGAAGCTAACTCACGCTCTAAGTTGTGAACTCTTTCTCTCTGTCTCTAATACTGAAGTGGCTTGGCAAAACGCAAAAGTGTTAAGGAGTACTCTCTCTCCCTCAAGCACCTGACCCATAATGCTCTCCAGATCAATTCGCAGTCAATGGCAAAAGCTCTGCTTGATTAGCTATATATATAGATACTTGCTCACCAGTGAACGCTCATTATCAATTAAGTGTTTAAAAAGTGCGGAGGAGTAGTAATAATTAGCCGGTATATATATATATATCCTTTATATATCCTAAATATATCCTATCCAAGTGAAAAAAAGCAAATGTCAATAAGTGTTTTTATAGTAACGAGCAGATATGGATAGAATATTGGAAAAATCAGTTTTATTGCCCTTTCAGGGTGAATACAGGAAAAATAAAGTGTAAAAGATTGTTGTTTTTTAATGGCTATTCCAAGTTATATGTGATTATTATAAATCCACATCTGCTCGCCACTGTATGCAAATTATATCTACAAACTTAAAGTTTTACTGAATTTTAGATTTGTGCAGCAAATTATTGGTAAACTAAATACAACTTACTAAAATCCGACAACAACAAATAAAAGATATAAATCGTCAATCGAAAGCAGCTTAAGTAAAGCAACCAATTTATAAAGGTAACTATAATTAAGTATACATTTGCTTATTTCAATATTAATACGTAAAACACCCAAAAAGGCTATATGGCTATAAAAGCCTGTCAAATTTCCGAAAATCCCTGTAGCGTTCGGAAACTTGAGGCATAACTCCACTTTGAGCAAATCGCTTTTTTTTTCAAGTTAAACCCATGAAAGGCTCCAAGACAAAATAGTACTTAAAATTTCGCCAAAATCTTTGGCAAATATCAACCAGTAACTGCCTTTTGGGAAAATTCTCTTTTTTCTAGTTTGAACCGGGTTCCTATACCTGAAAGGAAACCATTAGCCGCCGCAAGCAAAAATACTGCTTAAAACATTGGCTTATATCAAATTGGAATCTTGAGTTTGTCAATTGCGATTGAATTTCAACAGCAGTTCCGAGTTTACGATTAACTTTGTTTACAATTTTCACATGAAGTTGTGTTTCTACCATATGCTTAGAAAAATTCCATGAAATTTAAGGAACTACATTGGCATCTTATAACTAAGTAACTTTTTATATTTCTTAGAACTACATCGCAAAACTCGTTAATTTGACATACGCAAAAGATCGAATTTCGGATCAAAAGTCTCTAGACATTATTTGTTTTCAAACACAATAAACTCTTTAATTTCTTCAAACCAAAACTTTTTACTTTTCCGCAAAAATGTATTGCAATTGGCCAAAAAAGTAAAATCTCTACTTTCATGATTTTCGACGATTTAAGCACATCTGACAACTTTTCAGGCGTTTTGGCTATGTCTTTGTGTTCGTGCTAAATGTTGTTCTATCGTATTGGGCATGTCTTTTGAGTTTCCTATTGAAGTTGAAAACTGAGGAATTGAAGTAAATAATAATAACTTCGGTTGTTTTGGTAGCGCAACTTAATTTATGTCAGCTCAGTTTTTCCTTATTTTTTATAATTTCTAGCAAACTTGATCGAAATCGGTCCACTATATCATATAGCTGCCATACAAAATATCGGAAAATGTGAATCAAGCTTATACAAAATGTAATCAGTGTCGTAGTATGACCTTGTAGTTCTTTACATCATGCTCCAATCCAGTTTGCTTTTCCGCGTAGACTGATCATGAGTTCCCTTTTAGCGCAAGAGAGCCACATCCAGAAGTCCAGCTTGGGATAGCCTTAACGTCCAATCGACCCTGTGAGGCGCTGTAGACACTGCGTCAAATATTTTCAACTCCATATAGTCTGCACTATTCAAGAGAGATAGCGTCCTTATGTAGTTGTAGCATGCTGTTAACTGAGAAAGGTCATAATTAGTGTAAATTGATTAGCTATCAAGTTTATTTGATTCATTTATTTAAGAGCGAAGAGTTAAACTGATGGCTTCTTCTTCTTAACTGGCCATAACAACCCGTTATCGGGTTACGGCCTGATGTAAATACATTCTTTCATTTGAATTGTGGTTTTACGTGGTGGGTCCCATGTCCTACGCACAAACCTTTTAAGGCCTACTGGTCTCGAAAGAACCCAGTGTCATTGTTAGTCGCCTCATACGACCAGCTTTGACCTGCTGAGGTGGTATTCTCTAACCCGCTCACCGCACGGGGGAATGGCTGATGGCTTAGTCGTTTACGAAAAGCAATGAAAGTTGTCGTGCAGAGCATATGTTTTGGTATAAGAGAGTGTGACCTATCAGTCGACACTTGCAGAAGTAAAGCCGAAATATAGTAGGAAAAGTTGCGTTGGCTAAGCCTAGTACCACTGATCCACTGCTCATCTGCGCCATACTAAGGATGGAATTCCGTTTAGAACGACTCGAAAAAGACAGAACTAACTTGTGAACCCAAAAGATTCGTTCCGAGAAGTCCCGCGCATGTATTTGCTTTCCAATGCCATTAACGATAAGAACAGATAGCATTTTCAATTGAATGCCAATATAACCGCTAAACCCATTAAATTTCCATAAAGGCAAGTATATAAATAAGTACGTCTATATTGGTAACTGGGCTATTTAATCCATTTCCTAAAAGCAGAGTAGCATTTGACACTTCTATAAAAAAGATAGTAAACGGTTAGCCGTAAATAGGCCTTAGTCAAGAATAAATCCATTTGAGAACTTCTACAATGGAAACATAACAATAATATTCGATGCTGTGAATAAATTCGAAACTGATTCTTTAAACTCTGGGAAAATTGCAGCGTTTGTCTTGCTAAAGTCTCAGCTATAAACGAGACACTATCTTGCCTCAAACACTTTGATAACATTCGAAGAAATGTCGACACTTCAAATGAAAGTCAAGCGGCTATCAAATACCTAAAATCCGTATTATCGAACTCGGTATCGGTAAAAACTGTCGCATATCTCTGCATGAGATGGCTCAACAGTTTGTACTTAGCCTGATATGGGTTCCGGCACACCGCAACATAAAAGCCAGACAAAGCACCTTTCTGAAAGAACAAACTAGAAATATGTGCCTAAATTCTTTAAACAAAAAGCCAATCTTAAATTGCATAATGTCGCCTTGTTCGAATAACTTGAGCAGAAATAACTAATAAAAGAACTTCTGAGATTTGCACTTTTAATAAGAAAATATGTTCGAGCTACTCTGCAAAAGCGGCATATATGAGATATATAAAGAAACGGCCGAACACTTATTTTGCCTTTGACCGACCCTCAAACACCTGTATAGATATTTCTTAGATAGCTTATCCGATCTGTTGGTATTGGCCCAAAGTAGCTTGTGAACTTTATATCATCAGCTTACGATTGGTAATCGCATTAAGCGTAGATCCGAAGGTCCCATTGTGAATAGGCCGACCATAGGCCTAAGTGTGCCTAAAGTGAAATCTGGCAGCCGTGTCAACCTAACCAAATATTGATTAGAATGAACTTCAGGCCTAAAGCTAGGCTATCGCTTTGAAATCACAAACTTAATATATCTTGATCAAGTGGAATTTTGGTCCAAGTTGTGTCAGAATCATCAAAGGTCTTTGGATTCGGTTGTGTCATGCAACAAATGCGTTTCACCATAAAGAGCGTACACTTATTTCAATGATAAGCTCCAAGCCAAACTTAGAAGCCCAGCTCTAGACTTTTTTCCCCTTAAAGCAGCCATTTTGAAAGTGAGAGCACTTAAAAGCGTGATTGTGTTATTGAGTTACACTTTGACTACCACTTCAGCCCATCATGGAATAAACAAAGGTGTGCACACTCTCAGTACTCTCTTTAGTTACCAAAATTTGTTTGACAATGCGCGCACTGACGTTCGCTCACTAAAACTATCAGACGTAGACTAAATTGGCAACAATTTAAAGAGAGACATACTGAGAGTGAGCACACCTATGTTTATTCCATCATGCTGCAGCCGTATCTGTGTGAGCGCTCAACGAAAGTTCGGATCGAAGCTAACTCACGCTCTAAGTTGTGAACTCTTTCTCTCTGTCTCTAATACTGAAGTGGCTTGGCAAAACGCAAAAGTGTTAAGGAGTACTCTCTCTCCCTCAAGCACCTGACCCATAATGCTCTCCAGATCAATTCGCAGTCAATGGCAAAAGCTCTGCTTGATTAGCTATATATATAGATACTTGCTCACCAGTGAACGCTCATTATCAATTAAGTGTTTAAAAAGTGCGGAGGAGTAGTAATAATTAGCCGGTATATATATATATATCCTTTATATATCCTAAATATATCCTATCCAAGTGAAAAAAAGCAAATGTCAATAAGTGTTTTTATAGTAACGAGCAGATATGGATAGAATATTGGAAAAATCAGTTTTATTGCCCTTTCAGGGTGAATACAGGAAAAACAAAGTGTAAAAGATTGTTGTTTATTAATGGCTATTCAAAGGTATATGTGATTATTATAAATCCACATCTGCTCGCCACTGTATGCAAATTATATCTACAAACTTAAAGTTTTACTGAATTTTAGATTTGTGCAGCAAATTATTGGTAAACTAAATACAACTTACTAAAATCCGACAACAACAAATAAAAGATATAAATCGTCAATCGAAAGCAGCTTAAGTAAAGCAACCAATTTATAAAGGTAACTATAATTAAGTATACATTTGCTTATTTCAATATTAATACGTAAAACACCCAAAAAGGCTATATGGCTATAAAAGCCTGTCAAATTTCCGAAAATCCCTGTAGCGTTCGGAAACTTGAGGCATAACTCCACTTTGAGCAAATCGCTTTTTTTTTCAAGTTAAACCCATGAAAGGCTCCAAGACAAAATAGTACTTAAAATTTCGCCAAAATCTTTGGCAAATATCAACCAGTAACTGCCTTTTGGGAAAATTCTCTTTTTTCTAGTTTGAACCGGGTTCCTATACCTGAAAGGAAACCATTAGCCGCCGCAAGCAAAAATACTGCTTAAAACATTGGCTTATATCAAATTGGAATCTTGAGTTTGTCAATTGCGATTGAATTTCAACAGCAGTTCCGAGTTTACGATTAACTTTGTTTACAATTTTCACATGAAGTTGTGTTTCTACCATATGCTTAGAAAAATTCCATGAAATTTAAGGAACTACATTGGCATCTTATAACTAAGTAACTTTTTATATTTCTTAGAACTACATCGCAAAACTCGTTAATTTGACATACGCAAAAGATCGAATTTCGGATCAAAAGTCTCTAGACATTATTTGTTTTCAAACACAATAAACTCTTTAATTTCTTCAAACCAAAACTTTTTACTTTTCCGCAAAAATGTATTGCAATTGGCCAAAAAAGTAAAATCTCTACTTTCATGATTTTCGACGATTTAAGCACATCTGACAACTTTTCAGGCGTTTTGGCTATGTCTTTGTGTTCGTGCTAAATGTTGTTCTATCGTATTGGGCATGTCTTTTGAGTTTCCTATTGAAGTTGAAAACTGAGGAATTGAAGTAAATAATAATAACTTCGGTTGTTTTGGTAGCGCAACTTAATTTATGTCAGCTCAGTTTTTCCTTATTTTTTATAATTTCTAGCAAACTTGATCGAAATCGGTCCACTATATCATATAGCTGCCATACAAAATATCGGAAAATGTGAATCAAGCTTATACAAAATGTAATCAGTGTCGTAGTATGACCTTGTAGTTCTTTACATCATGCTCCAATCCAGTTTGCTTTTCCGCGTAGACTGATCATGAGTTCCCTTTTAGCGCAAGAGAGCCACATCCAGAAGTCCAGCTTGGGATAGCCTTAACGTCCAATCGACCCTGTGAGGCGCTGTAGACACTGCGTCAAATATTTTCAACTCCATATAGTCTGCACTATTCAAGAGAGATAGCGTCCTTATGTAGTTGTAGCATGCTGTTAACTGAGAAAGGTCATAATTAGTGTAAATTGATTAGCTATCAAGTTTATTTGATTCATTTATTTAAGAGCGAAGAGTTAAACTGATGGCTTCTTCTTCTTAACTGGCCATAACAACCCGTTATCGGGTTACGGCCTGATGTAAATACATTCTTTCATTTGAATTGTGGTTTTACGTGGTGGGTCCCATGTCCTACGCACAAACCTTTTAAGGCCTACTGGTCTCGAAAGAACCCAGTGTCATTGTTAGTCGCCTCATACGACCAGCTTTGACCTGCTGAGGTGGTATTCTCTAACCCGCTCACCGCACGGGGGAATGGCTGATGGCTTAGTCGTTTACGAAAAGCAATGAAAGTTGTCGTGCAGAGCATATGTTTTGGTATAAGAGAGTGTGACCTATCAGTCGACACTTGCAGAAGTAAAGCCGAAATATAGTAGGAAAAGTTGCGTTGGCTAAGCCTAGTACCACTGATCCACTGCTCATCTGCGCCATACTAAGGATGGAATTCCGTTTAGAACGACTCGAAAAAGACAGAACTAACTTGTGAACCCAAAAGATTCGTTCCGAGAAGTCCCGCGCATGTATTTGCTTTCCAATGCCATTAACGATAAGAACAGATAGCATTTTCAATTGAATGCCAATATAACCGCTAAACCCATTAAATTTCCATAAAGGCAAGTATATAAATAAGTACGTCTATATTGGTAACTGGGCTATTTAATCCATTTCCTAAAAGCAGAGTAGCATTTGACACTTCTATAAAAAAGATAGTAAACGGTTAGCCGTAAATAGGCCTTAGTCAAGAATAAATCCATTTGAGAACTTCTACAATGGAAACATAACAATAATATTCGATGCTGAGAATAAATTCGAAACTGATTCTTTAAACTCTGGGAAAATTGCAGCGTTTGTCTTGCTAAAGTCTCAGCTATAAACGAGACACTATCTTGCCTCAAACACTTTGATAACATTCGAAGAAATGTCGACACTTCAAATGAAAGTCAAGCGGCTATCAAATACCTAAAATCCGTATTATCGAACTCGGTATCGGTAAAAACTGTCGCATATCTCTGCATGAGATGGCTCAACAGTTTGTACTTAGCCTGATATGGGTTCCGGCACACCGCAACATAAAAGCCAGACAAAGCACCTTTCTGAAAGAACAAACTAGAAATATGTGCCTAAATTCTTTAAACAAAAAGCCAATCTTAAATTGCATAATGTCGCCTTGTTCGAATAACTTGAGCAGAAATAACTAATAAAAGAACTTCTGAGATTTGCACTTTTAATAAGAAAATATGTTCGAGCTACTCTGCAAAAGCGGCATATATGAGATATATAAAGAAACGGCCGAACACTTATTTTGCCTTTGACCGACCCTCAAACACCTGTATAGATATTTCTTAGATAGCTTATCCGATCTGTTGGTATTGGCCCAAAGTAGCTTGTGAACTTTATATCATCAGCTTACGATTGGTAATCGCATTAAGCGTAGATCCGAAGGTCCCATTGTGAATAGGCCGACCATAGGCCTAAGTGTGCCTAAAGTGAAATCTGGCAGCCGTGTCAACCTAACCAAATATTGATTAGAATGAACTTCAGGCCTAAAGCTAGGCTATCGCTTTGAAATCACAAACTTAATATATCTTGATCAAGTGGAATTTTGGTCCAAGTTGTGTCAGAATCATCAAAGGTCTTTGGATTCGGTTGTGTCATGCAACAAATGCGTTTCACCATAAAGAGCGTACACTTATTTCAATGATAAGCTCCAAGCCAAACTTAGAAGCCCAGCTCTAGACTTTTTTCCCCTTAAAGCAGCCATTTTGAAAGTGAGAGCACTTAAAAGCGTGATTGTGTTATTGAGTTACACTTTGACTACCACTTCAGCCCATCATGGAATAAACAAAGGTGTGCACACTCTCAGTACTCTCTTTAGTTACCAAAATTTGTTTGACAATGCGCGCACTGACGTTCGCTCACTAAAACTATCAGACGTAGACTAAATTGGCAACAATTTAAAGAGAGACATACTGAGAGTGAGCACACCTATGTTTATTCCATCATGCTGCAGCCGTATCTGTGTGAGCGCTCAACGAAAGTTCGGATCGAAGCTAACTCACGCTCTAAGTTGTGAACTCTTTCTCTCTGTCTCTAATACTGAAGTGGCTTGGCAAAACGCAAAAGTGTTAAGGAGTACTCTCTCTCCCTCAAGCACCTGACCCATAATGCTCTCCAGATCAATTCGCAGTCAATGGCAAAAGCTCTGCTTGATTAGCTATATATATAGATACTTGCTCACCAGTGAACGCTCATTATCAATTAAGTGTTTAAAAAGTGCGGAGGAGTAGTAATAATTAGCCGGTATATATATATATATCCTTTATATATCCTAAATATATCCTATCCAAGTGAAAAAAAGCAAATGTCAATAAGTGTTTTTATAGTAACGAGCAGATATGGATAGAATATTGGAAAAATCAGTTTTATTGCCCTTTCAGGGTGAATACAGGAAAAACAAAGTGTAAAAGATTGTTGTTTATTAATGGCTATTCAAAGGTATATGTGATTATTATAAATCCACATCTGCTCGCCACTGTATGCAAATTATATCTACAAACTTAAAGTTTTACTGAATTTTAGATTTGTGCAGCAAATTATTGGTAAACTAAATACAACTTACTAAAATCCGAAATTTTTTTCAAGTTAAACCCATGAAAGGCTGCAAGACAAAATAGTACTTAAAATTTCGCCAAAATCTTTGGCAAATATCAACCAGTAACTGCCTTTTGGGAAAATTCTCTTTTTTCTAGTTTGAACCGGGTTCCTACACCTGTGAGGAAACCATTAGCCGCCGCAAGGAAAAATACTGCTTAAAACATTGGCTTATATCAAATTGGAATGTTGAGTTTGTCAATTGCGATTGAATATCAACAGCAGTTCTGAGTTTACGATTAACTTTGTTTACAATTTTCACATGAAGTTGTGTCTCTACCATATGCTTAGAAAAATTCCATGAAATTTAAGGAACTACATTGGCATCTTATAACTAAGTAACTTTTTATATTTCTTAGAACTACATCGCAACACTCGTTGATTTCACATGCGCAAAAGATCGAATTTCGGATCAAAAGTCTCTAGAAATTATTTGTTTTCTTTAGTTTGTTCGATCATTTTCTTTGTTTATTGTTACAAAGCGAGTGTCAAAATGCTGTACAACTTCCAACATTGAGCACTCTTCCTTTTTAGCGAGACACTTTCCAATCGAATGCAATATGTGTTTTCCGTCGCTGCATCTGTGTTTTTCTTTTCATTGGAAAAACCATATTAGAACCAACGGCATACAAATGCCTTTTGACAATTGTGAATGAGAAAAAGTGACAAAAAGTGACTGCATCGCAAGGAACAAATACAACTTGTTGATTCCGGTCGAGGATTCTATGCAGAACGTCTACATAGATACCGTCCATTATTGTTGCATTGTCATAGGATTCAGCTATATGTGATAACTGCAGTGATACCTTCGACTGTTTTGACTTTCAAAGGACAAAAGTCAATAAGAGCTTGTCTATGAACTGAACTTGGTCTAACTTTAACAAATCGTTTGATTTATGACATATGATATTAAACGAATATCAAACTGTAATGCTTTGTACCCCAACAATTGGAAGTGCGAAAAGTTCATAAAAAATCAAATTTGATTTAATATCTGAGCAGAGTCAATAAACTTCCATTTGGATCATTAACCGACTCGCCATTCCTAAAGCCATATTCGGTTCAATCTTTATTTTTGGTATTCAACAGCTTCCCGCTGGAAATCCTCCTTCAGGCCTTATAATCGATTCAGAATATGTTCTCGGTGCGAGTTAGTGCACAGCATAAGAGAAATGTTGACTTTACTTTAGTAATGAACCAAAGTGTTTCATTTTTATACCCTGTACACAAAGTGTAAAAGTGTATTATAGATTTGATATGTTTCATGGGCAAAAATGGTCAGAAGCAATAGTCGAGTCTATATAGACATGTCCGTCTGTCCGTCCTTCCGTATGAAAGTCGCGAAATCAGACACTATAAATGGTAAAGGAACAAAAATGTACCAAAAGATGCGCATTTACACCGAAAAAATGAAGTTTGTCGAATCACGTCAACATCTTGTCCCCTTCCCCTGTGACATATTTTTGCGGTTTACAGCCGCTCCTCATTTCGAAACTCGACAGAGGTGTGCGTCGTGTTTATGTGCATCATCATATCGAAATCGGATAAATCCATCAAAAGTTATAGTAAAAAATATGCTAATTTCGCTACCCCTCGCCAATAAACTGCTCCAAAATTGCACTGTAGATATGGATACATGTAAGTTAGCGTTACAAAATTTGATGTAGCGACTCGTTTGACCCTAATCGTTAAAAACGTATTCACCTTTATTCAATATAACCCCCCCTTCCCCCGCAACCGATTTAACTTAATTACTGCCCCCCCCCCCCATTGACATTTATAAATGTATTTTTGATCTATGTTACAAAATTCAACGACATTGACCCAAGAATACTGGAGTTATGGGCATTAAAGTAATTTTTGCCCCCACTTCCCAATAGGAAAACTTGTCAGTTGGAACTTCCCAATAGGAAAATGTTTACAGTCATATTGAACTTGTAAAAAGAGACATAAAAGAAAATACTTTTGTTTCCATTTCACCGGGGGGAAAAAAGGGTACAGGGTATTCCACTGTAGGGCACCGTCCCGACTGTCTGCATCAAATTTCAATCTTGAATTTAATTTTGGTTCATTATTTGTTGACCAATTTATTACAAATATAGAGATCTTTAGTTCATATTCTCTTTGCTGCTAAGGAAAATACTTGCGACTTGAAGTGAAAATCGTTATGAAACATACATACATATGGACATATATGTGTGTAGTTCTAATGTGAAACGCAAATGACGTTACGCGAGAGGTCAAAGAGCGCTATCGGGCAGGCATATCAGCTAATGACTGCAACTTGTGACGCTGCCGGTGCAGAAAATCAATTAAATACAAAATGTAAAATGTTTACATGTATGTAATGACCGACTGAGCCTGGGGAACAACCCTTAGAACAAAAAAAAAAAAAAAACTCATAGTTTTGTGCAGGATCTGTATGAAACCTGCATAATGATAAGCTGTCAAAAATTCAGCGCTAGATTTTTATCGCCAATTGCAGTGGCAACAACAAATACACAACCCTGAACCTAAAGCAACCCACACGACTGACCCACGCGTCTAACACATTAACAGCCCGGGGTTTGAGGGCTGCTGTTTTCATGTCGATCACAACTTTATGGCTTTTCCGTTTGACTTTTTTGTGTTTTTTTGAAACCATAAAGTAATTTGTTCGCCACATATGTTGCCAGCTTGTCGTGGGGTTAATTTAGGGTTAGTGTAGAACACTACAACCACAATACCATTTAACTACACCACGTTGACAGTTTTCAATTAGGTTTTGCATATAATATAAGCAGGTAAATGCGTTTCGGAACAAGAGTCTCCTTTTTTCTTTTTTTTTTTTGGAAAATCGTAACTGTACTCTTGACTGCTTAGAAATGCATATGTACATACATCTTCATCTATTGTTAATTTAGTATTCATGCGGAAGTTTGCCTGAAGTCTTTATTAGAGGTCTGATTTATGCGGACAACTCAATTCCCAGACAACTGTTTACATCAAAATTTATGTCACAAAATCAATTGTCCACAACAAAAAGCAATAAAAATAAAAGCAAGACGAAACCGAACCAGGGCAACCCCATAAAATATATGCCTTAAGGGTCAGTCGCAAGCAGGACACACGAAATCTTTAGCTATTGTTCCGTCCGCTAATCCGCCGTACAGACAAAGGCGCGAAAGCATTGCATATAATTTTCCAACTGACCGAACCGAACCGTCCTGAACCATCGACTGACAACGAACTCTCCTTATAGTTTATGCTTAGGGCGTGACATAATGAAGAGGTCAGTTCGCACGCTCGCGATAAAGTTGTTTGTTTTGGTTTCTGATTGTGCCGTTAAAGGATTACCTTGCAACATGGGCGCGAACTTGCGGTCGGTTTCACTGACTTTGGAAACAGGACAGCTGCACAGGATGCTATCCCAGATCATTCGTTACAGCTATATGGTATTGCATTTTTTTTTTTTCTTCCTTTTCAGTTTTTTGTGGAGCACAAAGTGTATGCCTTTTTTGGCTTTGTCTAGTTTTATTGCTGGCAGGATGCGGTTGCTAGCGAATTTTGTGCGCAATCACATCCTGTCACATATCCTGTCATTGCGGCATACATGATTAATGAGAGATGATGCGCATATAAAGAATAGCTGCAGATACAGCCCACAAGTTTCCCAGGCCCTATGATAAAAACGAATCTATTTTTTTTTAGTATTTGGAGCATACTTTTGAAAACTCTAACGGATTTGGTGCACAACTTTCACTTTATATTCGTCGAAGCAGTTTGTCGTCTGTTTTGTAAAACAAACCAAATATAATACATTTTCGTTAATTTGATCTTAAATTTAAATGTATCCAAACCGATTTTCATGCCAATATATAGTCAAACCTGCAAAGTTGACCAGCCTTAGTTGGACGACACTTTTCAACGAAACCAAAATATATTAGCACAAAAACTCAAATTTTTACCTGCATATCTTGTAAGTTGGCCACATTTTGAGCGATTTTTGAATTTTGTCAATGCAATTGAACCCGGAAAAGTTGGCCAACTTAAAACTACAGCAATGCTGTGTATGAAAAATAATAATTATAAAAATAATCCAAATCTATGGCAAAATTGGTTACAGTAAACTCGTAACTTATAGAAACTAGATTGAAATCCTTCCAGATGGAACAATTCATTTGTTGAAAATCAAAAGCTTATGTATAAATAAGCAAATTTAAAAGATTCTCTTAAGTTGCATTATAATTTAAGTGCAATTTTGTATCTAAAATAATGTTCAGTACTCTCAAAACAAACTTCGACTGCTTTGCAATTTATGAACTTGAAAGTACATAAACATACACATTAAATAAATTTTTATGTTAAAAACAATCATAATCATAATAAAGCTAAAAAAAATTAAAGAAATAACATAAAATCACTATAAAACTTACACCCTCATAAATTGACCAAAAATTCCTGAACAGTGAGTGGCCAACTTAAGCAGGTTTGACTGTATATAAAAGTTTGGTATGTGAACTTTGTTTTGGGTCTACAAAGACTTCTTTACTAAAAAATATATCATCTATAGACTTTATTTGACAGACTAAAGAAGACTCTACTTTCCAAACTATATTGCTACTATGTGTGTACTGAGCTCAAAATGTAGTCTATAGCTCAAATTAGATAGTTCTTTTTTATATTTTTGGTCTTTGGCGTATCGCAAAAACATATTCGATGGTATAAAACTCGCTATAGTGCTCAAAAACTTTAGCAAATATCAAATTCATTGAAGTACCAGCAAGTAACTGCCTTTTAAGAAAATCCCCCTTTTTTCTAGTTTAAGCCGGGCTTAAACACCTGGAAACCGCATGGAAAAATACTTCTTTTATTGTCGCCAAAAACATTGGTTTACATCGAATTCGTATATTGTCTTTGGCACTTTCGATTGAATATCAATAGAACGTTTGGCTTTGTTTACTGTTTAGACTTGATTTTCTATCTATGTATACCTAAGGTTTAGCTTAAATTCATGAAATTTGAGAAATTGCAAAGACATCTAATTACTAAGTAACTTGCCGTGAATTGGCATATGAAAGGTTGGTGTAATTGTATACATATGTTTGTATTAATTTTTCTCATCCGAAACTTCCTATGAATTCTAGTACGCAGATGTCTGTAAATAAGAGTATGAGTGTGCGCCATAAAAGAAGCAGCGACCAATGGAAACGTCGAGCAGTTATAGCAAACGGTAAACGGAGAAAGATCATAATTAGTGTAAATTGATTGGCTATCAGGATGGTTTGATAGCATTTAAGAGCGACTTTAGAAAGAGTTTAATTAGTTGCTTAGTTAAAGCTTAATTGATTGCGTCAAAGCTGTTTTTTCTAGATTTAGAAAGAGCAACCAAAGTTGCAAAAGTTAAGAGCAGCATGGAAAGTATGAAAGAGTGCGACCCAGCAGCCAAATCTGGTAGTTAAATTTATGGCTCTCTTACTAAGCAAAGCAATCCAAATTATTAAGAGCAGTAAACAAATTTACCTTAGGGGCTGATCATAAATGACGTCACCACTGAGGGGGGGCTCATCAAATTGTGACTTTTTGTGACGATGTGGTAGGAGGGTGTTCCAGAAACGAGACGTCACAATCAAAATGCTAATATAATGTTAAAAAATCTGCATATTTCCATGTAATGTTTTCTTTTCATTTCGAATTCAAACATATCGTTCAAAGATTGACTTGAAAATATCCTCCTTTCGTTTTTCTAATAGCAGCGTTTTCTCGGTGCATCCTATCTGCAAGGATTCAGTTGATTTTCTATACCAACTTTTTGGTAATGCTCAAATGTGACTATTTGTGACAAGTTGGGATGGGGGGGGTTCAAAATCCTCAAAATTTTGCTGACGTCATTTATGAACAATCATAATGGACCAATTGCGACTTGTCCCACACTCTGCCATAACTGAAAATCGCTCCCCAGACCGTGATGCCTGCCACCCTGCCAAGCGGGCGCTCCAAGTGCTGGCTTTGTTTTCAAAGGTCATGGAAATAAGCGGGCTGCGCCATATTAAGCTTTGAGAGCATTGGGAGCCTTTATTTATAGAAAACCGTATGATAACCCTAGCTATAATGACAAATTTTCATATTTCATACTAATGCCGTATCAGTTTAGAAACTAACTACTGATCACAAATTTCTCAGACTCATAACAAAAACCCAAATTGCTTGGAGCAAGATGCTGGCTTCAAACTGTCCGATATACAAAAAAAAAAAAACTTGCCTCAAACCCAATTGAGCACAATTAAAAATTCAGTCCCTAAACAAAAGGGTCACATATCAAAATATAAATGCTCAGTGTAAGCTGGTGAAGAAAAAAAAACATTCTAAATTCAAAAATTATGCATGTGCTCGTCCAAGTGTGTGTGTAAATAAGTTACATGTAATAAAAATCCGTTATGGGACACTGCATGACCGCGGCGGGCAACGAGTACACCGGGCTCTGGCCCCTGGGCCCTGGGCCCTGTTCCATGGACATGTTATTTCACTCTCGGTTTGACGGACAACCTCAAAGGCACGTTGTTGTGCTTTACGTTTTCTGTTTTCTTAATTAATTTTCGTATTTTCCTAGCAATGGAAAGGGGCAGCGACAGAGGCAAGAAGAGCGCTTGATTAGCTTGGGCTTTGGCAGCGGGTTCGGGGTCAATCATAGGATGCTGCTGCTACCGCTTGTCTGTAGCTAAAAGGGTTGTCTCTAATCCAATTACCAATTGACCGCATCGGCTTAACGCTTAGAGATCAGCGCTTGTTTTTGTTGTGTTTATACTAGATTAAGTTAATGAGCCAGGCGTGGGTCTAAAGCAAGGGTCGGCAGCGCCAGCAGAGACGCCGGCAGAATTTCATTCATTGCAATGGTATTTTTGTGTCAGCAGAGGAAAGTTGTCAATGTGTTGACTGCATGTACATACTTACTTAACTGGTCATAACAACCCGTAACCGGGTTACGGCCTGATTTAAAGCTCTCCTCCAGGCGTCTCTACTTTTCGCGAGCCTTTTCCAATTGGTAATACCAAAGGTAGCTAGCGTACTCTCTGCCCTTTCGTCGCTTCCCTTCGACAATCGTATTGAAGACTCTTTTCACAGGAGCTTCTTCAAGCATACGCTCAACATGACGTAGCCAGCGGAGCCGTTGCATCTTAATTTGCTTGCTAGTTTCGTCTGGCGGGAGTGGTCTCTACTCTTCATTTGCCTACTGAGACCAAAGTAACACCTATTGGCAAGAGTGACTCTCCGCTTGATCTCCATGCTAACATCGTTCTGCATTTTAACGGTGGTGCCAAGTTAGACGAAATCCTTGAATCCTTGAACATTTTCGCAGTTGCCAGTGGCAACTTTTTGCCGACTCTTGGTCTATAGTGTCGTGCAATGTCTGTTGTAGCTGACAAACCTATAAAGCTGAAGATGTTACGCACAAAAGTAGCCCTGACGACGACGACGACTATGTCGACGACAGCTGTCCTTTGGGTGCTATTGAGTAAGATTGGTTTTTCTATTCTCGCTTTTCCTTTGTTAGTTTTCCCGCTGCAACAAGGCGCCTACTACGACTACCACGATCGTCCTCAGGCAGGATCTGGTCTTCTTTTTGCAGCATGGCATGTGCCTTGTTATGTTTGCAGCTGCCTCTCTATTGTGTAATATGCTCCTTGTAGAGCCGAGTTACCGTGAGGCAAGGCTGCAAAATGTGCCAATTATGCTGCTCATTAATGTAACAGCTCGGAAATCACTCTACACGATCAGCTGGCGCCCACACAGCGCGTATCTCAGAGATACTTGCGTACAAGTATGCGCTCTTGTAGATGCAGTCAAGTTTCTATGCATAAATTAGGCATAAATTTAAGGCTGTTGTTTCGTATTTATGCATAAACAGTTAATTATGAGCAACCCGTTACGTGAAATTCGACCTTTTTATATATGAAAATATTTTTAAGCAAATAAACCTAAACGGGACACTTGAAATTACTTTTAATTGAAAAAAAAAAAAGAAAATGTTCCAAAAAAAGAAGACAACAGCAAAGAAAAAGAAAAAAAACTACAAGAAAAACTCCCTAATTACAAACGGGATTTCGTAAGGCGCAGCAGCGCCTGGGAAAGGTTTTTGGGCCAAGCCCAGCATTATTATAACTAACAAGTTTCCAATGCAATACGCTAGGCGACACAATCGAATTTTCATTAAATATTTGTACTGGCATTTTCACCTTAAACCAATAGTCTAGAAATCCATACACCATAGACCCAAACTACCCTAAACATGAAAATTTATTTAAACAACTGTGCAAATACAAATTATGGTGGGGGTAAGTTTTTTCCATTTTTTTTGTAAATTTCTCCCTCAAAATCGCTAAGCCAGCAATCATAATACAAACAATACACAAAAATTGAACTCAATGGGGCGCTATTGTTGTCCAATTGAAGCACCTGAAAAGCGCACTAGAAGAGCAAACACCCCCAGCTACTGTAGCGTATGCGGCAGCGGATTCGAAAACGGCGCCACGCTGACTCCGCCGGCTAAACTAATGCGCTGCAGTTTGCAACACTTTTCATTGTATCGTTTAGTACATGACGTGATCCTTTATAATCCCTTTCGCTTTATGGCTCGAACATTCGTGCTTTGTTACTTTAAATAGCATTTTCCAAATCAATGCACAGACATAAAGCATTTCGGTTGCTCTGTCAATTGCACAACTCTGCAAATTAATGTAAAAAGGGCAAAGCAAGTATTTTACAGTAAAAAAAAAAATTACTCCTTTATGTGCATAATTAACTAAAATCGAGCAAAGACTTGTTATTAATTACAAACTTGATTAATGATTGGCACAGCAATTTAGCTAGTTCCTAAGGTTTATTAAGCCTTTTTTAGTGATTTACGAAATCCGATCAAAAAGCAATCCATTAAATTACGAACAGCGCTCATCAGGATGAACTTGCACACTAGAGGGTTAAACCAAAGAGAAAATGCAAGCAAAATTAAGTAACTTTAGTAACTCTCGTTGCTGAAAAAAAAAAAACGTACATATAACATAAGCGAATGAATAATTAAGAAGCTGCGCTGCTGACGTCGCAGCGATGACAGTACCTTTATAAGTATGCATTGATAGGATATATTTATTTCGATATTGCTTACGCATTTAAGAAGCCTTGTAGATAGGTTCATGTTGAGCAGGCAATTTTAGAAAAATAGTAAAAATAATTTTGCCACAATGTGAATTAGAGATAGAAATGGGCCAACTTTATGCCACCACAAATCTAATCTAAATCACAGAGTTGCAATTTATAATCTTTTATCCTTTTCGCTTAAAAATCAGCTTAATGGAAAGTTGTTCCAAATCGGGCGACTCATGAGAACTTAGAAATAAAATCTTTTTATTTTTTGGGTATACGACCATAAAATTTTGGGCAACTTAATTAAGGAAACTCGATTTGATTGGCTATAACTTCTAAACTAAAAAAGATAGTTTATTGAAATTGTTTTCTTTTTATAGGTGAATCAATTCATGATTAAAAGCTGTACAAATGAATACTCTCACTTGTATAGTTTTCATTTAATAATTGTTTTTCAAAAATCTATAATTTTATTTTTTTTTTATTAAATTTAAAACATCGACATAACGATTATAAAACATTTTTATGTCATAAAATTCATAAGATGCTTAACGTAATTATATGACACAGTTATTTCTACAAATATATCTTTATCTTCTTGAGTTTATTGAGTTTTCCGATCGATTTTTTTCTAATGTTTTCGGTTCACTCAAAATTGCCAGCTCCTCCACACGATGTAACTTACAGTTGTGCGCAACAAAATAAGTGGCTCCTTCCTTAAAACTTTCTAATAGCGAACTCGAATACATCTAGACTAAATTTCAGAACAAAGGCATAAATTAAAAGATTTGCTAATGACCAGAATTGAAAGTCAAATTTTCTGAGTGTCGTACGTTTTTAACATACTTTTTGTTGCCATCTTAAAATTTTCTTTCAAATATAAAGTTGAACATTTAAATTTGCTAATAGTTCAGTGGTTTATTAGAAATCTGTTTCAACCGAATTTCAACCCAAAAACATATACATATGTATCTCTTTCAACCAAATATCAGCCTAAAAAAAATCCGTCGTGGTGCCAAAAATGAAAACCCATTATGCAAGCGTTCGAACGATGAGGTTTTTTTTAATTTATGCAAAATCGTCTCGAGGTTTTTTTTATACACTGTAAGCTATTTCGGACCGCCTCCCACTATCCCTCGAAACGAGCGAAATTGCAAGATAGCGTTTTATGCAATATTGCCTGAAAAAGTTAATAACAGAAAAATACATGGAATTTTTAAATTTCCGATGTAGGATTTAATGAAGTGATGTCCAAATTCATTCGAATTCATTTTAACCAAGAATGCAAATGCATGATCCGTCAAACTTTGATATGCAGCTCCTCTAATGTTATCCATACTTGCTTGTTGCTCGTAACAGTGCTGAAATTCCGCGTGAAATGGTATTTTGTAGCCATTTCATCGGTGAACTTCTTCTAAACACTAGACACAACATTGTTCTTTAACTGTTTTTCATCTGTTCATCTCTCTGATTATTGTCTACATCTAGTATGCTTTGAGTTATCAGCCATGGGTTACACATTTTATATAAGTCTACTATGTATATTTTTATTTTTTTTATTTACCAGAAAATTTATGTTTAACACAATTTCGCGAAATTGCCGCCGCGTAAGTAATAAATAAATTGCATCTAATTTTCCACGCACAGCAGCGACAAAACGTTGTATTTCCCGGTTTTTTGGATTTTTTACTAGGTGTAGCTTTTTTCTCAAGTGATAAAAGCGAATAAACACCACAGTTAAGAGTCTCAAGTGGCGTTTATCCGCTTTTCACAACTAACAAACTTTCCCTAATCTTCTTCTTCTTAACTGGCCATAACAAGCCGTTACCGGCTTACGGCCTGATGTAGATCACTCCTCCAGTTGCCTCTGCTGTGCGCGCACTTACTCCAATCGCTGATACCTAAGGTAGTTAGTGTGCTCTCTACCTGATCCCTCCAACGGAGACATTGCCTCCCACTTTGTCGCCTTACTTCATCCATACGCACAACATGGCCAAGACAGCGTAGCCGCTGGCTATGTCAATGTCGTCATAGAGCTCTAAGAGTTCGTCATTCCGGAAAATCCCAACTCCAGTAAAGGATTTTCACTAATCGGGTTTTTTTATTTTTTATTTTCAGATAATTGTTAAGCTCATTTTGCCTTCATTTGTCTCAGTTAAAGAGGGTAAGAAGAAGACAACATTAAAACGTTAACATAATCAAACATATCTAATACATCTTGCAGGTACAATGACGGATATACCCAAAACAATAAGCTGGCGCCGTGCGCTGTATGAAGCGGAAAAGATTTGTTTTAAATCAAAACCATTGGACAAGTCCCCGGCACGCAGGAGACATAATTCTTTACCCGAGCGTATACCATATCAATTGTGGCAAATTCCAAAATGTGAATTTGGTAGTTTGAAATTTGAATCCAATTTAGTAGATGGTGCACATGGAGATGAACCCGCTGCTGCTTATGAATCGCCTCAATCCGAATTGGAATTCTACCTCGGAAGTCGTTCGGAGATGGGAGATTATGTCTGTACGTCAAATATAGATCTTTTATCATGGTATGATACTGAGACGATTTCCGACTCTGAAAACGATGGGTCAGACAATTTCGAAGATAGTCCCAGCGAATATGGTATTGGCGGACATCATATCGTCGAAACTGGTGACATATTTCAAAACCGCTATTACGTACTAAAGAAGCTGGGCTCGGGTCACTTCTCCACAGTCTGGCTATGCCGTGACACACGAGTCCGGCGCTATTGCGCCATCAAGGTGGTAAAGTCCGCTGACCCATTTACGCTAGCAGCACTCGATGAGATACGCCTGCTGCGTTCTATGCGCAAGTATAGAAAGCATCCATTTCACGATCGCGTAATTGAACTAAAAAATCACTTTAGCGTCAATGGCGTGAATGGCACACACAAGTGCCTCGTCTTTGAGCCACTGGGCGAAAATTTGCTCGACCTTCTCAAACGCTCGGCTTATAAGGGCTTGCCAATGATCAATGTCAAGCAGATCATGAAACAGGTACTGGAAGGGCTTGTGTATTTGCATAAATGTAACATAATTCATACCGACATCAAGCCTGAGAATGTGCTACTTTTTGGCAACGACATAGACATCCGCTCAAAGGCCGCTAGTGCCTCCACAGAATACCTGGAAAACTATGCCCAAATCAAGGACTTGTCTGGTAACTACGTGCTTCCGTCATTCCTATGCAAATCCGAATCGGGTTCGCCATCCCAGCAGCGCACACGTTCCCGTATTAATCCCACCATTAACTTCTTTAAAGCACATTGTATTACGTTGCGTAAACGCGCTATCAAAGATTTGCTATGGCTGGCACGTCAGGGCCACTTGCGGCCCACTTTGGCAGCAGCTGCTGTTTCGAATCGACTGGCATTTATGCCGTACGAAAACGCTAACATACTGAGCAAAAATGATTTAAATATTCTCCGCCGGATAGAATGGATCCAGAAGGGGAGCAAGCTACCAACCGAAGCCACAGCAGCCATGGCCCAAAGTCTTTTGAATAAGAGCAAGACTGGAGCACCGCCAGCTGAATTTGAGTTACATAGCCAGGAATACAAAGACTGTGCCGGCAAACCCATAGAGCTGGACAAATGTGCCAAGGCAGGGCTACATATAATATACAAACATTTGTTGGATAGCTCCG
Source organism: Chymomyza caudatula (assembly GCA_035041775.1). NCBI lineage: Eukaryota > Metazoa > Arthropoda > Insecta > Diptera > Drosophilidae > Chymomyza > Chymomyza caudatula. The sequence goes on from JAWNKW010000150.1 coordinate 1,183,594, forward strand.
ATATGCTTAAGCTGCTATTAAGCAACACAGTTAATTTTATGCTCCATTTAAAAAAACGCGCGGCTGCAGAGGCTTTGGCAAGCGGCTATTATAATCCAAAAACGGCTTGGCGCAAAAAGCGCAAATTTAGATGGAATAAGGGCAAACTTCTTGTTAGCTACAAGAAAATACAAAAACGAAGAAAAGTTAGTTTGGGTAAATTTTGTCGCACGGATCCGGCCACACAGCCATGCAGACTGCGTATCAAAATCGCTGATTTGGGCAATGCTTGTTTCGATAATCAACATTTTTCGAACGAAATACAAACACGCGAATATCGCGCTGCGGAAGTTATATTAAATGCCGGTTACAATAAATCCGCGGACATATGGAGTGCTGCCTGTATGTTCTGGGAGCTAGCAACGGGCGATTACCTTTTTGATTCACGTGCGAAAAGTGAAATTCGTAATAGGGATAAGGCGCATCTGGCCAATATTGTTGAGACCTGTGGCTTCATACCGCCGGATATTTTGGGTCGTGACTATAGAACGGACTTAATTCTGCCAAATGGCATGCTGCGTAATATTCGAGAATATAGGCCACGTTCCTTGAACAAAATGCTTACTGATCAACACCTTTGGGAACGTAAAAAAGCGCACGACTTTGTTGACTTCTTAATACCAATGTTGGATGTTAATCCAAAATTGCGACGCGGAGCTTTTGCTGCAATGAGCCAAAAATATTTGGACTTAACTCGGCCAGAAATTGATGAAATTAAAAAATCAAAAGTATATATGTAAAAATTTATTAAATAAAGCTGAAATTTTATGTTGTATTATCAGTCAGTGCATAATATGTAAAACACGCATATATATATATATTAAATAAAGCTTAAATTGTATGTTATATTATCATTCAGTGCACAATATGTACAATATGTAATATATATTTATATTAAAATAATTTTATTGTGTTTCTGTTTTAGTTTAAGAAAGTTGCCTAGTGTTGGCCTGTAATTTTCCAATACATCGATGTTTTTAAAACCATCGACATTCGATGACCAATTCTTTCGCCGATCTCAAGTTTTACAAATAATGTTAAAAGTTTATTCTCAAAAGCCGGCAAACTCCTGCCGGAACGCTTATCAAAACTTTTATGCTTACAAAATTTAGACGTAGACCTATTTGATCTGTATATAGTACTGTATTTAAAAGGCTTCTTTTGTTCACATGGCTCTAGTTTCACATATTTTGTATTATACAACGAAGTTTCCTTCTATAATAACAAGTAAACTTTTCAAATACCAAACATCGAAAAAGCATCGATGCCTTGTCGATGGTCTCTGCGATGGTAAACATCGATGTTTTGGTCTGGACTTACATCACTAAAGTTGCCAACTTGCTTGCAGTTACGCTTTAGGAATTCTGGCAACGCTGCCGCCACACAGCTGTTCCACATAAGCAGCTGTAGTTGATATTTGCATGGCCTGCTGCTGGCTGGCTGGCTAGTTGTCTGTTTTGATTGTGAACTTTGTAACGCCTGCCGACAATTGATATATATGCACATACATAATTATTACTGTTTTATTTTTGTAAGTATGATTTGTATCAGCAATACATATACGTGCGCTCCATGGCCTTTTAAAGCTGCATTGTAGTAGTGTGTGTGTGTGTGTGTTATATAAAACGCGCGCAAATTGGCATACAATTTTGATAACAATTCCAACGCAACTGATAAAACAAACTGCCATATTAAGGCCCACGCGGAAATAGGTGCAAACACAGACACACGTACACACCTACGCAGCCAGACAAGCTGTCAGTCAAGGTCGCGGCTAGACTCTGGCAATTAAATACAAGTACCATACGCAGCGTAGTTTATTCGCAGTGTATAATGTGGCATTTACACTTTGTTTACACGCTGCTTTTTTGAAGTCGGCAGGCAAAATGGTCAACGAAAGTGTAACCAGCTCTTTGGCAGTCAAACCAACGCGCCAAATTCAAATCAACATTTGCTGGCACACACTGTCAATCACAGGGTCACCTCGTTGCCTTATCACTAAGGCAGATAATAAGCCAATTTACATCAACATTTGGAGCGCACGAACCGGCCACTTCTATGTAGTGATTATACATTTTTTGTTCCCCCTCCAACTCCCAAATAGCATGCGCTGCCTTTGTTGACTATCTAAACGCTCTACTAAAATAGCCATACGTAAGTAAACAGTTTGGAGTTGGTTATTCTCTGCGGTTGTTGAGTGGTCATTGCGCAATTATTTAATGTCGCCAACCGCACTTTGGTGCCGCAGACATTGTTTACAGTTTCGCTCGTTCAATACATGGAGAACACATTGGCAGGAGCAAGAGCAAAAAATATACCGGATATTACACCATCAACCGGATAGAGCACCACAACAGCAGCAACAAATATCGCGTAGATACATAACGTAAGTGCAGCAGAGACAGAACTATAATTTTTTGCTAAATTTTATATTTTTGCAGTAACCCAACTATGACTTCTCCTCCGGATGTTTTTCACGGTCTGACGGATCGTTTTCGTGGCGTAATAGTTGATGTTAAAAATGAAGTAATAGAAAAAGTAGAGTTTTCGGAAAAACTGCAAAGTAAGTTGTATCTTTTTAAAGCTATAAATGCACATTTTACATGTTCTACTTGTACAGAATCGCTGGATTACTGGAGCAACAACAAGAACCGCGCAATTTGGTTTCACGTTTACAAGGATCAGGCTGAATGGGTGCCCATATTAGCCAAAGCCGGCTTTGATTTTCATCATGCACGATTTGGCGTAGTTGTCATGTATCGTTGGCTACCCACACACGAAGAAAGCATCTTGCCCAGCTATGCGCACACGCTGCTAGGCGTCGGTGGTTTGGTTATCAACGACGATAAACAGATTTTAGTTGTTTCCGATCGCTATTCAATGCTACCAAATAGCTGGAAACTGCCTGGTGGTTATGTGGAGCCGAGTGAGAATCTCATTGATGCGGCCATACGTGAAGTGGCCGAGGAGACTGGCATACAGAGCACATTTCAGTCTGTGGTTTGTATGCGTCATTCCCATGGCGGTAACTTTGGTTGCTCCGACATTTATATGGTAGTTGGCTTAAAGCCCTTAAATATGGATTTAAAACGCTGTGAGCGTGAGATTTTGCGTGTACAATGGATGCCTGTGGCAGAATATTTAGAGCATCCACAGGTGCACGAAACGAATAGGCATTTTGTGCGCACTTATCTGGACTATCAAAAGCGCGGCTTGGTTATCACCTGTCGTGCTGAAGTGCACAAGGTGCTTAAAAGAGAGTACAACTTGTATTATGTAGAGCAGCTCGACAAAAGCGATGATAAGCCTACGGTATAGTGCAAAATTTTATACAAAATAGTGGTAGTTAAATGTACTTTGTATATAGAAGTCAATAAAATTGCATTGCACACACACTTTTAATTTTTAATTGTTCATACACGTTGGTCGTTAACACAAGAAAATTTGGACTTACTACTGATTGACTATATTGCAGATTACTACTAGAAATTTTGACTAAACTTTTTCCATTCTGTTTCGGAATACCTTCTATAAGGCGGTTACTTTTGACAATGGCCAAACGCGGCACACGACACGACTTTTAATCAGACCCAATGGTATGGCTCCATAGTAACGCGAATCGGAACTATTACCCTTATTGTCACCCTCAATCCAAACACAGCCACGCGGTACATAGTCTTTGATTATAGTACTCTTTACGGGCTCGGTGGCTGATTCCATCTCGAGCGGATATGGCCTTTGTGTGATTATAGGTTCGCCTGACACTGCTACAATACGCTTGCATATATACTGTTCTGCATTTACCGGCGATACAGCTATAATAATATCGCCCGACTGATATTTGCGCCAAAACTTGGACAAACGTTCTGTAAGCAGCACATTGTCGGAGGATAACGTGGGCTCCATAGAGGGTCCTTTGCACTGCGCGCGACCATAAAATAAAAGAGTTAAAATTTGCATTTAATGGAATCAATTAAGCTTACCAGCACAAAATCACCCACATACTCGAAAGTACAATGGGTTATACAAGCGTACTGTAGGGTATAGCGTGCCACTGTGCCCAAACGTGAGAGCAAATTAAAGCCGAATTTCATGTTTGCAGCAGCCAATTATAGCCGGTTGCCTGTCAAGGTAAATGCATGCCACTTTCAATTTATAATTCAAAATAAAAACCTTTTATTTGATAAGAAAAACAAAAGTTGCATTGGCTGTGTACGGCCACTTGTGCGCACAAGTCATTTTGAACAGCTGTTTAATATACACAAACAGCTGGACAGCCCACTCACCTTTAAACTGTGCGTTAATGCGTACTGGACGGGCAATTCAGAAAACTTTCCAACACTGTTACTAATTAAGAAGCGCGGCTTTTGAACATTTAACACATTTTATACAGACACACCAAAAAAGAACTATGTATTTATTTAATGTTTGTTGACAATTACATTTCTTACAAGCATTATTTGAACGTATTTTGCTTTGTCAGGTATGATTCATAATAAATTTCCATTTAATTCAACTATATTTGTGTAATACATTAAAAATTCAATATTTTGCACATTTAAGTATATGACTTAGTAATAGTAGTACGTAGTAGAGTTGCCAGTTACCACTCGTAAACAAATAAACTTAATTTAAATATACATTTAGGTTTAATATTTAAGAGCCTATTAGAATATTAGCCAATTCACAAGATCGACAATTTGGTTTTAGTTACATTGTGGAAGTATTACTGCAAACCGTTGGTAACTTATAACAAAATATATTTTAAAATAAATACATATAACTTTTGGAAATACACATCTATATATAACTAAGCGAATAAACTGTAAGCGTCACATAATGTAAATTAAGCTAAATTAAACAACAAAGATGTGATACATAAAATGTACCCATTTTTACCAAAAAAAAATAAAATTGTATATTTCTGTGCAAATTATGGTATCGATGCGTGCAGGAGTATGAGCGTAATCAAGGTAAAAGTATTGCGTGGATTGGGAAGAGACTGAGATATATCATATGATTCAACAAATATCATTTCGCGTAGCGAAAATCCGGTCAAATGTTTGTGTTTAACTCTTATTGCCTCTGAGATCTATGTGCTTATGCGGACAGACGGACAACCACTGATCATTTTTTTCACTTGGCACTTATGGTCACGCCTCCTACACCCTGTAACATACATTGCACAAATCTATAATAGCCTTTTACACTTTGTGTACAGGCTATGAGAAATATATGTATATTATATGCAGAATATTGCACTTCATAATTTAGCTGCTGCTTATGGAACGCACATCTTGAACTTCAAATAAATACAAAGCGAGCCTAGAACGCAAATCTCAAGCCACGCTTGATCTGTAACTTTAAAATTATTATATACGTAAAACTAAAAAAATCATATATATCAATCAAATAAATCCAACTAAAGATTGACTATTCTCAGCTGTTTTGTTTTGGAATCAAGTTTTGTTGTCTCTTAGTACTTTAAATAAGTTACTGACTTGTTTTTCTGAATAACATACTAATAGTGCCTCTTATTCCAATTTCTTGCCGCCGGTAGCTGATTCTGCCTTACGCTTCTCCTGCCGCTCGCGCACATCAACTGCAGCCAAATCATTGCCAGCAACATAGGCATGCATTACAGAAATCAGTGCCTTGAGCACGGCAAAGGGACCAGTGAGAAAGGCGAGTATTTTGAACAAGGAAGCGCCAAATACTGCAAAAAATATCATTGTAGTAACGTTAGAGACAATTGGCTAGCTACTCACTCAATGGTCCATAAGTGAAATTCAACAGATACAGGCAAACATAGAAGAGCTCATTGACACAGCACATAAAGGTGAGCACATCTTTTTTATAGTAAATGCGCATAATGAGATTATCGTTGACTTTATGGGATTGCCGACCTACCACAACGCTCCTGAAATTGAATGTACAGTTTGTTATATATGCTTATTCATTGGCTAATTGGTTGCTCTACTTACGTTTGCATGAAGAGCCAATGGCAGGCCACATCTATTGCAATCGACAACTGGAACCAGAACATATAACGCGGATAAAAGTAGGCCAAGGTGACCAGCAAGCCTGTTGTGCCGCAACGATCTGTCAACTGATCAAGCATAGCGCCAAACCTTGTGCCTAGCAGGATGATTAAAAGCAAATATACATATATTATCTTCTTCTTAAGTGGCCATAAAAACCGGTTATTGGGTTATTGAATTGTGAATTGTGGTTTTACGTGGTGGGTCCCAAACCCTACGCACAACCCTTTTAAGGCTTACTGGTCTCGAAAGAACCCAGTGTCATTGTTAGTGCTGCTGATGTGGTATTCTCTAACCCGCTCACCACAAGGGGGATACATATATTATAGTCTATGGAAATTTTTACCACTTTGCTCATTTCAGGCACATATAGTCAAAATTTTTAACCAATGCAATATCTGGCTAGTATTCATATATTGACGGACGGATAAACAATGCAAAAGCATAGAGATCCCCAAATGCTCTATAATATTATGCTCTATAGTATTAAAGCGGCTAATGTAGTGTGTGCTTTTGAAATATGTAATATAAGTATATACATTTATACATTAAAAAAACACCACGCACAAGGTGTAGCCAGTGGCGACTGAATCATATTTTACGTCGTTTTGAAGGTTTTTCCAAGACTAATAGATACTAGATCTTCTAATTGGTTTTTAAAATGAAGCTCAAAGTAAATCTTCTGAGGAGATAATTTAGCCCTTTTTAATGTACTTCTGGATACTTCTCAGATTCATCTCTTACGTCAATAGTTTCTTTAATTTCAAACCAATTCTGTGTTGTAACGTGTTGATAGAAACTTTTAAGAGCTTGGTATAAAATGTGGTTCTACGGCCTTCATGGTCAAATATTTTTTTGACGTACTTAACTCTTTTCGTTTAATAGAACAGGGGTTGAATTTCTAAAGTTTTAAAGCTGTTTGAACTTTGAATTTCATTCTCTTTATATTAGAATCATTATTATAACATTTACCCCGACATTTTCCTAATTCGATGGTATTGTTTTTCAACAGTGGCATTAGTGAGATGAGCTATACACGGCTCAGGTTAGGAATATATTAAGCAATAATAGAGAAATATTTGACATGTTTTTTAAGAAGTTGAGCGAGAAAACCAAATAATGCTCGTGGCTTGTGGCACATAATTTGTCTGACACACAAAACCCAATGTTGTTAACGACAAAATACAGAATAATATTTATAAGACACGTTACTAAAAGAACCAAAGAACTTTAAGCATTTTAAACGAAAACCATGTAGCACAAGTACAAAATATATACCATAGGAACCATGGACGCAGAATACACAAGCCCTGCAAGCAGTAAACTTCGATTATACGAAAAGCGTTGGATTTTGCCCACCTATGGGAAAAATTTCGACACAAAATTCGATCTTTAACGCTCTACAGTCTTGTTAATTTGGTTGGTTTAGACACCTCTTGAAGAAACGCCAAGCACAGGGTGCTACAAAACTTGCGATAAAATGCCAATGTGTAAGGTATGATAATTATAGATAAGTTTGTGAGGGAGTATAGGTAATACATGCGTACACATATCCAAAGCGGGCCCCAAATGTACAAACACGTACAACATATGTACGTCATTCAAATAATGCGTAAATAAATTATACGGCGTGTAAAATAAATTTGTGCACAATAAGCTGAATCTTACTCTGATTGAATGCGCGTGCAGCGTGTCCATCAACAGCGTCCAGTAAGGCGCTGATTACATAACACCAGCCGGAGATCACATAGTTCGTGGCCATAAACCAAAATGCTATTAAAGCCAGTACAATGCGCGCATAGCCTGTGTGAGAAAAATACGAAATAATTAGGGAACTGCAGATACATACTTACATATATATATATATATATATATAAATACAATAAACAAAACAGAAGTCTCTTGGGGAATCCGAAAGCTTCCGTGATAGATTTCACGAGCACGCAGCTAAATTGGCTTATTACTTTTGGGTTAAAGTTCGTTGGAAAGAGATACTATCTGGCATAGGCTCCCCCCGTGTGGTGAGCGGGTTATAGAATACTTACTCAGCAGGTCAAAGCTTGTCGTATGAGGCGACTAACAATGACACTGGGTTCTTTCGAGACCAGTTGAGCCACCCCAGGCCTTAAAAGGTTTGTTCGTAGGGTTTGGGACCCATCACGTAAAACCACAATACATCAGGCCTTAAGCCGATAACACGGATTGTTATGGCCAGTTAAGAAGAAGAAGTACCAACATAGTGTGTGGAGTTGAAACACAGTTGGAAGAGATTTCTGCCTAGTGCACTAGTATCTTAGCATTGTCATGGTGATTGCGCCTTTAAGCTAGTTCCAACTAGTCTATATGTATGCACATATGTGTGCATATTTACGTGTATATTTTGCATTTTACAGGTTGCAGCCCGCGCGCATTGCTTTGTGCACTGCGTACTAAACAACGCTAATTGAATTAAAGCAAACGTTAATACTTATTGGGGTGGAGATATACACTAAGGCGCATTTGTTGTTAGATCATAAATATTAAACAAATTGTATTTTTAAGTAAGTTTGTTTACATACCAATCAGATTCGGCACAAAAATAAAAACATTATCGTGTTCGGTAAGCGCCATTATATATTACGCTTTGAATATGTATACACGTCAATTGTTAAAGAACTTAGTACGTTTAATATGTTAAATGCGAATCGCGTGCCGTATTCAGCAGTATTCTAATGGTTTATGAATAATATTTGTGTTTTCAGCATGAAAAATTCGCTGTATCTGCTGTAACACTTGTCAGCTGCAGTGTTGGTAAACGCAGGTCAGGCAATTTGCGTATGCGCCAAACAGCTGGCAAAATTTGAAACATTTTACAGCACTTACGCTGTCACTGCAGTTGTTTTTGGCATGACAAATTATTTAGCAAAAAACTGGCATTTAAATGCACAAATAAAAATTGGCAACATTTAGCTTGTAGTGTTGCATTTAAGATACAGCAGCACTTAATGTAAAGGAGTTTGTTGCTGTGTTGCTGGACTGTACTTAGTGTAGTTACGCTTGTTAGACTAATCTTTTAGACCAATTGTGCCCGCTATTTGGACTCAGCATGGAGAAACTACGCAGCAGCGGCAGTGCCGCTAGTGCGCCACTATATCTAGCTGAACAACACCAGCTACAAGGCGAACAATATCCCAAAAGTCTTACGGAGCAGTATTTACGTGCCTCTATCAAAATCAAAAAAATCGAGCGCATGGTCTTTAAGTAAGTTGTAAGCAATTTATGCAAGCAATTGAATAACAGTTTGTTTATGTACAGACGCTTTGCGCCAAGCGTGGCCGATGTGCAGCTCGAGTTCCAGCGACTGGCCTATAGCTTTGAGGAGTCCAGCATCATGCAGTACGCTGCCATGTGCCACATTGGCTATGCCAAATGTGAATCCTATGGTGGTTCCGCTCAGCGTGAGGCCGAAGCTTATTTACGTGCCGCACGCGACTTTTTGCAGGCTCACAATGACTTTGGCATGCTGCATTTACGCACAGCACACAATGCCTTCAGGGAAGGTGCGCTGCACTGCTACAACAAGGCAGCCGAGCGTGCCGCAGATGGCTGTGTCATCAAAGCAGCCGTGCTGCGTGAACTGAAGCAGCTGCAACATCAACTGGAAAGCACTAGCTCTTTTGCCTCGGCCACGCATCGCATACATGATCTAGAGATTTCAGCAGATACAAACATGCAACACGAGGACTATCTCACAGCTCTGCAACAATTCGACGATATTGTAGACAACATCTATGAGCGTCGGCAGCCGGCTATGTATGCCGACTTGCTACGCCGTTTGGAGGTGTTGCGACTGCTGCTGCTCGTTCATTTGAATTTGCCACCTGCGCGACAATCGCCAGCGCACATCAAACTCATTGATTACTACTATTCGCTGGCGCAGTTCGAGCATCATAAATACGATGGCAACGAGAAGCTGCTATCGACCAACTCGCACGATGTGCCAGGCACAAAACGGCAGTTTCCAGACCCTGAATCTTTACCTTGTTTAATGTACAACAACGAGCTGATCGAGCGTCCTGGCGCTTTTGTGCCTGAACAGCAGCAATATGCGCTAGCCCAAATCTTGTGCGCCTGGGTGGAACGAAATATGTGCGACTTAAGGACACTGCTGAAAAGCTTTGCTGCACGTTCCACTTCGATTAGCGCAGCAGAACGACATCTATTAAAAACAATGCAATCGGATCTCTCGAAGATGTTTTGATTACAAATCAAAACTAGCGCTAGGCAATAAACTATACTAATGTAGACATATAGAAAAGCATAAATTGCATTTGTAAGTACATATTGTATAATAGAAATGCAATTGTATATAATATCAACACGGCAACTACAACTTACCTAAATACATACAAAAATTGTGCCTAAAAACCGATCAAAGCTTATATTTTCCACAAATAAAAAAACAAAGTTTCTTACTCTTTGTTTTGCTCATAACATAGCCATACTTGGACCTAGAATGCATCATTCTGATAACCTAATGGGCTTTAATCCTTGGCAAGAAGTTTGTTATAAGTTTTGAAAGTGTTGCTACTATTCAGTGAACGTTGCACAGTCTAATGCAGCGACCTAGAAACTAGTACTGTGCCGCTCGTCAAGATCTCCAACAAATACTATATGTTTGTAACCCTCTCAAGACATGTGTAGACATAATATCGCTTTACCGCTTTTTGAAGCTTCCTCCGTACGCAACACAGCTAAGGGATTTCTCTGTTACATGCTTTTTAAATTTTTGGATATATCATTAATCCTTAAAAAGAAGAATCAAAAACTAAAATGATTTAAAATAAATATTCAGATAAGGAAAAAAAAGCAGTCCTACACTTTACACCTTAGTAAAAATATAGCAAATTCTTTTCATTTGTTTTAAGAACCTTTAAGTAAACTGGTACATGCAATCCCGAATTCCACACATTTTTACTTAATTTCATCTTTTTCAGACTATCCTCACATGTATGTAGAGTCACTAACAAGAAACTTCACTATATGATGCAGATCCGGATATGCTACGCCATATTCCTATCATCTTTAATTTGTGATGCTTTTTTTCTACCATATGTGGTGCTGTTGATTTCACATATACAACCATGCATATTCTAGGAACCAGGACGATTCATAATCCGTGTTAATAAAACATACATACCTGTTTTACTCAACAGATCTTTGTGATTCTTTGCTTTGATGGTAATGGCTGGTGAAATAGAAACAAAGCTCGATTACGCGACAGCTTGACAGGAGCCTTCCTAAAGGATGTACAACTTGGAAGCGATTTGTTAGCGATGAGAAAGAAGAAGACGTGGATGATATACGATCTGTACCATAAGGAAGGCACAGAATGGCATAAAAATCAACCAGCAAAAAGCCTGCATCAACACAATTTACAGCGATTTCCAAAAAAGTTCTAATAAAATTTAGATGTGCAACAAATTTTTTACATGAAATGTTTCGTACATTATTATATGACTAGCATGATTTGACTAGCATGAAACTTTCAAAAGCTGGAGTTTCACTTTAAAATACCACTGTACCCTTTTTCTTTATAAACACTAAATGCGGTAAATGGGAAGTAATCACTTTTATGTCTCTTTTCATAAGATCGATATGCCTATTGGGAAGTTGGCTATTATGGGGGCAAAAATTACTTTTATGCTCGTAAACTCCAGTATTCTTGGGTCAATGTCGTTAAATTTTGAAACATAGATTGAATACATAACATAAATATCTGTGGCAATTTTCAAGTCAATCCATCAGGTTGCGTGGGAAGGGGGGCTTCTTTAGAAAAAAAAAAGGTGAATACAGTTTTAATGAAACCAAATTTTGTAACTCTAGCTCACATGTATCCATATCTACATGCAGTGGAGCAGATTATAGGCGATATAACTTTTGTTGTATTTATCCAATTTCGATCATTTCTAAAACCTCTGTCGTGTTTCGAGATGATACATTCAAACGGCGCTGCTTTAAACCGCGAAAATCTGTCACGGGGTATAAGATATTGACTTTATTCGACAAACTTCCTCAGCCTTGGGAAAATGCGCATCTTTTGGTACAATTTGCTCTAACTCTTACAGTATGGCACAATGGGCAAGCCTGCCTCAGTGGGGGGTTCAATTTTCTCTGATGAGCCATCGCAGCCACCACAAATCTAATGTAATCTAACTCTTATAGTGTCCGAGAAAGGTAGACCAACACGGACAGACGGACTTGTCTATATCGACTCGACTATTGCTCCTGATCATCTTTGACCATGGAACATGTGATCTGCCACGCCTTGTTCTGCCTGTTACATACATTGCATAGATCTATAATACCATTTTACACTTCGTGTACCAATTTTCCTAGCATGACCATAAACCATAACTATTGAGGAGCAGCTCTTTCAATATATACAATACATACCATCTGGCCCCGTGATGCTTAGACCTTCAGAGTGAAAATGTATTGCTACAATTCGAGCAGTTAGCTGAAAATTGTTAGACAACAATTGAACGCTTCCTGTGCTTACATTTCTATTGGGTTTTCAGAAAAACGTAGTTGCGCTTCGTAGCTATGTGCCAAAATGGAACCAGGCTGTACACTGTAGGGGTTCTGCCAAGATACCGTCGTCCGTTACATGGATCAAATGCTTAGCCAATTTAGCTCAAAACTGACAAACGAATGTTGAATCTTTGCCAGCGGTTGCAACATTTTGGATGTTATAGCATTAGCAAGTAAGTCAATGGAGGATGGCGTTGGCAGCTGAAATGCAAGGGAAAGCTTCCGAGCTGCTCTGGCGATGATTTGCTGCCAATCCTGAGCAGCTAGCAGAAGTCGGTTAGTACTCTCTGGGCTGAAACTTTCTAAACATGCGGAGGCAAAAATGACTTAGAAGAATACCGAGAGTGAAAATAAACTTTGTACTGTAAAAACTTCCTTTTTGCAATTTAAGTGGTTTCTTTTTGCATTTATTTGTTTGTCATTAAATTAAATAGTTCTTTTCCATCGGTTGAATTTGTTGCTTTAATTATAATTTTTGTTTTTTTTTTTTGTTTTTTTGCAATTTAGTTAGCTAACCTTAAATTTTTTATCATCCTAAATATTGTATAGCATATGTATATGTGTTTGTATGTATAATTGCAATTGCAATTTTGTAAATAAAACTCGCTATTGTTTGAGTTTTAATTGTAACATTTTGAATTATTATATTTTATTTGTGGCTATTAATTGATTATTGCAGCAATGTACCTTTATATTTAATACCCAATTGAATGCAATTGCAATTTCTGATTTATTTATATGAATATGCATGCGGCGTGGAGTTTAGATTTGAATTGTATTTTTTTTTTTTTACTGATTTTGTCCCTGTTTAAATGGTGTCTCGCTTGCACCACTCGACATTATTACAGTTTTGTTGGTTCTTTTCAATTAGCTTATTGTATCTATAGCATAATAAATTACGATAAAAATAAAAAAAAAGAAAGCCTACGGAAAAATTAAACAAATTACATACATAAGCGCAACATCACAAGCAGTTTTTGAAAGTATTTTTCACTTCTTTTTTTTTTCCTATATATATATAGTTTATTTAAATCCGACACAAAAAAAATTCATCTATAATTTGTGTTATTACTTTACGGTGTAGGTTGTTGTTCTTGTTGTATTTATTGTTGGCATTGATGACTTAGTGTGAGAACTCTAGAAAGAAATCGGACAAGTTACTTGTACTTGTGTGTGTGTGTGTGCTTGGGGGAGTGTGTTTTGTTTAAGCGTCTTAAGGGCATCTACTTGGCGGCCGCTTTGGCCTTCCGTTCATTCTCTGTTGTAATCTTGTTCTTCAAATGATCCTTGTAGGTCAGAATGCCGCCCTTCCATTTGGTCACCGTCTCTTTTTCACACACCCAAATCTCTTCAGCCACCTGTAGAAAAAAAAATCATCATTAGTATAAAGTCTGGAAGGCAAATTCAACAGAAATGACTCCGAAATCCAAAAAACAATCTTATTATCACATACATTCTTGTAAACTTGCAACACAAAGTTACGATATTCCAACTTAAATTGCACAATACTTGGCATATTGAAGGAATCTAACTCTACAAACAGCAGCTTAATTTATATTCTCACTATTTTTTGTTTGTTTTTTTGTAACTTTGAAACCCATTGCTTAAGCGCATTTGCAAATTTGCTCTATATTCTTCCGAAAGTGAGAAAGCTACAAGACATGCTAGTTTTTGAAAATATTGATATAAATCTAATAATCTTGAATTATATTTCCAAATTGTAACTACGCAAAATGTGTAAGCCCAATCATAATCCAATGACTCTTTCGGACGAACGAACACACGTTACAACCATTTCCGTTTAAAAAATACGCTTCTCACCTGATTGATCAGTCTGAAATCGTGACTAACCAACACCATGCCACCATCAAAATCATTAATGGCATCCGCCAACGCATCAATGGTCTCCATATCCAAATGATTCGTAGGTTCGTCAAGTAGTAGCAAATGTGGCACCTGCCAGGCTAACCAAGCAAAGACAACACGACAACGCTGGCCGTCAGAAAGCTGACGTATGGGACAGACCTGCTGGCGACCCGTCAGACCGTAACGTCCAATAATCTTGCGCATTTCCTCTTTTTCCTTAACATCTGGAAAGGCGCGCATCATATACTCAAGCGGACTGGCATCCAAATCGAGCAGCTCATGCAAATGCTGATGATAGCGTGCAATCCGCAAATGTGAGTTTTTGCGTATCATGCCAGAAGTGGGGACTAAGTCACCATATAGCAGTTTCAGTAGCGTAGATTTACCAGCACCATTAGGACCAACAAGCGCCAAACGCGTGTCCAAATCAATGCCAAATTCGAGGTTCTTGTAAATCCAAGGTGTATTTTCGTTGTATCTGAAGTGAACGTTCTGTAATATCCAAAATAATTAGTGCAATCGTATATATAAAGTTAAGGAAGTTGCGACTTACCTGCACCATAATCACAGGCGGCGGCACTGTGCCGCACGAGGGAAAATAGAAATTGAGGATTTTATCATCTGTTACCTTTTCGGTCAAGCCTTGAGCCATCATTTTGGCCAAAGTCTTTTCCTTTGATTGAGCCTGACGAGCCAACTTTGCAGAACCGTGACCAAAACGCGCTATATAATTCTTCATGTGCGAAATTTGGTCCTGTTCCCAGTTGTACTGCTTCATTTGATTCTCTAGAAGCTCCATACGCGTGCGTACAAACGCTTCATAGTTGCCAGTATAATATTTAAGGCGCTTCTTGGTCATGTGTATAATATTGGTACAAACGCCGTTCAAAAAGTCCTGAGAGTGAGATATCAGCACCAATATCCGCTTATAGGTCTTCAGCTCCTCCTCTAACCACACACAGGCATCCAAATCCAGATGATTGGTAGGTTCATCCAGTAGTAATAGATGCGGCTTAACAAAGAGTGCGCGTGCCAGGGCAATGCGCATACGCCAACCTCCTGTGGGGCAAAATAAGCAATTAAGTTAGAAATAAAAATTGACAATTGAATTAAGTTTAAGACTAGAATGTTCATATTTCGATCGCAAACTAATGCTAAGCCCTGGTTTTAAGGTAGGTTACAACTTTATAATTATTTCTAATCAGAGTCCGGCACTTGCCTGAAAAATCCTTTGCCTGCTTCTGCTGCATGTCCTTGTCAAAACCCAGACCATGGAGAATACGGGCCGCCTTGGCCTCAGCCTGATCAGCGGACATATCATCCAAACGCTCATAGATATCTATGAGCTGCTCTTGTGCATCATCCTCCTCACTCATGGCCAACTCCTCGGCCAATTTCTCTAATTTAATGCGCTCCTGATCCACTTCCATGACACACTGAAGCGCGCTCTTAGTGCTGGCCGGTATTTCACGCGTCAAATGGAATATGTCAATGTGGTCGGGTATGGGCACCTCACGGCCTCCCAATACAGCCAACAACGAAGACTTGCCACAGCCATTGAGACCAATAACACCATAACGACGGCCGCAATTCAGCTCAAGCATGGTGTCCTGCAGCAGCTCGGAGCCAAAGAAGGTAATAGAAAAGTTGGCAATCTTAACATCACGCGAGCGTTCATGCACGGCCAAGGAGCCGGTGCAGGAACGTGCCTCGGCACTAATGCGTGCCTCCTCCTCTAGCTTGGCGCACAGTTTCTCTTCCTCTGTTAATTCACGTTCGGGCACGCCGTTTGCCTTCTTGCTAGAAGGTATCTGTTGGATCTTCTTGTTGCGTGCGTCCTTTTTGCGTTGGGCATCGCGTTTCTTAGCGTCGGAAGGCATCTTCGTATCTTACGTTAACGGTAACTGGTGGTAAAAGGTGTGTGCGTTGGAATATTATAAGCCAAATGGGGTTTTCGTGCTGCAATTAAAAATTAGAATTTAATATGTGGCAAAAATAGATGGCACAGTGAGAGAGAGAGAGTAAGCCCAAGCAACAATGAACTTTTCACAAAAATACTAGTGCTTAGTATATAAGTATAGTTACAAGTTTATCAGGAAATTAGTAATAACTCAGCTAGTAGACCCCGTACGATTTACTTTTCGTAGTTAACTCTGCTTTTTATAAGCAAAATTAAGCATTGGCATTTCAAACGGTCAAAAACTTCAGCCGTGTGGTGAGCGGGTTTGAGAATACCATTGCAGCAGGTCAAAGCTTGTCGTATGAGACGACTAACAATGACACTGGCTTCTTTCGAGACCAGTAGGCCTTAAAAGGGTTGTGCGTAGGGTTTGGGACCCACCACGTAAAACCACAATTCCAATGAAAGAATGTATTTACATCAGGCCGCAACCCGATAAGGGGTTGTTATGGCCAGTTGAGAAGAAGAAGAAGAACTTCAAACGGCGCACATTCCCGTAGTGATACAGAGGAAAATATGGGTGGAAGCAGAAGGCTATATCTCCGACGGAGAGGATATACCGCCGTTTTGCCAAGACAAAGTTTGGATTGCTATTAAGCGGTTCAAATACAAAAACAGTTATTTATTGGATACTTGTTGTGCTTTGTCCTGTAATCAAGAAGGGTGACACCATCGGTATGCGCCAACTATCTTGGTATTCCTTCTACCATAAGGCCGTATTTTGCGTGTTCTGTGAGATACTAAGTGGCATTTAAAAGGCGCAGAAATACCAAATTGACACGAAATATTGACGAAGTTGGCACTCTACAGATCCTCCTCGTTTTGTTTCATGGCGCTCAATCAAAGATATGCTGCTGATGCAGTTGGAGTGTTTGACACGCAATTACTACTACACAAGAGGGTCGGTTCTGTATGCGTTACATAGCCCTCAATATAACAAGGAATTCTAAAAGCTCTACGACGACATGGACACAGCCAAGAGAATGGCTCGGTCTTGTTGTGCGTATGAACGAAGAAATTCTAGGTACCAAAGTTTTTAATCCAGCTGCTAAAGAAAGACGCAATAGCTACCTTTAGATAATAATGAGTGAAGAAGGCGTGGGGGCGAGGAGGCAAGGACCAGGCTGTCACCAACCGGCGAAACTTATAATTTACTCAAAAAGTTACGCTTCAAAATAGTCATTCGACTGCATTAAAACACTTGAATCCACACAATTTTAGGTTTGTTAGCTTTAGTCTACGAAATAAAAGGTAATACGCTGCAGACGCTGCTGTAAAAACAGCAAGTAACAAAGAAATTTGGCTGCAACAAAACGTTTCAAATTACGCGTTGGCTGTTGCCGAGCGCGCGCACGCTCTTCCTCTCGCACACATGCAAAGCTGACACTGACACGAATATGGCAAAAAAAAAAAAGAAGAAAGAGTTGAGACGGAACACAAAAGAAAGAGAGCGTTACAAGTTGGTACGTCACTAATTGACTCACACACACACACACACACACACACACACACACACACACGCGCACAGAGTGTCAACGCAACAACTTTTTAAGTTTTGTGAATCACTTATAAATGCATTCGAACTTGCACACAAAAAATTCCACTATAGTATTCATATAAAGCGAAGGCCAGAAGAGAGAAATATACAGCAAATATAGAAGAAGAAGCGGCTCCAAGACACGCTGGCGGGGCTACATTGCCAAACACACATGTAGACATATATATATGCATGTATCTTACATATGTACACGCGCTAGATTTTTACATCATTGTCAAAAAGAGAATGCACACATTTACGGGCAATTTATTGGATTTTTCACGGCTGCCAACAGCCGTACAGCAGCTTACCTTTAAATTTTTAATGAAAAATAAAAATGAAAGGCAGCACTAGAAACGGCTATTACAAAGTGGCTATATAATTTGAAATACACACAGAATTGGTAACTGCGGCTGATTTTTACACACGCGCACACACACACTCGCCAACGAACGGAACGGAACACAAGCACACACACACTCTGAGGAGCTGCAAAAAAAAAATTGCCGCTACTGTCCGTTTGCTTTGTTGAAGAGCGAGTGAGACATTTCCACGTGTTTCCACTAGTTTTGTATGCGCAAAGATTGGCGCGCGCCTTGAAATGCTCAAATTGAACGTGTTGACACACACGCACACACATGTCCGTATGCATAAGTGCAGACGGACTGCATGTGCACTTACTGTCGGTTGTTGCACTTGCTGCTTTCATTAATTATTTAATTATTGTCACTTACTTTTACATTAAGACAAAGTATATTGCTTGTATATAATTTACAAACGACTTGCACCGCGCAGTGTGACCAGAGTGCAGTAGCTTGAAATACCAATTCTTGTGAAAATAAATAATACCACATGTGCCGTTTATCGAAATCGAAATCGAAATGAGTCTAAAATTGTATATAAATATTATATTAATAATTTCAACTGTTAAGAAAATTGACGTTTTATGCATATCTGTCTTTACAAAAAACAAGAATTATATACTACACGAAGCATGTATTGGGCCAAGTTAGCCAAGTTGATAATTCGTAACCGTTAGTTATTCAAAAAAAACAATTTGTAATCGAAACAATTATACAGGTACGTCACATGCCCCACATAAATTGAAAACAAGCAAGGAATCCTAATACTTGAATACTTGGCATTTTAGCAATGTAACGGCTAAGGATTCTACTCTCAACCACCATCAAATTGCTGAGCTTCGTATGCTTTTAGACGAAGCTGTGAAATTGCACTGCGGACGGAAAAGTTTACATATATCTAATAACTTGACGCAATGAATGTTGGACGATGAGGCAGGATATCCAGGTTGCGCTGTTACACCGCCGCCCCAACAGCAACAACAAGCCCTGAACGGTGAGATTATGAATTTGACCAATTTTCCAGATAAAGTGCCTTCAGATTCGCCAGCCACCATACTAGATTCTGAAGACGGTTTAACCGACGCAGCTGGTGGCATTGCAAGCGTACTAAGCACGGGCGCTACTGGCGGCATTGATGATTTCAATTCCTGCGTTTGCGGCAAAATGGTTTTTACTGCCACCAAACCACTGGTAATGGAAATGTGCCGCCCATAGCCAATAAAGCCGCCACCTACGATCAGGGGCATAAACTGCTATCAAAACTGATGACAACCTATAAGCCTTTTCTCGCCGTCTTCGACTTGCTTCGATTCCTCTTCACCCTTTTATAAGTACGCAACTGACAGTTCTACCAATGCCAGCAGCAGCAGTGTCAGCAAACATAGCCACAACACAAGCTACTCTTAATCTTCAAAAAAATCCCATGTCAAAGAAGGCATCCTACTCAAATATCTAGACAAAGAGCAATGGCGCATTGGACCTTACTTAAGCATAGATGGTTTTACCTAAATCTATGCTGCTTGCCGAGTGGGCGAAAAGAACTATGATGTTGCGTGGAAATGTGTTTGTATTTGTTAAAAATGAGGATCTTCGTGCTTAATTTACAGTTTTAGGGTTTTCAGGAGCGCCATGGGAATGGCGCCATGCCAAACTGGACAATAAACCACTTAAAGAGCAGCACGGCCTTGTCTACGTATGCCTTACCTACTAGCCAATGGTTCCAAGGATGTCAATGACCAGAACCATCGCTTCATAGTCATGCCACCATGTATCGACTGGCCATACAAGTGCTGGATGTCTGCGTTTTAAGGTTATGACATGAATTCATGCACAGCCCGGGTTATGTGCACGCAGATCTTAAGCCGCAGACATCTTGCTTGGCCTGGCGGCACTACACAGGCTTATCTGGTTGATTTTGGCTTGACAAGCAATTATGTTACCGGCGATTTCTAGCCGTATTTGAAGAAAAACTACAGTGGCAAGACGCTCACTTGGATCTAGTACCTGGATCTAATCTCATTGAATGGCTGCGTGTGTTGAGGGATAACTTAACGATTTAACTGCAAATTCACGCCGCAACAAACATACGAATTTAACTTTGAGGATAATTAAAAAAATTACTTATAATTTTCTATAGTTTACACACTTCGTTGGCGTTCAATTATAGAAAATCCATTTAAAATTTTCGAATTTGAACACAATAAATTGAAAATGGTCACGAACCGCAGTGTCGCCCTCTTGCGGCGCCATTTTGAATGCGCATTTGAACCGATTTTTGTATGGCGAATTTGGTGCGTAATACCAAAGTGTGTTAGCTATTGCATATTAACGCGAATAAAGTTGTTGAGTAATAAATAATATTAATACTAATAAATAAATTAATATTTAGCGTGGTCGCAAAACAATTGCGAATTTAGAATTAAAAAAAACACGTTGAACAACACTAATAATAGTTATCGCTGCCATTTGTCACACTTTGTTATCGAATATTTTGCTGCCATTATTCTTTATACGTACGACCGACTTGGTTGCTTTCGATTTAAGAAAATATAAATATTTTGAGTACAGACGCCACCGCACAGTTTTATAGCCATGGAGGTCGATGATGAAGAATTCGAGGTTCCGTCCAGCAGCAGTAAAGGTGAAAAGAAGCGCTTCGAGGTTAAAAAGGTAAGCGTGCAAATTTGTAGAACAAGTAATGGTACGCCGCTAGTCAGCGTACAAAATTCGGCAAAGTCATTCACTTGCTTTTTCCATTTCTTTTTTTTTTATTATTGCTCTTGCCAACTTGTAGTGGAATGCCGTCGCGCTCTGGGCTTGGGGTAAGTTATACTTAATGTGACACACAGAAACATAAACATTACTTTGAACTTATCCTTGCAGACATAGTGGTAGACAATTGCGCCATTTGCCGCAACCATATCATGGATCTTTGCATTGAATGCCAGGCCAATCAAGCCTCGGCCACAAGCGAGGAGTGCACAGTGGCCTGGGGTGTATGTAATCATGCTTTCCACTTTCATTGTATCTCACGCTGGTTAAAGACGCGTCAGGTGTGTCCCCTGGACAATCGCGAGTGGGACTTCCAGAAGTATGGTCACTAGAAGCACTGAGATAAAAGCAGCGCCAAGATTCTATATGAAAGCGTTGCACACGCAAACTCACACACATACACATAATATACACAACAAAAAATAGCATTAAATAAAACCTATGCCATAGGGTAAAATACAATTATTAATAACAGGCGTAAAATACGCGAATTTTGGTAAAATAAAATATAAAAAGCATTGTTGCTAAACTTATTTGTGGAATGTAATGTAAAACTTACCAATTAATCAACGCAATTGGACTGCTTTAGCGGCTAAAACTAAATGGTTTAACCCCAAAAGCAGAATTTAATTCATACGAAATGTAAATCATAAGATTTTGTATTTAAAACTAAGCTAAAGACACATCATGTGCCTGTATTTGCGCAATATTGACCAACAATGTGTCATAGTTTATATTTAAGTTATTTAATTCGACATGCAGTGGTTTTAGGCGATGTGAAATAACTTTTTCGATTTTGCCAAGAAATTTCCAACTATATTGTAAAGATCCCCAACAATGGAACGATAAAGTGTGCAGTTCTTGGAGACTAAGGTACTTACTAGTAACACTTATTACAACGTATATAACAGCAGCCGCGGCAAATTTTGCACACTTTATTTGATAAATCATATTAGAAGGAATATACTCCTCCACAGATGAAAGAGAAAACAAATAGAGATCCAAGTGCAGCTGGTAGAAGCTTAGCTTTATTGGCTGTAAAAATTCAAACTATTCAAACTTGTGAATCTCAGAAGTTTCAGAAGACTGCTGGAAGTTTATACCCAGAATTAAGTTAGACTTCGTTTTAGGTGACAAACATGCGATTTTTATATATATGACGCACCTCTTGATTACAAATAGAAAAACAAATTTTGTTAAATTAGTAATGATTAACGATTATATCGTCAAAATAATGCGCTACTCAGAACGGCCACAAAATTTTGTGATGCATCTGCTAAAAATTACGAGTGCGTTCTCCGAAGCTAGATTAATTCTTTAGTACGTTTGACTGGGCGTAGTACTGCCGGCAGGCATTCTCCAGCCACTATGGAGACGCCACTTGCTCCAACCACCGATTGCGTAGTACGTGCGGACGAGCTAACGCCACAAGGAACTAAAGTTGTGGAAAAGGTTATGGTAACAGGCGTTTGGGATTCCAAACGGTGTTCTTGATCGATTTATCTATGCCGTGTGATCACGATTACTGCTGCACGATATTTTGAAGGTGTTACCGACAACTCGTTTTAAATCTCGACACTCACTCGTGGCTCCCTGGACGCAAGACACCCGCTGCTTCAGTTATTTTTATACCCTGTACACAAAGTGTAAAAGGGTATTATTGATTTGTGCAATGTATGTAACAGGCAGAAGGAGGCGTGGCAGACCATATGTTGCATGGGCAAAAATGGTCAGGAGTAATAGTCGAGTCGATATAGCCATGCCCGTGTTGTATCGTGTTTCTCAGAGACTATAAGACAAAGCAAACAAATTTTACCAAAAGATGCGCATTTTCCTGTAAAAGTGAAAGTTTATCGATCCATGTCGTTCCAGACTTTCGCGGTTTACAGCCGCTCCGTTGAATCTATCAACTCGAAACTCTACAGAGGTGTGCGTCGTGTTTATCTATTTTATAAAAATTAATTTAAATCGATCCAAAAATAGGTTGATTTCGACCCCCTTCGCCTATAAACAGCTCCAAAATTCCAATACCTGTAGATATGGCTACATGTGAGCTAGAGTTCCAAATTTTGGTGGGGAATCCTGTGAGTCAAATAATTAAAACTGTATACACCTTTTTCCAGTAGAAGCCCCCCTTCCCACGCAATCGATTTACCTTAATTACTACCGCACCCCGCAACATATTGATTTGAAAATTGCTACATATATTTTTAAACGTGTTTTTGATAAATGTTCGAAAATTAAACGTTTTTGTATACTGGAGTTATGAGCATAAAATTAATTTTTGCCCCATAATAACCAACTTCCCGATAGGAAAACTTGTCAATTGGAACTTCCCAATAGGAAAATGCTAACAGGCAAATCGATCTTATGAAAGGAGATATAAAAGTGGATACTTCCGTTCCCATTTTACCGTATTTAGTGGTTCTAAAGAAAAAAGTTACAGGGTATTCAACAGTGGGGCACCGTCCCGACTGTCTGCATCAAATTTTGTATTCTAATCTTTTGCTAACATTTAGTTCTTTCACACAAAATTCGGAGTTTATGCTCACATTTTCAATCAATCTTTCGCTTAAGAACCACCTTTATGTAAAGTTGTTTTTATTAAAGCCAAATCGGTCGACACATGACAACTTAAAAAATAAAACCACCTAATTTTTTAATGATTTTTTTCTATCATTTAGAGCGCTTTAGCTGGTGCAGTTGATCTTGGCAACCTCGTCATTCGTTTTCTGCGGCATTGCAAAACTCTAGGCACTATAATCTTACCGATTCTTGATTTCACGAGCTAAAAAAAGGTAAGCATCATTTCAAAAAAAGCTAGATTTCCCGCTGCCCGCTGTTTTCAATTTTTTCCATCACGCCATCAGGCTTAAAAAAACCTAGATCTAGCAGGAAAAAAGCTAAATTGGCAACTCTGGTCCAGGATTCCACTCTATTACTTTCAGGCTCTTTGCTACTATTATTCAAGATTATGCCAAAGTAATTTACTTTTAGTTTTGTAAAGTGTTTGCAGAATTGACAGTGTCATCTAAAAGTTTATTCAAAGGCCAAACTCTCGGCGAAATAGACTGCTAAAGGGACTTACCGTTCCTCTTCCTTCTCTCTTCTTCATACTAGGTCAAGCTGCGGATATTGGTACCAATATCTTTATATCCTCTACCTCAACCTAAATTCAAAAGAATTCTTTGCCTAGTCAAATTTAATGCTTGCCTACTATGGTATATAAGTGGAAACGTGGATCGTTTTCGTCGATATCTTTGATGTCATCTATTGGAATTCGTCCAAACTTCACAAAAACCTTCTCCCTAATACTGTCTACAATGTGTGAAAATTTGGTTGAAATAGGTCCACGCGTTTTCGAGTTAAGCGAGCACATAACTTTTTGAGGCATAATTTTTCTATATATATACAAGATGAATGAAACGAAGCGATATAAAAACAACGACATGCATTTAAAAACTAAATTTTCTGTTTAGTTTATTATGGATTTTTACTGCTGCTGTTGTTCTTGTTGTTGTTGTTGTTGTTGGTGGCTTAGAAATAAAAATACACAGTAATTACATAGAACGTAGTATTTGCAATATTCGTAAATATGAATATAATATAATATTATTATGTGTACGATATATAGTGTATGTATTATCTATATATATGCTAATATGCTAGTACATTAAACTAAAGGTAAAAACTAAATATATGTATAGATATATTTAAAAGTTAAAAGTGCAACCTATAAATACAGATCAAAAGGAGTCTGCATTAAAGGCTACAACATACAGTGCGTGCAATAATAAGCGAACACATGAGCATAAAGTCGTTTTTTAACGTTCTTTTTTTCTTTTGTTGTTGTAAATATATATATATATATGAACTTTAGGCTTAAAAAGTAATTTGCTTGAACTAATTAGAACAAGTCATGCAAAAATTGGTATGCCGATCACTGTTCTACATTGTTTTTTTTGTTTTGCTAAGCAAAACTTAAGAATTACGCTTATTTTAGGCAAAATAAAAACGCCAAAAAAACGATTATTTGCTCATTTGTTAACCCATTACTGACTGACACACTGTGCATACTAAAAATAAATAGACAACAACAACACATGACATTGAAGAAAAAAAATATAAAAAAAAATAATAATATTATTGAAAATGTTGCAAAAATTATGCTAGTTAAATACAATATACTATATATATATATATATATATATATATAAGATGCGTTTGTATAATCAAAATTACTAAATTAAAAACAAAATTACTAAGGTGCTCGCTCGATCTCTGTGTTTTTGTGTTTATAAAATTGCAAGTCATTGTATGAAAGTTTTTAATTTTAAAAGAAAACCTGCGCAAGCTAAAGAAATGTTTAATTAAAGTCCATTTTGCAACTTGCAGCTTTAATTTTAATTGGTTTTCCATATACTCTATATATATATATATATTTATTTGTTTATTATTTTTATTTGTAGTTTTGTTTATTTACTTTTTAATTATTATTTATTTTATATATTTACATGAATTTATTAGCATTACTTTTTGTTTGGTGCCAAAATATCTAGCGCCTCGACCTTTTTTCAATGTTTTTTTTTTTTTTTTTAATTTTTGTATGTATATTTTTAATAGTATATTATGTATATATAACTATGTAAATTGAGGAGTTGTATATATATATATATATATATTGCTATTGTTGTTGTTGTTACAGTTAGTTTGTTGGCTTTGTTGGTATAACGTGCGCACGCTTTCGATAATTTATTTTAAAATATTGTTGTTTTTTTTTTAAATTTTTATTTGTCAATATTAATATTTAGCGCCTAAGTCGCCAAGTGCGTTGTTTCTGTGTGTGTTTTTATATGTTAAAGTGGCTTTAATATACGGTTTATTTTATTTATATATATATATATATTAATATTTGCATTTTTTTTTTGTTTGCTTTTATATAAAGTTTACTTGTTTTTATACTCTGTACCCGCCAAAAAAGCGGCACATTAAAATTGGAACAAAAATTCCTATTGCACTTGTTGTAATTAAGTCATTACCAAAATGTTAAATGAGTTTAAAGTCGTCTAACTTCTTCTTTCCTTCCGTCGTTGTGTCTTGATAATACTTTGCTTCTGTCTGCGCTTGTTACAAACAAAAGTTACAAACTTTAAAATCGTTTGAGAAATATTCAGGTTCTAAATTTTTTGGTGTTTTTCACCTATTGCATCCAATAAAATAACTTTCTATGTGAATATGTAGATTGTTTTGGCTAAATGCCAAAAATGCGCAAAATTTTTAAGCCATCTTTTACTATGCCGTCACATTATGCCGGGTACAGGGTATATTATAGTCGGCAACGCCCGACTTTTAGTTTTTGTTTTTTTTTTATTACTTTTTGACAATAATTATAAAGTATAAGTTGCTTGTTGTTGTTCTGGGCGCGTGAACCGGTTAACCGATTGACGTTTAGCGGTAAGCTTTGGTGTTGCCATTTTGGCGGTTAAGCTTTTGTTTTAACTGTACATGATTTGTATGCGATTTAATTCTACTTTTAATTTTTTAACTATTATGTTGTTGTTGTTGTTGTTGCTGTTGTGGTTGCTGCTGCTTCGGTTGTTGTTGTTGTTGTCGTTAAAATTATTGTAATTAGTCATTATTAAGTGATTATTTAATTGAGTTTTATGCATTTTATTGTTGTTATCACTATTATTATTATTATTGTTATTATATTGATTCATATTTGTTTTATACTTTTGCATGCTTTCTTCTTCTTCTTCTTCTTCTTCAACTTGCTTAACATTTGCTTTTTTGCTACATTTATGCTTTAAATATCCATCTGCAATGCAAAAAAGAGAAAAAAGTAAGAAAAGCAAAAGAAAGGTATAATCAAATATTTGCAATTAACAAATTTTGGTTTTTTTGTTTTTTTGTTATTGGAATATTGTAATTTATCTTTCGATTTGCTTGATTCGTATGACGTGAATTTGATTGCCGTTTCCTTGTTTTGCGATTTGTTCAGTAACTGTCCTTTTGGGTCGTCGCTCCTACTCAAAACCTATACAGAAACTGCCAAAAAATCAAGGTGATAAAGATGAGTTACAGATCGGTATACCCTATACCTATATTTATATATATATATATAGCTCAACTCTCTGTGCATTGGTGCGTTTGTTGACTCTAGTTTATATATATATATATATATATTCACATATCTACAAAAAATGTTTGATTTTGTTAGCACTTTGTAAGAGGCGTCTAAAATTTATACATTATTGCTATCTTTTGAAGTTTTCATGCGATATGGTTTAAAAGTGGCAAGTTATACGGAAAATGCGGACACACGGACATGACTCTATGCTGATCAAAATTTGTAGTCTGTCACTACATTGCACAAATCCATAATACCCTTGACACTAGGTGTCAAAGTATATATATATATATATATGGATCTCAGGGCACCTTTTCGACTTAATTCTATAATATATGTATGATAAATAATTATTTGAAGCCTAGTTCTCTATGTATTTATGTGTGTGTGTGTGTTTGTATGTGTGTGTGTGTGTGGATCTGTTGCCTAACTGATCTTGTAACTTGGAAATTTCCATTTGTGGTAGCATCACACGTATATTAAGTATTATACAACTGCTCTATATACATATTTTCAGCTCTGGAAGCTCTACTTCTAAGGGAATCACACACAGACAGTTTTTTTTATTGAGTTATTCTGTCGCTTGGTCAGTGGTTGGTACAGCAGCAGACAACGACGGCCACAAAGCAGCTTTAAACTTCAACTAGAACTCAATCTTGACGTGATATTCTTGGTGTTCTTTTTGATGTTCTTTGTGTTGGCAAGCTTGGCAGCAGCGCAGTCAATTCGTAAGGAGATCAGTCGTTGGTTATTTGTTGCCATGATGATTGTGATGATGATAATTAGGATGCTGTTGATGTTGCAGCAGCGGCGTTGTGGTCGACAACTGTGGCTCCTGCTGTTGCGCCACAGGCGCTGTTTTGCTCGTATTCGTAGTTGTCGTCGTAGACTGTAAGCTGGCAAAACTTGTGGGCGCTAGCAGAGCACAGGTGCCAAAAGTATGCTTTTGCATCGTCATGGCCTGCGGCAAAAAGGTGTGTCCAGTGCCTCCTGTGCTGGCTGTGGTCGAGCTGACATTATTGCTACTTAAGACCTGTTCGCTCTGGCGCTTTGACGCTGCCGACACCGCTCCCGGCGGCACGGCACTTATGGTCGTACCCATGGGCACAAATTTACTAAGCAACGTGGAGTCCAACATTTGCCCGGCTGCATGCTTATTGTAGTTGGGCGCTGTCATGTAGCTGGGCGTTTGCTTATTGCCGCTGCCATTGAGCTGCTGTTGCTGCTGACATGACACATATGGATAGTAAAAGCAGCTTTCGTTGGGACTCTTGGCGCGCAGAAAGAAAGCTGTGGATGAACTGCAGGCGGCGGACTGAAATGGTATGTTGATTCTGCAGGGAGAAGCTGCTGAATTGGTTTCCATCACGCTAGAGCTGCATGTAGATGTGTTAAGCGAGGAGGTGTTTACCGTCATGCTGGCACTGTTGCTGCTATTTGTGGAGGCATAGGAGGCATTAAATGAGTCATCACTGGCTGAGATTCCACTGCTGTTGAGCTGATCAATGGATGAAACATCTGCCGATTCTGCGGTGCTGGTTGTTGGTGGAATGTCTATGGTGTGCGTCTCATTGCCAAAGATCAGGCGCAAGCGCTTCTTTTGTGGTGTGCCATACACGCTGCTAGTTGTCGGCGCCGGCGGCGGTGAAACTGCATTTATCGCTGTGCGCCTGCTGCGTCTTGTCACTTGCTGCTTGACCATTGGCTCAGGCGGCTCTGGCTGACGCTCTGAGGCATCGCTCTCGGTGGCTGCTTCCGCCTCGTCGTCATCTTCTTCTTCATCGTCATTGCCATGTTCAGATATGCCCTCCATGCGCAATATTTCATATTCCACATTGGCTAGTGCACTATTAACGCCACTACCCACTGTACCGACACACTCCGCTGCACCGGACGCAGTGCCGCTGCTGTTGGTACCATTGTGTTGGGCATGTCCCTCATCGCTGAGGCTAGTGCCCAGCTCAATTACTTCGTCTAATATGGGTGAACGTTTCATGCGCAGGGTCAGCTTAAGACGACGTTCCGGCGTTTTAAGCAGCGGCTCTATAGGAGTACCCTTATTCGCCGCTGCCGTTTCAACGTTTGTTGTTGTTACCGTCTTTTGCTGACGCTTACGCAGCATAACCGTTGATTCTGCTGCTACCTGCACTGCAGAGCGGCGACTGCGTTTTTGTTTAGTGGGAGTCCCCTCGAATTCGCTCTGCGCAAAGCAGGCCCCGAGGTTCTTTTTATACGCTGTACCGCTCGAGATCGTTGCTACTGGGCTACTGCTGCTGCTGCTGGCCGCCGCTGGCTGTTCCTGTGCCTTATGTTGTTGCTGTGGCTGTTGTTGTTGCTGTGCTGGCTGAGTTGCGTCTTCGTGCGTCTGTTGTTGCGGTTTGTCGTGGGCATCCGCCAGCGCTGCTGTTGCAGCCGAGTACGTGGACGAGCAGGATGACGAAGGCGTTGGCGACGAGAGAGTCGCTTCATTTGTGGGCATCGTCATCATCGTCATTGCTGCATCGTCGCACGGCTTCAGCTTGGCAGCATTTAGTTTGCTATTAGTATTACCACTACTATATCTACCACTAAGATTAGGTTTACTACTAGTATTAAGATTATTGCTACTACTACTGCTGTTATTACAATTTGCAATCGTTGCTTTGTTGTTGTTGTTCAGGGCAGTTGTTGCGTCTGCGGCTACTGCTGCTGCTGGTGTTACTATTGTTGTTGTAGCGGCATTCTCCTGCTGCATACGCACTGTACTATTGCGGGTTACGCGCTTTTGTTGCGGTTGCAAGGACGCTTGATCCTGCTCGCCGGCACTCGTTTGACACAAATATACCTTGTTCGGTTGCTCCGCATCGCTGCTCTCGCTCTCCTCGTCGTGGCGTGTTGTCTGACGCGTAGTCTGACGCTCGCTGCGACGTAGCTGCCGTTGTCGCTGATGATGTAATGCAGCTGCCACTGTTGCAGGTTTGCAACGCGGCACTAGCACCACCGCTGACTTCGCTGGCGCTGGTGGCGTTGTCGTCGCACTGCTATACACTAGTTCTTCATTGGAGGCCGTGGAAATGCTACTGCTGGTGCTATTTACGCGCGTTGATTTGCGTAAAGTGCTGGCTCTACCATTTACAACTGCTTCCGAGACGTGCGGCTTTTGCATGGCCGTGGCACTGGCTACTGCTGCTGTGGCATCCGCTCCTGTACTGGCATGCTGCTGCTGATGATGGTGATGATGGTGATGGAACTGCTGCTGATGCTGCTGTTGATAGGCTGCATTGGCCATTATCATCTCGGCATCGTACTTGGTCATACCCTTTTGGCGCAGCTCCTTCATAGTCAGCGGTGAGACCACAACACTGGGCAGCTTCTTGTCCATCAAGGCAACAGCAGCCACTACTGCACTGGCGCCGCTTAAGTCTATTGTCGTCTTTTGACGCACGCTTGCTACGCCAGCCGCCGAGCTGTTATTTCCTTGTGCAGCCGCTGCGCCACCACTAGCACCACTATCGGTGGTACCTGTTGAATCGCTGGTGTTGCTGTTGCTATTGGATGTGCTATTCGTCGAATTGGCGCGACTTTTGATGCGATTTATGCGGTTGTCTGTCTCGCGAAGGCGATAGCCACCGCCAGTGCAGGCACCCACACCGCCGCTGGCGCTTAAACCCATTCCAGAGGCCAGACCTAGCACTAAGCCACTGGTCTCATCCAAGTGCTTGCCCGCAAATGCGCCAGTGCCGCGACGTTCACAAGTCTCACACTCACAATAGCGATTACTATCGCCAAAAAAATCTTCGCCATAGAAACAGGTGATTTCCTCGCCCACCTCAATATCGCGTAGTACTTTTACGCAGGCTGTGTCGCGGCCTGTGGCCAAAAACTTGCAATTAGCGCGACAATCGTGATTTATATAGGCTGCAGGGCCTAACCAAAGCTGGGCACAGTTTTTGCGGCAGCTGTACATAACTGAGAAATCATTCTTGCCCGAATGTAGCAGAGCGGCTTCCTCGCCTTCCGTTAGCTCGGCAATGCAGCCGACCAGGCACTCGATCTTTTCATTCTTGGACCAACGTTTCGTAGAGCTTATCTTGGCGCCGCGCTGCTCCTCCAATGAGTAGCGATAACAGGCTTCAATGGCAAATCCACTGTCCTTGTCAAAGACGCGCAGATAGCGCACGATCTATATAAATGCATAAATTTTAATATGATCAACTATGACTTA